>JAGXTR010000014.1:1200000-1800000 GCA_018398605.1 Biscogniauxia mediterranea | reverse complement strand
CAAAGGTATGAGCGACTTTTAGTGAAATAAACGAAAGAATACATCCTCGAGTTTTTTTTTTTGTCTTTGAAACTGAGTATATAAGAGCTATCACTAAGATCCCTCTATCCTAGCTAGGGTATCAGCAAGCCCCTTTTTCATATACTCACAAGCACTCTGACTGTGAAGCGTGGCAGAGTGACTAGACGAGCTTAATTGGTATTCTGGATTCTCTTCCAATATAGTGACGGGGGGTAGATCGTCGGGTATTGGCGATTATCCGCACTTCCGCTCATGCTCCTCTTGCCATTCCCCTTCCCGTCCCCAAAGTCCCCAATGGTATACGCCGGGCTTGTCTTATTAGGGGCCACCACGCCTCCCTCGATCTCCCAGTCGTCGAAGCCGAACCACGCCGAGACCTCCTCCGCGATGTTCGTGAAGCAGAGCACGATGGAGTGGTTCTGCATCCAGGCCCCGTTCACCCAGTGGGTGTCGTCCGCGCCGTGGCAGACGGCCGCCTCGAAGTGCGTCTGGTCCGGGGGCACCTCGTGCGAGTGCACGGTGAAGTCGCAAGCGTAGCTGCGCCGCTGCTCGTCCTCAAAGAGGCCGAAGGAGTAGTCGCACGCCATGGTGCTGCAGTTGATGTGGCTGTTGAAGAGCGACCAGTTGCCTACTCTTGCGAGTTCGTGGCCGGTGTCTGCTGCCTTGTGGGGGGGAAAGAAGAAGGCGGCAAGGGCGTGGATGGCTAGCATGTTGATGTGCGTGAGAGTAGTGCGAGATATGGACAGACTTGGTGTTTTGGCTAAGTTGATGATTCCTGCAGATCATGAATGACTCCGGCCTTCCGCTATCTATATGCCTCTCGCCTTTCCCCTTGGGCCTCATTCCTTGTTTTCTTTCATTATTAGGATGATATCAAGTTACTCTTCGCTTCTGCAACCCGCAAGCAGCCGCATGTTTGCTGTCACAACAGCAATTCCAATATCAAAAAGCCCATGGCATGTCATCTAGGTATGGCAAGTCACATGCGTGAGAACGGACCTGAGGTCCTGCACGACCAGTGAGTGTACCTATCACTAGAGTGTAAGCTCAGTATGTAGGTATGTATTTGGAGGTTGTAAGAATGATGCAGAGCTACATAAGTAGTGGACCTCACAGTACTTAGGTACTCGCTAGGTAGCTAATTTATAGTTTTGCCACATTCTGAGCCACCAGTAACTGCTGCGGGGCACGTAGGTAGCCACAACAGCCAACACCACTAAGTACCTAACCTAGGTTAGACAATTGTGGCTACCTAGACCCCGCCGCTCTAGTCCCAAGTCCATTTTTCGCTTGAAATTGACACGAAGCCAAAAAAAAAATCCTTCCTCTTCTTCTCTTTTCATCCTCACCATCCTTCCAAATTTCACCACCCAGATCCTTCGCCCGGGTGATTGGCCGACCAACATGCAATTCGCATCGCAGTTGGCTGCCTGCTCGCCTACTGTGCCACATTTAATCCCGGTTTGAAGCTCATTTCTCATTGCACCAAAGCAAACGTGTCATTCCCGAGCCTTGCGTTGCCTCGCACCTTGTTGCGCGTACTCGCCGTCTTGTTCATATCCTACCAAGATTAAGTCGAGGGATAGATCGCCGAGGTCTCATTCTACAAACCAACCAACCATCAAGATGTCGGACGTCGTGAACTACTACATGTCCGCTCCTCCCATCGCGAGGTAAGCTAGCTATCCACGATACCCTCATCCGGCATGCGCCGGTCGGTGCGCGTGTTTGCTAACGTCGCCTTGCCTCGACAGGACGGTCGCGACGGTTGTGTTTCTGGCTTCTCTCGGCGTGTACACGGGGATGCTGTCCATCTACGGGTTCATCTTCCACTACTCGCTGCTCATGAAGTTCCCTCCCGCCATCCACCGATTCGTGACGAGCTTCCTCATAACGTCGAAAGACTTGGGCGTGCTCTTTGATACATATTTCGGTATGGACAGCAACATGGGAATCACATTTTGATACGACAGCTAACAGTTCGGTCTGCAGTCTACACGTATCTGAGTCAGCTAGAGCGGAACAACTCGAAATTCATGAAGAAGGAAGATCTGATATGGTATCTGATGTTTGTTGGCGGCACCATTATTGTAGGTCCTACCCCAGACTCTTCTCTCTTACGTCGCTTTTTCCTTCCTCCCACACCTGTCATTATCCACCTGGGTCATGTAATATTTTCCCCGAGGCACCTCATATATCTGCCCGCATAGTGAAACTGCTCCTACAGCTATCGCGGTTCCTGGAACTGAGGAAGATTACCCCTGCACTGCGGCCGTCCCGTCATTCGCATACCTCTTTAGGGGCGGTCCGCAGTGTGGGCATGGTGGGATGTCTATTCGAATACTCGCGTGAGGTCTTTTGACTATTCTCTCGGGTTATGTTTAGCGCCCTACATACTTCTCGTCGTCTTCCCCTGCTTTGGCTTGGTCGTTCGTTATCTACACAGCACACATCTTTATTGTTGCCGTAGCGAACCTTTTTTTACTAATCAAGCCATTAGTTCCTCAACCAGATATGGACTGGGGCATACCTGTACTTGCACGCCCTACTCATTGCGCTCTGCTATACCGCGAACCAGGATGCCAGAGGAATGCAGGCGCATTTTTACATTATTACCGTCCCGGCCCAGCTCATGCCCTGGTGTATGCTGCTGGCTCAGCTGCTCTTTACGGGCTGGGAATCCTTCCAAGTAGGACTGACCGGTATACTTGCTGCCCATCTACATGACTTCTTGACCCGGATATACCCCGAGTTCGGAGGCGGGCCAAACCTTGCCCCGACTCCTTGGTTCCTGTCGTGGATCATGAGCACGCCGAGAACGCGCCACACCTCTTATGGAACGTCATATGCCCCTCCGAGAAGCGAAGGTCAGAGAAGCGGCCCTCTACCAGATTCGTGGAGAACCAAGGGACCCGGCAGACGTCTGGGTTAGAGAGTAGTTCTATTCGTAGCTTTTTTTACCCAAGGGAATATAATGGTTAATTGCATCATGAAATATGTATTCTCGCCTCAATGACTAAGCGAGTTGAGAACAAATTGACTGCTCTGGTTTAAAGCTGTTATCTCATTGTGTATTATTATTAAACAAGTACCGAGTTCCCAAGTTCATTAAGTATGATTCTGTAACCTGAAATCCAGCAAAGACATAAAGCAATCTCAACATCCGCATACCGGTTAACAAGTGATCTCCCTAGCCGCAGTTACACGGAGAGACAGGATTCGGCCCTGCAGAGCCTAGATCCTGAACTGAGTTGATGTTGGCAAAGCCGAAATACGCGTTGCTATCTCTTGCCGGACTACCCAGATGCATCAAAAAGTTGGTTAGTCAAAGGCATATTGCCAAAACGGGAGGAGAGATTAGAACCTACTTCACGAGCGTCATGATTCCCGCGTCGCCGGCGGGCAGATAGCCCCAGGAGGCATAGTAGTCGCTGCCCTCGCACTTCTGGTCGTACCACTGCCAGGTCGCCAGGTCGGCGCCCGCGGGCGCGGCGAGGTTCAGCTCGCAGGAGGCAAGGCCCGGATGGGCGACGTCGTCGTCATCATCATGGATGAAGAAACTCATGTTCACGGCGTGGGTGCTGGGGTCGGTGCCTAGGCCGGGGGGGGACTTGTTAGAATAAGAAGGAGGAGGTAGGTATTCTTGCGGGTTGGGGCGAGGTCGTCGTCTTGAGGAAGGGGATAAAGGGGGGAGGGAAGGTTACGGGTTACGTACGCCGGTACATGTTAGACACCATCCACACCGCCGCCGCCGCGTCTACGTCTGCGTCTGCATCCTCCTTTTCCTGCTGCTGCTGCCACCTCCGCTGTAGCCTTTTCCTCATCTTCTTCTTCCCCTCCTTATCCCCGCCCCCGCCCCCGTTGTCCCCGTCATTGTCGCTCCTGTTGCTGCCGACGGGATACACGGACGCCTCCTGGGCCGGGATCGCGACCGCCCCGTCGAGGTCCGCGTCCGCGAACCCGAAGTACGCCTGCACCCCGCGGCCCTCGTCGACCGCCACCACGACCACGAACCCCTGGTCGCTGTGCCCGCCGCCGACGACGAGGCCAAGGCCCCCGTCCCCGTCGCCGCCCGCGCAGACGTTGCGGTCCCCGAGCGGCTGCTGCCCGCAGTCGACGCCCGCGGGAGACCCCACCTCGAAGTGGCACGTCGACGTCGACGTCGAGTTGTCGTTGTCGATCTCGAGGTGCCACGTGCAGAGCGTCGCGTCGGCGCTCTTGCTCCGCTGCACGTCGTGCGCCGTCCAGGTCGTGTGGGAGGCGGAGGCGAGGGCCGCGAGGGCGGAGAGGGCGTGCGCGGTGGGGAGGTGCATGGTGAGGTTGGTTGGGTTGGTCGGTGGGTGGTTTGGGAGAGATGGTGATGGGATTGGATTGGATTGCCTCTGGAGGATGGGGTAGTTTGGTGTAGAGTGTGATAGGAGCTATTTTTGGAGAATCGACTACCTAGGTAGGTAGGTATGTAGGTTATTGGACCTTGTTATATGCTGAAGCATACATCTATCTATTGATCGAATGGTCTCGTCATGGACGCATATTCGCGCAACCGTCGATGGTGGCTACCAGGCATCATCGACGAAGATCAGTGAGTAACCGTGGGTGAATCTCGTAAATGCAGATACCCACTAGCTCTCGCTGGTGCCTGACGGGAGCGCCGGACACGGCATCGCCTGGGAATGGACTATATGGTTTCGTCACGGCTACGAGGGCTCTGACATCTGGTTTCTGGACGATATGTGTGCTCCGTGAGACGGCAAGATCGTGGGACCGTTGCAACTCCAGCCCCGTACATCTCGCGTGCTCTTGTGTTTGCTTATACCCTGCGTCGTCGCGTCGGACGGGAGAAGGTCGTTTGCAGAGCACGTTTGTTCTCGATCTAGCATGATCTGGGCCCCCTCCATTGGAGAACACGGGCGGCTTCCTACACGTCGGTCTGTACGAATGGGTCCGACTCAGGGGAGAAGGGGAGATCTGAACGAGGCGGGCAGGTAGAGACGGCGAGGCGGGCGACAGACGTGTGGATGCCCGAGACACGGATCGCGACAGCGCAACAACGCGCACACCCGCCTTGGGTAGCAAGATTTTTCAGGGGGCAGAGACATTTCTGCGTCAGCATCGTCACCGAGGTGTCCCATTGTGAGCCCAGCTAGGTATGTACGTTCCGTAACCCACGGTGACGCTCGTATCATAGATCTTCCCGTCGATCCTCATTCCCCTGTCAGCCGTCAGATGTGCTCCTACATATCGGTTTACCTGTCAAATGCATGATTCGTCCAACGTGGGACGGCCTGGGATAGAGCTGCGAGGCGAATAGGGGCTCGCATGGTCGCTGAGTATCCGGGTGCGAAGCGAGGGGTGACGGGACACAGCAGCCGTGGAACCTGTTCAGCTTCTCGTAACGTAGAGAGCCTCGGGGTTCTAGCTTATCACCAGCCCCTTCAGAGTGATGTATCAACTTCCTTTTTTTGGTGAGATGTCCAGTGTTGCCTCGTTTGCCTCATTAATTGATGATTGCCTTATGTGAGGTCATATTCTTGAGAATGAGTGAAAGGAAACTAAGAAAAGACCAAGTTCTCTGCAACATTCGCTCTAATGTATAGTGAAAGGGCATCACAAACCATTCATTTGTACATCTCAAGTGAAAAGGTAGAGACCGCTTAATATCATTATGCATGTCATGCTCTGCTAATACATGACTTAACCTATACCATGCGTATCGATCGTGACCATGCGCTAGGCATGTTAGAAGAGCCTCCAGCCCGTAACCCAACGTTTCTATATCGCTTCCATACACCAAGCTTTTATGTCCAAAAGTTAAGATGCGCCGTTTCCCATGCATGACTGTACACATTAACGAAAGAATGGATACCACGTCTTCTCTTTCTTTCTTTCTTTCTTTCTTTCTTCATCCAAACATTCCACTAGTCCCTGACTTCACCTCGGCATCCTGTACAACCCATCGTGGCGGCCTCCGATCCTGGGCAATCTGCGGGAGAACGAGCGGAGGAGGGGGTTCCTTCTTGCGTCGTTCCCAGGGGCCTTCACCGAAGCGCGGCTCATGGCTGACGATGGGTCTGCTGATATCCATGGTGGCGACGGGGTCATCTTCAGTGGGTTGATGTTCTTGGTGCTGTGATCCCAAGGCGTTGTCTGTAGGTGTCTCGCCGTCGACAGTAATATTTGGGGGGGCGTACTTCTTGGGTATGCGTATCCGGGGGACGGATGGTAGGCTAAGGGAGGGGACATGAGATTGGGGAGGCGGAGGCGGAGGAATATTAAGAAGTGGCATGGAGGGGACTTGGGAAACTTGAGAGGGGACCTGAGAGGTCTGTGATTGTATATTGGTCGAAGACATTTGGGTGTTGCGTGGAGGCGATGGTCCTCGAGCTGTTACTGCTTGGGGCGGCGTGCGTGGTAGGTCAGCATTTGCATCTGCAACTGCATTAAGGTATACTTCCAACGCATATGAATCCGGCTTATTAGATCTGGTAGGTTGATTTGTTTGGAATATTGAATCTCCTGACGCTTGGCGGCTATGAGCCTGAGGAACATATGCAAAGTGCGTAGGCAGCACCCCTCGCAGTCCAGTTCCTGGGTTATTAGGGTCGTGGGCATAGTTAGGCCGTCGCATCTGTATCTCCTTTTCCAATGCGTTATAGTATTGTGCGTTGTCCGTGTAAGCACGTTGGGCTCGAAGTTCGTAGTCGCTCATAGCTGGTGGAGCTTTGTTCTCAAGGCTATAGGATGCACCATTTAGTGGTGGCGTTATGGACTGACAGCCGCTCCGAGGGTCGTAGTCTGATCCAATCGGGGCGCCATACAAACGCTTCTGTTTACGGTGATAAACCCAGAAAAGAGCCGTGCCACCAATGAATAGAAGTGCTGCTCCGATAGCAATACCGGCAATAGCCCCTGTTGTCATGACTGCCGAGTCTTCCTTCTTGTCATCTGACGTTTGCTGGACTGGCGGATCGGTGATATTGACTAGCGAGTTCGTAAAGAGAGATCCGCTGAGGCCAAGTAGAGCTCCCGGCTGTGGCTTTTGCTGGCAACCGGCTTGGAGTGCGATGATGACTACATCCACATTAGCTAGACGCCTTGAAGGGACGTGCGGAAGCCCTACAGTTAGCCATATATTCTTGGTTCGAGCTCGACGCGAAACACTGCACACAGGAGTCGAGCGAAGTGGCTGTGAATATCCCTCCATCCGCCGTGCAGTATTCATATTGATCATTCGTCGAGTTCAGAATCCCCGTTTCCAGTGCTTTCTTCAGCGGTGCGCATCCATAATCGATATCACATGGGGACGAGATATCCTTTGATGCGTTCGGAAATCCATATAGGCAAACATCCACGGAATACCGAACATTATCTAGTGGTTTTCGTCAGCTCAGCACTCAGGGAACGGGGGAATTGGTCGTACAGAGGAACCATGTGGCATCACTCTCCGTTGCGGATGTTGCATTGCTTTTCTGAAGGCAATCGAGACAGTTCTTATACTTGATCCCGGTGCTAACAGAGTCATAGTCGTCGTCACTACATACTATATCGCTAGACCTGGTATTTGACGAGGCAGGGTCAAGCGGATCTGACTCCGGGTTGTCTAGACAAAGAGCAGCACAAGTTGATCCCGGTGTGACCTGTAAGGCTACTACATGATGCTGAACGAGAACGACTGCGAAGAGTAGGACAAGAATAGACTTCATCATGCCCGATGGGGGGCTAGACGTTGACGGAGAGGAGCGAAGATGAGAAGGGTGATATGACGATGTCTCCAGAACTTAAACATGACAAACACTAGAGAGTATAGATCAAGGGAATAATACCGTCAACTATTGCAGGAAAACCCAATGAGGAGGAACCCGTCCAACGGGTGCAGGGTCGGGAGTAAGACGCAAAGTTAAGCCCATTGAGTCTGGAGGGTTCATCATCTCTATATGTTGCACTGATTGACGACTTGGCACCGACCCGCCTTATAGGCTAGGTTAGGACAATTTGGCATGCGAGGGTAGAGCTCGTCGGCATGAAAAGAAAAACAACCCTATACACTTCGAATCATCCATTGGGCGGCACGAATAGCCGCGTGTGGAGCATGACCCTCGTAGAGGCCCTTCATTGTAGGCCTAGATCAACGGCCTGGCTAGACCAATGGGAATCAGTGGAGCTCAAGATCGCGCACGCGATACAATGAGATGCATATGTTGACTGCAAGTCTGGCCTGATAGCCAGAAAACTTGGAGCTTCGGCGCTCGTGGTTATTCGTGTCATTGGTGGGCATGGCTAGGCGGGCGTAGCTGAATTAGGTCTTAGTCTTCGAGTGGATAGCTTCGGTAGGGGTTCTTTGACTCCTAGGCGCCTGGAAACCCTGGGAAAAGAAGAAACGAAAGAAATATCAACTGGGGTTGTGAATGGTCGTGCAGACGCCGGCCAGTTACGGCGACCTAAGTGATCGCCGCTCGACAAAACCTGAGTCCAGTGGGTTTAAAAGACCCTCTATTAAACCTGACTACCCCAGATCTGGGCCTCGAGGGAGGAGCCAGTTATCATACTCTAAAGTTGGAATATAGATGTAAGGACGTAGATATTGAGATAAATGATCGATTCAAAGAATTCTGTAATTTACGAGCAAATGGCAAGTTCTCTGAACCGCTCTCTCTTCCCTGTAACCCCCATTTCGGCTCCCAACGTAACAGCGTAACATCTCACTTCGGATGAGGAATACAGTATCGTAACTACTTTTCTGACTAAAGAGCACCTTGGTGTATGTCTATTTATCGTTTGTAGCTTGAGATATGGTCTCGAAGAGTTACTGGTTAAAATCAAGGCCATTGTTTTTCAACACTCGAGGGTAGCAATGAGTTCGTCAACTATTTCCCACGCCCAAAGCTGTAGCACACATTAATTTGCATAAGGCAATCTACTTGCAGAAATGTTTACCTTCTCTATGGAGCTAGCAGCTGCCAGCGAATCTACCCGTAGTCCGGTCCCATTTATAGAAATGTGATAGTGACAGGGTCTGCATAGCGCATGCGTTGCCGACTTGGCGGGTGGTTAGCGCCAACAACAACCCCTCTCATATGTATAATATTTCCTGTCTACAGTATCTCCTAAGTAGATATATCAGTAACATCGAGGTCGTCAACGCCGCCGCCGACGTCAATTTATAAGGTTACACTTATACCAGCCTATTTAGTCTGAAACATTACATCAATCCATAATTTTGCGCGTCTTAAGCTCGTTTAATGAATGTCTTACACATGAAACGGTAGAGGATAGTCGTGGTAATCCTATGCAGGAATAAAACGTCTACTTGAGGGATTACTTAGGCCTCGTTTTGCTTCAATAATCTATTGAGGAGGACAACGACTTAGTATAAAAGTGAGACAAAAAGGGCGAGTCAGGTTGGCCCAGCAGATATTTGGAGATGAGCAGTACCTATCCCGAGAAGTTAGAGAAAGCCTATAGGTTCTTTCTAGCATTTATGAAAAGCCACATACCATATAGCGATATCTGAAAATTTACGCTAGAGGAACGCAGAGAGGCATTGCTCTTGATTAGAAAGAGTATCTCACCATATCGGATGCGGGCAACGCTTTCATCCACGCGGGAGCCTAGCACAATGCTTTGGGGGATGAATTTATGCTCAGATAGGTATAGACCAGTAAAATAATATGGACAGACCTGAAAAGAAAACGGAGTCAGTTTATGGATGTGAAAGAAAGTAAGGGGGTTATCACCCTCTCTAGGACGGAACACTCATAGTAGCCTTTTTCGATTGCACGGAGAAAGAGTGTCCTCTTATCCATGGGGGTGCATGATAGGATATTAAGTCAAAATATGAAAAATGCTAACTCCGAGGTTGTTATCAATACGCAAATTTGACAGCCCTAAACCATGGGAAAATGCCGTGTGGTTAGCTTTGAAGCCTTATTGGAGTGTTACTCCATGGTTGGTGCAAGGTTTCTCGACAAGATGTCAGGAGTAATTAAGTGTAAGACCGGAAGCATACCGCCAACTGTCTATCATGGATGGAATTTCCTATTATGACTTGATCATTTACAGAACAAGGGGTTTAAAAAGAAACTCGCAGTATAGGTAATACTCCATAGCCTAGGTGGACATCAATGCCAATATCTCTAAGAAAGCAGTAAATTGATCCTTCTGCAGTTATCGAGGTTCTTCTATCCCCCTTGCTTTCTCGGTACACCTATGGACCGTAAGTTGACGCGTTGCCAATACGCTACCTTTGAGAGCACGGATGATTAGCAAGGGATGGGGCGAGAATACAATACATGCGGTACTCTCACTACGAAGCCAGTCTGAGCTCATCACAATGTTCTTTTATGGTCGATTTGTTACAAATCCCTTGGACTCTGAACTCACACTTCTAACAACATGAGAATCTCGTTCTATGCTTAATGTACGTCTTCTCGCGTAGCTACGACAAATTTCAACTCAATGCTTCTTATAATAGTGCTGTTGGTTGACTAGGTGCTATCAAAATGATCGCACTTCTCGTAGACGCATCGCCTGACCCCCGGGTTCGAGGACCTCTAGCCCCTCCGATGCGGGACATTCGGGGTAATCTCTTAGTAGCACCTGCGCTCTTTTTATTATAGCATCCGTCGAACTCTGGTTTCGTAGCGCTGGTGGAGGTGTATCCCATGTCTAGGTACTCAGAAGAACTGTACCAAATATCTAACCGCCAGCATTTACTCAGTAGTACTTATGTATAGAAACGTTATTACACTCTCTAAAAAGGCGAGGACGTACGAACCTCTTCCTTACATCAATTTGATATGCTTAAGTCTCTTATAAGTCGTCTACTAGAAATTAGAACGCTCCAGCTAAGCTCTATGGTCTACTAATCTAAATGTCATAACAACTACTGTGAACTACGTTGTTGTGCAAAGAACAAGAACCATAGTTACACGCTGTTATGATCCTTTATACATATAAATGGGCTGTTTGTTAGCGGGCATCCCAGTACTTTCAGGTCCAAGAACCCAATAATTCCTTGTTCCCAAGTTCTATTCTTGATCCCTCGCAGCTGTAGAGTTCACATAACTTTCTCATTATGTTGGCATAGCCCTATGACGGCAGGCTACAGGACGGACAAACGGGATCTGCAAGGGATAGTTAGAGGACCAATCAACTCATATATACTGGAGTATATGATATATCGTAGCACACAGCTACATCAAGCATTGGTTCAAGATGCCAAAGATGTAGCTCAGCAGTAAGGTCAGGGCATAAAAAAAGAATGGCAATGAGAAACATGGGAATATGGCCATAAGAAAATTTTCACAAATCGTAGTTTTTATTCATGCCTTGCTGTAAGTTATTCGTTGTTTATCAAGACAATGTAGACAATACATGCGTTTTAAGAGTAAGGAGGGGAAATGGCCTTTTAAATAGTAGGTAGGCAGGCTCTCGAAGTTGTGCCACCTTCATGCCTACATCCGCTGCAGGCCGGCATCTAGCGACTACTGAAGCGTTCAATCATTGTCCTGGGACTGTGCCGAATACCCTATATGACCATCATGTAACCCTCCTTAAACCCTGCCATTGACTTCTCCCGGTAAGTGTTCTGGTGTTGCTGAGCATGTAATCATTGAGCTTCTGGATATGAAAGTGCAATTTACGTTGGACAAAATAGCTTATGATACGTTTTTTTTTGGCAATGCTATATGTGTCGGTCCAGTACATACGCCATTATGTAGCCATAGCCACGTAAGTATATATTAGGTAGCCAAGAATGTTATACCAGATGAAGCTTGGATTCAGTTCTTGTAGACTTATCGGTTCCGTTTGATATATAATACTAGTAGTGGATAGGCCGTTAGTCGTGTCTGATTAGCTAGGGTTATCGGCCGAAGAAGTTGGTTAGGACCTTCAGGGCCCAGGCGCGACGAAGCGTCTTTAGCGCTATCCTCTCTTGCGGTCATGGTGTGGTCGGACTATAGGCCAGCGCTTATATACACTATACCGATCTTACCTAATGTAGGTATGCCGGGATAAAGAGCTACTGGGTATCTATTCAACCCTCGAGGGTTCTACGATCCTTCGATAGGGACTTTCATTAGTCATAAATTCTCATCCGAAGCGCCGGCGATGAAAATCGTAACGATTGCTGGACGGCGGACGAACGAATCTTCCGCTGAAGAATTTGCGGGTGGGTCATGTCGTGACATAGCTACGAGCTGATACATAATTCCCGTAAAGACGGCATGCCCTCCTATAAGTGAAGGATTTAAGGGGGGCGAGCAAAGTGCGGGCGCGTAGGTAATCTACCTACCCACATATGTCTGGTGCACCTAAATGTCCGGGCTATGTACCACGAGGCTAGTTGGGTTGGGTTGGGTTGGGGTCCCCACGCGATGCTGAAGATGGTGTAGCGCACGGTGGTCTAAAATGGTGTCTGGTGTGTTCGTTGAGGTGGCCGGAGGATGGTAGATAGGCCGCTTCTAGTTACCTAAAGGACTATTCTAGATGTCTGGTTCGCTTAACATAAGCAGGTAGGTATATATAAGGTATGAGCTAAATAGTATCTAGCATGGTGTTATGGAGTCGTCCAGAGAGTCGGGAGGATATATATGTATGTTGGTTGATTCTGCATATAACAGCCGTTCGTTCATGTTAGGAATGCCACTACCTACCTACCTTGACATATGCCAGTCTTGTATAGTATGTGACTTGACGTCGAGGCTGCCGGATGGCTGGGTCGCTTACATGCACCAGCATAACCTGATAACATGGTGCTTTGGCCAACCGTGACAGCCACTACTATCCTACTTACCTCCTAAACCCCCCCTTTTTAGGTAATATTTCAGCTTGGTAATGAAGCTACTTCCTATACATCTTATCATCTGTTTTCTATACTCTAGCTAATCTGCCTATAGAGAAACTATGCTTGCGAGGGATTCAAACGCCATTTCCAATATGCGCAGGTAATTACCTAAAAATGGTCATCTACTGTACCTAGTTTAGTCTGATTTATGTTGAAGAAACCCGGGACTCGTCCAGCCCATATGGACGGGATGTATTAATGTGCAGGCACTAGGTATATTGAAAGGCACATTGAAAGGCACAAAGGGGCTGGGTTCATAGTTGGCGTCCAGGTCGTACGAGATCAACACGCCTACTAACCTACGATATACCAGACATCGTCATCTCACCTCGCTCTGGGAGTCGCTGCGACCCTGTGCCTGCACGTGTGTGCCGCGTTGGGATCCGACCCTACACCCTTGATTTGTTCATAATCGTTGGAGGTTGTTGCAGGTGGCGCTTAACGGGCCCTCGTAAGTGGCCGAGGTGAATGCCCCCCCCGACCGATCCCACCCGGAAGATTTCTTAGTATGCAGTGATCATAGCTCAGGAATTATCTACTCACAGTTCCAAAATTTTAATTGCTGTATTGATGTACTGTACCTGGTGGATAGATCCTAGCCTTGGTCCCGCTAAGCCGCTAGGTCTCTTTTTTAGCTCACGATCATGTCTTGCGTCGTCAGATGTCTAGACCCCCCCCTTTTGCCTATCTCCGCCATATATCTCATCCCTACTACTAACCTAAGTGTCTATCTATCACACTTGGTCCCGAATCTAGGGTATCGATTTTTTAAACAACTTAGGTACCTACCTACCTAATATCCTGTGCTGCAATGTTTGCTCGTTTCCTATGAATGCACCTCGCCGCATTAACTAGTAGCTGTAGGGAATAGGCGGAGACGACTGATTGCGAGGGGCTCCGCCGACGGAGAGATTTCGACGAATTCAACTCCCGCGACAACACCGGCAAGATGAAGATAGGCTGTTTGCAGTTTGCCCCCCAAGTTGGCGACGTCGACAACAACCTAAATCGAGCCGACTCTATCCTCAATAGGTCTAATCCTGGGGAATTAGATCTTTTGGTTCTGCCTGAACTGGCATTCACTGGTACGTCGCGGTAGCGCCAAAGTCGATACCGGTCTGAGCAAACGTACTGGTGTTGGAAAATGCAGTGGGATGCGCTACGTCGAGCCTGGAGAGAGATAGGTGACGGTATCGAACGAAGCTGACTTGCTGCAGGATATAATTTCAAGTCCCTCCATGCGATTTCCCCCTTTCTCGAACCGACCGGCTCAGGCATCACTTCAGTATGGGCCCGAACAACGGCTCTGAAGCATAACTGCAAAGTCGTTGTTGGATATCCAGAGACGGCGGATGTTTCGTACAAGTGGCCAACCTCGCCCGAATACTATAACTCCGCCATTTTCGTTAATGAAGATGGGGACACCTGTGGCCACTACAGGAAATCTCATCTGTATTACACTGATGAGACTTGGGCCTTAGAGGGCACTGGTTTCTTCAAGCGCAATATCCCTGGTCTTGGCAAGGTTGCCATGGGTATTTGTAGGTTCTCTTTCCGTCTTCATGTGCCCCTTTCGAATCTTGTGTGCTGACAACTGAGGACATCTAGGTATGGATATCAAGTAAGCATGCCAACTGAGCTGGGCGCATTTAGTTACTGACCTTTGGTAGTCCATACAAGTTCGAAGCTCCATGGAATGTTTACGAATTTGGACGCCATATCCTAGATGTGTCCGCCAAGATAGTGATTGTGTCGATGGCATGGCTAACCCGTGAAGATGGGGTATCTTTTAGTTGCAGGCCCAAAGAGCCAGACATGGAAACCCTCACGTATTGGATCACACGACTTGAACCGTTGATAAGAGCTGAGAATGACGAAGAGATCATCGTCATTTTTGCCAACCGCACTGGAATCGAGGACGATGCCGTATATGCTGGGACAAGCGCCGTGATTGGCATCAAAAATGGGGAGGTGACAGTATATGGTCTTCTGGGTCGTGGCGAGAAAGAGTTGCTAGTTGTCGACACAGACAAGCCGGGTTTCGCTAAGCTGGTCTATCGCCCAGATGACGAGGAGGAGGAGCATCAGTCTGTTGGCGCTCCAGGTAGTGAGCCAGATAAAGCACCAAGCCACGAAGTGCCTCAGCCCCAGTCACCGGAAGGCTCAGATATATCCTCGGGATCTCAGCCTGATCGCGAAGGGGCTACGGATGACCATCACACAAGGTCAAGGGTTTCAAGGTCATCGAACGAGGCTAATAGACGGTCTTTCGGCGGCCATATTCTCGTCGATTCGGAGGCAATTCCACCTTCAGTTTCGGGCTTTTCAGAGAAAGCACACAACGAGTCTCCTATAGCGCCTCGTTATTTCTGGGAACAGTCCCTTGAAGGAGCTCCCCTGGCGTCACAGTTCCCTAACATGGGGATCCATAGCAATTTTGAAGAATGGCGCGACTCTCTCAAGGCCGATGATCACAGCATGGAGTACAATGCTTCGAGGGATGGCTCCGACTCCCCACAGACTGATCTTGGTTCAGGCAATGAATTCTTATCGTTGATTAGTGCTTTGCATGATCCTGCTTCTACTATGCAGACATCGACTAATCGACCATTCTCCACGAAATCGCGCAATGCAAGCAGTAGCGAGCTCTCTGTCTCAAGAAACGATGTCCGAACCGAGCAACTGAACAAGCGAAACCGGCAAGACTCTAACAACCACCCTTGCCAATTTTCGAACGATGCTTCTGGGAATAGGTCCGGAAACCCGACACATAAAAGCCTAGGTACCAGTCAAGTCCGAATGAACTCGCATTCACGACCTGTATCGCCCAGCGAACGACATGGGACTATGTCTCCAGATCTCGAGAAGCTAGGTGCAGACCTCATGGTCTTCGAAGAGGAGACAGCAAGTCGCACCAAGCGCGATAGCTTAGTGTGTCACGTAGATGAAGATGATTATATTGTGCTTCGAGCTGAGCGCAAGGATGCCACTGGCAGGAAAAATGGGAGTAAGCGGGACGAACACAGCGGGCGCTCGGATTCACGGCACTCGCCGCGGCATTCGGACCCTTCCAGACAACATGGTGGGAGATCTCGAACCAACAGTCGAGCAGCCATCGAATCGCCGCCAATCAAAGTCACGGAGAAGACATCCACGAGAACATCAAGTCGCGGGCGTCATCGAGATGGGGATAATGCGAAGCCGAGGAGCTTGTCTAAGAAGACGTCTCACGGTAAAATAGCAGCCGGAACCACTTCGCCGCCGGCGCACCGTTCGGGCGCATCAAAGCATCGGCATAGGCACCGCGGTTCGGATATTTCCGACAAGGACTCACTGCCGTTCAGGTCATCGAAACATAATAGTCCGGAGTCGTTCAACACTCCCCAATACCAGAAGCCAGAGCTCTTTACAGAGCAAAAAGACAGACTGCCGGTTAGGAGTGCTAAACATTCCAAGAGAGAGTCTGGCATAACTCCCGCAAAGATAGCCTTGCCATCATCCGACTCCCCCATAATCTTCTCTCCTGACATGCTGGGATACAGCCCTGAGATGGATTCTGCGTATGTGACATCCGCTGAGACACCAGAGACGGGGCTCACTATGCCGGATCGGATCCTGGACCGGCCGCTACCGACCCCGAAAGCAATGATACTTCCTAGAGACTATGATGGCGGTGTCAATGGTCATCAGAGCGCTCCTCTTCCACCTAGGAAGCAGGCACCGGTGGCGCCACTGAAGTGTCTAGACGAAAGAAATGATGTCCAAACAGAGAGACCTAGGAGTGCTATATGGTAGGATTTGTGTATTTTTTTCAGGCCGGTTTTCTGATATTTATAACCTTGTTTTATTATCTAGCGAGGTGTTGAGGAAGACGAGACTTCGTCCATAGGTTCTTTTATAGGAGAATGAATGAATGTACAATGTAGAAAATCTTCAACATTGGTGCTGAAAAGTCTTGGTCTACCTAGCTACGCCGGCACTTGGAACGGCACGGCACGGCATCTTTAGGGTAGGATCCAAACCTGAGGCTATTCCTGTATAGACGAGATTGTTCATGGAACGTACCTTTGTGAAGGAATATCTAGTTGTTGGTTGATGGGATCAGCAGAAAGGATTTCCGAGTTCGATCAAAGCCCAAGACGATCCAGCTCAGGAGGTAGTTTCGCGCAAGGCTCTTGTAGTGTTGGGAAAACGGTGCAGGGGAAGATAACATGTGAATATAATTATGTGATGAACGAATAATTGTCATTTCGGCTCTGCTCTACCTTTCTATTTCTCTCATTTCTTTCCAGGGTCAGAGCGATGTTGATTCTGAAAAAAAAAAATTTGAAAGTAAAAATTCCGAGACCAGCTTTGGTCTTTTTAACAGGAATAGGTCTACGAGCAGCTGTAATTGCTTTTTCTTACCGTCAACGAAGAGGACATCCCGTCTCGGCCCGGGGGCATGTGAGAGAGGGAAATGACTGAAGAGGCGCCCAAGGGAGAGCAGGTCGTCTTCCATCGTCGAATAATCTCCATTACCATACTGTCGGAACTGGGACTATCCAGTAATATTCAAAGAAGAAATGCGTGTTGGTGATGCACCTGCGAAACTTACACCCAACGGCTCGACAATTGCCCAATCCATGGAATCTCTCAGCAGATCTTCATGCAACGGACTGCCCGCGGGCGCTTAAAAGGCTCCGTCATGCCAGATCAAGTCACCGCAAACCAGCAACCATGTCACCTTACGAGAATTCGGCTCGATCAAGTCTTCGGCTTGCCGACTTTTTCCAGTCAAAAGAATGTCAACATAGCCGACCGGTCGGCACGCCGTGCCAGGGCGTACCGTTTGGGCCCGGTTACTCATGTTCGCATGAACAGTCTCGATGATTAGATGGCACCCTTCCATTGACAACTTTCACGTCGCCGTCACATCGTCAATTGGCATCGTTGGCCATTCTCTTATCACAATCTCGCTACTTGGAAAAGCCCATTGGCCATTCACTAGGCTAGACGAACGAAACTAGAGAGCTATAGCAAACACTCGTCACTAGCTTCACATTCGCCGATTTGACTATTGAAGTAGAGTCCCGACGGCGTGGTTAACCGAGAAGAACTGGAATATCCGGGCGGCACGTTGATGTTATGTGGTGGTAATCGCTACGGTCTTGTCTAGCGAAAGCTACACTACGAAGCAGAACGAAACTCCCGATCAGGAGCTGGTGTGTTCTGGATAATCACAGATTAGGCGTGATCAACCAGTAGGGCCGTGCGGTAGGCCGCCGTGATGTTACATAGAACACTTGGCTCTTCCGTGATTGACACATGACATGATTGTAGTGTACTCAGCTGTAATAGTAAGCCGAACCTGGCCCCCATCGCCATCTTAGGTTCTCTCTACCTGGTTTTGTACACTAGGTTACCTAGGTAGATACCTAAGCCTTGGACGTCTTTGATGAGGGACGGCACCGAAGACGAAGACATCAACGCCCCTGGGGATGATATCCAACAACCTAACTCGGAACGTCGATGGTTCGACACATCGTCTGAGCCATCGAGGCCATCGAAGACCATCTCTTTAACAACTCTGATAACTTCGTCAGATTCTGGGGGCCTCGACAGGGGCTCCCAATTAATACTAGGCCTGGTCAGAGTGATGATTGGATGCCGTGATTACTGGGCATCTTGAAAGATCTCCAATGAGACGGCCGCAGCCGAAGCGGCCAGTCAACGCCTCCACCAGGGAAAAAGGAACTTGCAGGGAATCGTGCAGCTGGTAGGGTGACGAGCACAAGTGCTGCGAATGCTCAGTGGACGAGATTCTCCTCACCCTGCGTCTAGCCCCCATCCTCGACCAGAAAATTCCGCATATTCGTCAAATCAATAGATCCGGCCCCTGGAACTCCTCTCCATGATTGGCATGGGTTGTCCTTGCTCCGCTCTCTCATCCTACCGGGTCAATTTAAACTGCCCACGACAACAGACACGATGCCAGCCGGGGCCCTCGCCGAGCTTCACCTCTGCATCTCGGACAGCCGCTGAGGGGGCTGAAGTATCACACGTTTTTCTTTCTTGCTGAAGCGCCATCATATCTCCCCTTACGCCCCCCTGTTCTACCACCCAGATATTTCTAGAGTGGCTATACACACAGATCGCCGACCCAGCCTTTGCGGTACAGCCGCGACGGCTTCATATAAGGCTGCAAGCTCGCTAACAGTCATGAACTGCGGATCTCCATCTTGAACTAGTGTAACGCGGAGCTGGACTCTCTATATCTGTGCGACATCAGCGAGATCAGATCTTGCCGACGTCTCGACCCACACCGGCAATCCATTCTATGCGTGCTATTCCTACTATACGGATCGACTACTGCACCTTTTCTTCTTCTTCCAAGGACGGGAGCGGTCATGGCGCGAGCTTTGGTCTTCGCTGCTCTCTTGCGCACGTCGGCTGCGCTGCTAGTAGCCGACGGTTCGCCATGCGAGACGGACTGTGGCAACGTCCTCGACTCGACGACGAGCGACATGATAGTCTGCGATGAAGGAACCTACCGTCTGACGTCGGCCGGACAAGTCTTCCAGTCCTGCATCACTTGCGAATCAACGAGCCCGTACACCACGACCGAGGGCTCTAAGAATGTCTCTGACTTGCAGGATATGCTTTGTATGTCAACGGACTGCTTCCTGCTCCGTCTATTGCTGCCGCTAATCTTCACTCCTCTGTCACAGACAACATGCGCTACGCTACGGCTCAATGTTTATATGAAGCCGGCACAAGCCCCTGCATAACTACGTATGCTCACTACGAAAACTCAAAGATGATGAGCATCAAAAGCTGATTTCACCTAGAACCGCCTGTGGACCTCTTCGAGACGCCGTCGAGTACGGCAATCTCAGCTCGCACGTCACCGCATATGGCTACTGTAGCCTCTGGAGCGACTATCAGCTGGAGAAGTGCAGTGATTGCTTAAGCAACGAAGATAATGGGCATTATATCCGCAATTGTCCGTTAAGCCGATTCCTTCCTTACCTGCCGCAGCACGTGGTTTTTGCTAATGCCTCGTAGTTATGTCTGTCTTGTCCGGAGCCTGTAGGCTGCAGCTCGAGCCGCCGGCCACACTCCCCCTGCAGGGTAGCATATTCTCCACGGACGTAGTGAACGTCACCGACCCGACGCCCACAGCGACCTTCAGCGTAGACAACTCCACCGGATCCCTGGGCAACGGAGAGATCGCCGGCATCGTCATCGGCGGAGTCGTCGTCCTCCTGGCCCTCATGGGCTGTGGCGTGGTCATCAACGGCAAGCGGCGGAGAAGGGCGTACCTGCGACGTCGCGGGGAGCTTTCCAAGAACTGGCCGACACCCCAGGGCGGCGAGATGTTCGAGACGCCCATCAGCCAGCGGCCGTTGCGCAGCTGGGAGGACTCGCCCGTGAGCGCCGCGACGCAGACGACGTTCCCGCCGTACTTCTCCCCGTACACGTCGCAGTACAACAGCCCAGTCAGCGCCGTCGGCGGGCCGAGCAGCAGCAACAACAATAACAACAACAACCTCGCGTGGCCGACGGAGAAGGCGCAGAACAACATCGGCGTCGCTATCAGCCCCGACCACGATGCTTCAGTGACGCACTGGGGCGACAAGAAGGGCAAGGAGAAGGCGGACATGGACAGGGAAGGGTACGAGCTCCAAGAGGGTGTCAGTAGCGCCGGTGGCTACGGCGCTCCGATACCTCCGCCTCCTCCGTCGGTGCCGCACCAGGCGCCGATGCTCAGCCATCCCGGGTACGGAAGACATGGACCGTCCCAGAAACCACAACAACAGGATACCTCGTGGGAGGATTACGAGGACCACCGCAGAGGAGAGGCTATGTAGGAGGAAGAGCCCATGGATTTCTATATAAAAAATAAAGCAATTTAAATACACACGTAGGTACGGATTCGGTTTTGGGGGTTATGTTCGAGTAGTGTTCGGCGTTTGGGGCGTGGGCTTGGAGGCGCATAGGATACCAGAGCGGTCTTGAGGGCGGCATCATGAGATGGGTAAAGGAGATGTTTTGCTTATGGAGATACCACAACGCTATGATCGGAACGATGTCTGAGGGGCATCTATAAGTACCTAGTACCTACCTTATAATTTTTATTTGTATCATGTAGCTAAGACACGAGCATTGTCGAATTTCATCATATATCGACCTGTAGTTGTTGTGTATAAACCGACTTATGAAGAGATGATGATTGGATTGATCAAATTGACTGGACTTCATTCAATAACCATGTGGCTAACCTAAAGCTTTTGGAGTTTGTGTGGCTCAACGAAGCTTAAATGCCCAAGCACGGACGCTAACCGGGCACTAAGCCGAGAGGGGTTTGGGGTTCTGTGGCTGGAGCTGCCGTCCATTTTCCCCACAGCGGTGTAGTTTGCGGCCAGAAAAATTTTGGGGCTTCCATCTTTTTTTTTTTTTTCGTCCCTCCAATCCTCAGTATATTTTCAACAAGGGAGAATATCTACCACCCACCTGTTCTCTCTCCTTGTGACCTGACTGTCGCCTCTCTCTATACACCATCACCCCTCTATAAGTATAGATACTGCGACAAGTGCGTGAACCAGAAATGGCTCTTGTCATGAGAGATAGCAAGCCCGATGAGGACGAGTTCTCCATCAAACCGACTGCTGCCACTCCGTCTGTCGACACGAGCACATGGCCGCTGTTGCTGAAGAACTATGACAAGCGTATGTGTGATAGAATAAGGCGAAGGGGAAATTCCTGCTGACCCAATTGACCAGTTCTCGTCCGCACCGGACACTTCACTCCCATTCCCTGCGGAAGCTCGCCTCTGACGCGCGACCTGAAGTCGTACATCAGCTCTGGTGTGATCAACCTCGACAAGCCGAGCAACCCCTCCTCCCACGAGGTCGTCGCCTGGGTGAAGAGAATCCTGCGTGTAGAGAAGACGGGTCATTCTGGAACGCTTGAGTGAGCATTGGTCCCAGCTTGCATTTTTATTGCTTGCGGCAAGCTTGAAGCTTTTTTTTTCTTTTTTTTATACTGACGCGATCCCTCCTCACAGCCCCAAGGTTACCGGATGTCTTATTGTCTGCATAGACCGTGCCACTAGGCTTGTGAAGAGCCAGCAGGGTGCTGGTAAGGAGTATGTTGCTGTCATTCGGCTGCACGGAAAGCTCCCAGGTGGCGAGGCCCAGGTACATATCTACTTACTACCCTTTCTCCCTCCTTCCACCAATTAGCCTGCCATGCTACGGAAGTGTGCCATTGGCAGGCTGTATGGTCAATTACTTTGAATTTTGGTGCTAATTTCCAAACAGTTCTCTCGTGCCCTTGAGACTTTGACCGGTGCCCTCTTCCAGCGACCTCCCCTAATTTCTGCCGTCAAGAGACAGCTCCGTATCCGAACCATTCACGAAAGCCGAGTCATAGAGTTCGACAATGACAGACACCTTGGTGTTTTCTGGGTATCCTGTGAGGCCGGCACCTACATCCGAACTCTGTGTGTACACATGGGTCTCCTCCTAGGTGTCGGAGCCCACATGCAAGAACTCCGCCGTGTTCGATCTGGTGCCATGGACGAGACCAAGGGTATGGTCACCCTTCACGATGTCCTGGACGCTCAGTACCTCATGGACAACATGAGAGACGAATCTTACCTCCGAACTGTCATCGCCCCCCTCGAAACCCTCCTGACCTCATACAAGAGAATTGTCGTGAAGGACAGCACGGTGAATGCGATCTGGTGAGCAAATTAAAATCGGATTACTTGGAAGAGAGAACAAAAAAAATGCTAACTCCTTCCTAGCTACGGTGCCAAGCTCATGATTCCTGGTCTTTTGCGATACGGTATGCACTATCATGTTCCCCCCTTGGCAGAACAAAGACTAACTTGTGATTACAGAGGACGGCATAGAAGCACATGAAGAAGTTGTCATGATAACAACAAAGGGAGAGGCCATTGCTATTGGTATTGCAATGATGTCAACTGTAGAGATGTCTTCCTGCGACCATGGAGTCGTCTGCAAAGTCAAGCGATGTGTAGGTACCCTACTAAGCAAATTGCTGCAAAAATAATTGCTAATTTTCGATTACAGATCATGGAACGCGATCTCTACCCGAGAAGATGGGGCCTGGGTCCCACTGCCACAGAGAAGAAGAAGCTGAAGGCTTCTGGCAAGCTAGACAAGTACGGACGCGCCAACGAGGCAACTCCGGCCAAGTGGACTTCCGAGTACAAGGACTACAGCGCTCAAGCTCAATCTGCCACAGCTACCCCTGCTGCTGATGTCACCATGGCCGAGGCTCCTGCAGCTGCTCCTGCGGAGAAGGCAGCACCGGCGGCTACTGAGGAGCCTGCTGCCGAGGATGACAAGAAGAAGCGCAAGAAGCACGATGGCGAGACGGCCGAGGAGAAGGCCGAGCGCAAGCGACGGAAGGCTGAGAAGAAGGCTGCCAAGGAAGCAAAGCGAGCCTCGACTGGCAAGAAGGCCGACTCAGACTCAGAATGACTCGCCTAAATCCTGCAGGGGGTTGTTGGTAATTGTGGGTGATACCATCTTTAAGTTGCATTCCAGAGTTCTTATTTCGGCGTTTTCTTGCTGTAATATTCAGTCTCAGGGTCTGGAAAAAAATGGCGTTCCGGACTGCATTGCTTTTCTGGCCATAGTCGCACCTTGTAGGACGAATGAAGGGTTGAGCTGTCCTAGGTAGATAGTAGGAAGTGTTGCGATATGGAATAAATGAACTGTTCATTCCCACGCCGAACCACTCTATAGCAGTGCACAACGAAGTAGGTCCATTTTCATGACCATACTCATTATGAGCCCCCAGATTAAATGCAAAGATGACTAAAGCGGGAGATGAGGATGAGTTCCCCACGAGCACACGTCTCGAAGGTGGGATCTGATCACCCAACTTCTTGCCTACATCCCTACATGCGCACTTACATCTCGAATCCCATAAAAGGGGGGACTGCAGAACCACGGTGCGTGCGTGCTTACCTACGCACCTTAACTGAACATTCTACGCCGCAAACGTGACCTACCTAGGTAATAAGATGGGTTCCGCGAGGCTGCCTGACCTAGGTAGGTATGTGTTGGTACTTAAAAGTAATACACTGGACTTATGGGTCGGGTTATTTTATGCAGAGGACAGTGGACCTGACCTGGCAGCCTGGTTAGGATGAGGATAGGGATGTGCACAGCTATCCAGGTACTTAGCCGGACGGGGGCAAGGAGACTAGGTAGGTACTACCGCACGGTGACTAAGTGGATAGTATAGGTAGGTAGGTAGGTTAGGTAGTAAAAAGAAGAAGAAAAGAAAAGTGATAGTGTAGAGAAAAAAAAAAGGAGAACCAAGGAATTCCAAAATGCGGCTCTGAGGTGTAAAAGAAGGTTGGAGGGGGGGGGGGGAGGGGGGAAAACGCTTCTCCCGAACCAGATCGGCACTCCCATTCCCCTCAAATATGGTAATTACTGGATTGGGATCTTCAAATAGTTTTTTTTTTACTACTACACAAGAAAGGGAGAGAGGAAGAAGAGGAGGAGGGCACGAGCCTTCTTTGGGTGCCTGCTTGGGGGTATGATGTCACCGCCTCGACGACACGACACGACAACGGCACGACATGACATGACATGACATGGGGATTAGGTAGGGTAGGTACCGAAGTTTAGGGAGGGCTAAAGCCAGACCAAAACCGTAGGGGAGAGATGGATGGTTGGGAAAGAGAGAAAAAGGCGCGCTTTCGGGTCGGGGTCTCGGCTTCAAAGAAGATTGAGCGAGGGCGAGGGCGAGGTTGCTTGATGCTTGATGCTTTTTTTTTGAGAGAGAGAGAGAGAGAAGAATGGCGATAGCAAGAGGCAGAGGAAAGTGAAAGGGGGAGAAGAGAGTGGATAATAAACGGTGTGGAAATATTCGAAAAAGCTTACCTACACTACACTACATACCTGTGATGGGATTATACGACTAAGGTAGGTAGGTTTAGGTACTTCAATACGTTTCTGACTAGGTTGACAATCTTCATTCAGCGTGGTGGTTTCAGCTGCACTACCTAGATCAGACGAAAAGCTGCCGTAGGTATCTTTCTCCTCGCTGCCGCCGCCGCCTCTGCTGCTACCGACTTGCTGGTGAGGCTCATCGTCCGTGGTTTCTTCCCCACGGTGAAGTAGCGGTCGGCCGTGTAAGTCTAAGGATATCTGTCTGTCTGTCTGTCTGTCCACTACCAATACCACCATTCTGCATCCTCTTAGGATTTTTTTGGATTTTTTTTTTGTTTGATTGTTTCTATTTCTCCTTATGACACAGGGTGCCAAGTCCAGATTACCTACATATTACTTGCCTTGCCTTACCTATACTATGGTCAGGTTGGGTTTCGAAACATGTCTCGGCAGTCAGCTAGGTTAGGTACATTACCCTAGTTTGATGTTTTGTTGTATCACGCATCCTAGGGCTTTGGTGCATAGTGTATGTAGTTGATATGTGTGTGTATTGGTATTTGCATGGAGTTTCTAATTCTTCTTATTTTTTTATTCTCTGTCTTCTGTTTTCTATGCCGCCACCTACTTACACTATTACCGCTGAAATTCCAAAGACCAACTTGCGGCCTTGGCGGTGTACCTAGTGGTGTGTGATTCGCCACTAATCCTTCGCTCGCTTTGGGGGTTCCTATAATTATATTTTTTGGACGTCTTGTTTTGTTTCTGTGTTGTCTATTTTGTTCTTTTTCTCTCTTTCCCTCTTGGCGCAGGGACACGTTTTTCGGAGAGTTGGTGGAAGAAAAGTGTGAGTAAGAGAGACAAGAAACATTGGCAAAGTGTCTGTGCCGACCGCCCGGCCGGCAATTATTCGTCTTGGCCTTTTATGTATGTATGTATGTGTATTATGATTTCGAGGGATCTTGGGTCAGTAAGTCAGTCAGGCTGTCAGTCCTCTGTCATGACGCCGAGACACTGTGATGAACTTCACCACCCTACCTACGCTACACCACACGCGTGGTTCTGGTTCCGTGTTACCCGGCCGACATCCTGCTCCGGCCGGGATACCGGAAATCGGGGAACTGGGTCGTAAGTAAGCATAATGTAGCATCAAACCTATCCCAATATCTCTGCTGAGGCGGCACGGCAGGGGGGAAAACAAAGGAAAAAGGCCCAGGTTGTCTCTGTGTCAGGTCGCTGCCTATCTGACCTACTAGGTAGGTTAGCACACTAGGTAGGTAGACCAGGTATGAGGCGAGGCGGTCGTGGAGTTTGACATGCAGGTAGGTAGGGAATCAATTGATGACCTACCTATGCAGCAGGGTCTGGGTAGTCTTCAGTCGGCGATCCGATTGACGATCGATCAGCGCGCGGTAGTGTAGACAGCTAGCTGGCCTGGCTTAGTCCATAGTAAAGTCGCTATCCCATCTACTATTATAAGCAACTCTTGGCAGACAGGTATGCGCTTTTCGAGTTTAAGTCGCGACGTGACTCGAGTTACTCAGCCCTATTCCATCCATGCTAGTTGACGTGCAATACTAGCGAACTTATGCAAGCTCGCCTGGACCGGTTCTTACATAGTTACCGCTTAGAGTTGAGTACGTGAGCATATATGTGTGAATGGCAGCTAAACAACGCTGCTTGCCTGTGGTGGGTAAGGCCGGTGTCCCCAGTTCACATTAGAATTTGAAATGGAAGAGGGGGGGGAGCTTGTCATTGAAGGGGAAATCAATCCAACCCGCGGGGGTTAATGCATCGAGAACAGAGTTTAGATCTGACTAGATGAGAGCCGGGAACTTGTACAATTAGGTTGGCTAACCTAGGTAACGTGGCTTGAACGATGCGTTGTGCTATGCGGATGTATGAGTATGTTGCGACTAAAGCAACTTGGCGGGTGCCGGCAGAGGTGTCAACAATGTCGTCAGGTTCCATTACTCGAGTTAGTGTAGACCCTCCCACGTTTTCCCTGTTCTTATTTCTCCTTTCGAGTTGAGCTTGGTAGAACAGAATAATGGAAACACCCTTCTTCCCCTTTCACAGCTCAATGGGTTACAGAGCCTAGGTACCGCAGAGGTCTTATCACATAGACGTTGAGGCAGCCCGTTAGTATGTTTGGTGTTTTCTGTTTTCTGGTTTCACGTTTCTTGTTTCTCGCCCAGAACACTCACAAAACAAAAAACTGCCTGAAGTGAGTATGTGCCACGCCGGTTCGAGTCATCCCGACCCGTTCGGGAGTCTGTCCCTGGCAATCCTGACACGAAAGGGGAAATCACCTAACACATTGGACCCTAGTGTACAAGCTCATCCCATAAACTCTCCACCAAGATCTCCTCGAGGAAAGCCGGTGCCGATCCCCGACCCGCGGCCCCGTTCTTTATTCTTTTTTCTACATTATACTCTGGCTCGGTTAGTAGTATCTAGGTACACTAGGTATCTTCTATGAACAGCGGTTGCTATGCGGTTAGAACCGATGGCCCAGCTTTCATAATGGAACCCCGTCAATCGCAATTCGCACGTCAACATAAAGAAACGGAATTTTCCACCACCAGCTCAACATGTGATGGCAATAAGAGAAAAACCTGTTTTGATTGGGCAAGTTGTGGTTTTGCAACAGTTCATGAGATGTTTTGTGTTTTGTGCTGTCCGTGCTGCAAGGATATGAAGTTTAATAACATGAGGGGAGGATGCGTCGTAATGCGGGAAAAGAATTAGATTCAATGATCAATCTGCATTGAATTGCATCCTGAGAAATTGAGACTCTACCTCCTTAGTTATGTAGTAGTGTAAGTAAGTAACTTAGCAACCTACCTACTTCAACCCACACTTAACCTACCTGATTTTATGCAAGGAGTCGGGCTTTTGCGCATGCCGGGATTGCCTAGAAAGGGACTAAAAATGGGCCGCGAACGAAGGATGATTGGTGGGTTCTAGCGCGCCTATACAATGCTACATACGCGTATATGCAAAAGTCGGGAAGACCTTGCCCAGTTACTGCATCTTGGATTAGTGCATACCTGCTTAAGTTTCCAAGTTTCAGAGGCCAGTGCGCTGTTAGTTGTTGGATTGGCGTCTTGAATTCTCCGACTTACACAGCTTCAGGTGAACGATGTCTGTGCCGTAGCCGTAGCGTGTAACAAGAAAGTTATTCCTCAACTACCGACGCTGCAATCTCTCCGATTATGAATCGCTGTGCCCTATGACGGTTTGTTTCTTGCATATTGACATGCCTGTCATGAATCTCCCGGCAGGGATAATGACACTCGGGGATTTTACACGGCACGGCTTGACAACTCATTCAACACACAAAAAACACACTTACACAGGACATGGCTGTGCGGGTGCGTCAGATTCGTTCGACACCGCATCTCTTGAACCCCCCCCCTTTACTTTTAACTTCCAGGGTCCAGTCGTCCTCTGGGTGGGCTTAGAGACTGATCTAGACAGGGACGGGAAAGCTAAAGTCGATTTATTATACTAGTATTATACTAGGGGATTTCTTCTCAGCCTCCATATTCGGGAAAGTCAAAAGAGCCCACTTCATGAAAGTCTGTGCCTCCGATCCCCTTGTCGATCCTATAGCATTCCCACAAGGTCAGCGTAGCTGCATCCTTCGCCAGGTACAGAGGTCTGGTACAGATTCTTTTTCTTTTTCTTCTCATCTTGTGCCCCTCTTTAAGTTCCGTGACATATTTATATAAACATATGAAAACGGCGGGCCGGCACAAGAATTGTTGAAAGGATGCTAGTTCCTCTCTGTTTCCCCCCCTTCTCTCTCTCTTCTCTCCTTCTCCCTCTCCCTCTCCCTCTCTCTCCATATATGGTCCTCCTCTCCCCACATCCTCCCCATAAACAGTCAACCGTTTAGAATGTCATAGTGTCTAGATCTTCGTATCAAGGAACCCTCATGCGAAACGGGGTTCTCGGCTCTCTAAGCACATGAGACGGCACACGAGACGAACATTGAGAGCACGAATAATCGCCACGGGTTCGCGCCCCTCCCTAACCGCGAACACGCTTAGATCGGCTCTCCTTTCTTTCTTTTAAGAGGTCTTACCATCCCGGCGTTACCCTAGTCGTAGTCGACCAGTATAACAGCATAACAGCATAACACTATTACGAAAAAAAAACAAATGTATTTTTTCTCTATACTCGCTGCCCTAGGGCAGATGTTCATATTAGCCCACTCGGCGCTTTCGGCGCCAGTGGTTAGCCGACCACCACAGGGCCTGGGCGAGGGACCCGCCCTCGCCGCCGACTTCCCCGACCCTTCTATCATCAAAGTCGACGACAAATGGTATGCCTTTGCCACAGCCTCCGGGAACAAGCAGGTGCAGGTCGCCAGAGCGGATAAACTTTACGGGAACTGGGAACTTCTCGACGTTGATGCCCTACCGGTGTCCCCCTCCTGGGCTACGGGGAAGAACACCTGGGCCCCCGACGTGCGGCTCGTGGGCAACGGGACGTTTGTCATGTACTTCAGCGGCCAGTCCGCCGTCAACAAGGCACATCACTGCGTGGGCGCCGCTACCTCCCCGACGATACTGGGGCCTTACACCCCGGTCGACACGCCGTTTGCGTGTGACCTGACCGTCGGCGGCGCTATCGACCCCTCCGGATTCAGGGACGCGGACGGCAAGCAGTACGTCGCGTACAAGATCGACGGCAACAGCATCGGCAACGGCGGCAGCTGCGGCAACACGGTGGCGCCCATCATGAAGACGCCGATCATGCTGCAGGAGGTGGCCCAGGAGGACGGCGTGACCAAGATCGGCGCGCCGGTGCAGATCCTCGACCGCATCGCGGAGGACGGCCCGCTCGTCGAGGCGCCGTCCATCATGCGCACCGCCGCCGGCCTGTACGTCATGACCTTCAGCAGCGGGTGCTTCACGGCGCCGACGTACGACCTCGACTACGCGACGGCCGACAGCGTCAAGGGCCCCTACACGCGCGCCAAGAGCCCCGTCGCCAAGACCAAGAAGTTCGGCCTCACGTCGCCCGGCGGCGCCACCGTCCTGTCCTACGGAGACGTCAACGACGAGCAGCCCTCGATCGCGTTCCACGCCAACTGCAAGCAGGGGCGGTGTCTGTACACGTCCGAGATCGACTTTGACGATTCCGACATGACGATTAGTCTTGTGATGTGATGTGGATCATCTGAAAAAAAAACTTTTATTTTATTTTAGCCCTCTTTGCCCTTTCCTTCACCTAGCCTATATTTCTCTCTCTCTCGAATAGAGCTATAGAGAGCGGGACGACGATAGAAGAGTAAACATGCATTGGGACGGCGTAAATGGAGGGATTATTATCATCATCATCATCATCATCATTATGTTTTATTATGGTAGGAGGACCCTTGTGGAGGACTCCGCATGTAACGTGGAAATGGTGTTAGGGAGGAGGGAGGAGGGAAGAGTGTATTCACACTTAGACACCCTTTTCCTATATATGTCTACTTTTGATGTGGATTTAGGTGGGGAGGATGTAGAAGAGAAACGATACCAATCATGGAGAGAGGTTTTGTTATTATTATTATTGAGGGTTTTGGGTAGAACGCACGATACCAAACAGCGTCCTTGTCTAGCGTTCTGATAGATTCATATGTATTGTAATGAAGAATTTCCAACGATCCGCTTCGCTACGCACACTTGCATGTTTTTTCTCTGCCTCCTATCGTGTCCACGCCCACGAACGGAAAACTCTCATCCTACGTAATAGTATTAGTCGCTCGCATTAGCTTGTCTATTGACTTTCGCCATAGGTTTAGGTCTAGTATAAGCCAATTCCCCCATCCCCCCGCAACAAAGTAACTTTCAAGATGCAAAGTAAAGAGGGACCCGATTTGGGGGGAACAAGATCTTCTCAATCTGATGCTATGACAGTATTCTAGCACCCGTATCGGACACGGTCAGCCAGAATAGTACAATGGTTCGCGCCTGGGCGGTTGCTCCCGCGTAAACCGGGTCGAGTGTCATGAGCAGGAGCGCGGATTCTGGAGATTAAGATGAGAGAGAAAGAGAGAGGCGAAAACCCCCCTCACGACGGCTCCATGCCTCAAGACAGAGTCTTGTCGATATTTAGCGCGCCAAAAGTGCTTCTCTTGGCGATACCGGCGAACTGGGTAAACCGCTGGGTGTAACCCGTCGCTTGTTCAGGGCTGACAGACCAGAGTGACTGACTTATGCCCCCCTACCCCTGTCTATCCATCGTTGCTTTCGGAAATCCCCCTGTTTATCCCTAACCCAGTCCCAGCAGCCAGCACTAGGCTACCTACATACATTATGTAGGTTAAGCATGTACATACATACTAGGTACGTACATATGTACGAAAGATGGTTTTACTCGCGGAACTGATTTATTAGCGCTTGGTCCCGCTACTTAGTACGGTCGTAGTGTAGTTACTATAATGTGTAGAGGGTAACCGAATCTATAGTGTATGTATGTAAGCCACCATCGTGACATGCCTGACCCTTAGGTTAGGCTAGTCTAAAAATAAGCGCCCATCATTTTCTTCCCCCATCTCGCTCTCGCCATGCAACCTCCAGAAACTGCAATCTGCACGCTTCTATCACGGTCACACTTCTGCCGCCACTGTTTCCTTACCAGGTCTGCAGGTGTGTAAACGGCCGAAAGGGCGAAAAGGGGGGGGAAGAGAGGAGGGGGGACGGGGGAACAGAGAGAAAATCGGCTTAGCTTTCCATGCCCATGTTGTCTCCGCATTCGCATCTCTTCTTCGGATCACTCAGATTGGCCCCCAATCCGCGCTATTCGGCCAATCCCCACCAGTCTTTTCTTGTGTGTGTGCGCTTCTCTCTTTTCTTCAAGCGCCCCGCGATCACATCTCGCCATGCCCCTTGCAGGATGACCGGTAGTTCTTCGTTGATTAGTGCCCACCGGCTCGGATGCGATCAAGGAACGATTGAACCTTGTCTTTAGATCGGCCCATCTTAACGTGATGTTTCTTTCTCTCTCTGCGGGCCGTAGATACTTCATTGGCAATCAGTCGTCGGTGTACCATATGCTTTACTTTCTTCCCCCCCGTAGTTCGCTATTCGTTGGATGTCAATTCATCGCATATCTATGAGTTGGTATGATATATGGCCTAAAAAGTTGGCCTCTTGATGCCGAGTGTCCAAATGAATCAACCCATCTCGTGGGTGTCCGCTCCGGAGGTTTTCCAGACAGAGATAAAGCTGACGGTGTTATAAGATGGCCATGGGCCTTGCCGCCGGTGACCTACCTGTGACCCACCAGAATGGCCCGGTCAGACGGGCAGTTGACGAATCACAATGCTTGGAAGCGGAGAGTAATGCTTCTCTCCTCTGCTAGTTACTGGTTTATTTCCTCTGGGGTGCAGTGCTTCTACACGTCCCCTGTTTGACGAGCGTATTCGATCGCCTGCACACTTACTCAAAGTACATAATGTGTGCTTGTTGGGGCATCAAGTCAATAGCGTGGGCGGCACGGTGCTGTTCACATCTGCGATGCTACCGTGATCACGGGCGGCATGGTGTAAGGTGAATAGATCGCACCAACAATGGGCACTGGAACTACCTATTAACTAACCTAGAGATATGGTCTAGCCATCGTCTTCACTTACTATATGACTTGAACTTCCCCAGTGTCCGTGTCCTCTCTCATGTTCAATTGGGTGTTGGCACATTTGATCTCTCACGTTCGGGGTAATACGTTCGTTCACTCGTTGTCTCTACTTTCGACTGTATAATATACTGTTCATCTAGCTGGCTAGTTGGCAGTGTTTACGACTATCCTTTTGTAATATCTTTGCACTACGAATTGTAATACTACTCACTACGGCCCCCAGCCGACTAATTGTGGCACACCTCCCTTCATTATCAGCCTTACTTCACTCGGCAAGATGGCACTCCTTACATCCCTATCAACTCTCGCTTCACTCGTTTCCTATGCAGTGGCCCTGCAGGTCACGCCTAACTCCCCTTGCGCCTCATTCTGTGTCGATTCTAATGACCTTGACTTCTCCGACCCCAATTCATCTACCACTGAAAGTGATGATATAACATGCTACGACTCCGACTATTCAACTTCGTCGGCTGGCCAGAAGTTCCAGAGGTGTATCAGTTGTCTTCAGGACAGCACCTTTTCGCAGGGGAGTGAGAGCGATCAACTATGGTTTTTATGTATGCTCTTACTCGTCCGTCCTTCTTATGCCGTTCTGCTTCTGACAATTCACCAGATAATCTTAGATACTCGTTCGACCACTGCGTCTTCGGCTTTCCCAATGCTACAGAGATTGCATCCACGCCATGTTCAACCTCAACTGCATGTGGTCAACTAGAGTCGGCCTTGACTGATGGGATCTTAAACCCCAATAACCTCGATTACTCATATTGTGGGGTGGATGGAGGAGCTATGACAAGCGATCTGATACCTAAATGTCTCTCCTGTGTCCACGCTTCTGACGACCAAGGCTTCTTGGCCAACTGTAAGCACACCTACCTACTACTATGGGCTTCTATATGTTGCAGGATCTAACAGCATGCCAAAGACCTCATCGCTTTAGAAGCGGGCTGTCAGCAACAGCCACCAACTGGTACCCTAGTAGGATTGAACGATACGGTCTTCTCACAGACTACTATCGGCGCCGTAGATCCTAGCTCTGAGACATCGTCTCGCAACAATCAATCCTCCATGCCTATCCCGCAAATTGTAGGCATCGTTGTCGGAGCCATAGTGGTCGTGTTAGCCATAGGCGGGTTCTGGTTCGTATGCTACCGCAAGCGGCGCAACCGCCGCCTCCGACTCGGAGGAGACCTTCCAGGAAAACGCGGTCGTCACCGGCCGACCTCCCCACTTTCCTTCCGCTGCCAGACCCACCTGTCGCCGAGGTCTCCGGCTTTCTTCCATAACTCTTCCGATTCGGCGATCGAAGAAGAGAAGGCGCACGCTGTATCCTATCCAGCATGGGGGTTTCAAACTACCGTTACCGCGCAGGGCAGGCAGACTTTCCGGTCCTTCTCGAGCCACGGAGACGGGAGCCCCTTACCCCTGCAAGCCATCACTACGACAGCGACACCCGCCATCCCGGGCACCGTCCACTACTCCACCTCCCCCAAGGCTGCGAGGTTCTCGCCCGTCGATGTCGAGGACTCTACGCCCGTCAGCACGACGAGCACGAAGAGCACCGCGCAGCTCTTACCCCTGAGATCCTATAACCCGGCCGAGTACGGGTTCGCGACGTCGGCGCACCCCGACGGCGGGGGCTATTCCGCTTACACGAGTCCCATCTCCGGCTCCACAGCTAGTCCCTTATTGAGCCGGGCGTGGGAGCAGCACCAACAGCAGTCGCGGACGGCAGCTGCGGCGCCGGCGTGGGATATGCCGCCGCGGAGTTCGAGCCGGCCGTCGACGAAGGCTAGCGGTGCGCTGGAGAGGGCCACGAGTATCGTAGTGGGTACGGCGGGAGGGAAAGGCAGAAGGGAGAGTGGTGGCGGTGGCGGTGGTACGGGGAGCCCAGTGGAGTCGAGGCAGATTAATATGGTTTTCCCCGGGCCCCCGACGAGACGGTAATCGGTAATCATGCTTTTTCCCAGAGACGTTAGAGAATACTCCGAGAATCAAATCCGTAAAAGTATCTGCTTTGCTTATATGTAGATGGCGACATGATTGGTTGGAGATGTTCGCGTCTCACGTAAAGCTAGGTCGTATTGTAGGACTCTAGGTCAGATGATTCGTCACATTTGTGTGCACGCCACTATGCATGAACAGTGAGAATAGGCGCGGCAATCATAAGGCTCTGCCTGCTGCTAGCTTGCTTGGTAATGAATCGCTTTTCATCCTCGACACACTTTTTCTCTTGAATGTTAATCTGTGTAGGGCTGTTTACAGACACTGGCATGAACAGAACATAGTGCTTTTCCTTCTTCTTTAATTCTTTGATTCACATTTGGGATGACGGACCCCTGTTCACAGTCATGGCCGATCCAGTTGGAGTCCTGGGGACGGCTGTCGGTGTGGTCTCACTCGGGATTCAAGTCGGCGGAATCTTGATAGAATACATTGAGAACTTTCGGAGCCGCGGAGAGAAAATTAGCACGCCCAGACTTGCGTTCGAGAGTTTGAAGATTCTCTCAACGTGATCAGGAGGCAAAAGGTCAGGTATTATCGCGGCAAGATTTAAATATAATCAGGTCTCTCGGGGTAGTGATGGAGGACGTCGACATAGAAAGCGCTCAAGGGGATCTAAATTCCCTGGATTGCTCGGAGGACCCGAGCCATGTGGATGAATCACCCCCTCCCCCGGACAAATCTAAGTTTGAGTACTGGAAAAATCTGATAGACGACATTGTAAGCCGCAAGGTTTGAGCTTATAGACGGTATCAGGGTGTAGAGATTATGTGTACCGAGGATACTAAACTACCGTAGAAATCATAATAGATACGAGCCTTGTATAACGAAGGTATATTTATTACCGGTACTGAGTGTCTAACTCTATGGTGGTGCTGACGAATATCAAAGGGCACAAGAAATTACTTCATTGCACCTAGCCATGGATGTCGTAAGAGGTCTTCGGTCGAGAGACGCTCTGCGGGGTTTATCTTCATCATCGCTTTAAGAAAGGAGACAAACTCGTCCCTAGCATCCTCGGCAAGGTCCGGTACGAATTCTTCTGATGATAAGCCTGGTCTGTTTAGCGGGGTCGCGTCCTTGATATTCCCACTATCATCGAAGCAACGTTGAACGATCTCTTGGTTGCCTTTCTCTAGGAGTTCCTTGGGAAACGGACCAAAGAGATCCACGATCTCGTGCAAATGCTCTTTGAGCTCATAGTGACCATCTGGCCAGACCGTTCCACTGAACATACGGACAGCCCGGAAGACCTCGAGAATGACGGCGCCGAGGTTCCACCAGTCAGTAGTTGCATCCCAGGGCGCCTCGATCAGAACCTCGGGTGACCGGAGGGCGACAGGTTGAATCTTCTCTGTGAGATGTTTAGTTGCCCAACTTGATACCCCCCAGTCTCCGAGGGCGATATCAAACTCATCAGCCCTCGCACTGTCGGCTTCGTCGAAATAGTAGCAGCGCAGCGGGGTAGAAGGGATAACGGTATACCTTTCCTCAGATCTATTCTGCTGTGGAATGGGAACCTCGACTAAGTAACCAGACTCTACCAAGGAATAATCCCTGAATTTCACGAATATGTTATCGGGTTTTATATCTAGAGAGAACGGGTTAGAAATGGTGTTATTCATTGTTGATGTAGTGAAATAGTATGTAAATAACAAGAGCAAGCAGATACGTACCTGTATGGATCACGTTGTGGTCGTGCGCGAAATCAAGCGCAAGCAGGAGCTGGATAGTGAATCTGCGCATGACTGGGGTTGGAAGTCTGCTTTCACGGAACCAGGCCCCGAAGCTCTGTAGCGTCTCTCCCATCAATTCAAATACGAGACACACGTGGTTTCCATTAGGGCCATGATGCTCGAAATCATCTAGCAGATGACAGACATAAGCGTACCCAAGCTGCCTACGATCCCCATTACGGAGATGAGTCAATATCTCTTTTTCGAATACGGATTTCTTATCATCATAACACTCGGCGCTCAGTATTTTGAGAGCTCGAAACTCAGGCTCATTATCTGATCTGTGTCCGGAGTGTTAGTGTTCTTGTTTGTATATTGATTTGATGGGCGTACTTTGCTGCCAAATCTCGGACGAGCCAGACAGTGGAATAGACACCATATCCGATCTTGTTTAGAACCTTGTATCTATCCTTGAACACATCACCGATATAGACGGGATGAAACCCCCCTGGGCGATACGCATATGTGCCTTCTTCGATATCAACCTCTCGTGGTGGTGAAGGACTAGGCTCTGTCTCGCCTGCAGGTCGTATGTTCTCTGGGCCTTGGGAAGATGGTTCTGAATCCTGACTCTTTTTGTCCTCTAGTACCATCTTGCAGTTGGATTGAATGCGTGCACTGATGGGTAAAGTTGAATAAAAACTTCGACCTAGGGACAGGTACCCAGATGGAAGAGGAGCATAGAAAAACCTCAACTTAAACCTGATCATATGCTGCCTGATTGCTGGTCGGAAGTCGTATTTGTGAAACCGTACGAGTCCTTTGGTGGATGCTGAGGTGTTGGTTCACTATAAGCAGGCTGTGAACGCATGGATGCCGGATATGAAATATGAGATGAGTTCTTCATATTCAAGCTGCGGAGTACCCTGTAGGATTAGAATATTTGTGGGTTACCTGGCAGCCTGGGCATTCAATGGTGGGGTTGATAGTGTTTCCAAATCCGTCCGCCTGCAGAGGCTTGGAAAGGTGTTGGATGTAAGTCAACTTACCTGCATATGTGCTTATATGCCTACGACCTGATAACTGCCGCCTCTCGCCGTAAAGGGGCTAATGTCCTCTCTCATTGACATACTTATGTCTATACTATTGTGATAGCCTCGGATTCCAGAATACCTAGGTACCCATATAAATACTAAAATCTGAGGCGTTATCGTCTTCCATCTATATGCTTAATAACACAATAACACGACCAATTCGTGGTCTTGTAGGTAGTAGTGCTCAGTGGCCGTTGAACATGTCACCATAGTAAGTTGGTTATACTGGCTAGTAGTCTCTTTTAGTTTTTATTAATCCCGGTCACATTTATTAAGAAAGGGGTTGTGGCATCCCGTAAACCCTGGTCTTCACCTGTAACAGTATTCTTGCCGTTAAACTGCGTGTTGGGAAGAATGGTGCATAAAGTGCTGACCACGGCGTCCTTATCTTACGATGTCCTATCTACCAACTCTGATGATAGCCTTACTGTCTATATGCTAGCACGGGTAAAAATACTAAATAGGAAGAAGCTGTGGAATATGACGAGGGTAGGCCTGCGTATGACCGGATGATCAATGCCTTATGGCACACTACCTTGAGGAGACCTCTAATCTCTGCGGATATGTATAGGCCTAATATATAGGAAACCATACCCTTTATCATTGCATCGGACGGCTCCCCATGTATATATATTTAGGCCTACGCCCGCCCGACAAGATCCAACATGGACTGATACGTTCCTCATACTCTGTTTCTATCGCCGTCTTGCACCCGGTCGGTCTCATATCATATCTTAATCACTACTTGCCTTGAATAGAATTAGCTTAAGCCGCTTTACCCACTCTTCCAAAGCCGCGGGTTGTTTATCAAAATGGTTATAACAGACCCAAGCCATATCACCTTTACCAATCCAGACAAGAGAACCAACTCGGCAGAGAACGCTGTGATGGAGTATACAAAAAAGGACAAGAGAGATTTGGCAAGTGCTCTTGTGAAATGTACCCCTAAGCATGAGTATGTATCTAGTCCTTTCGTCCATTGGTGATATCTTCTTCCTCTGTCTCTCTAGCGAGTTTCAATGCCAACGGATAAGCAGCGGAGAAAGAACTTGGCATACCGGTGGCACTGATCCCAATGCCCCTTTGCATCTTTCTGTACCGTTTAGCGACTCTCGTGGGAGGCACGTCACAACCAAGCATATCGATAGGAATGGAAATGCTTGTTAACTATTGAATTCAGTGAGTTGTCGCCGCGTTTCTGTCTGCTGCTATCAAGCTAACCTTCGAGTCTAACTGAAGTTGCTTCTATTACAAATATTCATCAATTTTAAGACTATACAGCGCTATTTAGAAGACCACACACTCATTTGAAAAGCACTACGATGATACGATGACTACGTGATATTTTCGACTTTATATGACAACCCCTTTTCGTCTCACTCAAGCTGTAGGAAAAGCCCCTCCCTGGTAGGCTTGTATCCAAAATCTGAGTGATATTAGTTTTTCGGAAGAATCAGAATATATTTAACCATAGGAAAATATATAGAAACTCATATTTCAAACATAGTGACCATTGAGTGTACGTTAGGCTAGAATAAGTGCTCCTAGCTACAGAGCCTGATGTTAACTTTCATTTCACAAAACTACCTTGCTTCAGAATTATAAAGTCAACTTTACATATTGCTTGTGAAATATCACTTACAACCTTTAAGTTACTCTTATAAGGTAGATAGGTTTGAGGGACATAATTGTGGAATGCATTGATGTTTATAGAACTTCTAGTTTTACTGTTATCTACCTACCTAGGTTTATAATGAGCCTGGCTGCTAGCACTACTCTTGGTCTAACCGGCAAGTGGCCTATGCCAATCACTAACTCAAGTCTGATGACATTTATAGATCTTATAATATCGGATGGTCCATGAGAGGTGCTTATTGAGATAGGGGAGAGGAAGCTGGTAGCGGTCACATGGTGTCTACGAATAGGGGAGCGCCGTGAAAAGATTCAATTTTTATAGCCTGGTATACCATTGTGGGTAATGAGAGGTGTGGATAATACATAACAGCGAAATGGATAGCACCATATCAGCTATGCCAGTAGTCACCTAGATATGAAAGTAGTCAGATATTCCCATTCCTGGCAAATCCAGCATTTAAGGTCGTGGTCACTCATATCACTAAAGTCTGCATTGATTAACCCGATCGGCGCCAGGAAGCTCGAATAGAGGTGCGTCAACAAAAGGCAAAAGGACGAACCAAAGCGGTACATAACATCACCGCCTCCAAATCATCAGCAACCCTAACAACCTGGTCAATAGGTATTGATTGTCCGACTTTTCGAAAATGGGGGAGCCACAGGTGGTCATTGAAGCCAAACTGCCATGACGCATGTGCACTCCGCTGCCATCAACCCAAACGATACCCGTCAGCATGGTATAGAAAGCTACCAGGTTTTCCTGAAAGCGGGTACGTCGACACCGCTTGAAGACTGGGGAACCCAAGGACCTGGACTCGCTATGGGGTCGACCTTGCTTTCAGACGGTAACCAAGCCCAACTGAGAAATATGTATCAATACATAAAGTGCCACTGTTGTTCTTGAGCCCCGCGCCTTTATCTTTTCCGGGGTTCGCGGCATCTTCGCCCGTGGAATCATGGGGACTCTGCCATGGGATCTAGACAGAGCTCGATTGTTGACATCGGGAACAAGTTTACTTGCGATGCCGAAGTCGGAATGTAGGATTTATGGGGTGCATGGGAGATCGGCGACACCTTTTTGCTTTCGGTCCCGAACGTATATCCGGGGCAAGCGGCGTATGCTCTTGGATGTGTCGCTGGCCCGTCAGAGCACTAGTGGTGTGAAGACTCGAAGGATCTGGGCTAGTTTCGGGCGCTGCCACACGAAGCAAGATTGATGTATTTGAAAAGGTGCTTGATATTTGGTTTTTGCATTATGAGGCCTACGGAGATCTTAAGCTCGTCGTAGCTTGTAGAGTAGTAATGGAAGGAGAAAGGCGAAAGTCGCCGTGCATGAAATATAAACAAAATATACGGGATATTTTCAAATCCAATGAACCTCCAGAGATGTATGTCTGTAACACCTTGTATAGCCCTCTTTCCCCCTTTTTTTGATTACCTTGGTAATAATGTTTGATATTCATTCATGTCTGACCTTCTGTTCTCCCGGTCGTCCCCTGGTTGTCGCTATTTACCGGCATCTCGTGATAGTCTACTTGGCTGCCCATCTCGTGCGTGTACTCCTGGTTAGGCATCTCATAAACCGCCTGGGGATCCGGAGCCGGCTGATATGGCTGGGGACTTTGCCACTGCTCCTCTGGCTTGTTCTGGGTTTGGTTCGGGTAGAATCGTCCATCTATCCACTGACCTTCGGTAACTCCAGCGGTGTACGCTGGAGCGGGAGAAGGGTATGAGGATGGGTGTTGTTGACTTCCAATTGCTGCTACTGCTTCAGCTTCGGCGTCGGCCTTTTCCTTTTCGTTCTGCCCCTTTCTACGTCGGAGTAGTAAGAAGAAGACTGCTATGCCAATGAGTGCTAACCCTGCAACACCCACGCCAACTCCAATCCCTGCCTTGGCTCCAGTCGTGAGACCGCTCTGAGCCGCAGGTGGCTCGGTCGGAAGTCTACTGGCGACATCCCAATTGTTACCAGTGTTTCGGTGAACTTGAGTCAGGTTTCCTCCGCTCATATAATACACCCAAAGTTCGTTGCGGCTGAAGTCGAATGTCGTGGCGAACTGAGCATTTGGCTCATCTGCTTGCGGCCAGATGCTGCTATCCTGTTGTGTCGAAGCTTGCCAAGTATCATTAACTTCATTGACCTGGTGTAATAATGAGTCATTCCCAATATAAAATATGTTGCGACTCGCATCGTTGTTTATAGTCAGTCCGATCCCCCTTGCGTTTCCATCCCATGCCATTAGAGACCAGTCAACCCGTGCACTACGATCCAGGATGATGGAAGAAGAGTTCGTGGCATTTGTCACAGGTGAGTCAGTTTCGTTTGAAGATACAGTGACGGTCTCAAAAGGAGTGGGGAAGCTAGCTATGAGATGTTAGTATTTACAGTAGTAGTGTGATATATTGTATGCAGTGATGACTTACTGACTAGCCACGTTCCGTTTGACCCGAAGGTAGATACCTCGATGTTGCTTTCGTCTCTTGGAGCCACAATAGTGATCAGACTTGTATCAGGGAACCCGCCGGCAATGGGAGTTCCTTGTACTTGGTCTTGAGTAACGAACGGCCCTGTGGACCAGTTATCCGCAGTGGTATATCTCAGATACCGAATAGCCATGTTCTCATCGTGGAAGTAAACGCGATATCCTGCATCTTCACCAAGATTCAAAGCCATCAGGCCCGTATTGGCATTTATTGACGGCGCACTGGTGGACACAATCCATTGATTTGGTATAGAAGCGGGAACGAAGTGACCTGTCTCATCGCAACGCCATATCGAATTTACGATTTGGTTTGCTTCTGTAAGGTGCCATATAACAGCCTTGACGATGTCAGTATCACCTCAGATTTGCGTCGCGATAGATCTCGGCAACTTACTCTTGCGCCATCATCCGCTACCCAGCCTACGCCAGTGAGGCTCGTGCTGTTTTTAGGAGAGAGGCCGTCGTCGAAGACAAAGGCTTCCGAATCAGTCCCCGGGAAAACTGCGACTTCACCGCTGTTGCAGAGACTGTAGCGTATACTTCCTGTCGCATCGTCCTGCATTATGACCTGGGGAGAATCACCCCCGGTGTCCCAGGTGGCTATCGACCCAGCCGCGACCGATCCTAACCACAAAGCCCATATTGACGCGTGAATCAACGCACGAACTGTGAATAGCAACGACATGTTGGCAGTCACACAATCATACCTTCAGCTGCAAGGAAAGGTGGGACGGGAAATTAGGAAGAAAAGTTGCTCTGCAGATTCATAGTAGATGAAGAGGGAAGACACAGAGCCTGCCTAGGAGGGCTACGGTAAGCAAACCAAGGCCTTCAGGGAGCGAGCTGAGCTCAGTCACCATCAGCACGGTGGATGCGGACGCTGCTTCGCCTTATGATTCTAGCTCGGGGATGTTAAGCATGTAGGTTAGTGCACAGGACACGCAGAAGCCTCGTTGGCCGGTTCAGAGCTGGGCTTGCACTAGCAGCTGCAGTCATGTCCTGTAAGCGATGGACATACTTAATATGCTGATCATTACTGAAGTACGAAACGAGCGACCCTCAGTTTCGTCCTAGATAGCCACCCAGATGTTGGTCGCGGTACGTGCGTGGCCCTCCTCAGCCGTTTGGCACCCCGTAAGATCAGATGATTCCACCGGGAGCCCAACTCGGGTAGGGTAGTATGACTATCAAAACAAAGATTTGAATATGAGACTTACCAACACAAAAATATATGAGACATCTAACCTAACCACTAGCTCGCTCAAACCCGGTTTATCTCATGGTCCCTCGGGAGCCGCGAGAACCTCAAGAACCCCCAAGAACCTTCAGATGTATTCAAAAATCAGTTACCTCACGACGGCGTTATAGCTTTGGGTTGATTCTCAACTAGATATGTGTCAGCACTACTGAGAGGGTAAGCGGGAGCACAAAAGGAGGGCACAGCAGCTTGGCCTTTTCCGACCGATTATATGCTGCAAAGAAAACGCCCTGTGGACGTGCTCCTATGGTCGAGTGTTACGATGTTTATTCGCGGCGGAACGAATAGGATACTAGTAGGAACCCGCTCTTTCTATCAACGACCTGTTCAACCAGCGAAGTGCACTTGGTCCGTGGTGCGAATCGGGGACGTCCCCAGAGCGGGAGCGATGTGGATTCAGATGCCCGGTTCCTACTGTACATATGTCCACTTGTTCAGCTAAACTCCATTCATCAATAGACGAGATGTCAATCACTACTATGTACCAGGAGAGTAGGCTAATAAGTACGTAGAAACTCTCAGCGGAGAACGAAAAACAGTCATGCGTAATGACCCAGTTGTGTTTCACGACGTATATTAAAAAGTGCAATTTTCTGTCTTGTCTGTCTACCGAGGTGTCGTATGACAGCAGAATAACTACTTACCTATGTACATGTAGCTAGGGATAGATGGTACATATCTCCAGATTCTCCCTGAATCCCGGCCTCTGTCTCAGCCACGATCCTCCTCACGAACGTCGAAGTCTCGACATTACCACAGTCACGATCCGGCTACTCCATAGTTTCCCCAGCATTTTGTACGTACGCATTGCCAGCCTCCCTCGTGAGAAATGTGGAAGTGGAACGCTGCACAGATGCCAGCCACTTTCTACGACCCGCAGTTCCGTATAACCTAGACGATGTATGCATTAAAGTACGCGTCTCGCCTTCGTCTTCGCCTTCACCTTGTATAGAAGCGACTGGAGTGAATACCGAGGGACGGTGGCAAGCACTTTAGCGCTGAGTGATACATATTGTAGTAGGTATGATCGACAACACAGACCAGCCCTTGATCATGAATGGATCTAGTGACGTTTCTGTCGCCCGAGCGTGGGATAGGTATCATTCTGCCATGCCAACGCCACGTGAGCTTCTTATCTCTTCTAGAATATTTGACAACCATTCCGATCGGGGTTTTGGGATGAACCAATGTCTTCTATGGGCTAATTATCTGCCCGTCGCGCAAGCTATTTATGCCGTTTCCTGAATGGCCTGTGAAGATGATCCCCCCCCCTCCGGACTGGGCGCGAGAGCCTTGACTGAGCCTTTAAAAGTCTCATAGGCCGCGAGCCAGTCTGCGTCCATTCCTTCGATCGGCTTCAGCCCAGCCTTTCCCAACTCCCCATTGATCCAGTCTAGGACTTCACTTATATACTTCGTCTCTCCCCATGGTAAGGTATGAAACTTGTCTCCGGGCTGTAAGCGGGCTTTTCTTTCCTTGTGTTCCTTTATCATGTCCGACTTCGACGGCAGATGAGCCTGTCCGGAAAACACTTTTGCTAGAACTTTTGCTTGAAAGTCAAACAGTGAGAAGGTTGAAACGAGATGCGAGACGCCGATGAATGCCAAGGACGGGTCTGGGATGTAGAATATGTCCTTGTGTAGATTATGCGTGGTGTAACCGTCGGAAGTTATGAGCACTCTTTCGTCAGCATCTTCCCATTTGACCAAGGGCTGCTCAAGGTCTCCTAGGAACGGGTATGTGGTGATGTAACCAGTGGCCACCACGACATAGTCGATGTTCTCTAGAATTTTCCCATCTTCTAGCCTTACCTTCCCCGGTATTGCACGGTCTTCTTCAAGCGTGTATGGTTGCCCTTGACTAGCTGCTTCGTCGAGGAGAAACTCGGCAGACATTGCCACTCTCTCGACAGATTTAGGAAGGCGTGAGATCGTTCGGTCGTACTTCGTCTCACGCCGGCTTTGATACACCTTGCCGCCAAGCTGCTCAACCTCCTTAGCAACGTCCAGGGACGAAGCTCCAGCACCAATCAAGAGGACTGTTTTACCCCTGAAAGGTTCAGGGTCCCTATATTTCTTTGAATGCATGACGCGGTCGGGGTACCGTTCTTTCCAAGCAGACAGCCCAGGTATGTCTGGGACGTATGGGACATGATAGTGGCCGCTTGCCACAACGACCGCGTCAAACTTCCAATTCTTTTTTGTTATTGAATGTGAGGGCCCGGCAGTTCGGAGAGTGTTCGATACAACATCCCATTGGCGTCCATTCTGAGGTTTGGAAACGCTCTCAACTCGGGTATGAAAGAGAATCTTATCTATAACACCATGAAGCCGGGCAATATCCTCAATGTACTTTCTCAATTCTCCCTGGTGAATGAACTCCTCGGTCCCTTTCGGCCACCGCAACAGACTACTTCGCAAGAGAGATGTCGGAACATTATTCTTTAAGCCGGCATAGCACGGGCCGGGCGGAGCATGTATCAATGACGCCTCCTCTGTGCTCAGTCCAGCTCGTTCAATTTCGTCCCAGTTCGGCTTGGGAGGAATGAGGTTCGGGAACGGAGGGTCTCTGTCTACTCTAGCATCGAAATGCCACACCCCTCCTATAACACCTGTCCGCTCAAATACTGTGACGTTGAGGCCTTCTTTAATGAGATGGGCTGCTGACACCACTCCACTGATACCAGCACCGATGACGGCGACATCCTTAACCTCGCCAACGGATACATAGTCTGGGATGGGAGCAATCTCATTGAACGAACCCATGGCCTGTCGTGTACGATGAATATATAGGCTTCAGGAGGTTTGACAACTAGATTTACTTGAAGTACATTAGGTTATACAATTCAATGAGAGTAAATCAGAGGGAGGCAATGGAATTTTATAGAACGATTACCAAACGAAACTCGCGTATGGTTAAACACATATTGTATTATGTGATACAGACCCAGCGATGAGCTCATCTGGAGTACATATGGCGTATCGGACCCTTCCATCGGTGACTATACGCATGAACGTGGCGTACGAGATATGAAAACGTATCACTATCACAACAGCAGGAGACGAAGTATCGAGCCTATCAACATTTACATAATTACACTCTAAGCTACTTAGTATACAAGGATAAAGCGATTTGTAATACACTCCTCCATTGGGACGGGAAGGATTATCAATAGCGTGAGGGAAACCCATATATATCTTGTTTCGTGCCCAGCATGGAAGAATCCTACATGTCTAAAAATAAAACGCTCCGTTTATATTATGAGTATTGTCTTAAAATGGAGGGTACTGTTGTGGGGACTACAGGGACAAGGGACAGCGGTGTATATATATAGTGATGACTTCTTCTTTTTTTTTTTTTTTTACTTAGAAGAAGTGTGTCCGGTATGCCGGTTACTATAGATCAATACATTCCCCTTGTTGCCTTTTTAAGATACCTTATAACTTAGTCAGTATGATGGTTAGGAGTCGTAGACAGGACCGCTGTCCCTCACAGCCTCATACAGCTAGGGATGTCACCCCGTTCCGTGTATCCCTAGAACAGTACTATGTAGACTGTCTTATTTCTTTATGTACGATGGCAGTATCGTGGGCTACAACAATATCTACAAGAGGTATCCTTAGCATGCCGAGTAGCAGACATTGCCTACCTATCTGCTGTGGCACTATGTAGATCTATATATGCTTCCAAGATGGTCTATCAGACTATTCTATAGAGGCTGCTTGACGCTTTTTAGCGATTTCTCGATGATGTAGGAAGCGTATAGTAAAAGCACTGATAATGAGAGCAGTCGCTATGAATACCATAGTAACGAACCCCTTCCGATACTGCGGCGACTCAACCTGCTGCCAGATGAGCAGAGGTAGCCATGCCTGAACCACATACGCCATCTGGTTCATGGATGCCACGACGAGTGCTCGCTCTTCGTTATCATCGCTGCATATCTCGTGAGCCCACGCGAACGTCAGTCCACTAATTCCGCCCCCTATCATTCCTATGAGATAGCAACCCCATTTCCACCCTAGCGGTATGTCCCACACAGCCAAGCTCACATTCGTGACGATGTTTACGACCCCTGAAAATACTATAGGCGGCCACCTAGCCCCCCTAAATATCGTATCTGATGTCCAGGCGTAGATAAATGTGAAGATCACCGAGAGCGCGGACGCGATCGTCGGATAGCTGTTTATAGCCGTCACGCTGTACCCTTCAGACTTCAACCACAGCGAGAAAGCCGGCTGGCTGCCGTAGCCGCACCCGTTGTTGAAGAAGATGTATAGCAGCGTCAAAGCATATATGTGCCACGAAGTGAATATCTTGTAGAATTTGGCCTTGTTGTAGGTACCGCGATTGGCGCGCCCTTCGAGCTGCATCCGCTTGTTCGCCAGCGCGATTTCGTCCTTGGTCAGCCAAAACGCGCGGGTGATTTCTGGAACATCGGGCATGAAGAAGAAGCCCGCAATGGCGATGGGCAGCGAAATGACGGTGTTTATGATGAACAGCCACTGCCATCCGTGGAAGCCGCTGGTTGAATCGAGATTGTAGACGGCTGACATCAGATATCCCGAGAACATCGTACCGATGGAGCCACAGGCGTGGAAGATGCAGGATCGCTTGGCGAGCTCGTCTTTCCGGTACCAGCTCCCGATCACATATTGCATTCCCGGGTAGAACGCGCTCTCGGCAAGCCCGATGAAAAAGCGAAGGACGTATATTTGATTTGCCGTTTGGCACTTGGCCAGCAAGATCGTGAGAACGGACCAAACCACCTGTTTGACATGAGTGAGTGAGTGCCACAAAAGACTTAGAGATGAGACTAGATACGCACCTCGCAAGCTGGAATCCATATCGAAGGCCTCACCTTTGTGAGCAGCATATTGCTATAGCACCCGTTAGCTATCCGAATCCAAAAACTCGACAGAATATCGCATAATTACCTTGGGATTTCCCCAATGACGTAGCCGACAGTCCAACAGGTTACCATGTAGTTCAGTTGATTGCCGTAAAGGCCCAGGTCCTCCTTCATTCCCGAGACGAAGGCGCTGTTCACATTGACCTGATCGAGGTACTTGATGAAGTATCCCAGCGAAGCGAACGTGAGAATAACGGCATCGAGCTTGAACAGGAAGTACCGCTCCTCGGGAGACTTGTCAAAGGTATCCCAGATGTAGGACTTCCATGTTCGCTCAGGCTTCTGAGCCACGGGTAGCGAAGAAGACTCATCAGCAGAGTTCAAGCCGCTCTTGTCAGGGCCGAGGGAGACCACCTCCGTGTCGTTGTCAATCGCACCCTTGGCTATAGAGCTGTCGTGAGTCGCCATCGTGTCTGAGCCGCGCGAGTCCTTGTGGTTGGAAGATGCATCACGTCGAGGTGGTCTACGTACATTTGAACCATTATAGCATCTCACGACATCTGGTCTCGACAATCTTTACCCCCCTAGCCAAAAGTCGTACCACCACATTTCGTCATGTACCAGGTAACATTGCATGCGCTTCTTATCAGAGACATGTTTTCTTGAATCGACCCTGAGCAACGTAAACTATGTCCGAAAGTGTGGATGCGCAGCCAGGTTATCACCCCCTATATCATTCGGTCCCCATTATGGAGCGACAGGGTGAGCTCTACTCGGCCGGCCGATTTGTAAGCCCAGATGCCCAAGGTCCTATTGAATGGTGATTATCATCGATCTCACAACTTATGCGTCGGATTGCGACAGTGCGGGGTGTCTGGCATTGGGGAAGGGGGCTTGTTATGCGTAGAGGTGGTGATCACATCAACGTCGAGTGCCATCACGCAATACTCCCCTCACGGAATTACTTCGACCGGCATTGGACAATGGCATCCAGAGCCTGTTTCCGGACGTCGTTGCTTTACGCGATGTCATCTCATGATCACGTATATCGGAGAAAACCCGATAATTTCCACGACGAAATCTTTGGAGAAGCTCTCGTCTCGGGGTAATGCTATACTGCGGAGGCCAATTACGACGACATCTGCGCGATGTTGCATGCGTTCGGAGAGATGCCGCGTCCAACCAGAATATATCCAATGGTGACACCGGACACTATCTTCCTAGGATCTATAACAGGAAAAATAAATCACGAGGCGCCGTGGACGGAGACTCCTTGAGCCTATCCATGCCCAGTATATATAATGAGCTCGGACTAGTAGACTTGACTTGACTTGGCTAAGGAGGCATTCCTGATCCTTGGATATTACCATAGACTTAGCTATCGCCGATACTTCTGCATACTCTAGACCCTAAGATATCCTGTGAACATACCGTCTCAACTACGAGATTGCTGTTTGTTGAGCATCATGGCGCCCGCTCCCATAGATGAACGTATCACCGACGTGGCGGAGCCGCGCAAAGATACCCTCGGTCTCCCGGAGCCCGCGCTGCTGCGGCTGAAGAAAGCCGGAGTTGACCTCTCGAACGGATATCCCTATCGCCCGTCGCGGCCGTTGTACCTCCAAGACGTGTACAACATCCGCAACAAGGAGTGGGTGCACAACGACGCGGGGGCGCGCGCCGACAAGTCCAAGTCGGCCCTCCTGTCCGCCGCCACCAAGGTCACGGACCTGACCACCCACATCGGGACCGAGATCGAGGGTCTCCAGCTCAAGGACCTCACGGACCAGCAGAAGGACGAGCTGGCGCTCCTCATCGCCGAGAGGAGCGTGGTCTTCTTCCGGAACCAAGACCTGACGCCGCAGCAGCAGCTCGAGCTCGGGAAGTACTACGGCGTACCGGAAGTCCATGTGAGAACTCCTCCCATACCCTTCCCCCTCCCCTTCCTTCTTCACCCCCCCTTCCAAAAAAGCAAAAAAAAAAAAAAAAAAAAAAAGTAAACTAACAACTCCCCCGTTCCGAATTTTCCAGCCCCAAGTGCCCCAAGTACCCGGCGAGCTCGGCGTGACCGTCATCTGGCCGGACCTGCAGGCGACGGAGCGCGCGGCCAACTTCCGCAACCCGGGGGGCGCGTCGCGGTGGCACGCGGACCTGGTGCACGAGCTGCAGCCGGCGGGGATCACGCACCTGCACAACGACACGGTGCCGCCGACGGGGGGCGACACGCTGTGGGCGAGCGGGTACGCGGCGTACGAGAAGCTGTCGCCCGGGTTCCGGCGCATCATCGACGGGCGGCTCGCCGTGTACCGGTCGGCGCACCCGTACCTCGACCGCGACGACCCCCACGCCGGGCCCCGGTACATCGAGCGCACCCACCCGCTCGTGCGCGTCCACCCGGCCACCGGCTGGAAGGCCCTCTGGGTCAACCGCGCCATGACCGACCGCATCGTCGGGCTCGACCGCGCCGAGAGCGACGTCATCCTCAACTACCTGTTCGACGTGTTCGAGCGCAACGTCGACATCCAGGTGCGCTTCAAGTGGACCCCGGGCACGAGCGCGCTGTGGGATAACCGGTGAGTACCTAGAAAGAGGGGAAAAAAATCTACATCTTCTTCACTCACCACCCCCTTTTCTCTCCCCCTTTTTTTTTCTTTTCTTTTTCTTTTCTTTTTCTTTCTTCACTTGGCAAAGAACCTCCTGCTAACCCAAGCAACTCCTGCTAGTATCACAATACACAACGCGAGTTGGGACTACGGCGGCAAGCACCCGCGACACGGGACGCGCGTCACGTCTCTTGCCGAGAAGCCGTACTTCGACGCGTCTGCGCCGACGAGACGCGAGGCTCTGGGATTGCTCGACGAGTCGGAGAAGAAGGAAGTCGACGGACCGGCTTAGTTCAAATTGCATTGGCATATCTCATGTTATGTACCTATGAATGAATGAATGAATGAAAAAAATGGTATTTAAGTCAAATTGACGAGCCTTATCTCTCATCCCTGGCAATCAATACCGTGCTATTCGGTACATCGGGGATACAATAGCACTTGATGTTGTATATGGCTGCAATATTTCAACACTCTTACAATGCGAGCCCGTATCGTTACGCACCGATTTGAGAGAATCAGTTATTAAACTCGCTGCCGTGATATTAATGTTACGCATTCATCAGGGTATGGGAGGGCCTTCGTGTAGATATATAATCGTGACAACCAGATTGCTTGGCTACAGAGCTTACCAATTCCACGCAGTATCCCTCCACTATAAGGAGACACCAAGCCTCTAAGTCTTGACTAGGTTAGCAAATATGCGTCTGGACTGCGAACCGTGACCTCTTCAATTCTACAATTCTCAAAACTCCAATGTCATTTGTCTCGTGTTTCTCATGCTTCTATGTTACATGACAAGAATCTCTCGTAGCTAACTCTGCTTCTACCTTCAATGCGCAAAATATCACACCGCCACCAAGCATCGAAATCTAAGACAAATCAATTGACCAATCAGCGCCTATCTTAGCGCCTACCCGTCCCAAGATCGCGAAGGCGCCCCGGCTGCTATCCGCCTTAAAGTATTCGAGCTTGACTGTTGACTTTTGGCCCTCGGACTCGAGCTGGACCTCCTTCTTATTAGCCCACGATGAGGGTGCACCGACGACGATTATCTTGTCAACAGCCACATTATTCATGCGCTTGAGCCAATCGCCCTCCTTGATGCTCTTAGTATCCCGGCCCTCAGCATCGGTTGATGTAAGTGCTGATCCGTCGAACTTGAAGGTTCGGTGGATGTATTGACCCTTCTCATAGTCGAAGGTATCACCATCATCAACGTAAAGTTCACCCTCCGCTTTTCCGTTCTTACTGAGCACGACAACTAGGGTATAATCATCGAATATCATGAGTTGAGCCGAGCGGCGTGGAATATCGCGGCGGGGGAAGATGTGGCCACCGCGCATCAGGATAGGGATGGTTTCAAGGGGTGCTTGCACAGTGACGTACTTCCCCTTGGAGGTAGATAGCTTCTTGTAGGTGAAGTAGTCGTAGTACACTTCGTCATCGGGAATGAAGATATCCTGCGTCACCTTATCCTTCTCCACGACAGGCTTGACCAGGAGACCGGTCGAACCAACGAAGAACTGATCATCAATGCCAAAGCCAGATTCTTGACTGGGGTGGGTCCAGTACATCGGACGGACAATGGGGCTGCCGTCCTGGTTGGCCTGGTAAAATGCAGTATACCAAGCAGGAAGCAGGGCGTAGCGGAGACGCAGAGCAGCAGTTACTATTGACCGATGCGGCTCCGCGAGCATGAAAGGTTCACGTCGACGAGCGTCAATGTGGGCGTGGCCTCGGAAGAACGGGTAGAAAGCACCGGCCTGGTACCAACGGCTCTGTAGGTCGGGCTCTGGATTGCCAAAAAAGCCGCCGACATCAGCACCGGCGAAGGGGAAACCAGAAATACCTTGGTTGAGAACCATGGGCGTCGCAGCTCCTAGGTACTCCCAGCTAGCTTGATTGTCGCCCGTCCACATAGCACCAAGACGTTGAGAGCCGGCGTAAAACGATCTGGTAAGGACGAAGGGACGCCGTTCTTCACCCTTCTTGCGGGAAACGAGAGCATGGTAGGTAGCATTATGGAAGGTGAGACCGTTCAGGTTGTGAACATCACGATGCTCCCAACCCTCATGGTGGATATTATCTTTGGGCATGGTGACCTCAGGGCCGTTAAACACCGATGGCTCATTCATGTCGTTCCAGATCCAGGTGTTCTCCATGGTGCCCTTGAATCTGTCGTAAGTGAATAGTGTCTTCCACCACTCAATGGCAGCCGGGTTGAAGCAGTCGACCCAGAGTGACGAGCCCGGCCAACACCAGCCATCAAACTCCTTGCCTTCCTTGTTCTTGACTGCCAGTCCTTTAGACTTGAGCTCCTCCGAAACGTAGTAACCTCCAGAATTTTTAATGTGGGGGTCGATGATGACAACTAATTTTCTACCATGAACATCAAGATGTTGCCCCATGGACATGGGGTCTTTGAACATGTCGTAGTCCCAAGTGAAGTATTTCCTGTCGTCGGTGTATTCGATGTCAAGCCAGATGACATCGTAGGGGATCCTGTAGCGGTCCATCTTGCGGTCGACCTCCTTCACGTCGTCGTCCGAGATGTAGTTCCACCGGCACTGGTGGTAGCCGATAGAGAACTCTTGAGGCATTGCAGTTGTCCCGGTTAGTTCACCATAGTTCTTGGTAACATCGTGGGGGGTAGGTCCTAGGAAGACGAAGACATCCATCAGACCAGCCTCGGAGATCCAGTGCGTGTGGGTGTTTGTCTTGGCTCCAGATCCGAGAGACAGGGGATTCTTCGACTCCTTGGCTTTAGTAATGTCAATCCAGGTTTCGGCGGCATTTAGCCAGAAAACACCGACAGTCGAGTCCTTGCGTTGGGCTTGCATGAAGGGGATGGCCCCATAGAGGGTCATCGGGCTGTCCAAAATGTACTCGAAGACGTCCGAGTTGTACAGCCTATACGGCTCGGCGTATTTACCCTCGCCACCTCTCGTCTCCTTCAAGGACATGGGGCCGGTGTGCTCAGGGATGCCATAGACGTGCTCGTAGCCGAAGAAAGTGATATCGAGAGCAACACTCTCCGGTCCACGTGGCTTCGAGTCCGTGTTGCCTCCAAAGGTTTCTTCCCACCAGGTGCTCTCATCCTCGGTGGGGGCAACTTCAACGGGCTCCTCCTCCTTCTTCTCTTCCTCGCCTTCCTTGGTCTCTTTCTCCTCGGGTGCCGGCTTCTCGACCTTAGGACGCCAGTGCTCCATGTTCATCAGACCCCGGTCGTTCAGCTTGAGCTGGGACACACCATCACGCTTGAACTCGATCGAGAAAGGCTCATACTTGATATCTGCCTCAAATGAGAAGTTGGGACCGTATTGGATGTTGATGCCGGCCTTGCCCTCGGACGATACCTTGGCATCGGTGTCGACAGTCAAACCGCCAACGATTGTCCACTTCTCTGCCTCATTATAACGCTCTTTCCTCGCAGGGCTATTGTTCCGAAGCTCGATATCCTTCTCTTTGCGTCTTTCTTCGTCGACGGTGACGCGGGCAGTGCCAGACTTGAGGAAGGAGACAGTCAGGGGCAGTTTAACGGTGGTACCCTGGTCGTCGGTCGTCTTCAATATGGTAGCGTGGAATTGGCCGTCTTTGAACGAGGTCAGCTCGGAGGGGATCTTGTATGGTATTTGCCATGAGGAGCCCTGGGTAATGGCATTGTCGGCGTAGGCTCTATTTCGTTTGCAGAAGCCCGACTGGTGGCACTTTTTGAAATCGTGTTCCTTAACCGCAACTGTATAGAAAACTCCAGCATTAGGATACGTGTGTTGTGTCTGTCTACGTTGAGTGGGAGTGGGAGTAGGAGTGGATGGGAGGGGGCAATTGGGTATAACGGAATTGGCATTGGCATTGGCATTGGTATGTACCTCCTGAAGTAAAGATGGAACATAGGATGGCGAAGAGGCACAACAATGCTGTCCATCTTGAGGACAGCTGGCTTGGTGTGCGCATCTTGGCCTGGTTGAAATACGTCCCGAACGCCGAGGGCAGACGGGGTATCGAAAAAGTCACACAAAACAAGGAGGAAAGGTGAGCTAATCAAATCATTGAGCAAGAGGGAAGTGCCGAAGTCACGGAAATCCGGTTATTGATACTCGATGTTGCTTTGTGCAATTGCCAGCAATTGGTGTGTGCAATGTGAGAGTTGAGAATAAAAGTAAGTGGTGGTTTGAAGGTTGACAAAAAGCTTCCCCAAAGCTGTGGTGTAAGTAGTAATAAGCAAGCTGATTAGGCTTCTCTGACCGCTGAGACAGGGATGGATTGTGCATGTACTACGCAAGGTAGGTCAGGCCTCTGAAGCTGTCAGGCTGTCCTGTCGGGTTACTGTATTGGGGATACAAACGCCCCTGACAAGCCACGCTGGCTTCACTAGAAGAGGTTGTTACACTACATCCATCCATTGGAAGGAGGGAGGTGCCACGGCGAATCTCGATTGGACTGGGACTGGACTTATCGCTTATCGTTATCATCTGCCAAGTAGCTCCAGTCGGGTGTACTGTGGTCCACCATACTGCATCTAACTTTAGGACCTCAGGTCTTGGAAGCTTCTCACCAAGCATCCCGTCTTATTCAACACAGACCTTACATCGTACCTGATATCGTGTACTTGTCTTGCACATATAAGTAAGTCCATATCTTGATATGTTTAAAGTCAATTCTTATAAACAAGGAAAAGAGACAGAAACTATACAATATGGCTGCTTGAAAGTCTCATGAAAATACTATGACAAATGTCGTCCTTTTCGATTTTACATCGATTATTCATTGCCGTGGAAGAGAGAATATAGAAAAAAAAGAAAAAAAGGGGGGAGTCCCTGCAGCTTAGGTTTCGAGGTTTTCTATTGGAACTAACCTTACAAGTTAGGTACGAAAGTACGAAAGAAATAACCTTGGGACCCTGAGAGACACCGTTTGGAGATGGACAAAACACACAGTAGGTCCAGCTGCTACCCCTCACCAGCTCTACAGTGCTTGCGTAACACCAGCTAAGCTTAACTGCCCTAACCTTAAAAGACCCCTCGTCTGGCCCCAGGCCCAATCAGCACCCGCCAGGCGACGGTCGGCTGCCCCGCCGGGGGCTCCGTCACCCCGCCCTCTGTATTTTCCTCACCACCATTTGCATCCTATTTTTTCTGTTCTTTCTTCTCCCCTGGCAAGTTCACGATCGTCAAGCTTGGAATTTCCCCAAGAGCCTCACTATCCTTAGCCCCCTTTCCACCTCATCTCAACCTTCACTTGATCAACCCGTACCAGGGCCAGTTGTAGTCACTACTACCCCGCCATCCAACTCATCTTCCAAAATGTCGGCCAGCGAGCAGACGTGAGTATACACTCCCATCCCCCCCCCCTTTTTTTGGCTCCTATTCTTTGCTCGTTTATACCTAAAGAGCTACATATACCTGATATATATACTAAAATTTGTTATCTCTAGCTTCATTGCCATCAAGCCTGACGGCGTCCAGGTAACTAACCCATCGACATGATGTACAAATCGACGATCTTGGAATATTTTTAACTGACCCCGCCATCCAGCGTGGACTCGTTGGCCCCATCATCTCTCGCTTCGAGAGCCGCGGGTGAGTACACGGATACATCCATCCATACATACATAGCCCACCCTATTGATGATCTTCGTCTGTTTTGTGTCATGCTAATCATCATCTGCCGGACAGCTTCAAGCTTGCCGCCATCAAGCTGGTTACCCCCGGCAAGGCTCACCTTGAGCAGCACTGTACGTTTCTCTCCACCCCACCATCATTGGGCCGTAACTGATCTGTTCTCCGTTGTAGATGCCGACCTCAAGGACAAGCCTTTCTTCCCCGGTCTAGTTGAGTGTATGTCCTCCCGATGCCAATTGATTCGTCAATAGAGACGCTAACCCAGGAAACAGACATGAACAGCGGCCCAATCTGCGCCATGGTCTGGGAAGGCCGTGATGCCGTCAAGACTGGTCGCAGTAAGTACTCTCTAGTTTCCTTACCCTACTTCACCAGACTCCGAATAAGAGCATGGCTGATAATCTCTCTCACCTTTGTAGCTCTTCTCGGTGCCACCAACCCCCTTGCCTCCGCCCCTGGCACAATCCGAGGTGACTACGCCATCGATGTCGGCCGCAACGTCTGCCACGGCTCCGACAGCGTCGAGAACGCCAAGAAGGAGATCGCCCTCTGGTTCAAGGAGGGTGAGGTCGTCAGCTGGGAGAGCGCCCAGGCCAAGTGGATCTACGAGAAGCCGTAAATGCAGTCAACCTACCTAACCACGGCTGAACTCGAGGTTCGACGGCGGTATCTATGACGGACAATATGCAATGACCATGGCAAGAAGATAGATAGACGCTAGGCGGAACGCTCAAAAAAATAACAGAAAAGAAATCTTAGACAAGAAGAGATCTCGCATGCTTCTGTATTTGTTTGTGTGTATATATGTGTGCATGTGGGTTATATACAAGTGACGGCCCCTTAAATGGTTGCTTATATCCCGAGTAGAGGCCGATCTAGCTGCGCTTCCGCCATATTGCTTGTCTGAATCTCACAAACCCTCTCGCGAGCGAGGGCGTCAACCACAGACTCAGCGCTATCCTCGGCACGAGCAGCATCTTGGTGATAGCGTACGCGGCAGCGATCTGCATCCCAATCCTATACCCCTTCTCCCTGTTCTCGCGACTGACCACCACTGCCGTCGTCCCCTCCACCCCCTCCTCCTCCTCCACCACCTCACCCAACCCAAACCACCCCTTCCTCCTGAAATACCTCTCCCACCGAGCCAACCCCTTATCTTTATCCTCATCCTTATCCCCCTCCTGCTTCTTCACCCCTTCTTCCCCTTCCCCTTCCCCTTCCGCCCCTCCCCCTCCCCACAAGGGCAGCGGCGGCGGCACCCAGTCCGCCGCGTGGAACCCCCACGCCAGCCCCACCACCGGCACCACCGCCGTCGCCTCGTGCAGCGCCAGGAACGCGCCCACGTGCGACAGCGGCGCGGACCGCAGGCGCGAGAGCGGCGCGCGCAGACGCGCCGGCAGGAACCGCGACGTCCGCGATAGGAGGCGCGAGAGGCGGGCCCGCCGGGTGGTAGAGGAAGAGGAGGAGGAGGAGGAAGAGGAGGAGGTGGTGGTAGTGGTGGATTGGTGGCGTGGGCGTGGGTGAGGGTGAGGGTGAGGATGGCGGGGGAGAGAGAGGAGGATGGAAGGGGGAGGGGGAGGACGAGGATGGGGGAAGGGCATTGTTGGGTTTTTGTGAGGGGCAGCCACCCTTGGAGTTTGTGAGCGGGTAGAACTTTAGGTTATCTAGATCGAGATGTATACCTATGCGCAGGAGGAAAAAGCTCGTCGGAGATTATTGTCGGGCGAAAGAGTAGAGCGGGGTCGCAATTGCTAGGGGAGGGGGGGTTAAGTGGTGAGAGGAGAGGTGGGAGGTTGTTAGGGAGAGTCTGTTTCTTATCGTGGACTTTTTGTAGTTGTTGTTTTTGTTTAGGTGAGAGAAGCTGGGGTTTGGAATGAGGCTGGTGCTGTAGTGTAGTGTACCAGGGTACCTAGGGATGCAGCTCCGAGCTTAAAGGTGGGGGAGGGGTCCCTGGTCTTCGGTAGTTCACTCTGGTCTCTACTGATCTCGGCCCCCATCGTACCTATCTGCTATTACGTTGTGCAACTAGATTACCTGAGACCGTCATACCGGGCCATCTTACAGCTTCGGGGTCCGTATTACACAATTCCTTTACGTCTGTTTTCTTCTTCAATTTGTATTTCCCTTATGGCAATTTATCCAATTTCGCCCAATGTTTATGTAGTTAGGCATTTTGATATGTTTGTGATGTATCAACAGGGGTCCAATTTCTCCATCCCTCCTTTTTTTTATTTACCTATTTTCTCTTTTTCTCCTATTTTCCCATTATTTTACTCTGGGAACTGCGCACCAAGTCCCGTGGCCAGCATGTCTTCAGCTTGGAACCCCTTCCCCTCGGTGAGCACACCAGCCTTCCTCAGAATCCCGATGCAGCTCTGGATGACTTTGAGGTCGACGCCCTCGGTCTTAGTCGAGAACCTCACCGTCTTGAGCCACTCGCGCGCGTCTTCCTCCGAGTAATCGAGCGCCGTGCTGATGTATGCCACGGCCTCGTCGTGATGTTCGTTAAAGTAGGCGACGGCCTGGTCTAGCTTGGCAAACAGGTCCAGCACCCGGGGGTCGGGAGTCTTTTTGTTGTCGGCGCCGGAAGAAGTTGGTACGAGTGCACTCGAAGCCACGATCTTCCAGCTACTCCAGGGGGTGTATATCTCACCGACGCGGCGGATCTCGCCCGAGTCGTAGTACCGCTTCGACGTGAAGTGCTCCCACATGAAGAAGTCGGCCGCGCCCGAGTTGACGGCGTCCCGAAGGTTGGCGAAGTTTTGCAGGACCACGAACTCGCTGTACGGAGAGGAGGAGGAGGAAGAGGAGAGCCACCCCTGCTGGTCGGCGAGCACGTAGCTCATCACATGACTGCCGGATCCTATGCGGGATATGCCGACTTTGGTGCCCTTGAGCGAGGACACAGATGTTATCTCCGGGCGTTTGGCCCCCGTCGAGATAGCCCAGCCTGCGGTAGTCGGTCAGTCTCGAGTCGTCGTTAGAGGAAAGGCTAAGATTCTACATAGAGGCGTCTCAACGTAGGTTCCGACAATCCGGTAACCCCCATCACTCGAGGCATCTTCCTTGCCCAACCCAGCAACCCAGGCTTCGGTGAGACCAATGCCTATGTCTATCTCGCCCGCCCGTATGGCCGTGATCATATGTCCCGTGCCAGACGGGAAGGGGATCAGGGTAGCCGAAAGGCCAAAGTGTTTCTGGGCGAAGTGAAGCGGGGTGGAAAAGTGCTCTGGTACGAAGCCGATACGAAGGGGCTTTGTGTCCGTGGCCATGGTGTGTAAAGGTCACTGCTTGTTAGTTTCTTTTCTTTTCTTTTCTTTCGGAGGGGAGGGTTTTCTGTCAGAAAACCTATGATACTATTGAATTGAGAGAGTGATAAAAGACTTGGATGAGTAATGTAATCCGGAAGGAAGGTTTCGGGAAGTACGGGAGAATCCCAGGCAAAGTTCAGACTACTATTTATTAAGTACTGTGTTTGTTGTGTTTCCGTTACGTCAAGATACAGCAAGTGTCTGGTTACAGAAGCACATGAAACTCGTTACACGGTTACCTAAGATAATTTCTCAGGCGGGGTCCTAAGTCACGTCCACCTTGATGGGTCTCAAGCGGGTAGACGCGGGCCGGCACACACAGTGGGTCACCCTCCGGCCCGCCCTGAGTCGGCTGGTCGGTTACCCCTTTTGGGGAGTGCTCAGAAATCCACTTGCACATCAAAGACGAGGTTGAGGTGTTCTACACCCCGCGACAACGCCGGGGACATGAAACTACCACGCAGCGAACGTGATACGCTGGAGGTGGAATAGGTCATACTCCGGATACATGACTGCTACCACACTCCATGTGTTGATCTCCAACGTGTCGAGGTCGAAGTTGAAGTAGACACGCGTCGGGGACGAGTATATGCTGAAGCAGAGCTCGTAGTGGCGGAGCGTCTCCTCGCGCGACTCCCGATTAACCCAGCCAGATGTAGGGAGGCTGCCACCGACCGTCACCGAGCGGCCGTTGATCTGCTCTACGTCAGCCCTCACCACTCTTGGGGTCCAGGTTGCGCGCCATATGGCGAGTCGGATTTCACAAGGCAGTTCGGGGAATCGATGAAGTGAGCAGCGCTCATCTAATGGATGTATACGTCGCTGACCTTGGCTGGTTATTATAGACATGATGGGGAAACGGGTTTACTATGTGCCCTGGCAGATTGAAGTACCTTAAAGAATTGTAATGAGATATTCAAGGTGCCCGTTATAAAGAAATCAGGGTAAAAAGTGAGGAAAAGCCGTTAACCAACCATATCAGATAGCTACAGAATGATTTAATAGAACGAGAAATTCTTAGTCCAGTACGATACTTAAAGCCTTTCAAAGACTCTGTTCGATATAATGTTGAGACACAAAATCACTGAGCCTCTAAGTCCTCACCGGTTTGGTCCATGTGACTTGAAATAGAAGTTCTGGTGAGGCCTGGTACCCGGTATCCTACCTTACTTCGTGACTTCTAGTATCATGGATTGTGCTATTTGTGAGAACCACGGGATATCCCCCCCCCCATTTTGGATTTCACTGATTCTGCCTGTCAAAAACTGGCATACGTGATCTGCACGCTGGAGTGGTGTATGCCTAGTGAAGCCGGTATCAACCCTAGCCGGTTTGCGATGATGCTAACTGAAAGTCAGTCTTTTTATATGAAGTCATGAGATGAGATTTAGGACATTTGAGAAGTCGAGATATCCACAGACGCCCGAGTTTGCTCGTACAGATACGTTGTAACGGGAAACACTTTGTCTGAAGTCAGCGACTGCCAATCCCTGGAGAGAGCTAAGTTATGGAAACATCAAGAAGACAACTCAGCTACGGTATATGACATGAATAGCCTTTCATATTGGCCTACAGCTGTAGCCTCTTGGCCAAAACTGGCATAAGCACCGATACCAAAATTTAGCGGCACAAAGGAATCTATCAACTACCTAGTTAGCTCATATCAACAGCTTATTATGTTCAGCTTGAACCAACAGACGCGTAAGATTCTCAGAAATCACGAGGCTCGCACGAAATCCAAGCAATGTGCTATTAATTTTCAAGCCACCGTTGTGTTCTGTAATTTATCGTAGTCCCAGGCTTATGTGTGTATGAAAAAAGTCGTCCTACCTCAAGAATCATTATTTGAATATCAAATTTACAACCGCCACTTATGATCCTACTGCATGAGCTAAGTTAAGGGGTTTGGTTTGCACGTCCTGCGATAGCCGCAGGATTCAGAGGACAGAGAAGTCGCCGCTGCCAAGCCCAGCTTGACCAATAACCAGGAGCAAATTGGTGCGTGGATATATCTATTAGATATTCTTCATCTTAACCCCTCGGCCTGTCTGAAGTCAGCCTTCCTGATATCTGGGGCCTTTTTTGGATCAAGCCGGGAATATGTCCTGAGACTTGTCGGGATTCACTAGCCCAAACACGCTTGATAATGGAAAGCCAGAACACGTAACATTTCTGGAGGCCTATATTTTATTGAAAGTGATGGCCATCATCTATTAAATAATTAGCGGTCATTCTTATATCTCTAGGTACTTCCTAGATACACGCGCTTTCACTAGTATACGTTAACCATGCGGCTAAAAACTAAGAAACGCAACTGTCTTGATTAATATGCTTGCTTGGTAGGAGAAAGCTCTACTGCTGCCCTAGACACTATGTAAACTATGGCACAAGTGTCCAGTTAGAATCAATCCCTTGAGACTTCAACCCGTCTGCCGACCCTTTTAACTTCTCAACTCTTTATCAGATATCTACCTAATCATCACAATATATTGCCGATACCCGACGCTTACTGTAATGAACCTAGTACTGCTGTTATATCTCTCCATGCTCGAGGCTCCACTGGGCATCCTAGCCTTATATGTCTCTTCTATTAAGCCGCTCGCTGTTCATGGCATCCACTATCGCGACCTAACGGTTCTATTCACTTCAGAGCATGTAGGGACAGCAGCAGCGGATACGCACAGCTACAATGCGAGTAAATCTGACTTCACCGAGCTAGCTTTTACATTCAAGGAGCCTAGGATTGGGAGGTATGGAACGATCGATAGGTATCACAACATCTATAATAGCCTCTGGCAACGACTCGGAAGAAGACTATAACCAGAGGGTGACCGACTCCTGATGAATAGCATCAGTGTGCACCAAGCCACCCGTCCATTCGTGTAGAGTTCGGAAATAGGGGTTCCAGGTTTTGTTTAACCTAGGGCTAATCGCAATGTCAATAGCAACCCCAAATGCAACCTTACACTGCTAGCAAATATGTGCCACAGTATTAGGACATACTGTATTGCTCTAGAAAAAGGGGAAAATACCCATACACTCAGTCATATGATAAGGTCCGCTATATACAATTTCCATTTAGGACGCCACCTCATATACCGGTACATATCTTCCCTGCTGCTAGTTAGTTTATCCATGTAAAAGGCATAACACTTCCTTTCTCCCGCTGAACACAGATAATTGAGATACTCTAAGTACGAATAACCCCATGTTCTGATACTTCCTAACTCTGGTCTGTCACCTAAGCTCCAGGTATAAGTTATTATAGGCAGCAAGAAAGGAAAGTATCCAAAGCTCGAATGCAAAAGAGAGGAGGCGTTATAGAGACGTCCGCGAGGAAAGGATATCTCGTGAGTACATTTCTTAGACCAGGCAGTGTTGCTATCCTTGAAACCTAAAAAGGGGAAAGTCCCTCCAAATCCTATGCTCCATACCAGCACCCCTTATCTGCTCCCGGTGTGTTATTCATTCGCCACCAAAGTTTCATTGGCAGCTGGCACAGATGGAGGGGGGGATCTACAAGTCAAACGGGCACCTGGAGGTGAGTGTAAAGTAGCTGATAGTCTCATCTACGTGCATCGAAGAACTTGGCCATCATACCAAAGGGAAAAGAATATAATATCGATCGGGGTAGGACTAGTGTAGTTTCAAGCTTTGCAGTGCATTCCCAACCCTTATTGCAGCCCAGAAGACAGGTGACATAAAGGGGCTTGACAGAATTCAGAAGGCAAGGCGAATCGCCACACCGCCACGTTAAAAACCGGCAAGACATGCCTGGAAATACATGTGCTACACAGTAATCTGTGCTACATCTATGCTATGCTAGTAGGTAGACGATGTCAAGTTTCTTCGATGACATCCATAAATTCTTCCCCGCGAGATTATTCCTGGAGGAATGGTGAATGGGTCTTCAAAATCCCAAGACCTCCTGTTCACCGGGAGCATCATCCGGGATTTAGGATAATTTCTTTTTTTTATGTCTTTGGTGTCTCTGAATGCGAGGGACTTTTAACAGAAACGGACAACTTCGTCGGCCTTGTCTTTCCGGTCTCCCCCCTCCCCCCTCTCCCTTCCCCTCTCTACCTCTCTCTCTCTTTGCTAATTCTACGCAATTTGTAAAGTCGGCTCGGTAGAGCGGCCAATGACTCGCTCGTCTCACAGACTCGGGCCGGTCCGGAAATGAAAACAAGCTAAGGTTTCTTCAAATTTGGACATCCTCCTTCCCCTGTTTCCAGAGAGTTTGACTTGCCGAGCTACTCTCGCGGTAGAAATGCAGTCTACGATGGACTTTTGTGCCGACGAGCACCACCTACGAGAGAACGAAGCTGGCCAAACCGGGGTTTTTTTTTTCTTCTTGGAAAGGGTATATGTTATGCTGTGTACCTAGGTTGATTGACCACGAGACCAAAGCGAGAGGAGAGAAAGCGAGAAGAAAAGAAAAGAGGCCTTATCTGCGGCCATCGTCACTTTTCAGAACCAAGTCTCGAAGGCGGTTGATATTCGGAACTTGCCTTGCCTGATTTATCTCAAAGGAGGTTCATGCTTCCCCCGTACATAAATATGTATATGCGGCTGCAGCACTCGGACGTTGTGGACATGGCACCACGTTACGTCGCGAGCTGCAACCTTGGTTTAGCTCTCGGGACAGACCCCCCCCCCCCCCCCCCTACTGTGTGTAGGGGAGGGAATAGGGAAAGGGGGCCAGGGAGGGGGTTCATTTATTCATTCCATCCCTAGGCGCACTATAGAGTCGTCGGTTATCGCTTAACCCTTCCCTCTATCTCATCCATTAACTCTCTAGACCCTGTCTACTCGGTGGGTTTGTCGGAAAACGCTCCAGTCCACCGGTAGCAAGCTTTCCAATCTGAGTTAGCTCACGGTGGGCTGGTACGATTTTTTGGGAGCACGATATTTAACTCTGGTTGCGCTATGTACTATATTTGAGAATCCACCATTACCCTTTTTTCTCACGCGGTTTTTTTGGTAGCATGTCTCTAGTAAGTGCCATCCTGGAGCGTGAATGCGGTCACCATCAGCCATGCTGTGTTTCCATTTGAGGCCCACGGTTTATGGCTGAAATTCGATGTTCGAGCGATGTGGTCCTGGGGTCTTGAACTAGAACTCGCGGTGGGAGACGGTCTGGGTCAAATCATGAACGGTGTCATCAATCTCATACATATTCCTCACTCACCTCACGCAAGACACAATATTACCACGGGTGGAGTATCGCAGGTTTCGGGTCATTTTGTGTAGTTGACGCTTGGACACGCCGCCTCCACTGGGATCTAGTTCTCTTGGCTGATTCCGTGCAGCAAAAATTCCGTGTATGGGAATTATCTGCCTCCCGCTCGAGTGAGATCATATCGTGATCGTCGTGTGGGACTGGTGCAAGTGTGGTGTAGTTTGTATTACCTGCTCCTGAGTCATTCTCTTCTCAAACTTCTGAATGGTCCAGATTTGCGGTCTGCAACGTCGTAAGCTTTTTGGTCTGATTGCGGAGAGACAGAGAGACACTCCGGTCTACACGTTATGTTATTGGAGGTCGCGCTCTAACCAATAGACAGACAAGCAATTGCAGTCGAAAAAGTGAGGGTGATAGCTAGGTATAGACATTAACTTGAGAGGTTGTATTCATGCGCGATGCCAACGGAGATGGAGTATTGTCAAATTCGATAGACTGCAGAACAGAATGTCACTGGACTTGTGAACGGAAGGACAATGCATTTATTTCAGAGCTCGGGTATTTCTCTCCTCTTCCCATCCTCTGGACGCAGCGGGACAGGGTTACGACGGATAATGGAAGCATGGCAAGCGTCCTTTTTGATTGTGCTGTCTTATGTCTCTGTATAATGCCCAATATGATAGGCGGTATATACGTTCGCGTCCGCGTGCACTGCAGGGTCCTTTTCCAAACTTCTAGATACCCAGTTGACGATCCCGATGATCATGCAGACTCCTCGCTCAAGGGACTTTTGACAGATATGGGGAAGCCGACCGTTGAGTGACCCTACATCTGAAGCATTTAATATCTGATTTTATTAACCACCTACTTATACATATTTCATACCGGCGCGTCGGCCAATGAGGTAAAAAGTCCCATAGCAGCGCCGAATCATATGTGTCTGTGTAGTTTCTGATTCTGTATGTATGCGCGTGTGTTTTGCATGAACCCATCGGCATCCGCATTGGGATGCCGTGTTTCTCCTTCTCTTCTTCTTTTCCTTTCCTATTCCCTGCTACATGGTATGAACTAAAGAAGGGCGAACACAGGAAAATATGTCGGCCGAACAAAAGTAGGTATGGACTTTTGTAAAAGTACATTGCAGCGGGCTAAATCGAACGAATGGGACGCTGGTCTTGGCCCGCAGCTGTCTGATCCTCCTTTGCCAGTCGTCGATGGAGACGTTCTTCATTCACTTACACGACTCGAACCAGATTGCTGGGAATTTTGTTAGGTTCATACGACTTTGACATGTCCCTATATTGGATGCAGATCTGTTCCTCGTCTCCCGAATTTCATCTATTTTCTTTGTTAGTCTCCCAACTATTGGTATATACCTACATAGACACAAACTCATATATCATGCGCCGTATTTGGCAGTTCGATTCGCGCGAATTTCCAGGCCGACATGCCACTCGACCGCGTTCCATTGACTTATATCTCTTTGAATACCTCCCCAAGAAGTTACCATCTTGAGCGCGTAATTTGAACTCTTACGAGCCTAAGTTAGTCTTCGCGCAAGTCATGTCCTCGAAGAAAACAGTATTGATCACCGGCCTCAATGGTTATGTGGCAGCTCGAACCGCAGAAGCAGTATTGAAGGAGGGTTACCGAGTGCGCGGAACGGTCCGAAACCCCGCGGCCGGCGAAAAGGTCAGGGAAACACTGGTAGGGCTGGGGTTTGACCAAGATGATATCGAGATTATACACGTACCAGACGTCTCGACCCCAAGAGCGCTTGACAGAGCCGTAGCAGGTACGGACATTGTAATTATTATCTTAAAAGATATTCTAAACTAATCTCTTTATCTAGGATGCATCGCGATACTACACATTGCCTCTCCATTCGGCGAGATATGGACCCTACCACCATCTGAGATTGTTCGCATAGCCGTCGAGAGCACATCAAGCATCCTAAACGCAGCCACGAAGGCCGGTCCCCAGCTGCAGAGCGTCGTTTACGTTTCGTCCGCGGCGGCGCTATTCAACACACCTGTAGATAATAAGACGCACACCGAGGAGGACTGGAACACGACCTCCGAGAAGCTCGTGGAGGAATTGGGTAGCGAGGCTGGCGGATTCAACGCGTACTGCGCGAGTAAGACAGCAGCAGAAAAGGTTTTCTGGAAATTCCACGACGAGCAAAAGCCAAGCTTCGGCATGACGGCTCTTCAGCCTACGTAAGTGTTCCCTCCCCCCTTAAGCTTACATGGCATTACACCGGAACACGCTGCTTATGCAAGGAGCAGCTACATCGTCGGAGAACCCCTGATACCCTGGGAAACGCGCGAGCAGGTCCCTTACTCGATGAGCCCCTTCATGAAAGTGCTAGCCGGCGAGGATATCCCGGAGCCCATGATGCTCTACGAGGATACCATCGACGTACGAGACGTCGTGCGCATGGTGGTGTGGTCCGCGATGAACCCACGCCAGGCGGGTGGCGAGCGCTTCATCTGCTCGTCGGCTGTCGGCGGAGGTCAGGCCATCGCGGATATCCTGAAACGAGACATGCCGTCGCTGGCGACGCAAGCAGGTAACACGGGGCAGGGGTACCGGCCGGACTTCAGGCCCCGCGGTGGCGTGGTCGGTTTCGACCAAGGCAAGGCGGTGCGGGTGACGGGCCAGAGATGGATACCGTACGAGACCACCGTCGTGGACTTGGCCAAGTTTCTCCAGCGATATATCAACTAAATAGGGGGTGGCACATATGTATGTATGTAATATGTCACGATGTTACGCGATATGTATACCAGATATACCCCACGGGTAGTCTTTCCATGGGCAGAGGCAGCTGACAACTGTTATTGTTATTACTTACACATCATAATGTATATTCTCTTTCCCAGAATGAAACCTACCGACATAATGGGATGCATATTGAAAGGATAGTGGGTTATACTACTAGGTAGGTATAGGTGATCAGATTGGCCGGTGCACGTTGAGATAAGAAGTGTGCTAATTACATAGTCTTCTTTTCTGCGCGGTAATCGCATGATGAAGTAAACATACTCCCGCCACTCCCACTTGGGAGGGAAACACTTGTACTAGTGTTGCATACATAACCTCCCTTGGCAGATGGACGGTATGCCTGCCTCTCTCGTGGCATCCATGCATCGATTTGATAGGCCAAGTACGGGAATTACACTGCGGTAACGGGAGGGCGCTCCCATTTCGGTCATATGCCCTTCCTTCTTAAAGGGGTATGTAGAAGGTATAGTCCCTGCAGACGTCGACAGGGGGGTCTATCATGGTGCACACCGAAACGGCATTTATAGCCAATCATATCGTGTCCTTTACGGATGGATGCTAGTTAAGTATACCGCCGAAGTCCTATAACAAGAGAGGCAACCAAGTCGTAAGGGAGAGGAGATCACACATGATGATGTCAAGAACTTCAATATTCTATATAAACTTAAATACTAAATCATGTATAGAACGGAATACCGAGGCATGTGCTAATTCCCAATTTGACTCCTATATCAAGATGTTGCTTTATATCGGTCGTACCTTGGTTAGGTAGGTACCACGCTACTTCTTTCACGTACTTTTGTTGATAGTAATGTATCTGACTGGTCCTACAGCATGCAGTGTCCTTTCATTCTACCCCTATAAGTTGACCAATACATCAGAAGTTATCGGCTGCGGTGTTATTTATATTAGCAGTACCTATAATAGCCACAGAAGGAATTTGAAGTTATATGTAAGAACGGCTTCAGTTGCAGATCATTTTCCCCACGACCTATATCGACGTAAGATATAGACCCGCACTCGAGCCAACGTAAGATAATAGTCGATTACTCTTCACAAGTGCCTCGTTGCTATTGGTGAGTCTGTCAATTTATTTAATCTAGAGGTCTACTTACCGCTACTATATCTCGGTCTGCTCGGTCTGCTCCGTATAGATATTGTGGGTTCCGGGCAACCGTAGTTGCTTTTCTCAACTCGAGTCACCAAGAGAACATGAATGCTTGAGTATGGCTAATAAGTAACCAGTTATGTGTTGAATCTCCCCGAACTAGATTAACATGGTTCTCACTCCTATATCGGACAGGCACCGGAAACGATAGAGCATTGGTAAACTATTTAGGTAGATAGAGACGCATAATACGCTTATAAATGATCGCTCTTTCCAGGCTCCCTCGCCTTCAGGTTATTCCAATCACCCCTTCCTTCAAGTAAAAGCAATGGATTGCACAAGGGGGGTCTACTTATATTCCCATCCTTGACATCCTAGAGTTAAAGATGAATCATGATAAACAAATACGACGGTAGCTGAGATAGTTAGGTTTATAAGCGATATCCGCAGTAGAAACGCAAGCAAGCAGCAGTGAGTTTCATAATTACAAACGGTCATTAATCATAACAATGACTCAAGAGTCTTGTTCGCATCAAGGTGATGTTCCACTTAACCATTCCGTAGAAACAGGGGTCATCATGTATAGCGTGCAATTCTCCCACGGTTCCAACGTAACAGTAAACTAACCTAACCCTAGCACGACCACAGCCGCGACCTACCTCCACTACTAATTCTAAGAGTGTAGTGTAATAAGTGGAACCAACCGTAAAATATTTGAGGCTCTCGTGAATCGTCCCCGACCAAGATGAGAATTTTCACCTGGCGTCTAAGTCAGAGTGGGCCATGACAAAGAAAAAAAGAAGAAGAAAAAAAACTCTTCTCTTCTCAACCACGGTTCTGCCCAAGTAGCGCAATTAGCAAGCAGACTTTCAACCGACAGCGTCAAAGCCCGGTTAGCTCAATCGGTAGAGCGTGAGACTCTTAATCTCAAGGTTGCGGGTAAGTTTCTCATTCCAAGCTTGCAGGTTCAATCCAGCAGCATGTTAACATGTCTTCCCAGGTTCGACCCCCGCATCGGGCTCAATTCCCGATGCCTCGCTGGTTTACAGCGAGAGCCTCGAAACCCTTCTTTTTTTTTTTTTTTTCCTTTGACTTTTTTCCCGTCCCTTTTCTCTTCTTCTAAGATATTCCTCTGTTCTCCTTGTATTAGTTTCTTTTTTGCCCGAAAACTTCGACTATGTTCTTATTATATGCCCTCCTCCTGCACGTAAGCGCAGTATCCGAGATCGCCAGAAAATCTGAACCGGCGCAGAATATTTCATAAGGCATTGGTAAGATGCTTCTCAGGCGGAATCTGGGCCAAGTTTCCAGCCCGGTTTGGTTAGTTTTGGCGCATGGGATAGAAGGTATGAAGAAACATGATATCAAATCTACATGACATATGAGCCCATGGCTCCTCTAGACTTAAGGTATTTCATTACAGGCAGGAAGGTGCTTGGGTTGTGAGTTTCGATGCTGGTACAGTCGATGCCATAAGTTAAATACACCGCGAAGAATAAATGGCCGATAAACTATATGAGAGGAAAGGATGTTGGATCTAGATTTTGCTAGACCACTGACAGTTGCTCCTTGGTAGACATGATAAATTCTTACATAATTCGACAAAACCACCAAGACCGCGTAGGAACATCTCGCTTTAATAATCAGCCAATCGAACAGATATAACAGCAAAGCTGACAGACAGCCGCCAAGCTACGGAATATGTTACCATATCTGGAACATGACCCACCCCTCCCTCAGGGAAATCTGGAGAATCCCCGTCTGGGGACGAAGAGAATGGTGGTCGGATCGACACCTATGACGGGCAATCCCGAGTGGCCTTCCCCGCGATACTTATCTGGATTAGATAGGCTTGGTGCTGGCAAGGTAGATCTCAGCAGTCGATGATATGGACAACAGAATTTGCCACAGCGCAGTAATTCCATTTACTAAACCGGAGGAGATACAAGTTAGCTGCAGCATTTCAAAGCCTATGTCGTGGCCATGCCATGCGGGGGTTTGTCGACGTCCCACACGAGCCGAGCCCTTGACTCTAGATTGGGGTAAATCTAGGAGATCCAAGATGAGCTTCGAATCCCGCATATGTTTCGTGCCACCGAGCTCCTATCTACCTCATCAACCTATCGAGGAAACGTGATCTCCGCATGAAACCACCACCCGTATGCGATGGTTGCCGGAAGAGCCATTGCAACTGTGTTGTTCAGAGGGCGAGAAAAAGTGTGATCAATGTAAGGAGACAGATCGAGAATGTTATTTTGGCAACGAGTTTCGTTTCAGGCACGCTCGGAGGCAGTATGAACATGAAGGTCTCTCAAGTAAGCATATCTCTCTTTGGTGATTCTTTAATAAGGAAGCTGATAATTTCTAGTTCGATTCGAAGCACGTTCTCGAGACCCATCCTCTGTTAATGATTCAGTCCAGTCCCCTGCCCCATTGGATAACCCTACCTTACCTCAGTCCAACCAGAATTCGGGGACACCGGGTGGTGATGAGTATGGGTACTATCAAGAACCCTCAAATGAAGTACAAGTACAAGAACGCGACAGCAATAGCTAGCCACAACTACTGTTCTGGGGTCGGAAATGACGCCCAACCAACCAACTAACTAACTCGTGCTGCAATGAATGGAATAGACTACCAGAGTCTGCGATGAACGAATGAACTGATGACTTGACTAGTAACTAAAGGACTAAGTTCTCTTGTCGACGGAAGTCGGCGAGAGAAAGACTATATACAGGTTAGTTGCCTCAGGTATCCAAGCAACTAAGTCCCATGTTCCCATGGTCACCACAATACTACCCCTTACTCTGACATCCCAAGTCACACAACACCCAACAAGCCACAATGTTGCCTCCATATCGTATATACTTAGCAAATCTCCATCTACAGAATCCTCTGTTATAGGATCGTCACCTACTAGCACAATATCTGCATCCAAATCTCAACCCCGGTTGTCCCGCTTCACTGAGCGTGATGCCTTCTTATTTCGACTTTATATAGTTAAGCTGGCACCGTCGGTGAGACTCATGTATACTATGAACTAACGTCGAGGAGGAGAGGTCTAAAAGGAGATTCCGACAGGCTGACGGATGCGACAAGTCCCGATATTTTACTGTACAAGAACCCCGTGCAGCACATCTCCTCGTCCGACATGCCCGCCGCCTCCGCCTCGCGCGTGCGTAAACTCTGCCTCTCAATCTCAGCACCGAGGGGCCTACCCGTCATAGAGATATATAAGCCCCCGACCCTTTGCAAGCTCACATCACCCAGGCTGTGACCACGGTGTACATACCCCGTACCGCATGAGCTCCTGGCTGTTAGTACATGCCGATGACCTTATTCCGGTGGGGGCACACGGGTGATGAGAAGGGGTCTGCCTTCGATGATGGTGGGCTGGATCGTGGGAGCAGGCGAGTCTGCGTGGGGAGTGATGGGCTAAGAGACTGATGCCTCGGAGTACGGGTACTGTTCCTAGTTGATATTCCAAAACTCACACTCCTCAGCCGGTGAAATCCCTTCTATGTGCTGAGGCTTTTTGGCTGGTGTCATGTAGAATGGAAAGCATCCAGTTGGGAAACCAAACAGAAATACTCCTATTTATGAATCCGATTTATCTCTGCTATTAGTCGTCATTCATACCTTTGCCATACTACATACACTCTTTGACCCCCACCCCCACAGTCTCTATCGTTCGTCCTATCGTAGTTGTGGGGAAGCAAATTGGGAACCTCCCTTGAGAGCGGTGATCTGGGGAGCTAACGTCCTCCATCCAAGCCACGGATATCCAATGTTAAGCTCTGCCGCTAAATTCTGCTGATATCATTGGTCGCGTAGGGGAATAAGTGGTCAGCGGAGTCTACACCCTCAACGAGCATGCTCGCGAGACATGAAAGGAGAGATCACTGTGGATCCGGCTTCAGATTTACGTCTTAACTGATATATTCGGGATTATATGTTGTCCAGATCTGATACGAACCATTATCAATCAGCTGGGGTCGAGAGGAGCAGGCCAGTAAGCTGGATTATACTAGGGATAGGAACTTTCCCCAACATCTATATTTATAGTATCAGTTACTACCAAAATGGAATCCCGACCACTGAGCTGTCTCTACTTACCAGAACTATGACTGGCTGGCAGTAAATGTATCATTCAAATTTGTCACCATATTATTGGTTCATGTGCGAAGCGTGCGGTATCAATACAGATCGGTACCCACGCACACATACAGATAATTACTTGTCCTAATCATGGAGATACGCCCAAATCTCATAGCAGCTAGTGTTTTTGGTGCAGAGTTCCAAGAGCCACGACAGTCTCTTGTTCAAACAACAATTGCAGTTTCTGTACCTCTTTAGGAGACTTCTGTCCGTGGGCCGTGTCATGGCGGTGCGAGCTCCTAGAATCTCATCTCCGTGTTGACTGGTAGTTGGGATTGGCCGGGACCACTTAACGTCCCACTATAGACTTCATTCTTAGCCTATGTAGCAGTTGACAGGATGATATCGGATACTTGAGACCGTTTGAAGGTGAAGGGTAAAAGGTGAGGACATTTGTGCATGAAGCATTCGCCGAAGTTTGTAGGGTAGGTCGGCCAGCTTAGATACCTTCCTAGATATTGTAATACTTTATATGAGCTGCCCTCCCTTCCCTTTCATATTATCCTAGGCGTACCAGAAGTGAGTGTTCATTTACCTTAAGGGAAAAAAATACAAATCTGGCGTCTAGTTTCGCCGATCAGCTACCCTTGAATTCTCTTAGTAGTGCGGCGTCTCACAATACATATTGATTGCGATATCGTAGTCATGCCAATATATAGCCACAAATAACTTCTAAATGGGATTACCTGTATAAGTACCTACAGAAGCATTTAATGGAGAAACATTTAAGAGTTATTAATTCGTATCGTATTTTCATAAGATTAACACTAGCATAAAACAACATGTTGAAATCGTCAACATGGAAGAAACTAATCTCCAGTTAGATTAACAGAAGCAGATAGGGGGGTATCAAGTTTAATCGTCAAAGTATATCTACATCGTCCACCACATGCTCGTGAGCCAACACAGTAGAGCTATCCGCGTGGGAGGGATAACCCTTTGTGAGGCCAAGGACTCAATCGTTGCGCGTACATCATTGAAAAGAGGTTTGTACATCTCGAAAGTCCATGTCCTCGGAAAGCTTCCGAGTCCCACTCGGGTCATCCACCCTTTTACATAGCCATCCGCTAAGCCCTACGCCATGACAAGGATGGCAACTCCAAAATAGTGATATACAGTTCGAAACCTGGAGCATAGTCTCAAGGCTTCTAGAGAAAGGAAGTAGAAAAGAACGGAAACAGTATGCCTGATGAGATGGCGAGGGAAAACGCTAGGACATCCAAACTTGGAGCTGTCCTGGCAGGTGCACGGCCCTCCTTGTCATCGTCGCTGTTATCGACATCGACGACCTGGCCTGTAGAAGCGTCGACGGTTTCGCCAGAAGGGTATTTGACATTATAAACGGGGTCGGTGGTTAGGGCAACCGGGGCTCCAAGCGTACTCGGGCAGGTGGCCTGGTTGGCAGTGGGCCAGTCCAGCGAGCACTCCTCGTCGTGGCCCCAAGAACAAATAGAATCAAGAATATTGAAGAGAACGTAGTTCTGCCCTACCCAGGTGTCTCCGTCGAGGCAGCTAGTCAGGAAGTTCATGCTGTTGGCCGCGCTAAGGGGCAACTTGTGGCCGTCGGTGTGGATGAGGTCTTTGCACTCCGAGGCATCCACGTTCTCGTAATTCATTGGGATAGGGCCGCCGGCCGTTGGCTTCTTGGTGGCTGAGTAGCCGGTGTACAGATAGTTCCAGGCATCGTAACTAACATCGTAGGCGCCTTGGGACTGGTCGACGCGCAGGAGCTTGACAGATCGGTCCTCGTAGCTAAGCGACACGCAGATGTTGGAGCAGTCGACGGAGCCGGGCCAATAGGCAACACGGTCGGTATCGATTTTACATCCCAACACACCAATAGACGACGAGTAGCTATCGTGGGGAGTGGCCCAGACGGCACCGCTACTGTTGGTCTGGGCGTAGACACAGCCGATGGGCAAAAGAAGAAGCAAAAGCACGAGTAAGCAATGAAGGACGGAACGCATGGCTAAAAGAATGACTGGAGACGCAGAGTCTCGAGAGCACGAATGCGATAAAAATTAAATGAGTGGCATAGTAGTAGATTGATCACCGACGTGACGTCAAAACGATGGATGAGACAATGGATGAAGGTGTAATAGGAAGAGTTCCCAGTCCCATGGCGCGCTCTCGTGAGATGTGGAAATGAATCTGCCCACTATGGGCTTCCCGTTCGGGTTAGCGCAAGGGGAAAACGGGGGCTAGGCGGAGATAAGAAACTCTATAGCAAAGGCTATAATGTGGAGTGGATCGTTTTACTTGCCTACACTACACTACCTAGGTTAGGTATAGGTAAGGTATTTAATCTGCTTCTCCTCTGGCCCAGACCCCATCCTCCCATCCTCCATCCTCTCCTCTTCCTCTCCACCATCAAACCCCACCGCCTTTGACGTGTACCTATGCACCACAACTGCTCAATTGATGTTGATATCGCAAGAGAGAGAGCCAACAACTGCCTACTATATGATAAGCGTACTACCTTGCAGCATGTGGTGGCGTAGAATGCGGCACAGCCACATTTGGCTGGGGCGCAGCCCCTATTACATACTTTAGTTGCTTTCCATTACATTTCTATCCTAGCTGACTACATATTGGAATGCGATTCTGTTACGACTGATTACGGACAATCTCCTTTTACAGCTCATCACATGCTACGTACCATCGACCACGCTCGGACCTACCTATATCTAGTGTAAGCCAATAGTACAGCTTCAATGAACATTCTGAAGATAACAACGAAGAATGGCCGAGTCAACGCCAGAGTCGTCATGTCACAGGGCAGCGAGACAAGTGAACAGTAAAGTAGAGTCAGATGGAAGACAGGGAAACAAGTGTCTGTATTGTAGACGAAAAACCGATCCTTTTCATCGGTAAGTCAAAGTGTGAATCTATCCCAGAGTCCCTAATTCTATGTAGGTAGCTGTCTCGCTAGTCATGATATCGTATCCATGGAGTAATAAGAAAAAGAGAAAAAAAATCAAAAAAATCCAAACGCCCTCCAATCCATGCCATTTCCGTTACCTTACACAATCACGGCAGCATCAGCCTGGCTGCCGTGGAGAACAGGGTTGATGGTCTCGTCAAAGTGCATCTTGAAGTCGTCGCCCAACTCCTTCCTCAGCGCCGTCTGCACAGCTTCCAGGACGTTGGGGAATACGCCGAAGTTGGCCGGGTTGTTCTCATCGTTCTCACCACCCTGGAAGACACCGGTGCGGACGAGACAGGTGTTCCATCCGTACATGTTACCCCCGATGATGTCGGAGGCCGGGTTGTCACCCACCATGTAGACGTTCTCCGGCAGCTTCTCCTCGCCGTGGAGCTCGCCCATCCACGAAGTAATGACCTCATCGGCGTACTTGTATGTCGCCAGCTCGGGCTTGCCGTAGACAACACGCTCAAGGTCAACACCGGTCAGAGCCTTGTACATGGCCTCGAGACCGATGCGGAAGGCACCCTGAGACATACGCGGGTACCAGTGCTCGGTGGGGCAGAGCAAATCACCCTGCGAGAAGTAGATGGGGATGCGCTGCGAGACTGGGTCCTTGGCCTTGGTCGTAAGACGGCCGTTCTCGGAGAGGAGCAGATCCATGATGATCTGCATGTCGGTAGCGTAGTCACGCGAGTCGGAGAACACCAGAATGGCCTCAATGTTGCACTTGGAGAAGTCACGTGGCCGCGACATGGCCGCCTCCTGTTGGGTGAACTCTCGGTAGGGCGCGATGGAGGGATCCCAGGCGACAATGTCGTTGGGGACAACGACGTCCTTGAAACCGTACTGCTCAGCAACGTCACGGCATCTGTATCCGACACCACCGACGACGAGGACGGTGTGGTAGTACTCTGACAGGGCGCTCATGGGTGTGTGTGATTGGATGAATTGGTCCGTGTGGACAGGGTTCTTGAGGATGCTGGAAAGTTGCTCGCAGCGAGCCTTCTCAGGCTTCCCGCTACCGTTGGTTAGGAAGATGTGGGGTATCTTGATTCCGAGCTCGTTATCGCCATTCAGGATGTCGAGCGCACGCTTGCCCTCGGGGATGAGACGGTCGCCGTGGACGAGAACACCGTCAATGTCGAAGGCGAAGGCCATGTTCTTCGCCTTCTTGACCTTCTTGACCTCGATGGTCTGTACCTGGGAAACCAAGATATCCCGCGTGGCTTGGATGGGCGGCATGCCAGGCCGTGAAGGGCGACCGTCGGCATCCTCGGGGCGGTGGACCGACGAAAGCCTCGACTGTCTCTTTGATCGGGGGATGGGGAGAGATGTACCGAACGAGTTTCGGGATCCTCTTCTGTCCTTCTGAGAGGGTACCGCACTCAGCGTGTGCATGTACTTGGATGCCTCCGAGACGGACGACCGCGAGGCGGGCACCTCAATAGGGCCCTCGCCATCGTCGCCCGGAATCATCAGTCCACCGTGTGTAGACGGGTTCATTGTAGCGTTTGCGTCTTTCTTGTGTTGCTCAGTCTGAGTAGGTGCGTTAACCCCAGAGTCAGAGTCCTCGAACATAGGCATGTTGATAAAAAGAAAAAAAATATATGTGCTAGCTAGCAGGGGGTTGATGATAGAGATATAAGAGAGAGTCAGATACTAGCAAACATGGGAAGATAGAGAAGCTAGGGAAACAGATTTGACATCAATGACGGAGGAATGTCGTTATATCTATTCAAGTGCCAAACTTTACCAGCCACCATCAACTGCCACACACGCCCCCCTCCTTCCCCCAAAAAGACTCGCATGGTTCGGGAACGGCCATAAGGATCTGGTTGAAGCCGAAATAGTCCTACTCACCTAGGCTCGGTTAACCTAATGCTTCCTATCGAAAGAGAGAGAGAGAGAGTTGAACCAAGTGCTATCGTGCATATCCACGGTGGAACCAGACCCCTGAATATGGAATCAGGGTCCTTCCAAGATGACGATGAAACGATCCGGCAGAACTAGTATCAGAGAGCGTTTATCGCAAGTATATGAGCTGGCGCGATACAACCACGTAACCGAAATGTTGGGAGCGCTACATTTTCGCAATGCGTCCGAGATGGAGCCGTGACGCAGGCCGTCGACTGGAGACCGTACCCACTTTCCGTATCCGCTGTCAACAGTGACTGACATCATCTCGGATCCGCTCAGGCCCGCTGCTGACTCGGATCGATGGAGACGCTTGGTGACAAGATTTTCTAGCGCAGGGCTAATCACACAGCTCCCGCCCCCCTGCGATCGGTGAGTCGGTGGCACTACGACTATCTCGTTTGGCGAGACTTTGGATAGGCCCAAGCTTGGCCCTGGACCAGATGCCGTTGCAGCTACTGTCTACCTACCTAGTCAAGTACCCTGAACAAATCTCGGACCACACCGACTGAGATACTCGACAGGATCGCCTGAAGCGCTTGGGGAATAACTTCACTGGCACACGTTGCTTATTCCGTAACCTCAGTTGTTGACACATTGTATCCACTTCACATGTCGTCTCACTGCACTGACCAGGACGGATAAATAAGGATGGGACAGCTGTATCTGCCGGTATCTGCACGCAACTGGAGAACGGAACTGATCGGGATGCCTCAAATGATAAAGAAAGTTGGGGCATGTCGTCAGAAGAGAAAAAGTTTTCACCAAGAACCCTTGGTCAAACATGGCGTTTGGAGATGATGCAATAACCCGCAGTCGATGCCTTCCTTAAAGGTCTCGTACATAGCTGTGCCCCTCTTCTGAAGCTATGTAGAAACCTAACGATACTACCTACCTACCTACCTACCTACCTACCTACCTACATACTTACATCTGCCTGCTGCTACGAAACTCTTTTCATAACTTCTCATAATCCCTTACATATCTTCTATCGTCGCTATTCCGCCTACACTATAGCGAAAAAAAAATAAGTGGATTCTCGACAAATCGCCTTTCGTTTTTTCAAGATGCCAGTTAACACGACCACATTCACTCTGAACAACGGAGTAAAAATTCCGGCACTCGGTTTCGGCACCTTCGCCAACGAGGGAGCCAAAGGTGAGACCTACAAGGCAGTCAAGAAGGCCCTGGAGGTCGGCTACCGCCACCTCGACTGCGCATGGTTCTACCGCAACGAGGATGAGGTTGGCGAGGCCATCCGCGACTTCCTCAAGGAGAACCCGTCAGTAAAGCGGGAAGACCTGTTCATCACTACTAAGGTCTGGAACCACCTACACGAGCCAGAGGAGGTCAAGTGGTCGTTGGAGAGCTCGCTCAAGAACTTTGGCGTGGACTACATCGACCTGTTCCTCATCCACTGGCCTATCGCGGCCGAGAAGGACGACCAGTACATGCCCAAGATCGGACCTGACGGCAAATACATTATCAAGAAGGAGCTCACGGAGAACCCTGAACCTACATGGAGAGCTATGGAGTCGCTGCTGGCCAGCGGCAAGACCCGTGCTATCGGCGTCTCGAACTGGACGATACCCGGTCTAAAGCAGCTGCTGAGCTTCGCCAAGGTCAAGCCTCAGGTCAACCAGATTGAGGTGCACCCGTTCCTCCCTAACCAGGAGCTTCTCGACTTCTGCAAGCAGAACGATATTCTAGTAGAGGCCTACTCGCCGCTGGGTTCGCAGGACCAAGTGCCTACGACGGGCGAGAAGGTCCGCACCAACAAGACGCTGAACGAGGTGGCAGAACGCAGCGGCCACACGCTCGCACAGGTGCTACTGGCCTGGGGTCTGCGCCGTGGCTACGTCGTCCTGCCCAAGAGCTCGACGCCGTCGCGCATTGAGAGCAACGCGGAGATACCGGAGATTTCCGACGCTGACTTTGAGGCTGTCGAGGGTGTCGCACGAGGCCGCCACACCCGCTTCGTCAACATGAAAGACACCTTTGGCTACAACGTCTGGCCGGACGAGATCACCGAGCATGGTGTCACCGTCGCCACAAAATAAAAATAAAATAAAATATTGCTTCCTCAGCTACTAGTGTAGGGCAAGAGGAGACGACTTGATGTCATGATCTCCACTGCCCTGCCTTAGCTCTTACCTATTACTACTCGGATCAGGGCAAACAGGAGGGGAGGAGGGTAAGGAAAATTTTTCTGTTGGTTGTCGCCAGCTGGGTTCCCTGGTTCGTACGCCGGGGGGAGGGGGAGGGGTTTATTCATTGGGTTTAGGCGTTGCATTGCGGCATATTCCCGTAGTCCCGATAGGGCTTGGGCCTGGCGGCGAAGCTTTGGGACTGTGTAGATCCTGATGAGGACCTTGGTGGGACTAGATGGGAATAGGCCGGCTTGGAATTGGATGATTATGACTGGATGAAATAGATTTGACCAAAAGAAAAGACAACAAAAAGAAGAAGAGGAAAAAAAAAGCATGTGAGATGTAATGACATAAGTGTTCAATACCAGAATTCTCACCTACATACACAACTAGCCCAAAAGAAAAGAAGACCAGGCATTTACGGCTAGTTGCCTCCTCTATCAGCCCACCAGGTACGTATGTGCAAACATGCACCCACGACATGCCGGAGACTTCTCTCATTGGACTTTGATAATGATGAAGATAAAGAGATTTCACGTTGCAGCAGGGGCCCAGCTTGGCTAGCGAATGGGGTTATTTCCTTTCCCATATTTGTTTTCATATACTTCGTACACTAGAGAGAAACGCCAAGAGATAGAGGATAATGATGTACATTAATTGGGGACAGGAAAGACACCGAAAGTAACATGTAGCTGTACAAACAACACACATATGCCATAAGAAGAAAAAATAAGACCCTGAACCCAGAAGGGAAAGAAAAAAAAAAGGAAAAAAGAAAAGTACCTATGTATATACCCTCCTTATCCACCGTAAGAAACGCCGTTGAGGTCAGACCCGTTCCATCCAGTCTCCAATCCAGCATGCCATCGCTATCAACAGTGACGGCAGCGAGGAGATAGGTAGGTGGCGGTGGAGGAGAAATACGACCGGCCGAATACGACGACAACGTATCATATGATATGTTCATTACCTCAATATTTGGTAACAAACCAATCCCGTCACCACCACCACCACCACCACCACCATGCCTCCTCCAGAATTTTCTTGTTGAGGCAAAAAGGAAAGTGGGAAAAAAAGAAAAAGTGTGTGCGAGTGAGAGAGACAGAGAAAACAAGATATTGCTCTTCTCTGAAGCCTTGCCTCGCCTCGCCTTGCCTTGCCTTGCCTGCCGTTACCCGCATGTGAAAGAACAACTTTCACCAACCCAACACAACTAACCCCCTTCCCCCTTCCCCCTTTCCTTCCAAGTATCATATTGCAATTGCATGTACCTTCCCGTCTTCCTCCTCCCCCCTCCTCCCTCCCCCTTTTCTCTCTACGCCCTCGCGGCGGCGGCGGCGGCGGCCTCGGCGAAGAAGCCCTGGTGGTGCTCGGGGTGGGTCTTCTCGATGTTGCCCCTGATCATCTTCTTCATGAGGACGTTGCTGTCGATCTCGACGGACTCCTCGAGGGCGGCGGCGGTGGAGGAGTCGTGGTCGCGCACGCGCACGCGCCACCGCGACGCGATCGTCAGGGCCCCGGCGCCCGCCGGCGCCCGCCCCTCCACCAGCGCGTCCGTCCCGTCCCGCTGCCGCGTCAGCGTCAGCTTGTACGTCGTCTGCCCGATCGGCCGCTTGTCCGTCACCTCGTACGAGCACGTGTCGGGGGACGAGGAGGAGGAGGAGGAGGAGGGCGGCGGGGGTAGCTTGTGGTAGGATATGAGCTGCGGGCACGTCGTCCGGATGTATAGCTCGTGGTTGTGCAGGGCGGCTATGACGGCTTGGGGGCTGATGCCCGCGGGGATGGGGGTGGAGATGGTGGTTTCGGAGGGCATGGTTGGGGGATTTGGGTTGAGGAGTGGCGGCGGTGGTGGGTGATGTGTAGCAGTAGTACTTAGTAGTGTAGGAGAAGTGATGACTGACGGGTAATGATTCGAGGCGGGAACTTCGATGAGAACGATGCAAGGTAAGTTTAACAGCCATATCCGAGGCGAGCACATGCTCAGCTATTTGTGTATTTCTCGAATTTCCCCCTCCTCCCCTTCCTCCTCACTGCTGTGTTCTTTGCGTTTGATGGCTTCGGACTTCTCATCTCCATGGCCGTTCGTCTGCCAGCACCCCCAGATGGTTTTGAAACTCTGTCGGACACGGGAGTCCGTCGCAGGAATGGCCAAGCCCGGACAACGCCTTAGTGGTGCCCGCTCCGCCACGATAATCATGCCAGTCGTCAACTATAACACAATCTGGTGCGTCCCAGCATAGTAATCTGTTTAGGGAGACTTTCGAACAGCAAGATGGAACGCTTGCCCCGTCTCGAACCTTAATTCAACTCTCTCTCTCTGTCTCTCTTCTAAGTCTAATTTGTGCGTATCGTGAAGATCGACGGCTACGAGGTAAGCTACAGACACATTTACTAATAATAGCTAGGTCAGGCTCTCGAATCATGCTATTATTCGCATCTCGCATACTTCAGCTACGACTCTTGACACGTATATCTAGAGATTCTCGTTCACCTAGGTTATGCATGCATGCAGCAGATGCAGAGTCGCTCGCGCTTCACAGCCGGTCGCTGGTCAGACAACTGAACCGAATAGGATTCGTCCTAACCTACCTAGTCGTGTGCTAACCTGAGCCTACTTAACCTGCTGTGCTATGCATAAAAGAACAGCCGGCCTATAAATGTAACTCTGCGCACAGGTATTACGAGCCCGGTGGTCCTTGGAGAAATCCAGGACCTGGGAGTCCGAAGACCAAGGCCAATACGCAGTGCCAACCCTGACAACCACGGTCGTCCTCTATTATAATCGTTGTCAAGAGTTATAATTGGTCTATCGCATGAGATCCGATGATAATATCAAATCACAGTTATAAGCACTAAGATACATATTGCTTTTCTAGGTGAGTGTGTGTGTGTGTAAATAATATATCTAGATATGCAAGGGGGAGATGAAGACACACTAGCATGCCCGGTCCGTCAATCTGGTGAAATCTACATAGTATATGCCGGTACCGATCTACGTAACTCATCCCAGTCCTTGCTACATATCTCAGGGACCCATTACTATGTGGGAATAACAATACGCAAGATTGCAACACATCTTCGGGAATTCTCGTACGATGGCAGGACGGAGACCCAGCCTACCTAGGCTTACTCTCGACCTGAGAGGTTGCCCTGAAGGAGAAAGCTGGGGCCGATTATGCGGCTGCGGTTAGTTTCGGAGCGCGCCTTTGGGCCTCTCCGAGCGCCGTCTCTAATAGCTTGACGATGTTCCACAACTTCTGGTCCCTAGCGTGCTGCAGGTGGGTGTCGTCAATGCTGGCCCCGGCGTCGACCAGGAACGTCATCGCCGGCACGAACGTAGAGGTTTCATCCTTGGTGGATGGCCCGATTAGCCGGTGAAGTGAAGCAGCGAAGCGTCCTCGAGGGGCATGATCTGAGGGAGACGGGCGAGTACAGCCTGCGCCAGCGGAAGTCCACGCACTGTTTTTAATGACTCACCTAGTATTGCGAGGCATTCCTGCCGGTTTGCGCGGTCTTGCTGGGCCAGCCGCTGAAATAGGCGCAGGGCGTTTCCCGCGCAGGGGAAGTCGTGAGAGGTGACCGAGAGCGCCGTATTGACTAGGCTTACCATGCTCAACGGTCGGGACGAGAATTGCGGGTCGTTTGCCTCGATGTCTAGCAACATATCAAGGACTTCGTTCTCTCCTTCAAGCCGAGGACTCGTCAGTAGGGTACGGAGAACACTGAAGAGTTCGCTGGGCGTTATTGAACCGTTGGGTCGTGCGAGGATTTTCTTAATGATAGGTATCCTGCCATGTAAGAACGCATGCTCGAGACTGGAGGTTCGTGAACCGATGGATCTCACACTTACAATTCCGCGTTCCAGCAGCTTAGTTGCCGCTTCGTCCTGTCCGTTGATGATGGCAATATCGAGAGCATTGAGGCATTGCCGATGAGATATTTGCGTGCTATCACAGTCTACATGTGGCTGGCAGCCGTAATCAGGCCCTTGACCTTCTAGCCAGCGATGAGAGAGGTGGGAGCTGATGATGCTACTGCTGTTGAGCTGAAGCCGTTGCCGTGTGTTCAAATTAGCCCCGCAATCTAGAAGATAATCAATAACATCCAGACGGCCAACTTGGGTCGCTAGAAGCAACGGAGCCAGGTAGCTATCTTCTCGCCCCAGCCAACAGCCGCGTACTCCGTCCAGTGCGCCATCATGCAGAACCTCCCTGTAAGAGTTTACCGCAGTCTGTATGGCTGATAGCGAGCCGTCATGTCGAATCAAGTAGTCAAGGCCTGATTTGGTAATGGAGCGTGGTGTAATCCAGGTGCTTTCGTCTTGAGGCAGAGAAAGGCTGGCTTCAAAATCTTTCACAGCACGCGCTGATCTTCTGTATAACTCTTCGGATGCACCCGACCACGTGGAGCTATTGACAAGTCCGAGCCTTAGAATGTCTGCTGGCTCTACGTAGTCAAGAATCATTTGGATCAATTCTCTAGGTAAGGACCTCAGGGGGTCTAGGGCTCCAGGTAGTGTAGGTGCGGCGTTCATGATGTGAGATAGTTATATGAAGTGATATTGGATAATAAAAATGAAAGTTAATATTGGAATAATATCATTCCTGCTAGGGGGGAACCTATTGCCTTTTATATTGAGGATAGGTGTCGAACAGTATCATATTTTATGGTTAAGCTATGAGGTTGCTCACGTCTTTCCCAATAATATACGATCCGATCTACTATGAGGTACGATGAGTAAGGTGAAAGACAACAAAGGGTTAGGTATGAGGAACAAAGAGACTGTTCCGATGTAACGGTAAAATACGGTATCCACGTACCTGCTCAAATTGTTCACGCATACAAAGCGATTGTCTAAGTGTTTTTCTAGGTGCTCTATACAATACGATTGTTTGGAACTAAGCATGAGTCTAGGATCGACTTGCTGGAGCGATAGGTATCTGCCTACCATTCCCCCTTTTCTTCCTCTCAAGAACAGGCAAAATCTTATGATCAAACTCTATAATGCCCCAGAGATGGATTTTTTCCTCTTATTTTAAATTTATATCCTCTTTATCCAAGTATCCGCGAGCTATAGCGAGGCCGGTATATACGTTACCGACCTCGGTTGGGGTTGGAGACGGTCTCCGTGACCATGTTCTCGTACTGAGACCATTTCAAGCTTCTACCTAGCACCCAATGATTGCATATTAAGCCTTTAATTAAACTAAAATGGGTCATGAACGTTTGAAATTATATGTAATATAGGTATAAAGGAATTAAAACTTAACATGATTTTAAATATATAATCGCATATTTGTGTGACTAGGTAGGTATGTAACAACAATTTGTCCTAAGTAGGTACCTACATATGACGATGTAGATTTGAAATGGTCATAAGAAGCTGTGACGAGGCCTTCAATTTCAAGGTCATTTAGAAAAGAGGTGTTAGGTAACTAACCTTAGCTGAATATCATGATATCGCCTTTTGAGACGAGCATACATAAATATGAAGTTCTTATATCATATGATGTTTTTAGGTCTGGCATAGTGTAATGACGTAAGAATGGAAGTCTCCTATATGGATAATAATCATGGTTGGTGCCGTAATTGCAGTAACCATCTCCACCCCTCATTAAGGGGCGGGTAATGTATATAGCTAAAAACAGCTCAAACTGGATTGAATTCTAACTTCTTTTCCCTTCGATTCCACCACCATGATGTAAATGTGGTACAAGCTATAAGGATTAATGTTATCAAAACAGCGATCCATGTTTCACGATGAACTCGCAATATGGAGCTCTGCTCGTCACTTGAATCCTCACCACCATCGCCATCAAACCATACCAGAGTAGTGCTGAAAAATGACTGTGATTGAATAGGGTGGTTAATACTTTAGGCCTCCTGAGAAGCAGGAATGTAACCACGAACTCACCAAAACCAAATTTGCGGGTAAGTAGAACATGGCAATTACTGTCGCAATGCGTGTTGTGCGAGAGTCCTGATAAGTCTTGTTTGCAAGAGTAGCCATGGTCTGGGTTTCTTGAGAGTCATTTTGTGCGATTTGCGCCAGTTTCAGGGTATTGCTATGCAAAAGCTCCTGTCCATGGAACTTCAAAATATTATCGTACTTATAATATGAAGGAGTGAGCACTACACTAGTTATAGAGAAGCATCAATAGGTACAAAGGAAGCTTACCATGGATTCGGTATCATCTGAGAAACTGAGCAGCTTTTCTGTAGTTTGCTGGTGATTTTTCAAGTCGTTGAAAATGATCTGAAGCTCACACTTGAAGCTTTGATGAATAAACACAGGAAGTTTGCGATACTTGGCAACTTGTTCCTCGTGTATCCCGATGGTTGTTAACGTGTTCAGTGTATTCGCCAGAATCGAACGAGCGTGATGTAGCTTTTGGCGCAGGTTATGGATATCCTGCTTCGAAGCGAAGTTAATCCCGAATTCGCTATAAGGCTTGTATATCGCAATTTCTTCGTTCTACTCGTTATATCAATACGTATCTCGATTATAAGTCTTTTGTCATTGCACGGTACTTGCAGATTTCATGACACGGGAATCACAAGCCGCTAATGCATTGATACTCCCACCCCTATCTTAGGGAACCGTATAGGATTCTCCCCAACTTCAATTAAAAAAAGGCGGCCGTATTCGGTAATGTAATGGAAATTCCGACTCACGAGCTTTTTTAGTCTTAAAGCAAGGTAGTTGAGGTAGTCTCTCCACCCAGCCATACCTATAGTCAGATAATGTATATGTAAATACATCGGATGGCACGTATCACCAATCTTGTGACCGTCAAGGCTCGAGATAAAGAGCACTGGAGGATGTATGACAATCCAATTTGATTGATCTGTATTGGTATCATACTTCTGATGAATAGCTGACTGACGGCAAGACCATGGATCCTCAAGTTCGCGACCGTGACGCTCAAAGTGACGGATGTTATAACAAAGGTCTATGACTTATACTCTTAGCTTATGTTTTCTGGTCTATAGGATGAACTAGAGGGCTGTTTACCGGAAAGACTATATTTTAGTCGTTTTCGTGTACATTTCTGCATGCTTGGGACTGAGAATTGGCTGTAGCAGCTCATGAAATCCTCATCCCAAGATGAAAGTTTTCTCCCCATGCCCATAACGATTTTCAGAAAATGAGGCGTAATTTGGTTGATGGTGTATATAGTCCGGAACATTTCGATTGTAATATCAATTCGACTCCAAGAATTCAGGCGGTTTAATATGCTATAAGGGAATACTGTCAACTGATTATACTAAGGTGCGTATCCCTAAGGAGTCACTTACAACAATCTCGAAGATCCGGGTAGTAAATTTTCCTAAATGGTGTTAATATATTACAACTTCTGAGATTAAACTTATATGTAAAGTAAAACAGAAACGTACGTGTAGTATTTCATTTAATTCATCCAGTGACGATACCCACCGCACTGCATTCGTTGTGTCTCCAGAGTTGACCGTACATACATGGTCTTGTTGAGGATAACTGGACAAGGAAAGATTATCAATAATTCCAAGTTTGCAGTTACTCTCCGAGACGAATAGATCAGGTATTTTTGCTTCGAAATCGAACCATATGGGCTCTACTTGGTGTGAATTGACGATGCCATTTGAAGGAGTGGTAGGAGAAGGACTCCCTGAGTCAGAAGTATATATACGTGTTGAAGCCATAATACGTCTGCAATAAGAGACACTTTTCTCTTCACCCTGTTTTAAGCAGATTTATTACCTATCGCTTGTATATACTGGGGTGACTTGGGAACACATAAAAGAGCATGTATTGTAGGTCTAAGCGATCCCTACGGGAGGAGTAGAGGGGTCTCCTTATATAGACGAAAGGAGCTCCGAGCCCCCACATCTATGCTCATAGGGTCACGTGATCTACCATGGGAATACCCTCACCCGCGACATTACCACATATGGTAATGGCCTTATAACAAAACCAAAATGTTAGGCAATATATTATATACTCTTCTTTGCACTGCCTGACCTAACCTATACCGTTGTGTATTTCGGTAGGCTTTATGGCTTATCGCAGGGTGGCCGGGAATACCCACAGACACTAAGCTGTTATGAGAAAAGATTGGAGGCTGTGAACAACGTTGGGCAGAAATGCCTTATGCGAGGACTAATTATTGCACATAGTGTACCAGCTGAAGTAGGTAAGTATAGTAATGATGTATAGTGTAAGACGAGACTTTCCATAAAACCTATGACATTGAGGTTAACGTCTACCTACAAAGTCTCGAAACCTCGATATAGTCTGAGCTCGTCTGGACATTCTTAAGCTAATATCTAACTTAGGCTAGTACTTGAGATTGAAGCATACATTCCTTGTATAATAACAGATAGTTAGCATTGTACGTAATAGGCCACAGGCTAAGGGGGCACTGTTAAGGCTGTGAAAGTAGTGAGGTTGCAGTTGGAAAGGAGGGTAATAGTGAGGGGCTAGGTACCATAGAGCGCCGGAGTCAAAGTCCAAGAAAGCCTTACCTGTCAACCTATAGCGCTGTGATCTTAAACAAGGAATGTTATTAATACGCCATCCACCTATTGTTTCGATGTTGGTTCTTCATCTTTTCTAAACATTAACAACATTGACATAATAACCTACTATACTAAGACGTTCTACGTATCCATCTTGGCAATGACCGAAGTAACTCGACTGGAAGCAAGATACGTATTAAGATCCAAGTTGGCAAATCTACTTCAACAGCTATTCGGCGAAGACAGCTACGTGAAGGTACTGCATGTAATACCAACATGATCTATACGTGATCTACCACTAATACCTTTATAGATCCAAGGTGATATGATTCAAGTTACAGCACCGAGGACGCTCACAGAAGTGCGATAACTTCTCCTAATGTGAAAAAGATAGGAGTGCAGTTGAAGATGCTAACAGCTATTACGAATAGGAAGAAATCAGATCAGTGACATTGAGTCGGTAAAGATGACGCTTATCCTGTTTCTTGGTTGACAGACTGGATTCTCACATAAGACTTGAGGTGAAGAGATATCGTTCATATAAGTGTACGATAGCTACATTGTGGTTATTCCAATAAGCCCTGACATTTCAGCAGATGTTAAGCGGCATTCCTGATTATGGAGAAAGTGAATAGTTGGGCAGAATGATTTTTCTCCCAACTCCGAAAGTGAGGCTTAGACGTCGAATTTCAGCAACAGAAAAGCCTTGTGGGGTGTCTCGGATGATTAGACAGGCTCTGGTTCAGTAAGCTACATGCACAGGCGCAGATGCAATGTATGCTTTAGCCTATAGATTTAGGTTACCTGTTTACGAATCTTGACTGGTAGACGTAATGTAAACGAAATATAGACTGCCATGGTTGCGCCGTCTAGCAGCTCAGGGCGTTCAAGCATTTCAATGTTACATCTTAATACTTAAATGACCTACATTTCCAAGCTTTATCTCATTATGTTCGTCTAACTCAGAGTAGCTCTTGACGATTGCCACTTTCAATTCTATCCTCGATCGACCTCTATTATCTTACAATGGCACTTGCTAAAACAGATCACATTCAATCGTTACGTCGACAGCTACAAAATAGCATGGTCGAATCTGAGTCAAGGCGGAATTTTATACCTGATATAAGTATCGTCAGTATCTTGACCCTGCGAACCATCAAAGAAATCACCCCGAACTTGAACTGTAAACCAGATGAGCTTATTGGCCTAGCGGAGCGGATACACCACGATGGCAGAAAGACGTTTGCGATTCTAGTCCTTATGGGTGAAGAAGATTATATTGTAAAATTCCGTGACCACAACCTGCTTGACGATCGTCTGCCGCTGAGCAAAGAGAGCGCCCAAGCTGTTGCGGGTGACGTTGGAACCAACTTCACAAAGAGGCAATGGGAGCTACTACCCGTGACCTTCCAAGCGAGAATGTGGGAAAATCATCAGGAGTTTGGCATGGAAAAGATACTTCCATTCATTGACGATCCTGAACCGGTGGGCGAAGGCGGATTCGGCGAGGTCGTCAGGATCAAGATTCTACCGTCACAACAGGCATTTTATCCACAAGATGTAAGTCAACCTTGCCATACTCTACTCGTCCCCACGGCGATAGCGCTAATGTGATGAACTTTTTAGTCGGATGAAGTTCAGGTCATCAGAAAAAGGTTGAAATCGACGGAGGTTACAAGAGCATTTCACAATGAAAAGATGCTATTGCGACTTCTGAATCAACTCCAACACCCAAATATCATTCGTCTTCTTGGCTCGTATACACATCGGAGAGAACATTACTTCCTTTTTCCCTGTGTAGACATGGACCTCAAGCGTTTTTTCCAGCAAGGGGATCGATTCGGCAAGTTTCGGTGGGACTTCACTTTCTATTCAGCTTTGCGTGGACTTAGCAACGCATTGTCGATGGCTCATGCACTTCGCCTCACCCACGAACCTCACGGAGTAGACTTTCAAGCGATCGGATATCATCACGATATCAGACCAGCTAATGTCTTGGTCAGCCAGAATACCTTTCTTCTTGCTGACTTCGGACTGGGGAACCTCAAACCAGCTGATGCTCAGTCATTGACCCCACTGAAATCAGAGCAGGGAGACTGGCTTGCCCCAGAATGCATGGACGAAAATCACGTATCGCGAGCTATTGACGTCTGGGCATTCGGGTGCTTGATGACTGAAGTAGCTACATACATGCGAAAAGGTGCCGCAGGAGTCAAAGTTTTCAGTGATAGGCGGCTTTCCGAGCGGCGGCCAAGGTGGGTGGACTCCATGTTCTACAGGCAGGATGGAGTCGTCAAGGGAGAGGTTAAAGAGTGGCTAGAAACCCTGGCTAGCGACGAGTCGGATGACCATCTATTATCTTCGTTGGTCCAGCTATCTCTTCAGGCGCTGGAAAGAGACATACAACTCCGCCCTAAAATTACGGACATTTGCGACAAACTCACTCTTTTGAGTATGAGAGCACACTCCGTTGCAGTCCAGCAGGAGTTTCACAAATACTTGAGACTAGTGCTCACCCCTGAAGTTCACAACTCAACAACCACCAACAATGTCTGGTTCCTGCAAGAACGCTTCCGTGCATGGGAGCACGCTCTAACCCTTAACACAACCAAGCCGTCGGCCGATCTATTGAAAACTCTGCACGGAATACATGATAAATCCACTAACATCATGGCGGACTTGGTTTACCAACTAGAGACTAGAAGGAAGGATAAGAAAGTGATAGACGGATCTGCAATGGCTGCCGAAGATGCTGATGCTTTATATGACTTTGAGAGTCGAATCGATCAACTTGTGGAGAGTCTGTGGGATTTCTTACCTCCCACCTTGCAGAGACACGCCCAAGACTACTGGCATCAAGCTATCTTTTGCACAGATAGCCAAGGCGATCTGGATGGTGTTCAGCAGACATTGAAATCGCGATATACTGTCTACGATATTGCTGATGCGATGGCTAAGATGAGGAAGATTCGGCTAGAGCTGCTTCGGCCTGACAGCTTTGAGAGTGCCACTGACGCATGTACTATCGCAATGGGCGATATTAAATTTACTTCCAAAGACGGTCAGCACGCACTAGGCTTATACAAGGACAGCGTGCCCATCTTGGTAGAGCGGATGCCGCACACACCGGCGTGGGATGCTGTCGATCCAGAGCAGAGGAAGCTGGTTGTCGGCCTGAAAGCAAAGAGCTTGAGCGCCAACCCCAAGCCAAGCGGGCTGAGGGTTATGGAATGCATAGGCGCGTTCGAGGAGAACGGCAACAGGGTAGGATACGGGTTTGTCTATCGATACCCAGAAGGGACAGGGTCGGCCCCGACTACGTTGCTCCAGCTCCTCAACGAAGGAGAAACAGGGAGGAAGGCTCGCCCATTGCTAGGTGACAAGTTCTACTTGGCCTTTGCTCTCGCGGACTTCTTGAAAGAGTTCCACACCATCGGCTGGTTGCACGAAAACTTCACTTCGCACAACGTGCTCTTCTGGAAGCCTCCCACCGCCAAAGAGTCCAATGGGCCGGCCTTTACCCACGATTTGCGACAACCCTTCGTGGTAGGGTTGCAGAAGAGCAGGCCTGATGGCAGCTTCTGGCAAACGGACGGTCCCACTTCCGACCCGGCTCTCCAGGACTATCAACACCCTGAGTACGCCAATACGGGGCGGTATCGGCAGGCTTTTGATTATTATGGCCTTGGGATTCTGCTTCTTGAGATTGGGCTCTGGCGTCCCCTTAGGAGCTGGCAATCGAAATTCCACAAACTTGATTTGACCGAAGTGCGAGAAGAGCTGAGAAAGATATGCAAGGCTCGACTTGGCGCGGCGATGGGTGTGGCGTATAGAGACGTAACACTGCGATGTATGGACGGCAGCTTGGAGGCCGGGATCCACGGGAAAGGTGACGTGCCCTCGGATAGGGCCGCTGCACTGAGGTCATTCACGGAGACAGTTGTTCAGCCCCTGGAGAAACTCGCGTTAGCTTCAATCTAATGCGTGTGATGGGGTTAGCTATTGGGTATGATAGTGTTCAGCTAGCTTTAGTCCGTCTCCTGAGAGGTGGGATCGCATGGCCGAACCAGTTACCCCTTGAGGAGTTTATACCCCTGTACAAAGACGATATGTATAACCTAGACTTATAGATCAATCTCTAAGTATTGGGGAGGATTCCAGTGCTAGTCGAGCCTTGGTTTGCTCTTTGATGTTTAACTACCTAACCTAAGGTATATGAATATTGGTACCTAATATTAGTCTACTGATAAAATCTACATTAATAATAACTATACATACGATATCAAATATCACTCGTCCTTCAACTACTAATCCCACTATACATATTCCCTAACGCACTATAAAAGGTAGCGCTATCGATATATTGATACTACTACTGGTTATGTCGTGCACTTATGAATGGAGTTCCACCAACTCTTGGTCACGAACACGATCGACTTCAGGTCTGGAGATATCTGAATCAGATGCTTCACCCGAACCGGTTGACTTCTTATCGTTCCTCGCAACAGCTCAGAAGTTGCAGATTCAATTCCTACCTATTACCTGGGAAGCAGCGCGGCCAGGCCTTGGCTTCGGTGGAACATCGAAAATTGATCAAGCCCTCGTAGACACTCAGACTAGTTTCGCCTTCAAACGCATCCATGAAATCAGCAAGCAGGAAAAAACGGAAAAGCAAATTTTCCAAACCTTGATTAACGAGATCACGATATTAAGTCACGCGGTCGTTCGAGAACACCCAGGTATCGCCCAGCTGCAAGGGATTTGCTGGGATATCTCTCCTGAAGACGACAAACCCTGGCCCGTCTTGGTTTTTGAGAAAACCCATTTTGGGGACCTGTACAACTTCATGCGCCTGCCTCTAGGGAGAGAGATGGGGTTTCGTGATCGCCTAAACCTCTGCATCGATATTGGAACTGCTATTGCAGATATGCACTCTAACAGTAAGTAGCACAGGGTCCTTGCCACATCGGAGACGTGATAACTGAGGAACAGGAAGGAATCATACATGGCGACGTCAAGCCCGAAAACGTGCTTATCTTCGAAGGCGAGTTTAGAAAGTATCGTGCCAAGGTAACGGATTTTGGATACTCAACTCGATACGTGGAAGCTCAGGACTATAGGATAAAGTTACCTATATCACGGCCATGGAACGCCCCTGAGCACAACCGTCTCGCGCGTGAGTGGGCCCCGACAGAGGCAATAAAGACGGATATATTCTCTTTCGGCATGCTCTGTTTCTGGCTGTTATTTGAGCCTTATTTATCAGGAAGCATACCACTGACTCAGGGGCTCGATGCAGCGACTACTATATTTCAAGGGTCCGTAGAGGACACGCTGATTGGAATCAAAGGGGAACTCACGGAATATGCGCAACAGTTTTTGTCAGTAGAGGCAACCCTGGATTGCAAACAGCGCCGTGCCCTGCAGGAATTCTTCAACTCAAGCTTAAGCAGCGAGCAACAGAAACGTGGTCAGGACCTCATAGATTTGTTAGATTATTTAGATTGGAACGGGTAAGCTACTCATCCAACGCGGACATATGTCAGCTAATGTTATGTGAAGAGTGATAGATAAAAAAAGGCCCGTCTTTGAAACAGATTGCACACCAGATGGCAATTTCGAGGTATATCAGATATTTAACAGTCTTAAGAACGTATAGAGCTTACTGACTAGGTACCTAATAGATCGAAAAATCGATGTACGATTTATACCGCACCGATTACCGAGTTCGTTCCTATATTGCCGAAAAGCTTTTCAAAAGTTATCAAGAATCGCGCCTTTTCCCGTTGCAAGTGGCTTTCTGCTACTATATCGGCTTCGGCATTCCGAGAAATAGACAACAGTCAGTGAAAGTCCTAACAGACAATCAACTTAGCCTTCAGACTGTCGACGGCATAATAAAACAAGGGTTCGGAGAAGCTCAGACACGTCCATCTGCTACAATGGACAGATTGGGGGGTGCCAGGTATATTACTTGGGCTGATTTAGGCCAAACCTACCTTGAACAAGGAAAGCTAGGAGAAGCAGAAAACCAGATTTTGCAAGAGATTAATGACCTTATTGAAGTGATTGGAGACGATCATCCGCTTGTATTGCAGACAAAAGAGAGACTCGCGGAGATCTATCAAACTCAGGAGCAGTGGGGAGAGGCAGAAAGACTAGCAGTAGAAGTGCTAGAAACAAGGAAAAGAGTACAGGGGATGGAACATCCAGATACAATAGGGAGCATGAATGATCTAGCCGCAACATACTGGAGTCGAGACCGATATGAGGAAGCCGAAACACTACAGGTAGAAGTGCTTAAAATAAGAGAGAGGCTGCTAGGAACGGTGCATAAAGCTACGTTAACGGCAATGGCTAACCTAGCGTCGACATATCTTCGACAGAAACGATGGAAAGAGGCGGAAGAGTTGCAGATAAAAGAGATAGAAGTGAGCAAGAGGCTGTTGAGCACGGAGCATCCTCATGTACTGGCAAGTATGGCCGGTCTAGCATCAACGTACTGGGGACAGGAACAGTTCAAAGAGGCGGAAGAACTAGAGATAGAAGTATTGGAAACGAGAAAGAAAGTACTAGGGATGGAACATCGACATACATTGATGAGTATGGCCAACCTGGCGTCAACATTTAGGCGGCAAAGGATGGAGAGAGAGGCGGAAGAGCTGGAGGTAGAAGAGATGGAAATAAGGAAAAGGGTGTTTGGGACGGATAATCCAGATACGATAACGCTCATGAATGACCTAGCGTCCACATATGCAAGGCAGAAACGGTGGTCAGAGGCGGAAGCACTAGGAAGGGAAGTAATGGAAGCAAGCCAGAGAGCATTCGGGAAGGACGATCCCGGCACACTGAACAGCATGGCGAATCTCGCTTTCGTATGGAAGAACCTGGGTCGAGGCCCAGAAGCGGTGCAACTGATGGAGAATTGCTATAACCAAATGAGCGTCATCCTCGGGCCACGTCATCAGGAAACCATGAGCGTTTCACACGTCCTGCACTTTTGGCGGCAGCACCAGTGATCGGGCCTCTTCATCATCGCACCTGATGTTCAGAGAGAGCTGCCAGGCGTTAGATACTACTAGGTTTCTCTTCTCTTCTTCAAGAAAGGTCTTCACGACCACACCACGTTTGCGGAGTGACAAGAAGCTCTAAACCTGATAAGGGGTTCTGGGCTAACAGACATAGGAGTTGAGTTCAAGGTTCAATATCATGCCAGGAACTTCATTGCCAAGAAGCTCCGCGCACCACAATAGGGGAAGACGGGAGGCAAGACACTAAGAAAGACATGTAAATACAGTATGGCCGTCTTCTAACTTTCTTTCCTTTTACAATCATACATTTTCTTCTATATTGTCAGAAATAAGCCGCCGGATCGATCTGCCGCAGCTGCCACATTCCTTTAATCAGGGGCCAGAGCAATACGCGATAGAGTCCTATTGCAAAAGTAATATAAAAGCGTCGTGAAACCCGAGAAGTCTGTAGGACGTATTCCCAAGCCACTATTCTTAATCCATTTTTCACTCCTCTCCTCACTCACCTGAGAAGTAGACAGTCGAGGTCGAGAGGCTGAATACAGCCGAAGCATACCTAGAAAATAAATTACCACTTAGGAGGCCAACCACTGTAAGGAGACCTCTACGAAGCAAAGAGACCAGTCAATAACTTGCGTAAATACACTCACACCAACAATGAAGTTTCAGTCTCAAGACATGCCAAAAAGTATGTATATCCTAGCCTAGGTTACATCAACGCTATGTGCAGAAATAAAGACAAACAAAAAAGGGGGGGTATTGAGAGACACACACACACACAGAGAGAAGAAGAAGCCTCCCATCCAAAAAAGCCACACCTACACCTACACACCAAATCCGCAATCTACACTCCTCAGTAACCTCCCTCCCTCCCCTCCTCCCTCCCTACCAAAGTGCTTCATCCCACCTCATCCGTATCCTCCAACCCAGCCCCCCCCTAATCCTAACGACTTATTCCCGCCCTCATCCCCATCCCCATACCTATTATCCCTCCCTACCCCCCACCCCTACCCCTAGCAAAGCCCGGCCGCCGGTCCCACAGCGGGGTCTTGTACCAGCCCGGCAAGGGGCCCTGGATCTCGGCATCGGGGTGGCGCCGCGGCGGCTGCTGCTGCTGGTCCTCGGCCTCATCCTTAGCAGCAACAGCAACAGTGGACGATGACGAGCCCGAGCCCGGAGCGGCCGCCGTCGTCGTTGCTCTCCCGATCTGTTCGTGCTTGTACTGGGTCGGTGTGCCGCCGCGCCTGTTCCTGTACCGGTGGTGGTGCCTGTTCCTGCTCCTGTTCTTGGGCTCGGGTTTCTTGTACGAGACCGTCGTCCACTCGTCTTCTTCGTTGGGCTTGGGGAGCTGAGAGGAGGAGGAGGAGGAGGAGGGGGGAAAGGGGTCGCTGCCGGCGTCGGTGGAGGAAGTGGCAATAGGACCGCCGCGGGCGCTTGGGGACTCTCGGTCCCGAGACGTCATGCTGGCGTATGATCGTGCGGATGCTACCGACGACATGTTTGTCTGATGTGTGCTGTATGTCCAGTGGGTTGTTGTTTAGCAACGGCGGGTTGGATCTTTTTGGGAGATAGGATGAGTGAGATGTAGAAGCAAGAGTCTGGGTTGATAAATATGTGCTTGGGGATAATACACCCTTAGGTGTTAGAATGAGCTGAGAAGGTAGCAGCAGGTCTTGCATGGACCTTGAAAAGAACCAGGCACCCAAAGTTCAGGAACTTTTCCCCAAGGTATGTCTCATAAGAGTAGCTAGGAAACAGTCGCCCCGTACAACTATGACTATAGCTACCTTGGGTAGTTCAATGTTGCATTATCCATGCTAGCAATCTCTTTGTTCGCCAGGCAGTATGCATCACCCTGTGCAGCCCGATCGTATACACCGCTTCTCCTATACCTAAGTTGTTATCAAACTCTGGAGCACTCAGGTGTTCCAAATGGAAACCCGTATCTATGCACTATTCGTTTCTCTCCTCGACCATGTGCTCATGAACATCTTCATTGTTCGTCAAAATATACCAAAACTTTTCATTTAGCCAATTCTAGGCACTTAGCCACTTGTCTCTATGTGACCCAGAACCTTCGTTTAATCTAACATCTTGTTGTCATTCCTCTTCCCTTTGCCCTTTTGTCCACCCTTGAAATGCTTCTTACTCGACCCTATCCGGATGTCCTTCGGGTCCATACCCGTCTCGAGAGCAACCATGGCTCTTGCCTTGCGCCCACTCAGCTGCTTGGCAGCCTGAGCTTTGCCCTGTTCTGTGTACTTGTGACTGAACGGCATAGTCAAATGGCCTGCGTTGCCTCCACCGCGGGCAAAGAAATCTTTGTCCAGTGTCTGTGACTTAGGCCCACTCGGCAAGGCGAGATGCTCCGTGTCAATCGTGGACTCTCCATCCCCCACATCAAGGGCGTCCAACGCCGCAGCTAGAGCAGCTCTTCTTTTCTCGGGTAGGTGCGCAGCATCGTACAGTTCACGATTGAACTCAGCACCATCACCCCAACCCGGTGGAGGCTTAACATATAGGAGCTTTCCATTTACATAATCTTTCAAAATAAGCCTTGCTGCCCGTGACTCGTCAGGTAGGCCGACACCCTGGGTCTTGAATCCTCTCGCCTTAGCATACGCCGACAGGAGCTCGCTAGAAGTCGGGATTCCGGTGCCCCCCTCCTCGAGTGGGCGAGTCTTAATGTGAATACCATAGACCGCATCCAAGAATGGTTGGGGAATGCGGTGCGCGACCAACGTTGCCGGGCCCGTATATTCTCTTAGCTGGTCAATGGGCAGAACGCCATTGCAAACCAGGTCGGCCTTGGTAGTAGCAAAATTCGGGAACACTAGACCAGGACAATCACATAGGATTACCTTGTCACTGAGATGAATTGTCTGGAAGTGTTTCGTCTTTCCCGGCGTTGCTGAAACGGAGACTTTCTTTGCGCCAATGAGTGCGTTGATTGTCGATGACTTTCCGACGTTGGGATATCCAACTAAACCAATTTGCAATTTCTTATCCGGCTCTGCTCTTTTCATTAGTCTCTGCATTTGTATGATGGAATGTAAATGTGCCTTACCGTCGGGATTGAAAGCATGCTCGCGGAATATGGCTTCTAGCTCTTCTACCGTTAATATCCGAGTATCATCGCTAGTATCGACAGTTATGGGTGCGCCAGCGCCTTCTGCCTCCTCGCCGCTCTCTTCCTCGCTGTCTTCTTCTGACGAGTCATCGTGCTTTGACTTCTGCATTGGCTCTTCCGGCTCGTCATCTAGGTCGCGCTCTTCGTTCATTTGCTTTGCCAGACTTGCTGAGAAAAAGCGGTAGGCAATCCGCTTCTCCTTGAAGTATTTGGCCCAGGCCGCTCTCTGCTTCGTTGTCATCATGTCGGCCTTGTTGACCAGCAACAAGTTCTTCTTCCCGGGGTCCACGTCTTTGACGTAAGACTCGAGATCCTCCGACCGGAACATAAGCGGATTACGAGCATCGACAATCTGAACTACAAGGTCTGATCTCTCGATGACTCGCCACAGCTGTCTCCAAACCTCCAGGTTGCGTTCAAAGGGGGTCATAAGTAAGTCGTTGTTCTCCTGTAGTTCGGCCAAGCCTCTCCGCCAGTTCAGAAAGCTTTCTCTTTCTCTCTGGTCCAGCTCTTCGGGAGTTGTCGACGCATCCCACCCCGGCCGCCTCGGGACTGTCAGTCTAGCCTTGTACTTCTGGTGTTTCCCCCAGACGTTGCGTTCCTCCGTCGCAGACAGGAGGTAGGGGTTTTTCTGGTCGGTATGGATGATCTTGACATTGTTCATCTTCTCAGCCGTGAAGTCGGTGCCGGCAAGTTCGGCGGTGGCCAGGAACTCGTCCAGGGCGCCTTGCTCCGTCACCGAGCGCATCTTGACCCATGCCGCCTCCTTTTTGTCATTTGTGATGTACTCTTCACCGGTTGCATGGTTTATTCTGGTGACTGCAGAGCCCTTCTTCCGGTCGGTGCCTTTGCCCTTCCCAAAGCGATCGTTCATCAGCGAGTTGCCAAGCCCCACGGCATTTTTGGATTTGGCTTGGGGCATCTTTGCGCGCAAGACCCGGTGAAGCTATAAAAGAGAAGAAAAGGAAAAAAAAAAAAGGTACGATGTCTCAATATTGTAAGTACGGAGATTGCGAGATAAAACCAGCACTTAGGTAGTCAAATCTGTTCGAGGTCAAGTCCGAGGAAATGAACGTGTAAACAAACATGTAAAAGTGTAAAATCGCAAGGTCGGTGCAGGAGGTGATGGTGGTCACAGAAATCAATCGGGTTGTTCCATTTTCTGGTTACATGTACGGGTTTTGGTCTTCCATTGCTGATTAATGGGATTAATGGAGGGGCGATTTCAATTTTTGCGTCACTCTACTATGCGATAAGATCCGATAAGAGCCGATAAGGCTGCTTACCCCACCATGTTTCTTTTTTTTATTGAATTTGGAGTGTTCGGGTAAGTACACTACAGTGGTGGGGGGAAACAGACGAAAAGCACAAATAGGCCATGGATGTATGTAGGTACCCAAATCTTCCCGCCTGCAACATTTATCGATGCTATTAAGTAGACCCAGGCCAATCCAATCCGATCCGATCCAATCCAATCCAATAAAACAGTCTTTTTTCTCTCTCTTTATATTGCGCGACAGAACACAGATTAATCACCTATTTGACCTGCTTGAAGTACTCATCGTAAATCAATATATAAACCAGAGTTGTCAGATACTATATCCAACATGCCTCGAGGCAAATGGATGTACGCATCTCTTTCCGCTTCTTTCCATCGATGACTTACATGTGGATACAACTAACACTGGCACTTACACACAGAGACAAGAAGACGGCCCAGCACTTCACGCTGCTGCACCGTCCGCAAAATGACCCCCTCATCCACGATGCCGACGCACCTGCCATGGTGTTGAACCCAACCGCATTCCCCAATGCCTCCAAGGCGCGCAAGCTGGATGACCTGGCCTCCGAACTGGGTAGGTCCGAGGTGGAACATGTGCGCGCGAACGAGGGCGAGGCCGCAAACTACGGCGTCTACTTTGACGACACCGAGTACGACTACATGCAGCATCTGCGCGACCTGGGGTCTGGGTCGGGCACCGACAACGTGGTGTTCCTGGAGGCCAACAACGGGCCCAGCAACAAGAATAAGAACAAGAACAAGGGCAAGAGCCTGGAGGTTGCGCTGCGCGACCTGGACCTCGAGGAGGCCGAGCGCAAGAAGCGTGAACTGCTCGATGATGACATCCTGCCCTCCAAGAACCTCCAGCGCCTCACATACCAGTCCCAGCAGGACATTCCCGATGCCATTGGCGGATTTCAGCCGGACATGGACCCGCGACTGCGCGAGGTTCTGGAAGCGCTGGAGGACGAAGCATACGTCGACAATGACGATGACGACGATCTATTCAAGCAGCTCGCCAAGGATGGAGAAGAACTAGATGACTACGAATTTGCCGAAGAAGGCGACTTCTTCGAGGACGACGAAGACGGCGGATGGGAGACAGACGACACCGCCAAACCCAGCAAAGAGTGCAGGACCAAGGCCCGAGACGGCAACGAGGCGCCCGATCTAGTCCCGGTCAACGCCGATGCCGATGCAGAAGGCGAGGAGGCAGACGTGGTCAAGAACGAGAACTGGTTGGAGGATTTCAAGCGCTTCAAGAAGAACCAGAAGACCGGCGGCCGCCCCGCCGCCGCCGCCGCCGCTGCAGCGCCCTCCAACTCCGAGCTCGCCTCCTCCATCCTCAGCACCACCACGAACGGCGGACGGCGGAAGAAGCGCAAGGGCGCCCTCACCAGCACGACGAGCTACAGCATGACGTCCTCGTCTCTCGTGCGCACGGAGCAGCTCAGCCTGCTCGACGCGCGGTTCGAGAAGCTCGAGGAGAAGCAGTACAACCCGTACGAGGACGAGGACGACGACGACGACGTGACCTACAGCCTCGACGGCGAGGGCGAAGACGGGGACGACGTGAAGAGCACGGCGGGCATGTCGCACATGTCGACGGCGTCGAGCGTGGGCGGTCCCGTGCGCGGCGACTTCGACGGCATCCTCGACGACTTCCTCGGCGGGTACTCCATGCACGGCAAGAAACACCTCAAGAAGGGCCGCTGGAAGAGCGGCCCCGACCAGCTCGACGAGATCAGGCGCGAGCTCGGCCCCGCCCACATACGTGGCCGCTACGCCGGCGCCTCGTCTAGTAAGGCTGCGGGTGCTGGTGCAGGTAAAGCGAAGGCGGCGGTGCGATGAGAGAGAGGAGGAGGAGAAGGAGAAGGGGGGGGGGGTTGAAAAGGGGGATGACATGGATATCTTGGTATAGAGTGATCAGGTACTTAACGTTGACCTGAAATAGACAACGAAAAGGGACTGAATCAAAAAACAAAAAATGAATAGGTAAAATGGGAATGAGCTATATTAGATTTTAATTATCCCCAGTACCTACCTATACAACTCAAGTAACCCCCCTTTTCAAATTACGTTCCCATCTATAACCAAAAATTAAAAAATCCGTATATATGCTTGTAATTCGTGTTCATTATTCCGTGTTGAATTTTATAGTTACATACCTACCTACCTAGGTACCTACCAATATATATATATATATAATGTGCAACAGCTGAAAAGTACATTAGGTATTTCCTCACCACACACCGACCGACGAGATATGTATGTATGTATGTATGTACCCATGTACTACCTACGCCGCGGCGTATACGTACGTAACATCTCAAAAAAGGGGGTTAGGCTAGAGGGGACCAGTGAACAAACAAGACACTTTCCTGCTCATATCTGATTCCCAACAACAACAAAAAAAAAAGCAAACCGAAAAAAAGGCGTCTTTACATTGTTGTGGGGGACTAGTAGGACATGGGACACAAGTGTGTATATATATACATCGATGATTTCTTTTTTTTCTTTTCTCTCTCACCTAGCTGAAGTATGTACGGCATGCTGCTCTTTGCTTTAGATCAATACATTTCCCTCGTTGCCTTTTTTTCAAAATACCTCTTAACTCTGACAGTAGGTATGATGGTTGGGAGTCGTAGATAGGGCCCCTTGTCCCTCACAGCCTCATACAGCTAGGTTAGGGATGTGTTCCTGTTCCCCATATCCCTAGAACAACATATGCGTGTATTCAGCTATGTACCTAGGTAGGTAAACATGCCCGCTACAACAACAACGACCGCAACCACAGTATCAGTACAGGTAGGCAGATATGTAGCTAGTCAGATACTACTATTGTCCACAGCAGTCATGGGGTGTGAGGGACACGGCGCCAACCACAAATATGTGTTCGGCAGCCGGTAGACACGCACAGGATGCAGACAAATAAAAGACCAAGAGATAATAAAAAACGAACAATAACGAAGAAGGGAAAGCAACGGGTCATACAGCAGCGCAGCGAATCTCAAGTAAGTAAGTAGGTAGTGATAATAGTTAGCTAAACACTTCTTTCTCCTTCCGTCTCCCCCCCCCCCCCCCTTTCTCTCCTCTTTCTTTCCTTTTCCTCCCCTCAAGCAAAAACCATGAATAATGCCTTTTTTTTATACGATGTTCCTAGCGTCGTCATTCGTGGCATCTGGAGCGGGGAAGAATCGCACACGGACCTCCGGGTTCTCCTGTCTTGCGCCAGCTGCCCAACGGGTTCTCTCCTCGGTGGTCGGTAGCACAAGATTCCCGACCCCGCCATGGAGCCATCGCGAGGCCGCGTAGAAGAACTGCGGAATACGGAGGTGGAGCTCCGGGACCTTCCACTCTGGTGAGTCGTCCTCCTAGCGATGACCATTCATAACAGGCGGTCGCTCGGGCCCGTACGCGCCAGGGACTGGCAGCATCTCCTCCTCCGTGTCGTCGTCGAATTCTCCCTCTTCGCTGATTTCCTCGTCACCCTCGTCATCGTATTCGTATTCGCTGGGCTCGTCGCCGTCTTCCAACTCCCCTTCCGCGTCACCTTCCGTTCCCTCGGCGTAGCAGCTCTCGACGGTCCCTTGCATCCCCTGGGGTATGCCGCGGCCTTGCTGCTGCATCTGGTTAATGATGCTAGTAAGTTTGTCGTTCTTCTTCTTGATATCTTCGAGGTCCTTGATATGTTTATTCCTTTCCTCGGCCATCTTGAAAATGTTCTTATTCAGCGCCCCCTCCTTGCGCTTGAAGTTCTCGTTCTCCTTCTCGAGCTTCTTAGTCTTTTTGGACATGTCCTCCATCTCCTTGCGAAAAGTCAGGAACAAATCATTACTATTGTTGAGCGTATCCTCGACCTCCTCGTCTGTTAATGGTTGTGCTCGGTGTTGTCGGGAGGGACACAGGGAGCATACCTGCTTAAACTTCTCAACGTAGACATTGAGCTGGTTCCGCAGTTCTGTTTCCGTCTTGGTGAAGGTGAGGACCTGGCTATTGAGCTGGCGCGCACGGTTGGCCTCGGCCTCGGCCGCCTTCTTCTGCTGCTCATAGCGGGCCATGTTCCACTGCACCTCGATCTCTTTGGTACGCATAGCCGAGTGGAAGTGGAGCTCACGCAATTCGTACTGATCGATGAGGGACTTAAAGCGGGCCTTGAACCTATAGAAAAACTCGTAAGTAGGGGGCGCCGGTGGGGTAGGATCGCAGAGTTGGCATACAGCTCTTCGGCCTTCATGTAGACGACCTGTTTGCGGGGATTGTCCTTCTCTTCCTGGTAGCCTTCCAAAGTCTCCAGCACTTTTTTGAAGCGCTCGTCGGAAGAGGTTTTTAGCCGGTCATGAGTATCGTTCAGCGCGCGATGCTCGTTCTACACGGAACGGGTTATCAGCTCGGGATTCCCACGGACAGAGAGCCTGGATCATGCATTATACCTTCAGCTTGTTGTTCTCCTTCTGCAATTCTCGGCAAAGCTTTTCCAGCTTCTCCTTGAGGCCTATTTGCTTGCTGAGATCGGTGCGGCTAGAGTCCTTTTCTTTCTGCAGCTGATCGGCACGCTTCTTATTCTTAAGATTTTCGCGCTCTAAGCGTTTCAAGTTGGCGAACAGTTCCGAGGACCGTTTAGTCAGGAGGTCAATCTTGTCCATGTCGTTCATCTTGTTCATCTGGTGATTTAATTCCCGATTCGCCTTCCGGACCTCTCGATCTAGCGCGCGGAAAACTTCCTGTCAGCACAAGTCCACCATAGTCACGCAAGCCAACTTTTACACAACCAGGGCCGAAGAGTCGAGAGATGTAGTCATAATTATCGCAGAAACCACCGCCGTGTATCCAATGGAACCAATCCTATGCCAATCCTATGCCAGTTTGTCTTTTTTTGTCTTGTTCTTCTTTTTCTGCTTATATCGTATGTACGGACCGGGCGGGAGGAAAGCTACTAGGGTTAAATGGAAAGCGGCAAGAACTCCTATGCGCCATAGTCATTTTAGTGCCCTCGAAGGGCACGCGATCCCTCAATTCCGTGATTCCTAAGGACTTTCGAGTAGGCATACTGTCGAGTGTATCGGGTGGGTGGGTGGTTTGGTTTGTGCATAAGCCCGGCAACATGACTCTTCTAGTAGCCCGTGAAGACTTGAATCCAGCAAAAAGAAAAAAAGGAAAAGAAAAGAAAAGCAAGCACCTACCAATCTCAGCCTCCTGCTCCCTCTCAGCGGCCGTGTCTACCTCGAGCTGGGAAATCCTCGCAGCCACAAGCTTCGAGGCCTCACTGGAGTCGAGAGCCTTCTTCCCCTTGCCCTTCTTAGCATTGGAAGCCATGGCGGGTGATGGAGTGGGAGCAGGCCGTGGATCGTGGGTGGGAAGATGGTTGCCATTGGTGAAGGGCTGGTCATCGTGCGCGTGTGCCGAGTGGCCATTTGTAGTCGGGACGGACGAGAGAGGGGCAGGTGTTGCTGAGGCTACACGATGGTTCGTAGTTGCCATGGTCGACGCGGCATGGGAAGCCAGGGTGAGGGCAGGCGGGTAGGAGAAGTCGAGGAGCAAGGGTGGGACACAATAAGCCGGAGGTAGAGAAGTAGCAAGTGCAGAATAGACGCTGACGATGTTTACCTGACGGGATTAATTGTACGCATCCGGGGTGGTGGTGGGATTGGTGGGATTGGTGGGGATTGGTAGACGTGTGGTATAAAGTAGGAGACTTGAGAGGGCAGTCGTCGCGGATCAGGCCGGCCTACCGTGTCCAATTTGGGTGGCGACGAGGGGCGGTTGCGGGTTATTGAGGGCAAAGGGTTGTCTCGGGGCAGGTGGTGTTTAAGCTGTGTCACGATGGTGAAGAAGTTTCGAAGTTTGCGAAGGCGCGGCGTTTTAGGGCCGGTTTACTTAATCACAGAGGGAATGGGCTAGGTTAGGTTAGTGAGCAGAGGCTGGGATTGGGGGGGGGAGGGGGGGTGTGCATTTCACTGATTGATGGCCACTGCCTGAAAAAGTAAAAAAGTAAAAAAGTACCCAGCAAAAAGAGAACTTTGTTCGGCTTAAACACAGCGAGCCTTGAACCGCCCAACCCACCCCGTGGGTCCCGGAGAGGCGGGTTGTAGGTACCCATCCATCCCATCATTTTCCAAGCATTTTGTATGACGCTATTCATTGACATGCACTTAAGAGATGCCCGGCCTTTTCTCCAACTGCGGTGCTCTCAAGTGCTTGCATATTTGGAATACCTACATACCTGTCCTACATCCTTCTGTTTACCTTTATTCCGTACTTCAACATGTAGTATTAGTACCTATTGCCAGTTCCTACTATGTGTATGTATGTATTAATCCAAGTTGATATAACTTATACCTCTTTCCATGTTTTGTTTGTTATTTTTGGTTTTCTTATTATAAACCCAACCTATATTAAAACAGTTGAATTCCAACGTCCCTTGCGTAGGTGGTGAAGTACCTACATACCTAACCTTAGTTAAAGGGGACAGGGTTCGCCTATAAATTGAAGTTGCTTGGATATGAATCCCTTAGTGCTAGTCGTACATCAATAGATTTGATACTTTACATATCGAATATCTACTCTTCTACCCTCGATAAACTAATAATGTGTATTAAACGGGGTATCTCGGAAATGGTTGTCGCTGGTTGGCTGAAGTGCAAATATGCGTCATCCAATCCCATTCGCCTCCCGGCTTTTTTTTTTCTTTTGCCTTGACTAGTAGCAAATTCGACTACATAACTAACAGAGATTGTATATGGAGCCTCCACCTCCACCACCACTACTACACTGCTACATACCATCTCGGGTCCAATATGCAGCATTATTGAAGCTCATGACGGCCACTTTTCATTCTTTTTTTTCTTCTTTTCCTATTCCCCTCTCTAAGATATATTTGCTCGAAAACACTTAAAGACTCAAAAAAAGTCTTCTTCTGTATTTGTATTATATATCCCCGTTAGACCACGTTAGAGATTTCCCCTCGCACGTAGAGAACAGAACACAACATGTTGCGCAACGCCGTCAAGGGTGCGGCCAAGAAAGCTGTGACCGAGCTTTCTCAGTATCCCAAACCGGGCGAGAAGCTCCATGGCTTTACTCTGCTCAGAACGAAGCACGTGCCCGAGCTCCAACTTACCGCTCTACACCTACAACACGACAAGACCGGTGCCGACTACCTCCACATCGCGCGAGACGATAGCAACAATGTCTTCTCAATCGGCTTCAAGACCAACCCTCCCGATGACACGGGTGTGCCTCACATCCTCGAGCACACCACGCTCTGTGGTAGCCAGAAGTATCCCATTCGGGACCCCTTCTTCAAGATGCTCCCGCGCACCCTGTCCAACTTCATGAACGCCTTCACTGCCTCCGACCATACCTTCTACCCCTTTGCCACTACGAATGCCCAGGACTTCCAGAATCTCATGTCCGTCTACCTCGATGCCACCCTACATCCTCTATTGAAGCAGACCGACTTTACGCAGGAAGGCTGGCGGATTGGTCCCGAGAACCCTCAGGTTGCTGTCGTGGATGGGGACGCAAAACCCGAGGATAGTAAGCTTGTGTTCAAGGGCGTTGTCTACAACGAGATGAAGGGTCAGATGTCGGATGCCGGCTATCTCTTCTATATCCGCTTCCAGGATCACATATTCCCATCCATCCACAATTCCGGCGGTGACCCGCAGAAGATTACCGACTTGACCTACGACCAACTCCGGAAGTTCCATGCCGAACACTACCATCCCAGTAACGCGAAGTTGATGACATACGGAGATATGCCATTGGCTGATCATTTGAAGGCTATAGATGCGCAGATGAGTGCATTCGAGAAGATACAAGCAGATCTCGAGCATAAACAACCGATAGACCTCAGCAGTGGACCACAAAACGTTACCGTGTTTGGGCCGGTAGATCCTCTGGCAGATCCAGACAAGCAGTATAAAACTTCAGTCTCTTGGATAACCGGCAATACGCATGATGTCTTGGAATCCTTCTCCATATCGCTCTTGTCCTCCTTGCTCATGGATGGATATGGGTCGCCTTTGTATAAGGGCCTGGTTGAAAGTGGTCTCGGAACCGATTTCAGCCCCAATGCTGGATATGATGGATCGGCGGCTACCGGCATCTTTTCTGTTGGACTCACGGGCGTTAGTGAATCGAACGTTGAAAAGATAAAATCGGAGGTGCAGAAGATTCTTCGTGAGGTCCGTGAAAAGGGTTTTGAAAGAGGCAAGATTGACGGCTACCTTCATCAACTTGAGCTAAGCTTGAAGCATAAAACAGCCAACTTTGGGGTTTCGGTATTGCACCGTATAAAGGGAAAGTGGTTCTCGGGTACTGATCCATTCGACTCTCTGGCATGGAACGATACTGTGGCTGCGTTTGAGTCGAAGCTTGCGGAAGGAGGTTATCTGGAAGGTCTCATGGACAAGTACCTCCTCAATGACAACACGCTCACTTTCACCATGGCTCCTACGGAAACCTTTGGCGCGGAGATAGCCAAGGAAGAGGAAGAGAGACTGGCGGCTAAGATCATTGAGGCTACCCAGGAAGCAGGAGGCGAAGAAGAAGCCCGCAAGTTCTTCGAGAAGCGGGAGCTTGATCTACTTGTCGAGCAGGCCAAGTCTAACACTGAAGACCTTAGCTGTCTCCCCACCGTCCATGTGAAGGATATTCCCAGACAGAAGGAGCAGGTCGTGGTGCGAGACGAGCTTGCTCACGGCACCAAGATTCAATGGCATGAAGCCCCCACCAACGGTCTTACTTATTTCCGCGCTATCAACGTCCTGGAGAACCTACCCGATGAACTTCGAGTTTTGATCCCCTTGTTCACCGACTCCATAATGCGTCTAGGGACAAAGGATATGACCATGGAACAGCTCGAAGATCTGATCAAGCTGAAAACTGGAGGTGTTTCTGTTAGCTATATGACGACACCATCGCCCACAGATTTCCATCAGGTTTCTGAGGGTCTAGTATTGCGGGGAATGGCGCTTGATCGCCATGTGCCAGACATGTTTGACCTCCTCCGCAAGCTCATTGTAGAGACGAACTTTGATAGTCCCGAGGCAGCTCTCCGGATCAGGCAACTACTCGAGGCTTCAGCTGATGGTGTCGTAAACGACATCGCCTCGTCCGGACACGCCTATGCTCGAAGATATGCCGAGTCCGGCTTAACTCGTGATGCTTATCTCACTGAACAGGTCAGTGGTTTGTCGCAAGTGAAGCTTATCACATCGCTAGCCAGCCGCCCCGAGTCAGACCGATATGAGGATGTCATCGAGAAGCTCAAGCAGATACAGAAGATTGCCTTGGCCGGAACCAACATCCGAACCGCCTTGACATGTGGTGTAGACAGTGTACAGGCAAACTCGTCAGCTCTATCGCAGTTCATGGCCTCTCGTCCTAGTGAGCCCATCTCGTTCCCCGCGCAAGAGCAGAAGCCCTTGCCACGGGACATCAAAGCATTCTTCCCACTACCTTACCAAGTGTATTACGGCAGCCTTGCGCTCCCGACCGCTTCCTACACATCTCCGCATGGCGCACCACTCCAGATTCTGGCTCAGCTCCTGACCCATAAGCATTTACATCATGAGATTCGTGAGAAAGGTGGCGCATACGGTGGTGGAGCTTATATGAAAGGCCTTGAAGGACTTTTCGGATTCTACTCATACCGTGATCCAAATCCACAGAATACTCTATCCATCATGAGGAATGCCGGTCGGTGGGCGACTGATAAGAAATGGTCCGACCAAGACCTTGAAGAAGCAAAGATATCCGTCTTCCAGAGTGTCGACGCCCCTAAATCTGTGAACGCTGAAGGTATGCTCAGGTTTGTTTCTGGCGTCACCGATGAGATGCAGCAAAAGAGGCGCGAGCAGCTGCTAGACGTGTCTCAAGACCAAGTCCGAGAAATGGCCCAGAAGTACATTGTCGAGGCCCTTGAGAAACAAGAAGAACGCGTCGTCTTCCTGGGTAAGAAGCAAGACTGGGTCGACGGGACTTGGAAGATTAACGAGATAAACGTTAACGGTGCTGCTGAGTAAGGATGCTCGGGGATGATAGACTAATCCTGCGTGTATCATTATCTTGTACAGTGATGTACATATACCCCATCTCCCACTACATATTTAGATCATGTGTATACAATACTTGTATAACTGACCATTTTCGTTCATCATATTCCAAACACACACGTTTCGGTCTTTTTCTCCTTTGTCGACCTTACCTGTCCCCTTCAAACAGCCAATGCCCAATATATGCAGGCCAAATATGAAACAGCGTTCAGATACGATACATCTTCATGCTTTGCTACCGAACTTTTCTCTCTCTCACGAGAGAGTTTATTCGCAGCAAAATCCCCATAGCATGGAGACCACAGAGCAACGCGAGAGCAAAACACTTCTAATAGACGAAAAAAGAGAGGGAGGGAAAGTTAAAAAAAAAAGAAAAAGGCAAGGGTCTGAGGGTTGTTGAGCCTTCGGAACCGGTCTTTTTTTTTTTTTTTTTTTTTTTTTTTTTTTTTTTCCCCTTTTTAGATCGTTCTATCGAGCTCGTTCTTTCAGACTCGGATTCCTCAGCTTTGGAATTCCGGACTATAGAACAGAGTACATACTAACCCCGTCTTCATAATTTCCTTCGTGCTGTGATTCTACCACACTAGGTAGGTTTTGTGAAGAATGGCTACTATGGCCCTGGTTATTCGTTTTGTGTGTGCTAGGAGGGAAGGTGGGGGGGGGGAAGCTTCATTTGATAGAAGTCTGTCTATCTTAAACAGGGCTTGCTAACTACCTAGGGTCTATGGAATCCCTAACTCCCTAACGCGTCTTTTTTTTTTCAAAAAAAATTTAGGTATGATGTCCTAGTCTTGCGCCCATATACATATATATAACCGACTTGGGGTATTTAAGATCCATCTGAGCAACGCATTTAAGGTATGTTTACCTATGTTGAGAACAAGACCATGAACTTGATAGAAGCTAGTGTAGGTATTAGGCTATATTATTGGAATATCTGCAAGGGACTTCACGCTGCTTTCAAATTATTAGATAGGTAGGTACCTATCTAAGCTTATGACTGGTGTATAGGTGTACGTCGTCGTGATATAAAAACAGTTAAACTACTAAAGGTAATTCCCATCCCCAGAAACCCCACGGACGCCCCCCCTTTCATGAGAAAATTTATTATGTAACCTACATAGGTAGGTATCTATACGTATCTGTATTCCATATACTAACGACAGGCGAAAAAAAAAAAAAAGAAGCATGCCCCCCATACCTAATAGCAAGCCCACGATGATATTATAAAACCCGTTCTTCGATCAATATACAGTATGATGTTTGGATATGCCCAGTAATACTTAGTAGGTAGGGTGTGTAGATCTGTTGGGGCACGACGGTGGCTGATGTAGGAAGTATCGCGAATAGTAATACCTATCAAGTACCACCACCACCACTACTACTGCGACTAGATCCCATTCTGAATCCACTACCGAAATCGCTGTAAATTCTGCCGTCAACACGGCATAGCCGTTCGATGTACCCGGCTATAGCATCGTCACGACCCTCCCTAGTTCCCCATCGCGGGCGACATGATGATAGAGACACCACCGGGGAACCCGTCCCGTCACAGCGTCACATCGTGTTCTAGTGTAGCATCCCGCTCCTCTCTTCTACACGCGACATAGCGGGCTAATGGATTTAGGGAAGGCGAGAGAGAGATAGAGAATGTCTCCTCTCCTGTCTAGGTAGGTAAGCCCGATGTCGGATGTCCGCTATCGCCAAATAACGGTGTTACTCACACCCGCCATCGATCTTTTTACACCTGTGATGTCTCCAACCGGTGAAAAGAAAGAAAAGAAAAAATGTGTCCGAATCAGTGAGACGATCTGCATTAAGTCGGGTAAAAAAAAGCCCTGGTTTATACTGATTAGGAACGCGTAAGCGTCGCGCGAATCCGGGACGAAGCAGGATATAGATCAATAAGCCTGCAGCAACCTCACGGCAGAGTCCTCCTCTTCGATGTCATCTTCGGCTTGCTGTTGTTGCTGCTGCTGTTGTTGTTGGAATTCCTGCGCGTCCTGAAATTCTTGAGTTTCTTCTGTGCTGCCCCTGTTTGCTGCACTGTCTTGCAGGTTGTTAGCACTACCATCACCATTACCATCACCGCCGCCGCCGCCGCCGCCGCCGCCGCCGCCACCACTGCCACCAAGCGCGGTATCGAGGTCCGGCAGCTCTTCATCATCATCCGAGTAGTCGCTTTCCGAGTCCGAGCCCGAGTCGTCGCTGATCTCCATGACGGTCTGGGAGCCGGCTGCAGCAGCTGAAGTTCCCGAGACACTTCCCGACTGGCCATACCACGCCGCCGGTGGTGAATTTATGGTCGGGTTGAATGGGGTGCCGCCCACCAATTCGATCGGGCGGTCCTTGATTTTCTCGATGATGTCAGGGGTGAGATATTTCTCTTTGTAGACCCACCAGCGGGCTATGGTTGAACTGGATATCTTCCAGAAGTCCTCGGCCTCCTGGTAGGTTGGGGGCCTGTACAAGATAGCATAGGGGTTGTTGAGCTCGGCCAGCCGTTGTTGCTCATCGGCGGATGGTCGGCTCATTCCATTCTTCAGACGCGTGGCGATATAGGGCCCGCTCCCGGTGCGTCTGGGCTCGGGGACTCGTTGGAATGCGAGCCACATCAAAACCTCGACCTTGCGCTTCTTGGTGTGGCGTTGGACGCGGCGTTGTATGGGTTTGGCGGGAGGAACTCGGAGATCGCATCTCTTTCGACGTGTACCAGGGAAGGGTCTTGGACCCGGTCTACCCTTTACGTTTTCAGGACCCCGAGGATACCTGTACCCTCTTGGGGTCATGGTTTCGGTAGGGTTGAAGTGAAAGCAGTCGATGAAGGGCCTGGAATATTGGTGTTTCGGTGGTTAGGTGGTTAAGGTACCTAGTAGGTAGGTAGGATAGCTGGAGCTACCTACTACATAACTGGTTTGTATAGTAGTTTGAAAAGGTGTCGGGAATCGGGGTTGCAGGGCAAGCAGGGGTATCTAGTGTAAATAGAGTAGAGCTTGAGCCAATTAGAAGCTTGTGGTCCGAGCGCCCCAGATATGCCCCGCCGGTACTTGTGTAGCGCGGGCTAGAACATTGGTGGAACTGGAATGGAACGTTAGAACCCTTTCACCTGCTTCACTCCAAACTTCACTCCAAAAGTTTATCATCGTCGAACCCATAGATCACCACTACCACTTGCACTCTCTATCATTCTATCCGTATTGCCCATTGGGTGCTTCCCCATCCACGGGTTGCTACATTCCATGCCATGTACGTAGTCCCGGAGCTTTCTTTTTTTAACCTTACACAAGGTAGGTAGGTAGGTAGGATGTAGGTAGGATGTAGGTGAATAACCAAGATGGGCATTGACGTCTGTTCTCTAGCGTACATGTCGATGGTGTAAAGAGGAGTGTTTTTGTTGTTTCGTTTTTCGGTGTTACCTTGAAAGTATGGGCTTACGCAGCATCAGCGTAGCTCTCCGGTGGTGGTGGTGGTGTTGTTTGTTTACCCTTGATAATTGTCAATCTCTCTATCAACCCGAATCAAGCTTTCTCGATATATCTGTCCGAAGCATTTCTGGTGGTGTGGCAATCTCAGACCGTGCCGATAATCCTACGTTGGTTGGAAATTCCATAATGCGGCTAAAAGATCGATTTGTCCAGTATTCTAGAAAAACGACTCCAACTTGATCGACGAGATGTGAGTTGTCGACCAGGCCGGTAGGTTGTATTCGATCGTCAGCCGGTCCTACCAAGGGCCAGGAGGCACCTCGAGGCTGCATATGATTTATGCAAATGGCCTTGCAAAATGGACCGGTCGTACATGGTAAAGATAGACACGGCATATCGCACACGCGAGTCGACGCTTAGGACAGCGGTGTGAACATGTAGTTGTGTATGAGCTCTGATAGACAAGCTGCTCGAGCCGCCATTAGAAAGCGATGAGTGAAGGCCATGACATGACATGACATGCTGGTCCGAGAGGAGAACATCAAGGTATGTATGGCAAGTTCAAGTTCCACAGCTTGACAACAGGCTAATCTCGATCAAACTATGAGTCAAGTATTGCAGATACCTACATATTGGAGATGCGCCATCGGGTGGACTGGGCGTGTAACTAGACGGATTGCCAAACTGGAAGCGAGCATCAGCTTTGCTTGCCGGTGTTATGCGGTGCCTTAGGTTAGGCGGATGACAAGGTCGACATTGAATGCTAGTATGATATAAATCAGGACCGGGGGCATACCTAACCTTGCCATCGGAAGTGATACACCACATTCTCAGCTCCAAATGCGACATAAAATCCCTCGCGCATTGCATACCTAGGGAAATGCAGGAAGCTAACGTAGGCAGTGCAACGAACCCGAGGCCGACCTAGCTGCCTACCTACATACATACATAAAAAATAAAAAAGTTGCGGTCAGAGAACTTTCAGGACTCGGTAGGTATGTAGTGTAGTAGTGTAGTGTAAGTACATAGGTAGATATGGAGAAAAAGAGGTCAAAGTAGAACCCTGGACCTTACACTACCTACATGGAATGGAGTAAGTACCTATGTACCTAGGCATAGGAAAATGGAGGAGACCACATAAACTTGGAGAAGCTCAATTAGCAAATTACGAGACGCCGTTGGGCAGTAAAAGCGGGTCCAGGCACATGGCGAAAGCCGGCCAATGCTGGAATACCAATGCCCATCTGTCATTTCAGTGGCCAAAGGGCAGTTTCTTTCCCCTGCAGGCTCGGGTCGATCAAGGTAGGCTCAGTGTCACAGTCGCCATAATTCGGTCTATCATCCCAGGTGTAGCAGGTTACACGACAGCAGATTGGACGGTACCTGATGTATATTTAATACACACGACACGTACCTATTCCCGTGCTGTAATGGAATGGATGTACAGCACGTACACACACATACACCACACTTCAATTTCAGCACCTTGTACTTATGAGATGTGCAGTACATAGGTACATACGATATGATCACTTTGCATTGCCTGGTGTATATAATCTAACCTAAGACATTAAATTATCTTTTATGTCGGGGGATACCTACATTATGTACCTAGTTGTATAGAATTTGAAGTTTTGCAAGTATATGCCTCATCCATTCGAGTCTACATATATATAAACGAGAGTGACATGAAATGACGGAAGGGAAACCTTACCTCAGCTCCGGGTACTTAGGAAAGGTATATTAGGTACATCTAGAATCTTCCTGTACGTCATTAGGCGAAGAGGACCTGTTACCCCCGAATCTTCTGACCTCAATCACATGTCTCCATAATTTTTTTTCTTGCCCCGCCACAACACAATCCACACACAAAATCGGCGTTGGCTACCTGCAAGGACTGCGACCCAAAAAAAAAACCACACCTCTTTTTTTTTTTAACCCAGACACACCACCACTACCACCACCACCACCACCACCATCAAAACCAACCACCAATACTACTACCTCTCTTCTCCTCCTTTTTCTTTTTTTTATTTCCCCCCTTTCCCCTTCTCTACTCATTGCTACTCTCCGCACTAAAAATAAAAACAAAAGTCACGTCAACACCACTACAACATTACATTCACCTCTTTGTTGATTAGGTGGTAACACGTACACTATCTACAACCGCAACGCACGCAGGCACCCCCTCTCTCCCCCCTCCCTTCAGCTCGGTTCGGTTCGATATTCACGATATCCCTTCTCCAACCCGGCATAGAGTCGTCCATCGCTCTATCACCTCCTTACCACTTCGATTCGCCTTTGGTCTAACAAAGGCAACCAAGCTACCACGGCTCCTCCGGCCGTGAGCTTCGTATCTGATCAAGATTTCAGCCTGCGCAAATCCTTCCACATTATCAACTCCAGACCTCCTCCTTCGGCTGACGTCGCTTAAAGACCTACGAACGCCCCTCTTGTTCGACAACACCCCTCAATTGCACCCCATCTTTTCTCCAACCCATCAGCTGCCGCATAGGACGAGTTCTAAGGTTCTTCCTCTACAAGAGGGAGAGTCGAGGAGACCTCGTCAGATCACTTCGGGATCAGGAAGCTATCGTTTTCGGCCCCCCTAACACCAGAGGAACTAGTTCCTGCTATCCTACCTACTCTTCTTCTGTCCACCAGAAGCACCATCTATTTATCTGTTCGTCCGTCGACAGATAGATAAAAGCCCACCCAGAGAACAGTTCCTCTGAACTTCTTGGGATATCCCATCTCCCGGAACCGTACGACCCCGCCTCGACTCTGTCTCCGTTCTCTCACCTCCCTCTCTTTCACTGTTAATACTGAGGGATATGGTTATGGCAACAGCCGCCGTCGATTGCTTTGCCCCGACTTACTTTGAGAATAATAATATTCTTGTCAAGAAGAATTTCTTTTTGGATAATCATCACCACAATGGCGTGACTGTCGCAAAGCAATTGATCGGTGATGCTCTTCGCCAGCGCGTTGAGAACATCGATCATGAATCTTGCGACCCCGGAGATGAGGATACCTTTTTCGTCGGTGATCTTGGCGAGGTCTACCGCCAGCACATGAGGTGGAAGAAGAACCTTCCTCGCGTCAAGCCCTTCTATGCGGTCAAGTGCAACCCCGACCCCAAGGTCCTCCAGCTCCTAGCTGGCTTGGGCACCGGCTTCGACTGCGCTTCCAAGTCGGAGATCGAGCAGGTTCTCAACATGGGCATTGATCCTGCTCGCATCATCTATGCGCAGCCTTGCAAGACCAATTCGTACGTGCGCTATGTCGCCAGCCAGGGCGTCAAACAGATGACATTCGACAACGCCGATGAGCTGCGCAAGATTGCCAAGCTCTACCCTGAGGCCGAGCTTTTCCTCCGCATCTTGACCGATGACTCATCAAGCTTATGCCGTCTGAGCCTCAAGTTTGGCGCGTCGCTCGACGCCACCGATGATCTCCTGGCTTTGGCCAAAGATCTTGGCCTCAATGTCGTCGGCGTCAGCTTCCATGTTGGATCAGGGGCCTCCGACCCCCTTGCTTTCCTCAAAGCCGTGCAGGACGCCCAGGTCGTCTTCAAGCAAGCTTACGCCCACGGTTTTGACATGAAGACTCTTGATGTCGGCGGAGGTTTCAGCGGAGACAGCTTTGAGGACATGGCCCGTGTCCTTGGTGAGGCCTTGGATGAATACTTCCCTCCCCATATCAATGTCATTGCTGAGCCTGGCCGATACTACGTCTCCTCGGCCTTCACCATTGCTTGCAACATTATTGCGCGTCGTACCATTGAGAACCCCATGACGGGCGAGACCAGTTACATGGCCTACGTGAATGACGGCCTCTATGGTAATTTCAGCAGCATCATGTTCGACCACCAGAACCCCGTCGCCAAGGTCCTACGCACCGGTGACCGGAGCTACTACAACACTCCTCTTGCCGACGGGGTGTCTGCGGGCGCGGGCATAGAGTATTCTATTTGGGGACCCACCTGTGATGGCATCGACCGCATCACGGAGAGTATTCGCTTTGATCACGAGCTTGACGTCGGTGACTGGCTCTATTTTGAGGATATGGGTGCCTATACTAAGTGCTCTGCCACCAAGTTCAACGGCTTCAGCGATGCGCACGACGTCATTTACGTCTGCAGCGAGCCTGGTGCAAGAGCCCTTCTCGGACTATGAGCTAAGCTACGTGTAGCCAGTACCATAATTGTCCACTCTTTCCCTTGCTTTGATACACGCGATATAGCAAGGCTTAGTTGGGGTTGCTACATGTAATATGTATGGGGACGTGAACTACCTTTCCTTACCTAGACTCAGATAGACTGGCCCAATGGTCATAACTACATGTACCCAAAGGGTCTCATCTTTTTACTTTCTTTCAGGCTGTATGTACGCCTATATTTTAGAATATTTGATTGATATTAAGAGATATGGATTAGACTATACCTACCTACTTACTTACAGATAAAAAAAGTTAGAGCTTATTACCCTACTATGTGTTTCACCTTATTCGTAATAACGTGCACCAGACATGTCGACTATTGTTACCCAAATGTAGGGACTACATACGTTCGGTCTATTTTATGATATTTGTAAAGACTATTCACGTTGGGTCTGCTGAGGTAGCGATTATGTACTTGTGCAAGACGAACATAGCCTACGAGATATAATCAAACCCATCCTGGTATAGGCGTCTGTCATGATCACACACACACACACTCTCTCTCTCTCCTTTTCAGTGACTCAGTTAACCCAATATTTCCCAGCCCCTCTGCCCTTTGCAACTAACTAGCACAATGGACCCCGGATAGATATTACACATTTAAGGCTTCCCCATCAAACGAATATATATATTAAAGGCTTCACCAACGCACATCAATCAGGGTTACAGGACTCGATTGGTTGTTGTACATAAGAAAAGGAAATGCAAGTGGGAGAGAATCCCCCACACTGCTTAAATACAGTACAAAATGCGATTTATCCGCACTAGCAAACATTCCCTTATTATTCCATTAATAGGACAATAAGTGTAGCCGTATCCATGCCAACACGCCTCCACGGCAACACCTATTTTCCTCCATTTTCCTCCATTTTCCTCTAAATAAAGGCATTCCCAGCCATCTCGGGGCCAGAAATTCCATTTTTCCGTTGTTTTCGTTCATTTTTTTTATTTTCGTCCATACCAGTGAATCTGCAAGTGTATGCGCCTCCAGGCTTTCAGGCTTCCAGGCTTCCAGGATATTCTTGGTCATTCCAGTGACCTCAATCCGTGCCAAATGCCCATACTAATCCAGGTACTCTCATCATCCCAGGCTATCCTCAGCCAGTACCAAATTTCCTTCAGGTGTTCCCAGGTCATCAACCACACTAAATTCTCCAGGTGTTCCCAGGTTATCCACGGCAAATCCACGCCTCTAACCACACCAAATACTTCAGGTGTTCCCAGGTTATCCACAAACCACACCAAATTTCACACCTTCCAGCAGATCTAATTCACTTTCAGGTCTCCAGGACTCATCTTTAGACCTCTTTTCTTAAATTTAAGTGTATCTAACTCAAAATAAACCCCTAATAACGTTGGCACTATAGCTGACGCTACTTTTATCGTTATAAGTAACCTTATTAGCGCTATTAATGTTAATATTAATGTTAATATTAATATTTTATAACTTGCCGTTATTCTCGTTATTTTTATAATTATTTTTAATGTTTTATTTTCTATTAAAATAATTCTAGCACATATAACCTTTTTTTCCACATTTCCAGCACTTTATTTTATTATTTTTACCGTAATAAGCTTAATTATTAAACTTTTTAATAACTTTACTTATTTTACTTTAAAATTTACTTATAAAGTTTTTTTATAAACTTTAAAGTATTAAATTTATAGCTTAAAAAAAAGTTCGTTAATATGTTACTTAATCGCCAGCTTTACTTATAACTTTATTAAAAAATATCGATTTTTTTTAATATTTAAACATCGCATTGCCTGCTTTATTATTTTAAAATGCCAGGTAATTAAAGGTTATAATATAGGCTATAAAGTATCTTTTATCGTACACTATAAAGCTCAGTTTATCTTAAAAACCCATTTTTCTTAAATTTCCTTAAAGCACGTATATAGTTTTAAACTTTTTAATTATTTAAATTTTACGTTAAAAGCTTAAAATTAACTATAGTAATTTTTTCATAATATTAACAACGATAATATTAACCATTTTCGCGTTATCTACGTCGATAAAAAACATACCTAACGCAAAACTAATACTTTTTATAATAATAACAAAAGCCTTATATTAAATAAACCAATTATTAAAACTTAAAAAGTATAGTTTACATAACAGCTTCCAGTTAAAACCTTTTTATTTTAAGTTAATCGACTTTAAAGCTGGCAAAAATAATAGCAACACTTCTTTTTTATCGTTCGTGTTCGTCTCCGTTTTATTTTTACTTAACTTCTCGATAGCCTTAGCCAGTTTCGCAATCTAGGATTGCAACAACGCATTTTCGTCTTTCAGAGCCCTCACGGCGTCTGACAACAACAACAATAAATCCATTGTCAACAACCAGTCCACAGGTCTCAGTGCGTAAACCTCTTTTTTCTCTATCAAAATAGCTTCAGAAAACAGTGAAATGCTACTATAAAGGCTTCACCAACGCACATTAATCAGGGTTACAGGACTCGATTGGTTATTGTATATAAAAAAAGGAAATGCAAGTAGGAGAGAATCCCTTACACTGCTTAAATACAGTATAAAATGCGATTTATCCGCACTAGCAAACATTCCCTTATTGTTCCATTAATAAGACAATAAGTGTGGCCGTATCCATGCCAACATATATATATATAAATAAACGTATCACTCGGAACTAACGAAAGGACACCAATCACGTAGACAGTCGGAAGCTAACTGACCATGGCCTATCATCCAGGGTAGAGAGGGGGGAGAGGTAGCTTTTTGGTGCACTAGTTGACTGGCTGGCTATGCGTCTTTTGCTGGTTTATCCCCCTGCATAGATAGGTAGGTACGTATGATATTGGTGCATATATCGCAGCAGCTGTGACATGTGACGGCACTCTTGACTCGCGCCTGTCAATGAAACATTTGAATGTCGGTGAGGTCCCTGGGGCATGTAGGTAGGTAGGTAGGGAGGTAGGGAGGTAGCTGTGATCTAGAGAATGGGCTAGAACGAGCAAGGCTGTGCTTTGGCTCCTGCTCCGCCACCTCCTCCTCTTCTTTTCGCTCCCTCATTGTCTTGTTTCTACATGATACACAGGAAAGGGGTTAAAACGAGAGAGGGTTAGTGGATTTTTTTTTTCGGATATGATACCCTCGGGAGTGTAGGTACCGAGCGCGTGAGAGAAGCGGGAAAACGAATGTGTTGAGGGAAATGGGGACACCGAATAGGAGGGTGAAGTGGGAGACGGGGAAACCGAAAAGCAGCTGCTATATTGACATTATGTGTTAGGTATGTATATGCCGTCGAGCCATTGCTCACCGCCCAGACAGACAAGTACCAGGAGCTTTAGCCAGCTGATCGGAATTACAAACGTCAGGAAAGTAAACACTTCTCACTGGCAACCGTGGGGCTCGTGTCTCTCCCTAGGTTAGACGAAAACATTTTCCGAAAGGCAACTGGGCAAGTCCACCGCTCTCCCACTCATAGATACGGTGGGTGAGTAAAGCCGAGTCCGTACCTAGGTAGGTAATCGTAAACACCCCGAAGTCGCGAATCAAAAGTGCCGGCAAGGGAAAAGAAATAAAGAAATCGACAAATTATTGGCATATTATTTGCCCATAGGCCTCCTCTCGGTGCTCGAGGGCTCGGAATCCATCTCCGTGAGCATATTCGGCGTAGGTAAATACGAATGACATTCCCCCTTCTCTCCGTCTCCTCCTTCGTCCACCTCCCCGCCATGCCCCGTATCGAACTGGTCTATGTTTTTCATACCAGTGCCTATATAGCAGGTAGATAGAGTATTGACTGGTTCATGGGCTGGCCACGGGAGGTTGTCAATGTCATTCGAGTCTGTCATACGCGAATCTAGCTTACAGCACGGCGGTTTAGAGCAGCCAATTCCAAATATGGGCCAATGGTAAATTCAAAGTCTAATAGCTATTTACTTCTGTAGCAACTCTTATACTATTCTATCTTTCATGTATAGTTCGATATAGGTAGGGAGAGTTTGATTCGAGTGTCATTAGCTAGCTATCCAAGCCTTCAGGGGTAAAGGGGCAAAAAGTAGTAGGTATTGGCCAAAGCGTCTGTGGCAAGCCTAAAAAGGGGGGAGCTTCCACAGGCGCGGATCTAGATCTGACCCAGAGCTTTGGAAGGTTTCAGATGGGTGGTGGGACAGGAAGGGGATTTGCGGCGGGGTGTAACGTTACTCCGGGCTCTTGAAGCCACCCCTCAGCGGGGTCCATAGCGCACACCTTAGGTAAGTTAGGTACATAGTACCTAGCCTAACCTAACCTGAGGTCTCTCAAAAATTCAATTAACGCGTCTCCAGACGCGCTAAACTTTCCCTCCTCCATTGAAAATATTGACTTTCCCTACTGAGCATTGAACATTGAACATTGAACATTGAAGAGAGAAGAGAGAACAAAGAACATACTCGATTCACCACAATGGCATCCACCAAAAAACACGAGGAATACGGATACCTCGATCTCATCAAGGAAATCCTAGACCATGGTGAACGTCGACCTGACCGGTAAGCAAGCCACATTGGAACGAACGGTGGTCTATGGATAGGTAATTCTAGTACAGCACTGACTGAAGATTGGATTCCAGGACGGGAACCGGCACTTACTCCATCTTCGCCCCAACGCCATTGAAGTTCACGCTGAACAAAGATGGACGCCCGATCCTCCCTCTTCTCACCACCAAGCGTGTCTTCCTCCGCGCCGTCATCGCCGAGCTACTATGGTTCATCGAGGGCAACACATCGTCGCTTGCGCTCAGCGAGGCCGGCGTCAAGATATGGGACGGCAACGGGTCGCGCGAGTTCCTCGACAGCGTGGGGCTGTCCCACCGCGCCGTCGGTGACCTGGGGCCCGTGTACGGCTTCCAGTGGCGCCACTTCGGCGCCGAGTACGTCGACGCGACCACCGACTACGCCGGCCAGGGCGTCGACCAGCTCGCCGAGATCGTACACAAGCTGCGCACGAACCCGCACGACCGCCGCATGATCCTCAGCGCCTGGAACCCGAAGGACATCAAGAGCATGGCCCTGCCGCCCTGCCACATGTTCGCCCAGTTCTACGTGTCGTACCCGCGGGACGGGACCTCGGCCGAGGGGGGGAAGCGAATAACGGCGGCGAGGGCGAGCCGAAGAAGGGCCACCTCCACTGCCAGCTGTACCAGCGGTCCTGCGACATGGGCCTCGGCGTGCCGTTCAACATCGCCAGCTACGCGCTGCTCACGCACATGCTCGCGCACGTCTGCGACCTGGTGCCCGGGACGTTCACGCACGTCATGGGCGACGCGCACGTGTACGTCGACCACGTAGACGCCGTCAGGACCCAGCTGGAGCGCGAGCCGCGCGATTTCCCCGAACTGGAGATCGCGCGGGAAAAGGGGGGCAGCATCGACGGCTGGAAGGCAGAGGACTTCGTGGTCAAGGGGTACGACCCCCACAAGGCGATTGCGATGAAGATGTCTGTGTGAGACAGGTACGAACTGACGATTTTTATGCACTAATGAAGAGAGAAAGGGGGCAGAGGAAGCCCCGGTAGACCCAGACCTAGACTATAGAGACCTAGTTAGATGGTGGAACAGCGGGAGTACGGACCTTCAGTAATTCCGAAACTCCTTGTCTGTATTTGGGGTACTAGAATATTGTATACCATTTTGTTGATCCGAGGTAAAGCATAGCTATCATCTTTTCGACTACATAACCTTGTTGTAATGGGTATGGGTTGCACATTGTCTGAAGCACTCTTGACATGGAGGATGAAAAGAAGCCAAGCAGTTTAGGATGCGAAGGCAACTTTGGTTGTACTGACTGGAACAAGGAAGATATACCTCATTGTTCAAGATCAAAGAGGTGTCAGAAGTCCTTGGCTATTTCTTTCGCTATCGAAACACCACGCTTTAAGACTATATAATCAATTGTTTGTCAACTCAATACAATTGTTAAAAAAAACAATCGGTGGCTTTTTTTTTTGGTTGTTCGGATGCACTGGGGGAGAATCTATGAAGTCGATGTGTATATAAATATGTCCATTCTATCCCCTTCCAGTTATCCATTCTTTCTCCAGATCCCAGACACATCAAACAAGAGCCAGTACTCTCAACCCAATACCCATAACACCAGCACCAACTACCCAAGCATCATCATCATAAATCTTCTCTTTCATCTTCTTCTTCCACCCCATCCACCATGAGCGAACGCATCGGAAAAGCCGGCCTCGCCCTCCTCAAATCGCAAGTTCGCATCCGCACCACCGACAACGACGAGTCCAAGTACCACTCCGTCGACGTCGACCGCGACGCCTGCCGCATCACGATCCACGCCACGAAGCCGTTCCCGGACCCCCTCCTGCTCCTCCTTCCTTCCTCCTCTTCCTCAGCCGCCGGCGCCGGCGTCAACCCCCGCGACTACGTGGAGGTGGCGCACAGCAACTGCCGCTGCCCCGCCTTCGCGCGCACCCCCGAGGCCCTGTTCCCGGCCTGGCGCCGCGTCGCCGACGCCCTGCGCTACGGGGAGGGGCAGCCGGAGATATGGCCCGCGTTTGCGTGCGAGGGCGGGGACGGAGATGGGGACAGCTACGCGGCGGCCGAGGCGCTGGCGGCGGCGGCGCTGGTGGCGAAGATGGGGCTGCGGACCGCCGAGTGGCCCGAGTGCTTCGACGGGCTGGCGGAGGAGCTCGGCGCTAAGCGGAAGGAAGGAGAAGAGGAGGAGGAGGAGGAGTGGGGGGAGGATTGGCAGGACGAAGATGAGGGGCTGGAAGAGGGTGAGTGGGTGGGAGACGGAGATCATCAGGATCGAAATCCAGCTGAGCGTGCGGCTGAGTCATTGAATTGGCTGGATGCGTGGAGTGCTATGGCGGCTGGAAATAACGAGTGGTGATCGCAGTGCCCGCCTATAATGGTAAGTCTAACCCCTTTTCCCCCCTTTTCCCACTGATACGGAAATTCTAGATTGGTAGCTTTAATTACTTGAGCGTATTGGTCTTGAGATGCTATTCTATACTTAAACCGGCCATTCAAATCGATGATTTTTTGAATTATTCCCGAGATTCGAGAGTGAATACGATGTTGTGAGACAGCTACGTATGCCCTGTAGTAAACATGGTGCATAGATAAATATACTTCGTGTGAATCTAATCATTGTGTTTATATTGGTAAAATATTCTACTAGTCAACCTAGGTAGCCAGTGTGAAATTGCACGTATATACTGTCTCTTGATGTGCAAGCCTTTCAAGTTACTATAAAATTTGTATAGTTGGCATATTCCTGTCACGGCCTGGAAAACGGACTACTCAGGGGTAACGAGACTACGAGACGGGGATCCACCGTGGATATAGTATAAAGGAGTTGAGCGCTCCCCGAGGGTACGAAAAGGGAGCTCTTAGGGGTTATTGCTCGTCATCGTACCCCTTATACTGCCTCTTTATCTTTCTTACTCTGTCGTACACTGTCCTATCTGACAATCCCTCCCCTTTGATATGAGACTCCGATAGTGGCTACCTGACCAACTCGACTGTTATAAGTTCCGCAGTAAAGTTCATATCACATCTTAGATACTTTGCTTTAGACTTGATAGAGACTTTTTCGTTTGAGCGGTACGCATTAACCTAGTTTGTATTTCATCTCTTGACACATCGTATACTACCGAACAACCTATCTGGATTTAGGATTTGTGATGTTAAAGGTGCTTAAAAGGCTGCCTATTTCTCGAGCCTACTTGTTAAGTTGTAGCTGATCACTTTAGCATTCCTTGTTGATCTCTTGATACGCATGACAATGTTTGATATTTTCCATAGCCTGTAGGAACCTCAGTCCCGAACACATGCCCAGGAATAGTCTCATGTACCAACATCCCAGGCTGTGAAAAAGGAGCCCAACGTTTCTCTATGTGATTGACTCTTTGGAAGAGCTCGCGACTCTCGAGCGAAATCGGACCCGTTTAGGATTTTGGGCGGTCACAACGGCCAAGCTTTGCTCCCAAGGGCTCATCTTCCTTCTTTCAGATCTTCCTACAAGAAGTGTATCTACAGTCGACGAGACATACAGAATTAGGCACCGAAAAAAAATCCATGAATCTGGCATGAGGACGACGATCTTTGATATCCACTAATTATCTAGTCGCCTGTCGAACTGAGTTTCGACCCCTGGACGTCTGTTATTGATGGAAATGGTAGAGGACCAAAGCTGAGATCCTGAAAACTGGGTTTAGCTCAAACATAGCATAACGATAGAGAGAGAGAGAAGGAGAAAGAGAAAATAAAGTTCTCATAACTAAACCCATCACCGGTATATAGTAGTCAGATCGGTAGATCGATCAGCTCGAGCACTGCCGCACTCGAATGACATTGGTAGCGTTACATGAATATCCCCACGGACGTGTTCTTCCCAGCCCATAACACATCCACACCAAGAACTGTGCTCTAACTAGCGCTCAACCCCCCCCCCCCCCCCTCGCCCATTCTTTGAAACAGCTCTCATTATCTAGTCACCTTGGTACAATATCTGCATACACCGTCCTACGTCGTCGTCATCCCCCTCCCCCCAACAAAACCGCACTCGCACTCCGCAACGCTAATTCAAACCCCCCGCGTCTTCGGCTCCGGGGAATACGCCCCCGCCCCCCTCTTGCCGCTTTCGAGCTCGTGCGCCGCGCTGCTGTTGCTGCTCCACACATGGGGTGAGTACGCGGGCGCGGGCGCGGCGGACCGGTGCAGGCGCAGGCGGTGCACGTCGACGGCGGCGAGGGTGGCGAGGACGAGATGGATTATTCTGTAAGTTAGAAAGTAGTTAGTACTTGCCTACCTACCTAGTTACACGTATTGAAAAGAAAATTTTGAGGGAGGGTAACAGGAGGTGAGATGAGTAGTTGAAAAGAAAGGAGAGGGGCAGAGAGAAAAAAAAAAAAAAGCTCACGCCTCCGCCACCGCCAGCGCGCACGCCGCGACGCTCAGCCGGAACCAGCGGTACCCGTCCGCCACGTAACCGGGCACGGGCGTGCTGCCCGCGAAACCATCGACGCCCTCGCCGCCGAAGCTGCCCTCCCAGCGCGCGGCGACGTACGCGGTCGACGAGATGAGCAGCGCGGCGACGACGGCGCCGCCGAGCCCGAGCACCAGATTCAGGGATAGCGCCCAGGCGGGGACAAGCAGGGTGCCCGCGTGACGAGGACGAGGCCGGATTCGAGGAGGTGGTAGAGTAGGAGTGCTGCGGACTGAAAAAGGGGGGGGCTAGGTAAACCCACGAGTGCGGTCGCGAGACCCCCGAGGATGCGGAACCCGATCGGGGCGCTGAAGCCGAGGACGCCGAGGGCGAGGACCGCGGAGATGGTGCCGAGGATGATCTTGGTGGTGCGCCGGGGGCCCGGCGGCGGAGGAAGCGGAGTGGTCGTACGGCTTGTTCATGGTTGCGGAGCTTGCTCTGTTGTCAGCGGGCATTATTGGGTTAGGGGTTGTTACTCGAAGAGCCTGGGCTGACTGTCGACTTTTAGCTAGAAGTTTTATAGTTATAGATAGATGTAAAAGGGGGAGGTTTCTCAGTAACATTACGGGGTAACCACCTAGTCTCCCTCGTAATGGCGTCAAGTGTCGTTTACTCGGGGATGGACACTGATTTACACTATAAAGCGACCTTGTGGAAATAGGATACATATCTTAGCGACCATACTATGGGGAAGAAACAATTTATATATATATTTCTACATCTGTAATGTTCTTCCCTGTCTAATAATACCCAACTTACCATACGAGCTCCCGCGGACAATGAGCTCCACGATTGACATTGCCTACCTACTGACACGAGAGTTTCTGCAAGAAGCAGAGACAGGAGGGAACTTAGTTGTGAGCTCGAACGCCCGTGGACTCCTGTGATTGGTCGCGAGTATCGAAATATAGATCTGACCGAGTTAGGCTCTATACTTTTTATTCGGCTGCCTGGCATCGTAGGATTCGCATAACGGCAGGCTATTGCAGTATATAGGAAGAACCACAGTCGCCCAGTTTCAACGGAGCACCACTGGGAGAATCCTTCAGCTGCCGTAAAATTTACCTACCCAGAATCACCGTGCGTTTTGAGCATCCCGTTTTGCTTCCTCCATATCTAGCTTAGCCCCAATGTCGCCTTTACTCGGGTTCCGCTCATCAGTTTTCAGTAAATGCTTAGCCGCCTCAAGCAGTTCTGAATACTCCTTGCCTCGTCTAATCTGACCTCTGGCTTACGATTTCACAGCATAGAACTGTTTATGGCCTATTGTCTTAACTGCTTTTAAAGTAATCTGATAGCGTATCTTCAGTATCTTTAGACAAAACAAAAAAGGAAGAGGAGAAACTATTATTATGCTCGTATATACAGGTTATCGGCTTCTTAATCCTGTTACTTGGCTCAACTAATTTGTTGGTTGAGCAGCCAAACGTCTGAGATTGGACTTTATGTGATCATGATCAAAGATGTGGGATTCCGTCCTCCGGGTCGAGACGCCGAAAATCACGGGTTCGTGACGGGGCGCCTCAGGGGTGACGGGACTATGAAACAGAGACCTCCCTTTGCACAAGACCGAAGGTACCAAAAGACCTGTAGATGCCCAAAACCTTCGAGACAGTTTTTCCAGCAACTACTCTTAGTCTAACAGTAGCCTACTCCATCCCTTCTCTCTCGATTTGCTCCTCACTTTCTTCACTTTCTTCATACTAAGGCAGGCTAGGAACGGCTGCGGATTTACCACCCTACCCGTATATCTGGTCCAATAGGAGACCAGACATCTGCAGGTTTATTCAACTTCATTGTGACCTTACAAGGATTTTCAGCTCTTGTCCTGCTTGTATTATGTGGCCTTGCGTTTCTCGTATGGCGACCAGGAGCGGCTGATCCTTTTCATATCAGTAAGCTGGTTTAAGAAGAATCAAATTGTGCGGTTACATCCAATGCGTCTCTGAATGCCATGTCACAAGTATTAGGAGACATGATTGGGGAGCAAAGAGCTTGATTCAAACTATGAAATATAAATCAGTCAACATCCTGAAGCTTCTACTTCCGAAAGGGGCCCGATTCGAGCTAGCTACCTGATAAGTGACGTGGGCGTAATTTTACCAAATCAACAGAATGAGCTTCGTGTGCCTTGTACAAAGAAGCCATGGGTAAGGTGAACATATATTCAACTTCTAGTTCTCGGGGGGCTTTTCTCCCTACGCATGATGCCCGAGTGACGCTCTATCCTATACCCGACTCTATATTCTATACTCTACTCCTTACTCTATCTTCATATCGAACATATAGCTTATACGTTTCACCATCATACCTCTACTATTTCAGATTGACGAACCAAATAACATCATATCCTCAATGGCTTTCCCACGCGTTTCGAGCCAGCTCCTCTTCTTCTGCTTGGCAAGGGTAGTCGGATCGTACACCGTATTCGAAACTACATGTGCTAAGCCCACTACTTCGGCGAACTTTGTGTCGTCTCCTGATTCCCGAGGCACTTTGGATATATTGTGGAGCTCTCTCTTTACGATTATCGCATGCACGTGGACTATTCAACATCCCAATCTTCCAGAGCAGCGCAACGGAGATCTCAAGTCGCGATTGCAGAGTATCTACGAAAATGCAAAATGGATGGTCTTTACAGCTCTTGCGCCAGAAGTGATAATTATGGCAGCTGTCCATGATCTCTTAGCGGCGATGAAAAGCTATCAGAAACTACAGGAGTTTTCGGAGAAGGACGGCCTCGAGTGGACGTTGACTCATTGCTTTTACGCAAACATGGGAGGGTTTGTTATACGGATCAGGGCAAAGGAAGGGCTGGAATATCACAACCCATATCACCTTACTGCGAACGAGATTCATAGACTTCGGAAGGAAAGGGTCCTCCAAACCCTGCCTAGTATCACAAAGGAAGAAATCGACGACAAATCCAAAAGCGATTCATTCGTTAAAGCTCTCGCAGTTACTCAAATCTTATGGACTACGTTACAGATAGTGGTCCGGGCTGCTAGAAAGCTCCCTATTTCTCAACTTGAGCTTGCTGTACTAGCTTTTGCAGTTTGTGCAGTCATTATATATGTCCTTTACTGGAATAAGCCGAAATCCATCCGTACAGCTACGGTTATCGAAGAGTATGACGATGGTATCCCTTACGAGGTATTGAGATTGCTCAATGACTCGAGTACCAATATTGAGCTTATAAAGGATTTTTTCTTCCCGCTAATAAATGATCGCTTTGAAAGCCCACAACAAGGGTCACCATTAAGCATTGACACTCTCACTGATATTGGACACGGCAAACTGATAGCTTACTTAGGGGTTCTTAGCCTGTTACTATTTGGTGGAATACACATCGGTGCATGGAACTTTACCTTCCCGTCAAGAGCCGAGTTGATTCTCTGGCGTTGTGCGAGCGTCTTCACAGGTGCCTTCGGGGTTTTTATGCTCTTATTAGGTTATACAGAGATCTATGTAAACCTACCGACTCGCCTTTTTAAGGTAGCAGTCCTCATGAGCAGCTGCTTATACGTCATAGCCCGGCTCTTTATCCTCGTCGAGCTATTTCGGACTCTCTGCTTTCTTCCCCCGGAGGCTTTTGGTTCTACCTGGACATCGAATATTCCTCATGTTGCTTGAGGTGGAAGTTGCACATGACGGACGAGCTGACCACGTGGGTGGGTGGGAAAGTTGACATTCTGTTGAAGCAAATGTGATTCTGGATAGGTAGATGAGGTTCGCGATAATCTAGGTTTCTGTATAGGAAACAAGATGTGAATGGATTCTGTCCGTTGTCTCTTTGGGGCTGAGCTGCCAAGAGAGAGACAGAAAGAGACCAAACAAGGGCCACCAACTCTACCTACCCCAGCTGCTATTTGTAGAAACGGACAAAGTTGCGCATGTGTCTGTCCTCTTTTGTTTTTACGATATCAGGATACATACTTAGTTAGGTACATAGTAATGAATGGTCACGTTGGGTTTGGGATTCAGGAGAAAAAGAAGCGAAGGAGTAGCTCAGGGGGAGTAAATAGGGGTATTAAGGGGATGTGAATAGTCTTACGTATACCAGCATATGTTACCTTTTATTGGTACTAGGTAGGTATTCGGTGCATAATACGGGTTTGAAGTCACCCCTAATAGTAATAGGTGATGAGTAAGGGCGGAAGAAACAAAGGGACCCCTTTAACAACGGGTTACCTAGGACACCTCATAAAAGGGGGAACATCGGTATAAAAAAAGGAGAGAGTCCTTATATTACCTAATTTAAAGAGTTGAGCGAGTTGATACCAGACCCATGGGTCCAGGGTGCCGAATGGTCGAGTAGGTAGTCTACGCGATAAGATGTGCACAACGTAGTAGCGAAGAAGAGACTTATTTGCTGTTTCACGATAGCCATCAGAGTGTTAACCAAAGGCAAGAATACTGAAAAGATGTCTTACGTTCAATTTTTTTCCTCATTACATCGTTAAATTTATCTACCTAGTCTGTCGTATCTTGAAGCCTCCGCTTCTGCCGGGCTTATCTTACCCTCGTTAGCATCATTAGGGCAATTCTCTTTCTATCCCTATACCTATGCCCTAAATTTAGAATTCTACTTGTACCTCTCGAGTACAACCAGGAACTCCTATCTTCTATAGCTGGACACTCTAGTGTAAGTCTGTAACTTATCTATACGCCACGTTATATCGCATCTCACCTTTTTCTTCTTCTACTCCCTTCTAAATAACCACGTTTGGACTGTTCACTCCGGAACCTTATACCCCTCTACCTGCAGCACCGTCAAGACGTGCTTAAACGCGAGTTTCTCCCCTTGACTACAGGCGAGCAGATTCCCCATCTTGAGTACGTTCTTAATAACGCGCCCGTTTATCTCCAGCTTCGCCAGTCTATCCACCTCGTCGGGGCGGATCTTGTGTTCTGCAGCCTGGCGGTTGAGGAAGCCGTTCCAGATGGCACCGCGGGCGGCTTCGTCAAGGGGCGGGTACTCGAGGCTAAAGTGGATGCGGCTGTGGAAGGCTTCATCGATGTCGCGGACGCGGTTGGTGGTCAGGAACAGGATGCCCTCGTAGTACTCGAGTGTGCGCAGGAAGATGGAGACGACGCGGTTACGGTCGAGGTCGTGTGGGCTGCGTGCCTCGAGAAACACGTCGCACTCGTCGAGCAGCAACACCGCGTTCCACTTGGCCACCATCTCGAGAACGTCAGTCAGGTTCCATTCGACCTCCGACGAGTTGCTGCCCAGGTCGCCGGCGCTCATCATGTACAGAGGCACGCGCATCGTCTCAGCCACTGACTCGGCGGTCAGCGTCTTGCCGATGCCTGGACCACCCGAGAGCAGCATGATGATACCCCGACCTTTACCGGAAACGACATCGTCGAAGGTGTCCTTATTCTTGACCTGGCTCTGCGCGAAAGCGAGGATCAGGGACTTGTGGCCCTCGGGTAGGACAAGCGAGTCGAAAGCGTTGTCGTTGAAGGTAACGTCGCCGATGAAGTCGATGAAGAACTCCAGCCATTTCTTTGTCTTCAACGCGTATCCACGAACCACGCACGTGCAGAGGAGTAGCTGTTCGTCGGTTAGCGGCAGTCTGCTCTGGTGTTTCGCGAAGACGTCGCCCTCGTCTTCTGGAGACGCGAAGCCGCCGTCCCAGCCATCATCATAAGAACCACTGGCGTCGTCGTAATGTGGAGACTCTGGGGTAGGGGCAGGAGCTTTGGCGGTATGGTTTAATGATTTTAGGTGAAACTGATGGTTTGGGTTGGCCTTGGCGTGAGAAGCGGCGTCAACGACAATACGGCAGTCGACGGTGATTTTGGAAGGACCGCAGCGCGTTTGCTCAATAGCCTGGCCTTTGTATGCCTTGTAGTGGTGACCGGCCAGCTTTTCGAACAGGCGACCGCGGGCAATGAAGCTGTCGGTTATAGCCTTCTCATCTGCATGGTAAGCGAGGGGGAAACACTCCAAATCCGTGATAGCCGTAGTGCCGACAAATGGTAGAATGAAATATGAAGACTCGTAGCATCCAAACCTGGAGCCATCCCAATCAACTCGATCACACTTCAGACGGAAACAAGGTCCGTATTTGAAGTGTTCGATGAACAGGCCGTCGGTCAGACGAACGGCCACGGGTTTACTATACTGTGAAGCAAAAACGACAGAGCCGGGTTGGAAGATGGTCCACACATGGTCGTAAGTAATCACTCCATTCTTGACGTAGTCCTTCATCGCGATGATCACATCCTTTAATTCCGGATAGAGGACATCGTAAAGTAGTTTCAGGTGAGTCTTGGTGTCCTCGTCGTAGTCGCCTTCCAATGCAGCGGTAAGCTGTTCCCACCGGTGGACGAAGGGCTTGAACGGTGCTGTGAAGATGAGGCGCGTGAGAGTAGTGGTGACACCGGGATAATCCTTCAGGATATCGTGTAAGACATTCTTTAACAAAGGACTCTGTATGACGATGCTGTCAATGTCAAGTTTCTTGCGCGAGTCGTAGCTCTTCTCTGCACGAGGGTTAGTACACTACAATGGCAACTCGGCTTAGAATATGAATGGATGGGAAACTTACTGTTGCGGATAAGAAGGGCATACTTCTCCGTCTCTTCATTCTCGGCGGCCTCTTCTAGGTCTGCCGGTGGTTCTGCCGACCAGGTAGACTTGTTGTGCCTGTCTATCTTCTCGTATAGATCCTTTTTGCCACAGACCATTCCGATCATCACTTTCTCCTTCTTGTCGTCCGCATCTCCGTCATTGGCGTCTGACTCGGATCCGGGGGATTTAGTTTCCTCACCTTTCCCCTTTACTTCATCCGAGGTCACGATCTTCAATCCGTTGATAGCCTCAACCTCCTTCTCCGCCTTCTCTACTGCAGCAGCCATCGTAACTTTCTTATCGGGAGAGGCCATCTTGCTTGATGCGAACCTTGGGGAGGCGGAGTTGTTGGAGGAGGTGGATGAGAGAAGGGAGAAAGGGATACAGACGGAAAAGACAAGACAAGAAACGAAAGCACAAGCACAGGCTGGAAACAAGAGATACATATATAGCAGCACTTCTTCATACATGTCCTGACTCATCTCACCTCACTGCCTGGCATAGTTCTCTGACTTACATTAGTGTAGCCCCAATCGACGACAGCTTCCAATGGCAAGAAAGGATCGACGCTTACGGAAAGAGACACCCATTATCTCTTTTTCTCTCGCCGGGTGACACAGATTTACGCTGCAATGCGGTGCTTCCTTCATGTTGTTTTCTAGTGGTAGCTTCCAGCTATTAGACGCTAGAGCAAGGCTTAGCACCCCAACCCGCCAGGCAACAACGGCGACCTCTTCCAGCTGACCGCGAGGCTGCCTAGCATTCGGTGAGGTTTAGGTCGAATGAGATCTGTATAGGCACCTAAGTACGACCTCACGGCGAGTTGTCCATACAACCTGCTGCATCTCGTTATCATTCGATGCCTCGTACATAAATTGTATGTTAGGTAATGGTAAAGGGGAGAAGAACCCTGTTGCCTTAGGGAATAGTTTAAATGGTTAAGGGACATCAAGGTTCTTGTTGATAGAGTTTCATACGCCACGGCAACCCCACTATCAGGTATGTAGGTACTTATTAGGTACCAGGTAGTTTAGTGTACAGTGTCAAGCCACACATCAGTGAGAGTAGGTAGAATGGAAAGGTCGTCACTACCTAGCACTACCCAGGTACATATGTGTGGCTGGGGAATTGGATATGCAAGTACTGATGTAGTGTAAGTAATAGAGCAGGGAAATCGTTGCCAAAATATTTCATGAATTCTCTCGCGTGTCGCGTCTCTCTGCCTCTTGGAAGAACATGCCTCGTGCCATGCCAGACACAACGCCTTCTACCTCGTCCCTTAGAAAAGGAAGAAAAAGAAAAGAAAAAGAAAAGAAAAGAAAAAACCCCTCGAAACCCCTTCCATCTCTATATGCGCGATTCTTCCACCGATTCATTATTAGGGTAAACACGTTACCCCCCACATCTACTTGGGTATCTTAAGAAGAAAATGGTATCGCCGTCCATGTTCCAAATGCCATGCTGAGGTTTCCTCCACTCGGTATACTGCGTACGGTCCATCCGCCTCGTCTTCTCAACCCAAAATGATGTCATCGGGAAGCCCGGTTTTGCGATCCTCGACGTTCTTGTATCGAAGCTGAACGTCCTTCGTGTCGGCCTCTCGCTCCACCACCGTGACGAACTCTATCGCAACAACTTTTTTCTCTTTGCCCGCCTCCTTCTTCCAGTCGTCGAACCGCTTACGGAGACCTGCCTCGTGCTCGCCCTCCTTCACCCGGATTAGCGCTTTGTCTCGCATATCCGGCCCTTTGATAGCGGGCTTCATGAAATATAGCGTCTCCACGTTTGGCCATGATTTGGAGATGGTGATCCAGCCCGCGTCGGCCGAGGGATCGAGATTCGGGGAATCGATCTGCACGGCCAGATATCGGACCGCAGACCGGTCTGCTTCGTGGTATTGGTGGCTAGCACAATAATACCCTCGGCAGCCACCATGGCAGGGCTCAAAGATAACGATGTCAACATTCGGATTGACATCTTGCATGAGGGTAAAGTCTAGCTGTGGTAGCATGGGATTGTGAAGAGCAAACATCTTGCGGTAATGACGTTTTGCGATCCATGCCGAGAGACGGCACGTCATGAACCAGGTCGGTCGTTTGTTTTGCACGCCAAATTGAGCCGAGGCATGCAGCAATGATGATCGATTACAGATATATGTCAGCCGTGGGTTGATGGCAGCCTCCCAGATCATGATTTTAATTTCGTCCGGCAACTGAGGATATTTCTGGAACTCGGCCAATGGCTTCGCTAGACGGGGTGAACGGCGCACAGGTGCTGCCTTGTTGCCCTTCCTGATCTGTTCCTTCTTCTGCCTCCTACGGATACGTTCACTATCTTTGGGCAGAGTAGACAGTGCGGCAGATGGGGTTGAGTCTCTCGTAGTAGCCTTCCGCGCACCAATGCGAGCTGAGCGACGAGGCATGCGAAGCTGGCCAACTTCCGGGTGTCTTCGTGCCGTTCTCCCCACACGTGATGGTGCCCGAGGGTTGGGCATGACATCCTCGACCATTTCGGTGTCTTCCTCCTGGGCTCCGTTATTGCCGTAGCTACCATCGCCAACCTCATCCTCCATCGCATCGTTGTCCTCGTCCTCGTCCTCATCTTCGTCTTCGTTTACGGCCATGTCCTCATCCATATCCGCGCCCGCGTCATTATCCTCACCAGCATATATGATATCCCGGGCGTCTTCTAAATTGGAGGTGCTGCCACCTACGGTGGTCTTGGCCGATGAGTCCAATAGTCTGTCCTGGAGGCGCGTGCGGGTTCCGGGAGTAGTGGTCAATATGGCGTTGAAAAATTGAACTCGAGTCATAGATCTCGTCATAGGGCGGGAGGATCCCGAGGCTTCAATAAAGGGTACCGAAGCGACCTTGTGCTGTGGGGTAGCCATGAGAACCGCATTTTCCGTTGCCATATCTCGCGCACTATCGTAGGGCGGATTGAGGGCGGTTCCCTGCATTTGCGCATCGGGAATCCGAACCTCGCCCGTCTGGCGGGCTTTCCCCGCTGCTTTCCTAGGTCGCCTTGGTGTTTCCTCGGCCATGAGAGGATTGGGAGGATTGGGGAGATTAGCGGGATCATCCATCTTCGGCAGCCCAAACCCGACCAGGTTGGAAATCTACGTCTGGTGAAATTACCAAGATGGACAGCAGCGAAAACACAGCTGGCCAGGTCTATAGTAAGAGAAGGAGAACACGATAAAGCACAGAGCGGATGGTGCGGATTGACGAGATATGTGTGTACGGCAAGAAGGTAGGTAGGAGGTTGTCAGTTGGGATCTCTCGTTAGCCTCGTGACGGTGACGGGGATTTGCGATGGTATGGGAAGGTGTGGTAAGTGAGTGAGTGAGTGAGTATGTGTGTGTGTCAACGTCACACGTATCGACTTGATCTGCAATCGGAGTGGATGGCTACGACGCCGACAACGACTCACGGAGTGACAGACAGGGTAAAGTAAACGGAATAGTAAGGGTAGGTAAGCAGGTAAAAGGCGGTGATACAAGAGATCCCGAAAGGTGCAGAGACGGAGGGGGGTGGAGGGAGGAGAGATTTCTCTTCTTTTTTTTCTTTTTTTTTTCTTTTTCCTTTTTCTGGTCTGTGACTCTATTTTCTCGAAATTCAGTCAATATTCGACGTCGGTGTCCAGGAAATCCAAAGACGAAACTCAACGAAACGATAACCGAACGAGACGAAGGAGGCGCGAGGACAGTCAGATGCAGACAAACGACTACGCCGATAGATGTTCGAGGTATGAATACATGTAATGATCAAACCAAAACGCGATGGGAGAGGGAAGCCTACCTCGGATCTATTAATTAGTTAATTAATCGGTGAGCATTGGGCTTCCTGTGGTGGTTGTGATAAGAGAAGAAGTTAAGTGGTGAAGCTGGCAGCTGGGGGGGGAGCTTCATTCAGTGCGGGGCAGAATGTGGTTTAGGTTATGTATGTAGGTATGTATTCCGTAAGGGAAGTACGGATGTACGGAGTGACTTCTAGGAAGAACATGCACATGATGGGAATTCGCAGGTGGTAGTGGTGTAAGGTTAGTTAGTAAGTACTACTAAGTGTCTATTTCATGGTGGAGTGGACTCTTTCCTTCTTTCCTTTTCTGCTTTACAGGTTATGGACACTGCCCTTGAGTTAATTAGGTAAGTTAGGACCTTCCTTCTGGCTCGCTCGTTTTCCCTCTCTCTTTACATACATACATAGTACTTAGTACCTACATAATGTAGCGACAATAGGGTACTATGTAGGTACATAAGCTTCGCAACGCATTATAGTTCGTGTACTTAAGTATTCCCTCTCCTTACGCTGTAGGATAAGAATTAAAGCCATGCCTGCCAGCCATGGTATGCCTGAATTCAGTAACCCAGTGCATAAGATACCGTAGCCAGCACATGCAAGTAGCCCGTGCGTTGGCACATGAGCTGTTCCCTACATGTGGTATATTCTGTAGAGGGGTACCTTGTCGCCTGTACATATATAACATACATATCGGTACCTACATACATACTACTACTAACTTTAGGTTGGGCCACTTCCCCCAGTCAAGTCGGTCGTGCCTACCAGTTATTACTACCAGTCTGTCTGACTAGTAGAGCCAAGCGAGTTAGGTTAGGTTAGTAGTACCTAAGGTCGGAGTCGGGACTAAAGAGGTCACGTTTCTGATTAAATGCCAGTACTTCAACTCCAGTACTTCAATGTTCTTACCTACCACCACCAACTTTCACATATTTCAATATTTGCAGATAAGATGCCACCTGATTCTTCATATCCTTTTCTTCGTCCCCTACCATTAATGAATTAAACACACCAACGCGAGACTGTTTGCGATCATACTCTCCATACATACATGCATATCTACCTAGGTACATGCCCACACTTTACCGCCGAGGGATGGATCACTTCCACGAGTTACTTGCCCACATAACCGCCCAAGGTCCGCTTCTATTCGTAACTCCAGGGGGTGGTTCGTGCCTGAAGGTGTCCAATCATGCCTACCTGTCACTTCAGCCAACTCTTCTACTCTGGGGACGATCCACGATGTTCTACACTATGTCGTGTAGTGTAGGCCCATAGGCTAACGAGTATGTAGGATAATTAACACTTACCTATATACCCCAGTCAGTGAGTCGGTCCTTGGGAGGGGAAGGCGAACGAGGGAGGGGCTTCTCTCGTCTCCTCGACTGGCAGAGTCTCATGCATGTTTCTTCTGAGCCGTCATTTGAAACATCTATCCGATACCTCGCTCGTCTTGTCAATACACCTCTACCTCAGACACAGTAAGAAAGATGTGCCAACGCAGTGCGCAGGCACATACATATTTTCAAGGCAAAAGGGTAAGCTGCCAAGATCTGCGGCACCAAGGGAAGATGGAGGGTATCATTTGGGGTTCACCAAACGATGTTGCATGCGATCTGGAGAGAGCCACACCAGAAGAGGAATTATTAGTTCTTCTTTTACCTACACTATGCCTGTAATCAATCTATACAAATTCCTGACCAGGCTATCCCTTTTTTTTTCCCCTCTCTTTCTTTTCTTTTTTTCTTTGATTTATGTCAGGCCAGTCTCTCAGCAGTCAGGATTTTGACACCTAGAAGGACGACGGTACGATACATCCCGAACCGACTAACTAGGTTAACCTACCTAACTAACATCGGCTTGGATATGAAATAAATCGGACGGACTGAATACTTGCCTATCTAGCTACCTACCTAGATGGAGGCTAAAGGTTAAGTATATAAGTTGACAAGTCGAACACTCGGACGACGACGACGACCACCACCACCACGTGCGATGACGTGCAAGCAACTTGGTAGCAACGTGTGCCTTGAAAGCCAGCGTGTTGATCCAACTACGGTCGGTGGCATCGCCAGTGCCAACAAAATAGCAGCGTTGTAGACCAGGGGGGGGAGGGAGGGGGTGGAAGCCCAATTAGGTCGAATAACCCCACACGATGTCTCTCGCAACCAAGAGCCGAACTAAGCTTCAGGCCCCTTCTTCCAGTAATCTGGGGACATGGAACATGCGCACATACGATGAATGAGGCTCTTGAATAGGACCGTTGAAAGCCGAGTGAAAGCGCCGGCGGGCTCCCGGCTACTTTATCTGCTGCACTAGCAGGAAGCCGTCTTCATCCGAATTAGGCTCACGATATGGTAGTCAACCTTTGGTGGGGGTTCGCGATCTGCAACCGACAGCCACTACAGGGTATTCCCTCTTTGCTATTAGTCCTTCACCGGCCGCAAAGATGATGCCTTTTTCGTCATATAACATGGCGAATTCAGTACCATACCGGAACTCACCAGCCTGCAGATGTCGTGTTACGCAATCTCTGCAACCTCTTGGCACAGCTCAAACTCCATCTGTCATAGTTTAAGTCTTGCAGAGCCTACAAAGGTAAATCTTCAAGTGAGGGGAGGGGAAGAAGAAAAAGTGATGGGCGTAAGTGGGGTGATATTATGGCAGAGCCAATAACGCCATCTTTATAATGGCGAACATATATTATCCTCGTCCTAGACCGCGGAGAAGGTTTATAAGCAGCGCTCAGATAAAAACCATTAATTATCACTGTCCGACTCTAAAGCCCCTGGAGCTCCTATACCTTCGCAACCCGTAACGCTGCCCAACATGCGCTCATCATACGATGCCCTTGATGTCAACAGTTATTATCATACAAGTCTAGGATCAATACGACAGCAAGAAGTATAGTACAAACTCCCAGGAAATGACTTCGGGGGCCTGTCGACACCCTTCACCCCCTTCAGAAGTGTAGGTCCTCGTCACCTCTAAATAGTACCAACGGCCTCTCTCGGGGAATGTGGTATACAGTTCTGTCTCCATCACAATAAATGAGAGTTGACGGAATCCCAGGTATTGATAGTCGACACAGTAATTGTCAAAAACCACTACAAGTGTCGAGGAAAAAAAGGGGGGCATTACGGCAGCTAGCCTTTTCTCTGCAAGATGTGCCACGCCTGGCGAGTTGAGTAACTTACCAAATCCTTTATCGTCCCTTCCCACCGCATGTTGCGGGAGCTACTAGGTTAGCTCCCAAGATAACGTGCCCCTTAACTGGAAAGAATATGTGGCTTAAGTACAAGAGAACGACAGCGGCTAACCTGATGGGTCAAGTGGTGGTACTATTGCCTTGAATGTGGCCGCGGCCCCCTAAACGGAGAGCCGATCTACTGCTGGAGAACGACGTGCGACTCAGACTACGTTCAAACGCCGTACTGCCCGAATTTTACCTATGAGGATCACGACTCCCATGGGGCTGACTGTGTCGAGTACGGGATGTACCACAAGCGTAACTAACTTGCCGGTGCCTGGGTACCAGCCACACGAATGAGAAGAAGGCATCATCCTTCTTTTAAGCAAGTAAAAAGAAAACGACCCAATCACCGACTCAAAGAAACGACTTTTTTATATCAGTGTAGAAGGATACAGATGTACTTCCATGTCCTCTATCCGAGAGCTGAATAAGGGGGAAGATGGAGGTGGAACAACGACAAATTACCGGGACACAACGAGTGATACGATATGCTGCATACCTAGATCCAACGAAACCATCAAAACGCATAGTTATTGTTGCCAGTATAAATAACTAGCCGCTCAAAACACCCTTTAAATAAGAGGGAAATATCCATCTAGAGGCTAGTGTTTAAACAGGACAAGGGAAATAGGGGGGAAAGGGGTGATTATCAAGGTCTTTTTTTAAGACATGGTTATGACTTATAATGGCACCACCAATTTGGCCTCGTATTAGTCTGCACTTTTTGACTTATTGCCTGTATATTCCCTGTTTGCTTTCCAGGTGCATACCTATTCATGAGATATATGCAACGTTTTAATTATATAGTATATCAGGTCATTGGCCGGTTATCAGGTTTCCATCTTGACGAATATCTTTAAGATATCGAAAGGAAATTCTGCGACGACATAACACAATTGGGAAGGACCTTGATAACAATTGATAGATAGAATTAGGAAGTCATTATCTTGCTGAAGCCTAACTGAGAAAATTATGAGTAGGGAATTCTATTCTATCAGATGTAAACCGTTCGGGTATCAGACTTCTTCATATATGGCTATTCATACAGCACAGGATTCTACAATCAACTACGTCCTGTCTCGGCTATCGAGGGATGTACGTATAGGGCCCTTGCATCATGGTTCTTCAGTACTCACTTACTCAGCTACTGACTCTATCTTCTGAAGAAGAGAAAAAAGCTAGTTGCAAAATATACCATCTTATTAAGAATTTTTTGTTCTCCCCAGACGATTCTTCGATCCGTAATTCTAATCTGTATATCTATCTATATAGTATCTCCTCCCCCAAAGAACAGGGATCCGATCGGACTTTTTTTCCTTTTCTACCGATGCACGCAGACAGGTCTGGTCTTCTACCAGGCCCCACCCCATTCCAGCCGTGTCGTCGTTTCGCTATACTCTGTCTGTCTGTCCTATAACCTACGTCCTAGGTTAGTAATGGCGTCGTCGAATCTCCATGTTTCCCCTGTTAAGTATGACGAGGTCGGGCTCTCGGTGGTGGTGGTGATGCCTGTGTCTTCTGCGTCTCGAGGAATTATCATGATCGCCCTGAGTAGGCGTGTTCCCGTCATTCGCAGCGCCTGCTGCTGCGGTCTCGGCGGGCGCGGTGTTGGCCTCGGGCTGCGCAGCTGGCTGCTGATACTGACTTGCATACTGGTCCTGATACTGGCTCGAATATTGGTTCTGGTACTGGTTTGAGTACTGGTCCTGGTACTGGTTTGAATACTGGCCCTGGTAGTAGTCTGAATACTGGTTTTGAGACTGCGTGTAGTTCTCGGGCGCGGCTGGGTCGACTGCCGCCGTTGCTGATGTGGAGGCGGCTGCGTTCGCGGCTCGGGTGGGATCTGCAGTAGATGTTGCTCCTGTGTCGCCTTCCCACTTCCTGTATTCCATTTCACCTGTGATGTATGAGTATTTGGCAATATTACTAGGGGCTGAGGAACTGACCATTGGAGTTGAGGCGGGACTGATACCACCCCATTCCGTCCGGCCGCGTATCCTCAACAGGATCCGACCATTGTGGGCTCGGAGGCGCAGCTGTTGTATCTATATTTGCGGTTGGTTCTTGATTATTCACTGGTTGCTCTTGACTGTTGTAAGATGCGTTATAGTTATAGTTGTTATAGTAGTTGTAGGGGTCGTACTGTTGTCCACTCTGGGACGAGTAATCATATCCGTTATAAGCCATCGCGAAGTAAGAGTAGGATATTTGTTCAACTAAAAGAGAGCTTATCTGGGTTGCAGAGTTAATTGTTCAAGGTACAGACTATGGTTTATATACTCCATGTAGAATCAATCGCAATGATCTCAAATATAGACATAGAGTCACGGGAACGGGAAGAGAAATTTTTAGAAAAGGCCATGTGCCCTATCTGAAATCGACTCCCCTTGCGTTGGTGTTACCGGCCTGGTGAGCAACGAGTGGTTTGTACACGATCGTGGATAACACCAGAATCCAGAGGTCCTTGTGGTCATAGATTCTCTCTTGATAGTAGCTCCTATCCGGTTTCTACGAGGGGGGATAAACCTTTTCGTTTCAACTCGGCTCTCTTTCCCAGGAAGCTACGGGTATATCCTTGGATTAAGTAAGTGAATTGAGGAGCACTACTGTCCTGACTACGGATATTGAATGAATATGGACAGGAACTAATGTCATCGAAAGTCGATATCTAGTTTAGATACGTAGAAAGGTTTTCGACATAGGTCCTATCGCGCAACATAAGATGGTAACCTGTGTTGTACTTCGGACCAACAAATCCGGAGGAGTCCTCCTTTGTCCCTTACCAGAGAATACAGGTATAGGTAGCAAGCTTTAGATATGGATAAACAAACCCAAATTTTATGCAGGTGTGATCAGAACCTACACAAAGGTTTGAAACAAATATATTGATAAGTAGGTAAGCAAGCAGAGGTGAGAGCTGAACGGAGCCGGCATACGGACAGGGGGTGGAACGCCGAGAAAGCGGGAGGGCTGTCTGTCTATCTTACTCCCTCCCGTCTCCTCTGTTTCTAACTCGGATGCGTCTGACTCATCCCAAGCAAACATTGTGTATTCGGAATGAGCAGGTTCGTATTAGCCCCTTGAACCCTTGGGTCTAAAAAAAATCAACCGTCAAAAAGTACCTACGAATGAACTTGTATCTTGGTTCATTACTCTTGATCATTTTTCGGATCTTTACAGAAAATACTCCAACATACATTCTTAATAATACTGTTTTATAGAACATATTATGAAGAGAAAAAATGGGTTCACTTGCAGAAATTGTGACAAGTACAACTGGCTTGTGAGAATATGTAGCTTTGCCTTGTTGATTATAAGCCCTAATAAGCTAAGGCGCGTAATCATCTTATGTTATAAATTTCATCGTGCCTCGTATCAAAATTTATAGCCAGTAGATTCAGCAAAGTGCAATATTTTCAACTGACAGTTTTGACTCCTTTTTATCTTCATGTTGCTACTGGATAGTTAATGAGGCTGGCGGTAACAGGTTGATATCCAGTTTACTGCCTAATGCGAGCATGATATTTACCTATATACTATTCATACCTTGGGGACTTGTTCAACTGAGAGAACTCGTCAAGGTCTGAAGCCAGTGCTTCTAAGTTTCCCTTCTATCTCTTGCATCTATAATTGACCCTCCAGACATATTTGCCGACGGAAACGATTACAAACTAATTTCTATGGGGTTCTAAGTTATTCCAAGAAACTAAATAACCCGCGGTGTGCTTTGGCTTTGACGATGATGAGGAACCCTTGCTTTGGGGTGTTTTCGCTCGTTCACCTACCGGGTTCGTAGTAATGCGGATTTGCGTCCGCACGTACACAATAAGGTGTAATTATGAACGGAAACGTCTTATCCATTTGTCCGATATAGTGTCGTGGTAATGGTCACTTCTAACTTCCAAATACTGCATCGGGCATTCACTTGGGACTTGGCATGACTCTTGATTTGCTATTATTATCGAGCATGATGATGTTTTTGTACGGAGGAAGTTTGAGAGCATCGGATAGCTGACCCCATAAAGGGAGAGCCAGGTTATATTTCTATATTCCACTTGACATCGGACTCTTACCTGTGAATCAGAGATTTCGCCGTGTTTAAGTAATCTATTGTTAACCTTGAGCCTCAGCAACGGCCAATTCACCCTGTCTTTTTTTCTAATGTACATATATATTGTCGATAAATAGAGGGCTGTATTCAATACAAGGAGACGACCCATCTGGCCTATGAGAGTGTGGAAAGAAGAAAACATTTCTCGCCTAGAATATATCGTATGCGGTACGATGACGTCTCGCAAGCCGTCGTGAACATGGTGCGGGACCACCTGCGGCCTCTTTCTATAACGCGTCTTTGAAAAAGGCCTATATACGATTACCTGCAAGGACCAATAGGTATGGAAGCCAGCTTCTAGTAGCTACTATCAATCTATTTTCAGAGCCTCTTTCATTGCCGAAGCATTACCCTGGATAACTAATATGGAAATTGCGGAGGCGGCAACCCCGGATTTGACCTCATAAGCCGCCATCTTGATCAAATGAAAGAAAAAAAAAGTCTGCATGCTAAATAGGCACAATAGATTATTACCCAGCCTCGGGTAGTCGGTCGTCGGCATATACTGTGACTTGGGGTGATAGGGGCACCATGAATACACATATGTATACCTGACAGGATCGCACCAACTTCCTTTCGATAACTCTGTCGTCGCTAGCAACAACATCACTGGTCTCCATCTCCAATAGCAAAGATGAAAGGACTTCTCCTTACTTTCGCACTGGCTGTGCCCATTAAGGCCGCCCTTCGATTCGGATGTTCGACGTTGACCATCCAGCGCCTCGATCCACTTGTTGAGCCGGGAAACATCCCTTCGGCCCATCTTCACCAGATTGTTGGAGGAAACGCTTTCAATGCATCTATGCTACCTGAAGATGGAGACATTGGTGATAAGGCTACCTGCACGACATGTACGTTCTCGGAGGACTTCTCAAACTACTGGACGGCGGTCATGTTCTTCAAGCATACCAATGGATCCTACAAGCGCGTACCAATTATGCAGAACACTGCCCTACCCAATGGAATCAACGGCGGGATGACGATCTACTACACGCAACAAGACTTCTTCAACAACGGCAACCAGAAGATCACAGCCTTCCAACCAGTAAGTGTATAACGTTGTTTATAAGGCAAAATAAAAGATATTAACTAACAGTTGTAGGGTTTCCGCATGACTGTTGGTAGCCCGACAGCCGAGTCTAAGTATGGAAAGGGTCTTAAGTTTGTGTGTTTGCAAGACAAAGGGACTCGGTTCCCCGAGCTAGATGACTTTCCTACGCAGCCATGTGTTGGCGGTATCATGACTGTCCACCACTTCCCTGCGTGAGTGCCCCTCCCCTTTTTGTCGTTTCATCCCAAAGTCGCTAACGATGACCATGTAGATGCTGGGATGGCAAGAACCTCGACAGTCCTGACCACCAGTCGCACATGTACAACACGGTCAACGACGCGTTCCAGAACTCGGGCCCGTGCCCGGCTTCGCACCCCATCCGCGTGCCTCAGGTCGCCTACGAGACGCTCTGGGATACCACCCAGTTCAACAACATGTGGCCCACGGACGGCTCGCAGCCCTTCACTCTGAGCTACGGTGACAACAAGGGCTACGGCACCCACGCCGACTACGTCTTCGGCTGGAAGGGCGACGCTCTCCAACGCGCCATGGACTCGGGTTGCATGTTCAACGCCTGCGAGAACGGAAACCCTCTTGCGTCGCAGGCCGTGAACGCAATGAACCAGTGCACAGTCCCCAAGACAGTCGACGAGGACATCGACTCATGTAAGTCAACCATCCCCTAGGATTCATATTTTACGTTTGTCGTGAGCTAACAACCTGGCGTTACCAGGGCTTCCTGCTCTCCCCGGCATGGGCGACATGGACATGTGAATTGATGAAGAGCAAACCGGAAAAAACGTAGAATGGCAAAATGTGTTCTCTAAGTTTGTCGTTTGAAAGTAAGAAGTAACATTCCTTCTGCCAACTTATACAAGCGCTCGCGTCCTTCATTGAATATCTGTTTGACATATACCGACGTTGACAGGAGCGGCGCATGCTTTGTTGTTGCCAGGAGCCCCTCGAGGGTGTACTGCCTGAGAGGGTCAAGATAACTACCTCAGTACATTCATTATAATTTCACTTAACTTAATAAATTGTTTTGTTTTGTTAATTGGAGAATTGTATATCATCTGAGATTTTTAATGAGGAAGAACGTCCTGTTTTTCTACGGTGTTTCATTCCAATACGAGGCCATCTTTCGATTCTATTCCCGTGACTCACATATCAAGTGATGTTTCCACATATAAGAACGCTGAAATTCCTTGATTTTGCTGCAATATTATCTAACTACCCGGGAGCTGAGATTCAATGGCGAATATCGGAATCATAGGGTAGGGGACACTTACTAGAACTTAAAGGTTTGCCAACCCAATATATGCGGCATGGCTTTGTTCGAAACCATATATTTAGTAGGTAATACAAGCATATGGGAGCTATACATAGTAACTTACCTACTAGGTTGTCTTGCCCAATCTTCTATCAAGCAAAGTAAATAACTCCACACATCGGATGTTAGTAAACACAACCCTCTACCGTGGTACTTATGTGTTGAAGAGGTTACAAGAGACACGACGTGGACTCTTTAAAGAGGCAAACCAAGAGTTCATAAGGAATGACAATAAACTGCCTTAACTACCTAGGTACGTGGTGACCGAAAAGAATCGAATATAGCAGTACATGCTTCAATTTTATTGCCAGCAACTTTGTAGTTAACATGACTCTACTTTATAAAGGTGAAACGACAGCTGATACTGAGTATACCATTCTAAGAAGTCAGAGGAAACAGAAACTATTGACGCCCAGTTCGAAAGACGTATTCTGCATATCTGATTACACCGGCTTGTACGTTATAAACCTACGTGTAAGTAACACAGGCGGTGACGTTCACCCCAAGCACAACGATGTTGCTAGTATGAAATACCTAGTTAGCTTCTGCTCCGAAGAACGACAGATCTCTCTTCGTACGGCAGGAACTCGCCGTCGTCACAAAAAAATGGTCGGTCAAACAAAATCCAAAGGATCACGAGCTCTCGTATTTTATGGGCAGGGGGACCGGATTGCTAGTTACACGATGGCTAAAAGAAACATAAAAAGAAAATAGCACAAGCTTCTCTTATGACGACTCATCAAGCCCGAGTCTTACAGTCTATAAATTATCGAGTCCCCCCCTCCCCTCTGGGCTATTCAAGTTTATCCCCTTTCTCTCATCAACGAACAAAACCCCATCATCCAACACCAGCAACCAACACCATATTCTATCCACCAAGGCACAAACCAACACTCACCAACCAACCAACCAACCATGTCCAGCCCCCCTCCCCCCCAAGATCCCAAGCCCTCCTCCTCCTCCTCCTCCCCCTCCTCCTCCCCGCCCAAATCCGAAGGCGACAAGCAGCCCACTCAACAACAACAAGAAGAACAACATCAACAACAAGAACAACAAGAAGAACAAGAACAAGAACAACAAGAAGAAGAGGAAGAAGAAGAAGAATCCTACACCTACGGCCACCACCCAACCGTGTACGACGACGACGACGGGACGGGCGACAACGAAAACAACAACAACGCGCAGTCCTACGCGCCGGTGCCGTCCGAGCGGGACAGCAGCGGCGACGTCGCGCGGCGGCACCACCGGCAGTGCTCGTTCGGGGACCGCCGCCGCGGGGACCGGACCGGGGACGACGGCAAGGACGGCAGCGGGCACGGGGGCGGGTTCGGGGGCGGGAGCGCGGGGGCCGCGTGAGTGAGCCGGACGCGGACGCGGACGACAAGTTTTCCTTCTTTTTTTTCTTTCTTCTTCCTTTTAAAGAAAAATTAAAAAAAAAGAAAAAAAAAAGGGGGGGGTAATTTTATTTGGCAAGAGTGGAGAGAGAGAGAGAGAGAGAGATGTGGTGATGTCAGTATCGGTATATTGATAAATTTACATTGAGTGTAGGTAGGTAGGTAGTAGGTTATTTTAGACAAGCGGAAAGAGGAGAATGGCGAGACGCCACTCAGACGACTTGGCTTGGATTGCCCCTTGGCTATGCTGGCCAGAATAGGGGGGCCGGGGGGTTACGACTGTAATCCGCATTTCTTGAATTAAATTTCTCCTATTGTAGACTCCTATTGTAGACTCTTTCCTAGAACGCAAGTAAATATCAAATATACCCGACATAAAAGTACAGTCAAAAAAAAAAAAGATCAAGTCAGATCCACACTACACCCATCCATCCCATCGCATCCCCCTTTCCTCTCTATAAATCCTATACACAAGCACCTCAGATACCCCCACAATAGCTACCTAACACATGGAAATCTCGAACCCCCTTTTTCTCTTTCATTCCCTTACCTCGGTCCGATATCCCTAATCACACAAACCTATAAGAAAGCTACGCAACCATTACATCTAAGAAAATCTGTTCATTGACAGAATATGTCTATCAATTCCTCCTTCCCCTTGATCCTACCAAGATATTACTAACTGACATCAGTGACAGAGAGCTATCTATCTATCTTACTCCTTTCCCCCTCTGTCCTCTTTCCTCTCCCCCCCTCTATACCTAGTGAAAAGATAAAAACGCATCGCATCTGCCTAGCTTATCTTAGCATAATATCGTATCCTCTATTCCTCTTCCGACTCAATGGAGGAGCCTTCCTCATCCTCCTCGGAGCCCTCTTCATCGTCCTCATCCTCATCCTCTTCTTCTTCCTCGCCGCCCGGGGCCGCGAGTCCGTAGTCGTCATGAAAGTCGGACAGCTGCTTGACTTGGGTCTTGTAACCCATTTCCTGGAGCTCCTTCTCCATTTTCTATTGTATAACTCTGTTAGTATACCTGGATTCCCTTTTCTTCTAGTACAGTGAACGATAAAAAGGAGGATGTATCAAATCGACTTACCTCTACCATAACGTTTGCGCAGCACACCACAACGTTGCTCTTGCCCGGTTCGAATAGCGGCAGAAGCCAGGTCTTCATAGCATCCCGGATGTCCTCTACAGTTACCGCCCTCACCTTGGCCAGCATCTTAGTGCTGTGGTCCTGTTCCAGGCCTCTCACCGTGCCGACAATGTAGTTCTGCACAGCTGCTGTAGCCATCGTGGCCTGCTCGTCTGCCATGGCCATGACGAGCTGGCTGATAGCACCCTCGATCATTGGCTTCTCAAAGGCGACGGTACCGTCAACCAGGGCCGCGATCGCATCTCGTGCGGCGGCGATAGCCTTCGCTGCTAATGGGGACCGATACACTTTATAGTGCAAGTATCCACCGTCCAACTCCTTGGCAAAATAGACACCGTAGGCCAGCCCATTGCCGCGCACGGCATTCCATAGTGTACCCTCTACTGTTTCCAGATACTGAATGGCAACTAAAAGTGCTGGAACACCAGGGTCCTTAAATGACGTAAAGCCCTTTCCGGAACTGATAGCATATGAACTGTCGATCGCCGTCATGGGGACAATTGTGGCGCCAATGGATCCAGGGTTACGGCCCTCGTCGTTGAGAAGTGTATAAGGCTTAACAATGGGCAAAATATCCTCGGATATAGAGCCAAGAGATTTGGATAGTATGTCCCAAGGCTTGGCAGGGTCGGGTAGCTTGTTACTGGACAGGTCTGCCGTAACAAGAATTCGAATATTGTCAAAAGTAAACACGGATTTTCGGAGCTCTTCAAACCACGCTATAGCAGTATCCGGGTCATTCTCAAGTATCTTCTTGAGCCGACGCAGATAGACAGCCTTTACTAGTGTGCGCTTAGCTACAAGTAGAGACGAGGGATCGTTGTGGAGGGCCATTTCTATCTCGTTCGCCATGACTCTACCGTCACGCTTGGCTTCTGGGATGTCAGCCAGTTGTTTTGTGACGCTAGCCTTTAGGCGAGTGATGTCAAAGATGCTATCAAACATCATGGTACGAATCCATTCTATAGCGGTAGTGTACTTCTCAGGTTCCACTTGCATGCGGATCAGAAAGCTTTCCGAATCACTAAATTTAGTACCACTCTCTAGCGCATAGCTTATCGTGTCTCTCTCAAGCTCCATGACGACCTGCTCAAAATCGATACGTTGGCCATTGCGAGTAATGGGAGTGTTGAAGAAGTTGTCGCCAAACGTTGCCATGAGGGGTTTGTATTTGACAGGAAGCTTTGAGGTGCCGACATGAACTGCAATGTGCACAAAATTGGTCTGCACGTCCTCGAACTGGACAAATAGTGGTGCACCGGACGGCGCCTCGTCAATCACTTTCTGGGCCAAGTTATCATAGAGACCGAGTTTCCGGGCCAGGCCAGATCGTGCTGTCTGAGACCGAATGAAGTGGATCGACTCCGTTGGGGGTACCGGCCATTTCTGTAATAAGGAAGCTGGTATCTCAACATCGTTCTGTTTCTTGGCTTCTTCAAGCTTCTTTCGGCGCAACTCTAATCCTTCTGGCCCCAATTCTTGTTTCCGCTTCTCGATTCTTGCGAGCTCATCCTCCTTCTGCTTCGTTGCTAATTTCAAGGAGGGCTTTCCGAGAATAGAAACATGATGAGCATCAACAATCCACTTTTTCAGAAAGTTCCGCCACTGCTCATCGGTCCATTTCTCAAGGACTTCGTATTCGCTGAGAGTCTCCAAGTCCTTCAGGGTCGAGCCGTCCCTCCTACCAAAGAGGTAGTCCGTGATAATGTTAGTAGCAAAGAAAGATTCCGACTCTTCTGCCGACGCTTTCACCTGTCTTCTTTCCCTCTGAATACACTCGTTCATATAAGCCATATCCAATGGCTTAGACGCGACCTCCTTGAGCAGGGATATTAGACGTTGTTCGACAAAGGCAAGTTTCTCGGTTGCTACTCCGGTTGGTTGGAACCAAATAACGTTATTTGGGCGAGAATCCAACCAGTATGCGACTGAGCTTGCGAGTTCCTCTTTTTCAACCATGACGTTCTCGAGGACTGCAACCGATGATCCGCACAAGTATGTCAAGAGAATGTTCAACGCCGAGGCCTCAACCATATCGATGCAATTAGGCCCAAAGAACCCTACAATCATGTCTCCGGTCGATTCATCTTCTTCTGGGAACTCGATCGTTTCAATCGTTGTCGTCTTGAGAGGCGGGGGCTGGGCAGACTCTATCCATGGTCGGCGGAAAGGTGCATCAAGTGGCGGAATGTCGTCTTTGATGCTGTCCTCAAATGTTTCTAAGATCTCAAGAAGGTTATTGTGGTTGACTTCTCCAATGACGATAACGCACATATTCCGGGGTTGATACATTGTCCTGTGAAAGTCTCTAATTTTCTCAGGGGTCAGGACTCTCAGAGCCTCCATCATGCCGCCAGTTTCGTATCTGAAGCCAACATTCTCCGGGTAGAGTAGGCGACGGGCTTTGATGTCCATAAGTTCTGTGCTCGTATACTGCACACCCTGCATTTCAGAATACACGACCCCGGCGTCGTTACCTTCGCCATCGATGTGATGTACCTCAGTCAGGCAGGCCGCATCGGTCATGGTGGGCAAGACGAGGTGCTCCAGGTAAACTGGCAACGTTTGGGCGAAGCCTTCCCAGCCAGCAGTCTCCAGAGTGTAGGCAGTATGATCGGTAGCAGTCCAGGCGTTGGTTGAACCATAGGCTCTCGAGGCTAGTTTATCCAAGAGGCCCTTGTAGTGGTAGCTCCTGGATCCCATGAAGACTAAGTGTTCAAGGGTATGGGGTGCACCGGAGTCATCGAAGATCTCGGTAGCCAAGGCGAAGTATCCATTTACCTTGGGACCCTTTCGGTCAACCACGATAACCTGCAACCCACTTCTCTCGGAGTCATATCGAGTTACCGTTGCAGGGGCATATTTGGTGTCGAATTTTTGAATCCTACGAAAACGCGGATTAGATCCTAGAGAGCCCATCTTGACCTGAAGCACTCTCGACAAGGATGTCGTGTATGAACTGCTAATGCATTAGTTAGAGACCGGAACGAGGTCTTTTTTCTATTCTTTTTTTGGGAAGCTAAGAAATGGGTGTTCCAAAGTCCGTTTGACAATATTTCCAGGCAATATAGAAAAGGGGGAAATGCAATAATATGATAACATGAAAAAATAAAGGGTATCTAAAAGGGATCCTAATAATAGAGACGGTCTATTAGAAGGCACTTGCCCCTGGTGTGACCTCACATGTAGCCCAAAGCAGAGGACAGACGCCACTGTAGTATGGAATAGGAGAAGGCACATGTACCATAGGTTGATGCCCAATTCCTTATACATGATAGCAGCTACAGCTATAAGGCCAGCAGCTAGCAGCAATGCCCGAGGTGGCAGCAGGCTCAACATGTTGTGTGTGGTTCAGAGTCACAAACATACGATGTTCGTAACTATAACCACAAGACAAGGATGTCAAGAAGCAGTCATGCTTATAGGAAAACAGGGATTGAGTGCTGGGTAGGTAGGTGGGTAGGTAGTGTGTATATCATCACTTGTAGATCCGGGGAATGCCAGAATCGGGATCTGGTAAAATTTTCTGTGGAGGGGGGATTGCTGACATACCTTAGAGGCTGCTGTTCTTGTTGTTGTTTTTGTCGTGTAGTACTATACGGTGATACAGAGGGAATCCAATGAGCGGCAAGCGAATCTCGGAAGCTGGCGACTCTATGCCGTGGAGGGAGGACCTTGGACAGGAGTGGAATAATCCTGGGAGACAGCTTGGCTGGTTCGTGGGTTGTGGCTATCCTATGAAGATAGACGGACAATATATGTCTGTCTGGTTGTTCATGAGGAAAACAGAAGGATCAATATGTAGCTTCAAGTGAGGTAGGTTGAAGTGGTTTAGGCTGAGTATATAAAAATACTCGTCTCCCTTCTCAGGTGTGGGTGCGCCGACGAAGGTATTTAAGCAGGCTACCATATAATATTGGCTCGGGGGGAGATAGAAATCTGTCTGTAGGTATGTATTAAATATTGAATGCCGGTGTGTAATGCAGTGCAATGCAATATTACTGTGAATATCCGATGCCAGATGAAAGAAAAAGAAGCAAAAAAAGAGGTGTATTGATATAAAATAAAAAAGAATGACCTCTATGTTCCGGATCAGGTAGGACAGGTGACAGGGTGGGTTTGATAGGTAGGCACGATATCTATCACTTCCATACGAAGTGAATTTCCTGGCTCGTCGCAATGTAGTGCCTCATGTGGTAAGTAAGTTGTAGTAAATGAAGGGGGATTGGAACCTGATAAGAGGTAGTAGTAGTTGAGATAGGTCAAAGTTTAGGAAATAGAATGGGGACTTGGAACCCCGCGTTGGTCCAGCTAAGGGTGCTAGGTACCTACCTACTTCAATTACTTACCTACTACCCCGCTATAGTGGGACCGGATACTTTTTCATTGAGTTATGTTGGATGCGTAAGTAAAGTGGACCTCTGATTTTTCCGAAGGACCTCAGTCTCCAGCTGAGGTCCATCACATGCATGCATGTAAGTAAGAGGTGGTCCAAGCTTCCCGTCATGTCTTGCATTGTTTGGCTGAAGCTGTCATGACAACTAACCCACCACTAATTCACCACCCACCATCTACCATCTACTAATCTATCCATTCATTCATTCATTTGTCTTCCCGTTTTGAATGAGTAGTGAGTAGTTGGTAGATCTCAGGACCTCGATTCACTAATTTTTTCTTGTCTCCTCTTCGTTCTCCTTCGCGCCTAACGGCTATGGCGGCGATCGGAGGAGGCCACATCGGCCATGCTCTCGTCGACTTCTCCCTCTACGGCACATTTCCAGACGAAGACTTGTCCTCGAGACAAATTACCGCCAACGACCTTGCCCTGGCTCTAGAATCCCTAGCTGCAGCCAAAGAGAAGCTCGAGGTACGCTATTGCTAAGCCGCGTCCATGTGTCCCGCCCATTCCAGCTAAGCATCCAAAATCGCAGGCCGATATCCACCAGATCAACGAAGACACAGCTCCCGATGTAAATCAGTGGGTCGCCCACGCGAAGTCCCTCGAAGACGATGTAAATCGAACGCGTAATTGGGCGAACGAGATTGTGCGGAGGTCTGAAGCCCCTGATGTCTCGGGAAGAACCATAGAAGAAGCCGAAGAGAAGGTCGAGTTTCTTCGGCAGGAAGTCACCTATAATCAGCAGGTTCACCATGCATTGAAGAGCATAAAATACGTAAATGAGTTGTTAGATCAGGTCGAACAGGCCCGGGACGAGAGGAGGATAATAGATTCGCTCCGTCTGCTGGAGAGTAAGAAACAGTCAGCCCATGCCCGCCATGTTCCTGCTGCTGACCCGGTCTCCAGCGTCCTGGACTGCCCTCGATGAAGTGCCTGTTAGCAAGTCTTGCCGTGTCATGAAGCTCTTGGATATACGAGCCTTTGAGCTGAAATCGGCCGTGCACGATGTATTTGATTATGTTTGGAATTCGTTGGTGCAAGTCGATGCAGAAGCAGCCAAGGTGACCGTGTTTGATAGCCGTGAAGGTAGAATAAGCAAATCCAAACTCTGCAGTAGCAATGCTAACTATATGCAGATGAGCAAATGAGTCTCGCCGACGCTGTTATTGGCCTTAAAGCTTATAAGGAGGTTGATCAGAGAATGGCTATTCTTTGGCATAATCTCAACGAAGCGTTAGTAGGTCCTCGAACCGATCCTCAAAACCCACAACTACCCACGGTGAAAGTCGAAGACGTGAGTTAAGCAAGCCCCTGCTTTTCTAATCTCCAACTAAAGGCGTCTAGTCGTCCTTACATCTGTATGGCCAAGCAGATAGGACTATTGCATCCCTATTCTGCGATCTACAGCAGATTATGACCTATCTATCAACCCGATTACCTGAAGACCTCGTATATGCGCTCTCCAACGTGATGATGCCAGACCTCATACCCCGGATAATCAGCTCGTGGCTAGACTCTGTAGTTCCCGCATCGCTCAAGGATATAGATGAATTTCAGCAAGTTATCGACGCTGCGGGAAATTTCTGTGCTATTCTTGGAAACCTCAAGTTTTCCGGCTTTGAAGAATTGCGAGAATGGGTAGACAATGCGCCACGAGTTTGGCTTGCCAAATGTAGGGAAACGGCCTTAGATTCGGTGAGAAAGAAGCTTAGCCAAGGACTCGGGGAAACAAAAGAGATAGAAAGGGTTGAAACACAGGTGCTCTCAGCGTCAGATGATGGAGAACAAACAGCCAACGGCAATGGGGTAGCCACGTCCACTGGGAATGAGAATAATACCACAACGGTGTCTAATGAGGACGACGGCACTGACGCCTGGGGTTGGGGAGATGACGATAATGATGGCTCCAATGAAACCCTCGACGCCCCCACGGAAACCCAAACGGATGTAGTGCCCGACGAAGAGGGAGCGCTCGACGCATGGGGATGGGGAGATGAGGATACGACAGATGTCCCCCCTCAAGAGCCTATATCGAAGCCAGAAGAGTCGCAGCCGAAACCAGAAGCCCGAGAGTTGACGCTGAAAGAGACATACAACATTTCCTCCATGCCCGAGCCCGTGCTCTCATTAATAACTACTATTCTTGAAGACGGGGCATCTTTACTTGGGTATGTTATCCTCTTGACCCCTCTACGCTTAAGTGCTAATTCATCATAATAGTAGCGAGGATAATCCAATGAGTGCCGCAGCTGCTGGTCTCTTCTCACTTCCTACTCTTGTTCTTGCCATGTTTAGAGCCGTGTCGCCATACTACTATTCTCTACAAAATGGTGGAAACATGTATGTCATTCTTGCTGCGTCCCCGGAGAGATGCTAATATAACCCAGGTTTTTATACAACGATGCATCTTACCTAGCGGAGCAACTCTCTGCCTTCTCAAAGGACTGGAAAGCAAAAAAAGACATCGTACCTCGTGCAATTACAATGGTCCGTTTAGACAATGATATAAAAACTCTTCAGTCATTTGCCGCACGTGCCTACGCATCGGAGATGTCAACACAGCGAACTGTAATCCGAGATCTGCTTGGAGGACCTCAGAATTTTCTCCAACAGGATGGACTCGGCTCATCTGACTTGGAGTCTCAAGTTGATAATGCGACTGGGCACGTTCGCGCCCTCGCTGCCACGTGGTCGCGAATACTTTCGAAATCTGCCTGGAGTCAAGCAGTTGGCTCGCTAGTTGACACGATTGCCTCCAAGCTCATCACTGATGTTATGGATCTGGCAGGTATCGGGCAGGATGAGGCTTACAACATCGCAAACCTCATATCAAGGATAACAGAACTCGACGATATGTTTCTGCCACCAGACGCGGGCAAGGATGCCATCCCTACCACAGCCGAGTATGCTGACAGCTGGCTGCGACTTAAATATCTCAGCGAAGTTTTACAGAGCAATTTGCAGGATGTGAGGTACCTCTGGATGGAGAGCGAGCTGAGCTTGTACTTCACTGTCGATGAAGTGGTCGACCTTATCGGGCTGAGTTTTGTGGATAACGCGCGGACGAGAGAAGTTGTGCGGGAAATACAGGGGAACCCGAATCCACTTGGTCAGGGATAAAAGCACCATGCTATGTCTAGATTCGCTTCTCTCCTAATAATGTGTGAATCGATCCGGAGGATATAATCATGTGCCCTCGTCCGAAGTCTTGATATAGAAGCTCACAATGTGGTACTCAAAAAGATGGCTTTGCATCAAAAAGCATCCATCTCCCGAGTCAAGATCCTGACCTCTAAATATGTATATACTAAGGAGGACGCACTTATAATCATTATCATGCATAGCCACAAGTTAAATGTCATATAGCCAAATCAACAGCAAAGTATACCTAAGTAATACTGTAGATCATCAAAATTTCACAGGTGACGTTACTGCGCGAAGATCGTCGCACTAGCGCGTCTATAATACGACAAAGGGAAAAAAAAGGAAAAAAGGGGCTACATAGGTATGGTGTCGGGTATGGGCGAATACGAAGTTTTAAAACTTGTAACAGCCGGTCCGTATTTCAAGGACAACACGCACAGCCAGTCACCTAACCCTGGACCGTTATCGCATGTGCGACAGCTTTCAACCCGCGTCAAATCCCGGGATACGATACGACTGCACGCTCGCGCATCTTGCCGCGTATAGGTAAGTAGGTAGGTAGGTAGGTAGGTAGGCATTGCGTACATGGGCCTGGCTACGGTACGAGGGTTATGACATCTTGCGGTTTTAGTACTTAACCTAGCTAACTTATGTAGACCCTCTGCCAGTGACGATGAGTAGGTACTGTTCGCAAAGTCCGGCTTGCCAAGAGTCATTGTGACGGACGGCTGGATAGGAAAGGCCGTCAAGCTAAGTCATTAGGAATATGCTTGGCCCGATGTAGATGGGCCATCGCTACGGTTAGGCATCCGGATACTGCTTACTACTTGGTTGAGATGTGCTTGCTGATAGTAGACGTACGAATTCACTTGCCGTTAGTAAATGTCTGTCACGGTATCGGATCATGCAGTAAGTAGTATAGGAATGTGACTCAAGACTCGCTCACCTAGGTTACTACTACTACTAACAAACCTCTTATCGCTACCAGAGCGTGAATATCAAAAACCGCACAGAGAGTACCTAGGTAGGTGCTATACCTCTGCTGCACCGTCAACCGCCAACCACCAAAACTGAGTGAGACATGGGACGCCTTCCGACCCCAACCTCGCGAAACTACGCGTGGTAAAATTTCCACTACGATTTAACCCTACTTACCTACCACCAGGGAGCGAGGAGTCTCAACTAGCTATTAGGTACTTTAGCCGCCCTTCGAAAGACAAGACATGCATACATATCATACCTAATCTATCGAAGCCCACATCAGGGACCAGAAGACGAAATCGAGAAAAAAAGAAAGGGGAAAAGGGAGGAGGCTGGGAAACATAATATGCGTATGTCTCATCCGATCACTGGGTTTGGGTCTTATCAACTGGCAGTCTCTCCCATTGCGCTCTCGTTACTTACATTAGGTAGGCATCATATAACTAATTAACTACACGAGCACCTATATATTGGCACTAACGGAGAAAGATAAGGGTTGAAGGTAATAGGGAGGAGGAGGTTGGGATGGGAAGGAGAGAAGAAAAAAAAAGGGGGTGGGGGGCTGAGACTGGCTGGCTGGCGAGAAGGATATATGCAGAGCGACAGGTATAACCTAGACGAATAAGGGGGGTTCGAGATAGGACACAAAAGCGCGGACTATAGTTGATGTAACTAGATAGACACCTAGGTTAGATACCTGCAAAGCCGAATAAGTAACCGTGTTAGCAATAAGGGGGAGGAGGGGGGAGTTGATAGTGGGTGGTGGAATAATCGTAAGGATAAGGAGGATGCTATAACGGAGCTGTATACCTACCCATCTTACACAAGTAGTATAGGTGATCTGCCCACGTAGACGTGGAGAATGAGCGATATAGGGGGAGGGGGGGGAGGGGGAAGGGGAGTAGATTGGCATTAGCATCACTCACTATGTAACTAGGATATCTACATACTACGTACGTACCCTTTACACGTAGAAAGAAGGATATCGTAGCTCTCTCCGTGTCTCCTGTGATTATCATGCTCTCATTGCCATTTCTCTGAAATAGTCTATGGAGTATCAATATGTTAGCAGCCGTAGTAGTAGTCTATACATACCTTACCTAACCTACCTTACCTACCTTACCTTACCTAGGTTAACCTACGGGATGATCAGCAGTTAGGGAGGCAGGCGGCTGTAAGGAAAGAAGGTACGTACGTAAAACACGTATTAAGATAAACCGAGTTTTTTTCTTTCTTTCTTTCCTGCTTTGTTGATATCTTACCCTCCTACTACTACCATTACAGAGGAGCGAGCAAGCTAGTGCGTGCTTTTAAACAAAATTCAAAACTCAAAACTCAAAAAAAAAAAAGTTGAAAAGGGGGAAAAGGGGGGGCACAGAAGATGAGAGGGAGAGGGAGGGGAGAGGATATCCTCGAGTTCAAAGCTCTGAAATAATAAGAACGAACGACCTAACCAAGGACCGACCCTTCAATTCTCTCGTCTTTTACCTACATAATTTCTTTTCACCTAACCTACCTACCTACCTAACCTAACCTAACTATCTACCTGCCTTACCATCAATGTCCACCCATCCCATCCCATCGCCATCGCAATATCCCTCCCATCCCACCCAATATCACCTTGAACGCCTCACAATTAATTCACTGTTCCAAAACACGAACAGTCAGTTAGTTCAGTGGTTTAGGTAGATACCAAGTCCCGTTCCACGCAGCATCGATAGCAGTAAAATCACTAAGAAACAACTATCTATCCTATGCTATCTATCCTATGCTATCTATCCTATGCTATCTATCCTATGCTATCTATCCTATGCTATCTATCCTATGCTATCTATCCTATGCTATCTATCCTATGCTATCTATCCTATGCTATTTATCATAAACACAGGAAGAACTCACCTATCATTATCATCTACCATGAATCGTTGACTCCTTTTTATTTTATATTTTTTACAAAACATATCACTCAGTTCAAGGTCCAAACCTTTTTCACATCAAATATAAAAACACTCAAGTTAAGCAAAAGGCAAGATATGGTGCATATAATATGTAAGTGTAAGTTAGATAGCGTAGGTTTTTATCGCTGGTATTTTAGAATAATGGTTTGGTATCTCGCTTTTTTTCGCAACTAAATTGTGAACCCCCCTGCCCTCCCCCCCTTTCTTACTCATTCAGTTCCAGACTTTTTTTATCTTCCATTTTCTTCTCTCATTTCTCGCTTCGTCTCTCGCTCTATCTCGTGAGGAAAAGAAATACAAACCCCCAATACGGGATTTCTCTCAAGACAGCATCCGCATTACAAGGGGGGGCAGATGCTAAGACTTCGCCAAGCGCTCGCTACCCTCTCCCCCTCCTTTCTGTCACTCTTCTCATGCACCATTTTTTCAAAACTTCATCCTCCGATCTAGGCGGTTCACTCGTCCTGCGAGAGATAATGTTCTCGGCCCGGCGGATCTTGTCGCACCGACAGAGTATTTAGGAAAAGAACAGGTGGTAAATTAGAAAAAGAAAAATCCGAAGTCGTAGCGAGGGTATTTGCTTCGGACCTGAAAGATAGGGGGAAAAAAATAGGAAACCTTGTACCATGAACGACCGTACGATATTGGCCAACGCCCCTTGATTCTTTGTGCCCTAATGAATGAACTTGTTCCTGTTCCGAAGAAAAAAAGCCCAAAGCTAGAAGAATGATAAAACGCCATCGCAATGCAAAAGGAAATTTCATTCAGAGAAACCGAATGACCCGTTATGACTATAGACCGTGGATTGGTTCTGTCGGTATTGGGGAAAATAGAAAGCTTGAGCCTCTACTCCTCGTCTTCTTTATGTGTGTGTGTGGTATGTAGCATGAGATCGGACTCAATCAGGGTTGGCGATGAAAAGGCGGCCCGACGTTAGAGTCGCAGTGCGCTCGTCAACGCTACCTCGTCGCCTCAGATCTTCAGGGTTCTTGACACTCTTCTCCCGCGTGAGCGCCGCATTCATCAAGCTGTTGCTCGCAAGCTTGGAGGCATTCGAGGTCATCAGCTCGGGCAGGGCATCGGCCTTCTCGGCGCTGCTGCCGCTGTGAGTACTTTGCGCCCGCTCGATCTTGTCATCGCCGGGCCGGAATTCAGGGTCGTCCATGACCAGACTGCCCCGCTCGGGGGTGTCGCCAGGACTCCATTTCTTGCCGCTGTGCGAATGACCACCACCCGAGTTACGGTAGGCAAGACCTCGGCGACCACTAGCCGTGCTGCTGCGCCCGCTGCTCCCTGTCCTACGGTGATGCGCGCGCTGCATGGAGACGTCGTCGTCGTCGCTATCCTCGCCCTCGACTTCGGTGGCACTCAATCGCAGCGGTACGCCGCCGACGCCCATGTAATTGTTGTCGGGGCTGTAGCCGACCACGCCGGGCTTGCCGTGGTGTCGGATCTTGGCGGCGACCTTGCCGGCGCCGCCGATGCCGGTAGAGGAGCGGCTCTGGCTCGAGCGACCGGTGACTTCTTGGTTGGCTCTCTGCTTCGCGGCACGCTGCTGGGCCAAGATGCGGGGGTCTTCGCTCTGGGATCGATCACACCATACGGTGGCTTTCTGCTTTCGCAGGAGGGCCACGTAACTCAGGGGCTGGGGACCGCCGCCGGAGCGCGAGGAGATGCTGCGGCGAATATCGGTGGTAGGAGAGGTGCGGAAGGCGGGCGGGGGGTTGTTGCTCGATACGCTGTTGAAGGTGTTGACCGAAGGCGAGCGTCGGTTGTGCCCCATGGGGGGCTGTGGTTGCTGCAAATGCATCGGATAGACTGGGAATACGTTGGAGGATTTTGTTCTGGTTCTCGAGTGGGAGTAGATGGCCGAGGAAGAAGCGTCGAAAGGCGCCCTTCTAATATGCCGGTCCTGCCCTAGCATGGTGAATGAGTCTTGTGTGTTCCTGACTGCTTTGCTTGTTTCACGGTGACGAAATACGTTATTTTTTTTGGTTTTCTTTACCAGTTATGTTTTTGAGTGATTTATCTCTCCCTTGTGTGTACTCGGTTTCCCTTTTCCCTTTGTTCGGATTCAAGGAGGTGGGTGGTAGTGGTGGTGGTGGTGGTGACGGTAGTGGTTATTATTATCTTCAAAGGTAGGACGAATGAATGAACTACCTAGATAGGGAGAGAGAGAGAGAGGGAGGGAGGGAGGGAGGATGTTTTTGTTGTTATGCGCAACCGACCGACTGGCGGGTGGTGGTGGTGCTGTGCCAGTCGAATGTTTTTGTTTTTTTGTTTAAACTTATAGTTAAGAGAGAGAGAGGGAGGGAGAGAGAAGGAGAGGAGGATAAGATGATGTAAGTAGGTATAAAGATTAATTAGGTAGTCCAAGGTTGAGGCTGTGATGCGGAATGGATCCTCTTTCTCTTTCTCTCTTTTTTTTTTTTCTTGGTGGGAGGGCCTTGGTCAAGTACCAAGTAGGTAGTATGTAAGGTAGGTAGGTAGTAGTAGGTATGTATGTATTACTCGGCAGTGCTGAGTGAACGTTGCATAGCACGGCGCAATGCGAGCTGACCAGGTAGGTACCTAGGTAGTACACTAAGTACTAAGGTATAGTAGTGGGTACTATACGTACTGTAGCGTACAGTAACAGCGCTGTCTTGTATGTACAGTACGGTGCACTAAGTACACTACACACTAGGTAGGTACTTTACTTTCCCCTCTTGGTAGTAGTGGGGTTTGCGGGTTGCGGGTTGCGGGTTGCGGGCTGCAAGTTGCAAGTTGCAAGTTGCAAGTTGCGAGTTGCAAGTATCGCTGTAGGCAGTAGTAGTGTAGTGTAGAATCTTGTGAATTGCTTGTTATTATTGAATGTATGTACCACGTTCGTCTCGTGCCAGAAACACCAAAACTGAAAATGAGTGAAGCGAAGCACACAACAAGCTTTCGGCCACGTCCGCGCAAGGCCCAGGTGCACCGAGTCCGGATACAACGACGTGGAGCAACGCAATCCCCGGTGGGCCAGATGTGTCGATGTCGTCGTCGTCAGTACAGTAGCGTGTTAGTGCTCGCAGAAAGAGGAGCGCGTAGGTACCCAGGTTAGGTGTGTGTCTGTGCTGGAGCTGGAGCTGCAACTGCACTGCACCAAACCCCACGCACTTCACTTCTTCCCCAGTGCACTGTGCTGCTTGTCTATCTTCTTTTCCTTTTCTTCTTCACTTGTCTTTTCCGATCTTCCTGTTTCCAGGATATACTTCTTCTTCTTCTTCTTCACCTTCCCTCAATGTCCACACAGCTTCTCTCTCTGGAAAGGAAACCGACTGTGTGAACAGAAGAGAGGAAAAGGAAGAGATAAAGAGAGAGACAAGAGGGATGAAAAAGTTTCACGCTTGCGGTGAGCCGTCCCTCTTCGCCTTTAGCGCAACTAATAGAAGAGAGTAGGGAGTAGTAAGGTAGCCTCGTAATGTATCCGCTCTGGCATGCGAGGTCCGTGTTCTCTAGTATATAAGTGTGTGTGTAGTAGCGCTCGTCCTTGAGACCAAGATAAAAAAGAAAAGAAAAAGAAAGGAATGAAACAAAAAGCAGGTGTAAGTCAAGGTGAGGGTGTTGTAGTAAGTATGGTATGCAGAACAATGTACATAGATAGGTAAGGTAGCTCCTCTCGTTAATTCACCGAGAAACGTGCTGTAGGCGCGATCCAATCAACGCTGATGGCGATGCAGGGATCTTTCTGTCTCTCTGCGTGTGTATGTGTAATCTGTAGGTATGTAGGCGGCCTCGCCGCTCTCGTTGCCGTGCTGAAATTATTATATTATATTGACCTGAATCGAGTGAGTCGCATGTAACTCCGAGGATCTTGTCGTTGCTATCATGGGATCTCGATGTTGTTGACGTTTGCAGAAACGATTGTCCAATAGCTGTGTCCCACCGCAAAGTCGATCACTTGTACTTTTTTTTTGATATCCTTCCTTGGAATTGAGCGGATGATTTCCTCCTTACGAAGCGCCTTGTTGATCCGAGAGTTGGGACAAGGATGTATGATTGACGCAGGGGACCCAAAACTGAAGATGGGGCGGGGAAAGGAAGAAGAGAAAAGAATGCTCTTGATGAGAAAAAAAAGAGGTTCTAAAGCTGACCATGTCTTCCTTGGCCTTCTTTTTTGTCTTTTTCTTCTCTCTTTCTTGTTCGGTCTACCGGATTGACCCTATGGATCTTTTTTAGTATAACTCAATTGCCAAGGATGGGCAGCTAGGTGGGTAGGTAACTACCTAGGTAGGTGAAGATTACTTCAATACTTCTCTTACAAGTAATGTGCCTCCTCAAAGCATCCAGTTGCCTCTCTCTCTCTCTCTCTTTTGTTGTTGTTTCCCTTGTCGGCCCTATTATATTAAGTTTCCTTACTATTATCTATACTAATAACCGTTAGGTAGGATTATCGTGATAAATGGCGTGTGTGTCTTATGTTATTAGTGTGTAAGCGGTACTGTTATCTTGAAATGTTCCGTAGATAATGAGCGAGTTTTTGATCTCGTGGGGCCCTCCCAAGCCCAAGTCAAGTCCAAGAACTAAGTCGATGTCTAAATGGGATTGTTGACGATAAAGCATGGGATTGTGGTGTGTGTGTGTGGATGGCTGCAGGTGATTGGATGGCCGGGGTATGTACAAAAAGAGTTCCAGCTAATGTTCGTCTTCGATAGTCTCGGAATGACCTGCCTGCCGCTCTGGGACTTGTCCTGTTCCAATCCATCCTTGTCAGTTTGTTCGGCAGCTTGAACTTTGTTTCCTCTAATCAACCAATGCGACGTAATCCTGTTGATTGAATTCGGTGTTGATGTGTTGATGGGATACACAACACCAGCGTCAGAGACTAAATGTATCTCGACATGCAGCTATGTAATATAGATAGGGGGGACGGAAAAGAAAAAGGAAAGAAAAAAAAAAGCATCAAATGCATGGCCTGGGATGTGTATAATAAACAACTCCGTTTCCGCTGTCAATATTGCGATGACAACATACAGTCAGGTAGCACACATAACATAAACCTCAGCTTTAAAGTAGTAGTTATGCAATGTTCAGTCGATCGATTGATGTCGGGTATGTAAAAGGGATGACAAGAGGGAAGAGGGGCATTGGAAACACACACCAGACACACCAGCATACAACAACCACGGTAACATACATTTGATACATTTGATACACTACATAGGCATAGTATGTACAGTAAGTACCTATGTTGTAGTCGTATGTAGCATGAGAAGAATTGAAACCACCAGACACTAGCTGAGGTGAGGTTTCCTATCATCTGTTTGATGCTCGTGGTTGGTAAGGCGAGGATGGCATGGGTCTCCTGGACCCCTCCGCACCCGGTTGCGAGGAAAAGAGAACGATCAGCATCACGTACCTGAATTGAGAATCCACTTTTTTAGAGAAGAGAGTTAATGACAAAAGCCAAGAAAGGGTTATGCCGGGATCAGAAAGAGAAGAGATTTCTCTCTTCTTCTTTTTTCTCACTTGTAATAAGTAAGAAGAGCCCGAAGGGCCTCCTTTTAAATGCTGGCAACTCGATGATGGATGGAGTGAGGTGAGTGGTAGTCTTCCAACCCCAGATACACCACTTCAAGTTGGTTATTAGGCTAGTAGGTACTGATGTAATATGCTATGCCAAGTTGCGTGGCGGCAGCAGAAGCAAATGGTGAACTCCCACTACCGCATGGCAGAGTTGCGACGACCTGCAAGCGCGCTCCTTCAGCTCAACCTTGTCTTGCTTGACTCGGCCACTGACAAGTCGGGCACTGAATCCACCACCCCTGCAGACAAGAGTCAGCCTCAAGTCCCCTCTCTTGTCTTGTCTTATCTTGTCTGGGGGGTTTTTTTTTTCTCGGAGATCAGTAAATCTCGGAATGGAAATGGCGACAAGCCACCAAAGTCGGTCGGATGGTTGGTTAGTAGTTGGCGAACGCCTTGAAGTTATCCGGTACCGATGGATGGTCTAGCCACGAATTTGACTTACACGGCGTCTTCTACTACACTATGTCTCCCTGTCTCCCGTGATCCTTCCGCTATTATCAACGTCGCCGTTGTTAAGACCGGCCCCGTATATTAAGTTCTTAGGACCGTCAACGTAAGTACTAACCAAAAAAAAGTAAACGTCGATGACAAGAGCCTGATGAAAGAGGATCCGTGCTGAATACTTAGTGTAGATCGATCTCTCCCATCAGTGTGATGAGCTAGCGATCCTATTTTGTTCTATCTGTGCAACCCCTGTCTGATTGTAAACTCTTTATGTCTACCTATGTAATACCTAAAGGTTAGTCAACTTTGTACATAGTTGTGCCCAACTTGTTTACAATTGCCGCCAGCTCCATCCATCGTCACGACGCTAAAGTAGATGATCTTTCAACTTCGTCCGAAAAAAAAAACACTCAACTCGGAAACACATTCGAATTTAGCTCAGCGCCAACTAAACCATCGTTTAACGCGAAAATCTTGGAAAGTAGGGGCCACCCCCACAGGAATACGTCGAGATGAGCGGTCTTCAGACGGAATAAGACGTCATTGTGCCACCTGGGCGGCTTCAGCCTCGAGCTGCCTTGGTCAACCTGCTATATCAGGCGGTTGTTATAACTCCGGGCGAACCTATGGATAACCGGGGTGCAGATCGCCTTTACGCCAGCGGATCTCAGAATGATGATACTAATACATAAGTACTACTACACTACATAGTGTACAACATTCATCATATGTATCCATCAACCCCACTGATGCGATATGAAGCGGGCCGGGACGAACGGCTTTTCCATCATCTTCTTTTACGTCCAAATTAGTAAGCTCGTTGATATGTAGTAGTATCGTAGGAAGGTATTTGACGATGGTGGCCTTCCGGAGCAAACTCACCGGTCTATGATGCTAACATTTGGCAGCAGCATAAGGCCGTTGCGACGGTGAGGTTCCAATGTCCAGGGTTGCGCCTAGATAATGGTTCTAGATAGTCAGACTATCGTATGTACAAGACGAAACATCTCAAACAGTAACATGTCATGACCTGGGACGTGAGCAGCGGGCGATGCGACACTGTGCAGCACAACGGGGGACTATGTAGGTAGGTCAGGTCAACGCCACTTGCAAAACATACAAGTCGGTCAGTCGGTTTCTTTCGTCTTTTACACACACAACTTCAAAGCTGTCTCGTGGGCCCATGCATGTACACATGCATATATGGCGCCGTTCTCATGCGAGATGCATGCGTGCACACACGCCCACCCCATCACCATTACTATCGCAAAGCCTTACTTCCTGGTTGTGATCCTTCGGCTTCTCCTTCTTCTTCTTCTCTCTACTTCTCATTCTCATTCTCCTCCCACCATCCTCGTCAAATCATCCACAAGCCTTCTCAACCCCAGTTTGAGGTGTTTATTGTCCGGAGGCCCCAACGTACCCGGTACAGTTCATCAGCTTATGAAAGGGAACACCCCAGTTTCCTGAGTGGATCGAGGGAAGAAAAATTGTATTATGCCGCCCCCCCTGGCTTTTGTAGTGCAGTGTAGTGTAGTGCCTTATTAGTAGTCTCGCAGCCTCGGGAGCCAAGAACAGCCCGATAATACATACATCAAATAGTAATGCTGGCTTCGTGCTACTGCTAGGTTAGTTGTGCTTAGCCAGAAGCTGACTTGAGTTTAGGAAGTTTAGCTCAGCTGCAGAACATTTTCCCAAGGCGCCGAACGGCATTTATGATAGGCAAATCAATATAATGATTACGACTTTGTGAATGGCATAGGTATAACAACCTGGATACAATTATTCGCGGTAGCGAGAACTAAAAAATCCTACACTACGGAACCAACCCCCGCTTTGACTTGTTATGTATCATATCCCACTCACTTATCGCGTAAGACATCGAGAGGGGGGAAAGCCAAGAGAGAGAGGAAGAGAGGGGCGCTTAAGGCTAGAAGCAATGACTGAAATTTGAATCCGTTGGCGCGCGCATTCTAGGCCGTTCGACAGACTCGATCCAGACTGTGACACTACAAGTTGTTACCCAACCCAACCCTTTTTTTTACTAAGTTCTAGTGATCAATTATACCTGACATTGCTTCTCACTCTATAGCATAGGTACATTGGCCAACAACAACAACATGTTACCTGCGTCTGGTATACCGCATGCGATATGATCCAATTGGGTTATATCTTTCGACATATTGTGTATGGTAAAATAAGATGAGATGAGATGAAATACAGGGAGAAATCATTCTACAATCGGATGGTCCCCAATTAGCCAAGCCCCATTGATCCGGTTGGCTGGTTCTCTTTAAACATTGAATACCTATTCTCTGCTACCAGACATATATATTGATGGTTGAACTTTGACTTCTCGCTAGCAAGGGGGGAAGACGACCTGGATGGCTAGAGACTCCATTTTCCATCTCGCGTACCTACATACCTAACATACGTACCTCAGCCGCCCCGCCTGCTCCTGCGCCGACGACGCCGGTGACAACAACAGCAACAACGTTTCGCTTCGCTCTATCAAATTAAATGCCCGAGTCTGTCTCTTTCTCTTAGCAACCATAAGATAAATCCCCACAAAACGCACATGCCCAATCGTTTAAGGACCAGTCTTAATGCTTAGACTCCGTCCGGAGTCTTAGGAAGAGAAAGAGAAAGAAGAAGCGGAAGAGGGAACTAACATTAGAGCGTTCCACTCTAACATGAAGTGAACTCGGTTCTAACTCGACATAACATCTACCACTAGCGGACAACATGAAGTAGTTAGCCTACCAGGCCTAGTTGACCTACGTAAGACGGGAGAACCAGGGACGCAACCAGACCCGGGAACAGAAAAAGACAACAACGTGGACAACACGACTCGTGCCAAGACATCAAGCAGAACAGGCGCAAAGAGTGACAATTGACACATGCAGCAACCAGCGCCTAGCAGCGATAACCTAGTATGTAATCCGTATGTACAATAGCTTCATCAGATAACCGTAGCTAGAGCTCCATCAATACAGACCTAACCTTAGGTAGTTACTCCGATATGTATACTACTACATGCCGACCTCTAGCTTCTCTAGCCCGGCTGTTCGGACCCGGCACGGGTTGCAGTAGTTGGGTAGTACTGTATAGCAATAGACCCGGATTGATAATCGGCCTTTTACCTTGTGCATACCTTGCATTACCTATACCTGCCGAATCCATTCCCGTCGTCACCTCGGACAGGACACGCAGGTAGGTAGATGTGTAGGAGTAGTATGCCCTTTTCGTCAAGGAGAACTAGACCTGTATGGATGTATGTTCCGTAGGCCGGTGTAGAAAACATAACATACCTACGCATACAGTTCGACATGTTCTTCCTGTATCGGTCTGGAAACAGTATTGAAACGACCCAATTCCCAAGCTCACCACCGTCTGCAGTCCCCGGAAAATTAAAAAATCAAGGCGGCAACCCCTGTTCGTTTTACACCCAATTACATACTACTTCATACGCGTATCTACCTATATATAATTATATAACCTGGGTAGATATTTAAAAATATGTATGGCATGTTCGCGGAAATACCCCTAATAACGTATATGCACCACGATTACCCATATATCGGAACGAATACGACGAATGCGGCCAAGTTCGTTATTACCGACATACCGTACAACACACACACACGCACACACACGAACAAGACACATCGTCGTTATATTATACCATGTCTTTATTCCAACTTTTCCAAGCTTTTTTTACAGGAGTTCCCCCGTGACTTGACATCATTTAACCTACACTATGTAGTATTAACGTATACTCTTTTCGGGTTTTTTCTTTTTTCTTTTCCCCGGTCAATCACTCCCCAATTAATCGCTTGCTTCCCGTCCATCTTGCTTGCTCCAGCTCGCTCGGGAATTAACTGTTTCTAGAAATAGCACAGAACGCAACGCACATACATACTTCATTAATCAAATCTACCTACTACACTACATAGTAACAAAGCATACACGGTATCTAATACGGAATAAGAGGTACATACTTACCTGACTGGACGACCCGGAGTATTCTTTCGTGTCCCAGCCCCAGTAGTAGCAAAGAGTTGGGGATGCCCAACCTAGCCTGTCTATACTACATACATATTTGACATACTACGTAGCAGCAGCAGTACCTGAAAGATTTTCGCCACTCGCCTTGCCTCATCTCTCCGCCTCACCTCGCGCCTTATAACCCACACGCCTGACACACCCGATTCGCGTGACATGATCTCCATATAAAAAGACCGCAATCGTAGTTTATAGTAGGTACAGGAACAGGGAAACGGATAACACCCATGGCCATCACACGTCCGAAGACCCAAAATCCCTCTCATCCACTCCCTCTCCCCCTGACTTACACTACCTACTACCATCTGCCTACCCCTGACCTAGCCTCTACTTACCAAGTCTCCGGACAACACATGACATGCCTAACTACATGACATCGATCCGTCTGTCTGTCTATCTGGGTTATCTAAGTCTCGCTCACTCAATCAACCTACCCTAACTACCTGACTATACCTCATTCTCTCCATCGTCCGCCTTCCCGCCCCCCACCCCCCTTCCCGCTCCCATTCCCCTGCTCTCCTTGTCCTGTTTCTCCTTGGGTTCCGAAAATTCCTGGCAGCCGTACATACATGAGCCCCAGACGACCCGGATATATAGTAGTATATAACGCACGGTGTCCCTGTCTATAGAATCCCACCTTAAGCTGCTTGTATGTAACACATTAAGACACATAGGCATAGGGGCATGTATAAAGTAGAATGGATTCCCCCCGATCCAACACTCTAGATCTCGATCTCCATGCGCTTTTTTGTAGTTTCGATCTGAACCCCGTCAGTCCACCCATCGAACGAACGAACGGACGAACGAATGTGGCTCGCATCCTCCTCCTCCTCCTCTCTTGACATCAACCCCTGACTAAAACTGACCCCAGGCCAAAACCAAAACGTGCTGCACCTACCTATCAGCTAGTAGACCTAGGTTAATCTGTAAGACGATAACGGGACTAAAGAAAACGACAATTCTCTTTCCTCTCTCGTCGAAAAGGGTCACACACACACACACACATACACACACATACATACACCACATCATCCAACGACAAAAAAAAAAGGATCCCAATTTCCTGGTTTTGGATTTACTGTTCTTTTTGAATCCTTCTTCCAAGGAGAAGAAGAGACAAAGGCAGGAGAAGGGAAAGAAGAAGAAAAGATACCATGCTGACTATCCAGCGACGGCGATAAGAGTTACCTACCTACCTACCTACAAATTGAACACTTGAAAAAGAAAATAAGAGAAAAAAAAGAGAAAAAAAAGAATCTCCACATTCACTTACACCTAGGTCACACGACAACCTCATCCCATCCTGTTTTTTTCCTTTCCTCGCTTGTTCACCCTCTGTGTGTGTGTGTGACCTATTACCCGAATCCGACCCAGTCAACCAACCTAACCCAACAGGCATCTATCTATCTACTATCTATCCCTAGATAGTAGGTATGTACCTAATCTCCATTCATATATCATCCATCGCCCGCCCATACCGACTCCCATGGCTTTATGCGCGCAAGATAACCGGGTGGTAAACAGGCCCAAAAAAGAAGAGAGAGAGACTATGTAGGCAGGTAGGTAACAAGCAATATACATAACAGTCATACACAAGAAACAGGAACTGGAAAAGAAAAAAGAAAGAAAGAAAAAGATCATGCCCTTTTCCCCTGACCCCCTTAACCTAGTCCATTGGAAGTCCCAACAACGCAACACCTATGGAGAAAAAACATCCAAAACTTGCCTAACCTTAAGTACCTTACCTAGGTAGGTAGCTACATTTGAAAGAAAAATCCGTTACTCATCGTATCCTACTACCTTCCTTACCATCCGCGCCCCCGGCTCATCCCTCCGAGTCGTTCCAAATCACCTTTCGTGCAACCAAAAAATAAAACTCCCCTCCCCCTTTCCCGAGTAAGACTATGTACCTTACTCTATATAGAAACCGGCAAAGACATATCAAACGTAGAAACTAGCAAAGCAAAGTCAAAAAAAAAAAAAAAAAAGCAAAAGAAGTCTATGTAACCAATCCCCTCTTCCTCCCCCAACATCTTCTCTTCTTCCCCTCATCCTGGCAGTAAGTAATACGACCTATGTAGTTGAGGTAGGTAGGTAGGTACATAAGTAGGTACCCCCCCCCCCCACGTAGCCGACCAAACAACTTTAGACAATAGCAACAGTACGACGTATTAACGGGGTAACAATGACGACATCCAAAAGCTCCCCCTCCCCCTTTCCCACCCCCCATCGCATCCCTTACTTCAACCTCCTCATTTACCAGATTTTCCCCCAAACCCGCCGCCGCTGCCCATGTTGTGACATCACGCTCCACGTACCTACATACCTACATTGATTTGTGTAGAAAAACCTCCTAGGTAGGTTAGTTAGAGAATAATACTGCTTCCTAACTCCCCTTAGTACTCCCCAATAAGCGAATCCCTAGGTACGCACATAAGTAACCATCCGTAAAACGTGGGCAGTAAGGTTAAACACTACGACATCTCACATCTGCCATACAATATCTGTACAACTCCAGGAATTATCGCAAGTGTATTATTATATCTAAATACCCAAGGCGACTCCCTCGCCTTTCTAAACGCCTCCTGTCATGCTACCATGCGGTGACTTTTACCGTAAAATAGCAGTAGTAATCCGTAGTCGTAGTCGTACACATCTAGACAATCCCCCCTGACCACTTATCCATTCCCTATCCTATCCTCCTTAACCCCCTTAACCCACAGGGTATAAACCCCTTTTATCCATCCATCCACCCATCCATCCGACCATACCAAATGGAAAACATACACAGGCTCGCTCCTCGCCTCTATATGACCGCAAGCCAGACGCCGTGGAAAAAAAAGGTGAGAAAAAATTGAACTGCAAAACAGCCTCATTGCTATGCTGTCCGAGCAAAAAGGGGAGGAAAAACATTAGGTAAGACATCAAAATATAGCTCTCGCCCTCACTCTTCCATCTCCCCCTCTTCGATCAGCCTACCCAGTATCAAGCTCTGGATGACCAGCTCATCGTTGAGAGTCCTAATCCTCTTCGGCGGGCGATCGTTCCCTTCCCCTGAGACCGCACTTTGACGTTTGCGTTTCTTCGAGACTCCCTCCCCTGTGCCGAACAGCGCTGTCTGCGCATCGTGCAGGTGATCATCGACGTATACCCAATTAAAGACCTCTTTTTCTTCCGCTTCCGCCTGGAGGAGCCTCGCCCTAGCCTCCTCGAGCGTGTGCACGCGCACTAGGGATGCGCCTAGGACCTGAGCGAGGAAGACATAGGGTAACCTCTTTTCCTCGTTCTTGCTCTTCTTCATCACGAGCAGAATCTTGCTCTCATCCAACAGCTTCGGCCGGTGACGAATCACGTCCACTAGTTTGGCGGTGGAAGCATCGTATGGACAGAGGTTGCGCGAGCGGATGGCGTCTCCGAGCAAGGCGCTGGGTCCAGCGCATAGTAGATACGAAGACCAGTCGACCACTTCCCTCTTAGACACACAGGTCGTCACCCATCTAGGTGCTAAGCAGGGGATCCCTAGAGCCAGTGCTTGCATGTATTTCACCTTCCTCGAATGTCCATTCGCGATGAGAGCTGTGAAACCGGTCTCCTCGTTGAGAAGTTGTAACGAACTAGGCATAACAGAGTCTGGTGACGTATTGGTTGAAGATAAAGGATTGAATGTGAAGAGCGTATTAAATCCATCGGTAAGGATCCTTCCTCCTTCCTGGCGAATCATGCGCTCGATAGCATTTCTATCTGTGTACTTTTGTTTGCTCTTTTGGGATTTCGGTTGCTCTTGAAACGAGATAGCAAAGACCATACCATCGAAGATCCCCTGTCGGTGCGTCGACGGACGGATAGGGGTTTGGTTTATGAGAGATTGTCGTACCACCTTCCGAGGCCCGGGTTTTCGATGTTCCACGCTCTCAACCAATGAAGGTGATCTCGCTAGTTCATCTGCAGAACTTGAGTATGGTGATTGATGTGCCGCTTTTCTAAAGCTGTCTCTAGAACGAGAATAAGTCTTTATTTTGGATAATGATGGAGACCCTCGCAGTGGTGGTTGTGGGCGTCCTCGTCGCCCTGCTTTTGCTACAGCGGGTGATGAGGCATGTGGTTCGATATTGTTCTCACTATTTTCAGTACTGCTAGGAGTAATATTCGGCGTAGTCGAAAGGTTCGTCAAACTTGATGTTTCAGTGCCGGCATCGGAAGCAGGAGGTAGATTCGGTGAAGCTGAAGATGGTGTGGTTATATTCCTGATCCTCGTAGAACGGCGTGTACTGCCTTGCTGTGATGATTCCAAAACTAAAGATGGCGACGATTGTACGATATTAGTCTCTTTGATAGACTTTGGCTTGGGACTTGGAACAACACAGCCCGAATCATCTTGCTCTTCAAGATTTTCGTGTCTAGATAAATCAGGCTGTTTCTCCTGCTCTATGCCCGTGTTACTAGAAATGGTGGGGAAAGACAATGCCGCTGCTACAGTTGTAGCACTGGAGTGATCATTTAGAATATCACCAATTAATCTTGGCGGTTCGGCACGAGTCCCGGGAGGGCTAGTCTCAGGTATTGTCTCTCTATATTCCACATCATCGACTGGCACACTTGACGCTGTAAGGTCATCGCTATCCTTGGACTTGCTGTGAGACTCATTTGGAGGCTTCGGTATATTTTCAGCAACCTCAACTGATTTTTGCGGTACTGAAACCTCCTGAGAGTCAGCTACGGTCTCCTGAGAACCGTCGTTATCAGCCGAATATTCCCTGTGACATCGTTCCACATGCTGTTCTGAATCCGTTCGATGTATGATTTTATTTGGCTCCGTGCGGCTGGTGGAGGGAACCTCGATATTGGCCTTGTCTGAGCTAGGATATACGATCGCGACAGGTGGAAACGACTTGGAAGCTCGTTCTTTCTTATACTTTGCTCGTAGACGACGATAATGGGCCTCGTCTTGTTCAAAATCAGAATCCTGGTTCTCATCTCGGTTATAATTCCGACCAGTATCGCTCTCTTCGCTTGCGACCCGGTAAGACTTGTATTCGCTGATCGGCTCGAGGCTTTTTTTGCTTTTGTGGTGTACCTTGACTTCAGGAGGGGGTGGTGTCTCGGAAATGTGTGGAATACTTTGATCCTGACCTTCGTGTCCACATCTCGCTGTTGGGGAGTCCTTACTATCCAATGGCCGAGATGAAGATCTAGGGAAGGCCGGCGAGCTTGGGACGTATACATCCGTGGGCGAAGTCCTCAAGCCCCTATCTTTTAAGGGCGAGGATATAGCATGATTGGGCGAGATGGTGTCGTGATTAAAGAGGTGGGGGGAGGGGCGTGAAGAGGTAGGGCTGACTTTCTTCAGCGCTGAAGTCCACTGCGTCTGGCCAAACAACTGCGATGCTCCCATCGGGGGTCCATTGTCCTCTTGTGCAAATAACCTGGCTATTGCTGGCGTCTTGGGGGTATCGATGGCGCCGCTTGTCAACTGGGCTTGTGAATCGACTTGTGATTTCGCAGAAAAGTCGCGGGCAGGGTTCGTATCGTTCTCGGTGGGGGCAGTATCGGGGAGATCGAACTGGACATTAAAGTCTAGGAAGCCGGTGTCGTGTTCATGCAGGGTACGATGTTCGTGCAGGCTGCTGCTCTGGGTGGACAGCAGCTGCGACGCATCAGCATCATTGTCATTGGTGTACTGCTCATAGCTGCGGTCCTCATTCGACTGGGTGGGGGTCTGCGAAGACATTTTGTGCGTCCTGTTCTTCCTCAGAGGGGCGGCTGATGGTCCTGGTGGTGACAGCACATCATCTCTACTCAGTGGGCGAGGGGGTTCTAGCGTTGAGGTTGCCACGGCATGGAGACGGGGCGAGGGCGGGGACGGCAGCACCGACGAATCGAGTTCGTGGGAGTGGTCTGTTGATTGCCTGACCGAAGAGTTTACCGCAGCGTCAGGCCGACGAGTGGGATTGGAGGGCGCGTTTGACGCGTCTTGGGCGTCTTGGGTGGTTCGGGGCTGCTAGTAAAGAAATCAGTGCCACCCTTGCAAGCTTCACATATGTACATAGGTAGGTAGTAGGTAAGTGTGTATGTATGCAGGTACCACGTACCAAAATTGGGTGTAGATCGCTCTCTAGATTTCCAATGGGGTTATTAGTATTGGTGGTAGTATTGGTGGTGGTATCGGTGGTGGTATTGCTGTTGGTATGGAGCTTGGAACGTTTTGCTTTTGTTGTTGCTGTGTGAAAATGTTCAATACCTAAACCTCTGAATACGTGTGGTAGCTACATGTATTAAGGTATATCATACGTACCTTTTATTGGTATTGGCAAGTCATCGGGTACAGGAGGCGAACTACTGCACTGTTTGCCCTTGGAATTAATTTCCTGACTTTAACATCCCCAACAGGGATCGCATATGAGAATGATAAGGAAAAAGAAAGAAAGAAAAGGAGTTGGGTATCGCAAGTCTACAAATGTATGTACTTACGGCGCCAACTCCATGTAGAATCATAAGACTTAACAAAGCAGCCTGGCTGTCTTGACTGTCATTTTCGCCTGCGAGGGCGCGCTTTTCAGCCGCAGCAATTGATTTGGCTCCTCTCCGGATCATCGTGTAACCTGATGGTGTTGCATTCTGGACAACTCGGTTAATGAGAAGACCAGATCTGGTGTCAAGAGAGAGGTAGAAAAAAAAGAAAGTCAGAATTCAACCTAAAAGATTTAATAAATCGAAAGTGACTCTGACAAAGAATGCTGCTAGACAGGTACTTCGGTGGTACAAACTATCGATCTGGTGCGACCCACACACGCCAGGCAAACGCGGTATCATATGACGCGATTTAAGGTTTATGGCACTTACCGGATTCGGATTTTAATTGATGCTTGGCAATCTCGACTGGGCCTGACATCCGATCGAGGTCCTCGAATCCCATGCACCTGGTACAGCTGGGGCAGATAAGTACCTCTTGGTTGCTACCTTCAATGACACTGCACTTAGCAATTCGACCTCTTTCTCTTTTGAAACTGGAAGCAGGTTGGTAGATATATCGTTGAACTAAAATACTACCAAGATATTAATATATACATACCTGGGTACCCAAGGCTGTGTGCAAGCGTAGCCTACATACCTATCAAAGGGAAGTAACTTAGGAAGTAACTTGGTGTAATAGGTAGAATCTGCCGGTTCGTATGCCTTGCCTACTACCTACTAGTAGTATTGAGTCATATTAAAAGAGCAATGGAAGGCCCAACCCAGCTCCACCAATCAATCAGGCGCTCATCAACATCAAACATCCATTCTCCTCCAATTCACCTCTTGCCCGGTTCCAACACGGCTGTGTCCCGGGGGCGGGGACCCAATCACGAGATTGAGCATACCGAGATATACGGAGCTGCTGAATTATTTTTTATTTTACCTTAGGTGTTGGAGCAGATAGTCTATTAATGGTGAGTGCATTCAATTCACTGAGAAATAAAGATTGATAAGGTTATTGCAGTTAGCAGCCAGCAGTGAGGAAAGGGGGCAGGGACATCTGAGCCCCCTTTCCATCGACGGCTTAGAGAAATCAACCTGGAACAACTGTTTGAAGTTATCGTTTATTATGCAGTATTATAACTCAACTTTTTAGAACCTCAATGATTACGGTAGAGCAGTGGGAACACACTGGCTGGATCTAACGAGAAACAAGGAAATTGAAAAAGACAAATGTATAGGTCCCGATTCCGATTTTATTAAGAGGATATACCCCATCCATCTCCTGTACCAGGAAGCTTCTTGCATACAATATCAGACAATGTAGGTTACAAGGTCGCAATTAAGTCTCAAAGTCTGCCGTAGAGTGCGAGCAAGGAGAACTCCGACGCGTGCTTCCAGAAGGAGACGTTCGTTGGCGCCTGGCGGTGTGCTATGAAGGGCGGCCTCACGGGGCAGGACACGATGGTATTATGGGAACTTTCAGCCAACTCTTTCCACATATTTAAGTGTCTCATTACGTGTGTTTGTATATGACCTGCGAATCTGAACGCCAAACTGCAAATGGCCAACCCGCTTCTCTCCCCCGGGGAGCCCAGTCTTCTACCTCTACCACGGCTACCTCGACAAGCTATCCTAGGACTGGCAGTCAGCGAACCTCACGGCCCGTTTAACCGACATAGCAGGCAGCAACACCGCATCGGAGTTTCCCTTGAGCTCCGGGTCCGAGTTACAGTGTTCATTGACTAAGTACTTCGGGGGTAACATGACTACGCTGAACCACACACTCTGGTCAGTGAGCATCATGGAGAACAACACGATCGCCGGTGTCATGGATCCCCGGGATGAATTAGTTTGCACGGAGTACTTCTGATAGACATGTAATAGTAGCGAGGTCTAGTATAATGCTACTAGAAAAACTGTTAAAGTAGGTGTGTTCTCGGCTGACGTTGATGTTGCAAGTCGAAGCAAATGTATAAATCAATGACTATCCACCATTTGTAACCGCCATTCCTGCTATATCTGGTATCTTAAACCCCCCTGGTACCCTTGTCTGAAAAACTCCATCTGGATCGTACTTTCGAGAGACAGCCTGCATTTTGAGCACACTCTGCTCGCCGTAGCTAGATACCACATCCTGCGATCCATCGGCGTAGTTCATGTAGCGATACGGAATATAGGCACCGACCCCCTTAGTATATTGTTCCAGCTCGTCCTTCCATGCCAACATTTTCTTGCGTCCCAAGGCCTCTTGGTCCAAGCCATTGACCCCCAGTGAACCAAGAAGGATTACCGCGTTTCCCTCTTTCTCACCGATGCCGAGGATATTCCCGCCTCTTTCTTGTCCGTGCCGCCCGACTATGGCAGGCAAGGGTTGAAAAAAGCACTGTGTCTCGAAATCACCATCGGATGACTCAGTTTTCATCTCTTCTACGAGCCTGCCGTGCAAGTCTACTGCTCTGGCTAGGGTTTCCTCGTCGTTCTTGAAGGTGAGCGTGAACCAAATATTCCTATTAAAAAGCGCCTTCGTTAGAGATTCTCATCTAATTCGGCTCTGTGGAAGCTGCAGGGTCAAACTGACCGATATCCTTCAGTCTGGGTGTTTAATGCAATGGTTGACATGTTGGTTGTTGTAACTGTAGAGCTAACCGCCCCAAGGATCGCGAGAAAATCGTTGAAAATCGGGGGGCTTGCTGTACCCGAGACATCTGCTAGGCTTGTGATAACGACGGTCTGCTTCAGTGCAGGCCTGTACGACCAAAAGACAAAAACCGAGCTGTCCTGGTAGTTTTTGACGTTGTCAATCCATTTTCTAAGGGCTGGCAGGTGAACTTTCCCTACGCTCTCAGGGTGCACCAGAGAGGCACTCCAGATAGGACTTGTGCGAAACGCCATCATATTAAACCGCGTGACGATGCCGAAATTTCCACCGCCGCCCTTCAGCGCTTCAAACAGGTCTGCGTTCTCGGCTGAACTGGCAGTGACAATCCTACCGTCTGCCAAAACCACCTCAAATGAGTGTACGCTATCACACGCAAGCCCCTGTCTGAACAAGTATAGAGAGCAGCCACCTCCGGTCAGTAGCCCCCCGACGCCGACAGTGCCGATGCGGCCGCCTATACGAAAGCCATCGGTGAGAAATAGCAGTGAGTAGGTATGGTTTAAGAATGAACGCCTCCAAATAAGTATGGCCGGGAGTTTTAAACTCGCGATAGAACACACAGAGAGAGAGAGAGAGAGAGAAATAGCGTTCAAATACTAACCTGGAACTCCAACACCGAGTGCATCAAGAGTTCTATAAACATCTAGCCAACGGCTACCTGCGCCGATCGAGGCTATACCCGTGACCGAGTCATATGTCGTACTATTCAGCAGACCTACACACCCGTAACATCAGCTCCGTGTATACGCCTTGGACACCTTAACGACGTACTCAGATCAATCGTGACTCCATCCACGATACTGCTTGCGCCAGCAGTGGACGAGTGCCCGCCACTGCGGACGGCAAATCGACACCGGGTGTCCCTGACCAAGGTTCTGACGACTACAGAGACCTCCTCGGCATCCCATGGCAGGACAAAACACTTAGGAGCGAGCCGAGACGTGAGCGACCAGTAGGACTCGACCCTCTCCGAGTAGAGTGTGTTGTCCGGGGAGTAGACGTTGCGGACACCCGCGTTCTGGAGAGCCTGGTACTAAACAGACTAGTGATTAGGGGCTGGACGCCATTCATGATTAAAAAAAGATTTTTACGTACATAGTCATCACACATTTCGCAAGTCTGTCTGACGAACCCGGGCCTAAGATAATGGAGGAGAGTTGTGGCAACTGACTTCGTTATTGTTGTGATACGTATAATAAGTCGCAAGACCTTCTAGTAGTGTCAAGAGTGGTCTGTAGAGTTCTTAAATACTGAAAGTGAGCGCACGTTTGTCTAATTATTATCTAGACGGCGTATTGATTCGTAAGCCCAAGTCACATTTTAGATCCCGTCGGTCATCTGCCGGCGGCAGGTAGGAATGAACGAATTGGATGCTTTTATGAGCTGAACATGAAAGCTGTGAATACTAGGTACATGATATGGCCTGCTCAGAGATGGATATCCGGCTGTAGGGTCCACCAATGGCTTCATTATCTGCCGTCCCAAGACTCTCTCGATCTTCTACCACGATCTCTGAGCTTTGCTTATTGGACGGATACATACGAAGTCCCAGCATATTGCCAACTTTCAAAGCACCCTTGCTGTTTTCCCCGCGCTCGATAGTCAATATTTTGGTCTGTCTGTCCACTTGCATGTGGTGTCATGGTACAACCCGGGAGCAGACATAAACACCATCACACGCCCCCCTTGTGGCATCTAACCGATGATTAGCCAGGAAGTACGAGCCTTTTCGGTTTGCGGCCCGTATTCCGACATGCGTCGGTGATGTTGGCATATAGGTCAAGGCGGAGTAGCACTCGACAGGTGCGGGCTAGACATAGCAGGAACAGAATTAACGAACTTCCACCAATTTTCATGGTATAATCTATTTACATGTGCATTGTTCTACGAGTACAGTGAATTGGCGGCTTGGGGGGTCGGGGAAGGAGTAGTCTCCACGCACACCTACTATACCTATGGTTGCTCTTGAGAATCACGCTGAATAGGTAGCTGACTCTTTAAAGCCCCCGTGGATATATATTTTTTACTCCCGCCAACCTCGTTCAGTACATTATCAGCCGTACCTAGTTTCAATATTTCAATGTTTCTATGTTTCTATGAAAAACTTCAAAGGAGCTCAAACAGCGAGTTAGTTGACAGGCAGTTTAGAAGCCATCCACTTGACAAGGTCTAAAGGATATGACATATAGGTTGGGCTATATGCTCCTCTACTTCGACTGGCTAGGCCTTAGGAAGAAACATACCTTAGTGACTGATCCTCACTAGGTAGGTAGGTATCAAATTATAGCAACGTCCGGCCGGGCGGCCCGAGCTTCATACAAGTGGACTTAGTGAGCATACGTACCTGTAGCTTTACAGCCTCTCCAAGTAAGGTAGAGGGATCCATGGCTCCATCAAATGTACTGTGACTTGAAGGGGACGGGAGCACATCGGAAAATGATGCCACCAGGTAGGTCAGGTCACTTACAAAACGGTTAATCCTCGGGAGTTGGAAGATAGTATGCACAGGTACGGTAGTCTGCCGAAGTTTAACCGCGGTCCACTTACCGTAAGGAGCAGCATGGGTGTGTATCTGCCCGCGCCTATTGGCTGTCCGTAATTCATCTAGCCCCGTTTTCCCTGTCAACATATAATTGAGACTGCTAACAGTAGGTATTAGGCAAGGATTCCACCCCCCCCTTCCCCCACGCCTGCACATGTAGGAGGTAGCATGAGCTTGATGAGGTTATGTAGGTAGGCACTACCAATCATGCATATCCATATGCGAAGCCATATTGATGTCAATGAACAATTCTGACTGACTAGGTACATGTTGTCTATAAAATAAAGTACTTAAGATGATTTGATTGGTTCGGGACATCCGGGGTTATCTTCTGTCATTGAAGTGTATTGATCGAGTAAACTTAGGTACATAGTTGACTTGGGTCGCCTTCTATTGCACCCTATAGGTACTACCAGTACATAAAAGAGACACCAGTTGACCTAAAGCGGCCTCCCTTTCTTAATATTTCCAATTCAATGAGCCTGGCCAGATGAAACCTCCCTTCTGTTGACATTGATCAAACTAGACTTTAGTTTCTAAGTGAACACTACCTTATATCCACGTAGAATCACATAAAAACATCGATGTCAATATTATCAAGAGTAATTTATTCTTCATAATGATTTACTTACACTATAACTCACCCAGCCTTGTTTTATTGATCCAGATCAGATTATTAATGCAGCGTGACTTAGAGATTGTTCAACGATGATGGTCTACCGACAACCTAGAAACAAGGTTGTTGGGGGTTTCGTTCGTCTTGACGTCAATGACCGACTTGCATGTCTCTTGACGTTACTCAAAAACAACAAGTCTTACGTCAACGTGGTGCGCATAATTCCCCAAAATGAACAACGTAATGATGAGGAGGGCGAATGGTAAAGAAATTGAGTTTTTTGGTACCTGTGCTACTACCTACTAGGTTAGTATTTCCATTTCTGATATTGATACTATTTAGACTCGGCAATGTTGAGGTATAAACCTTCCCACACACACACACACACACACACACACACACACTATGAGAGACTCAATCATCCATGCCAACTTCACCACCATATGAAATGCTCAGCATATTTCGACTCTCCCTACACTAATCTTAGAACCTACCAAGCTCGCCCATTCATTAACATAAATACCTATCCCCAATTATGCCCGGGCTCGAGGTAAAAAAGGTAGGCAAAACGCACTCAGAAACTACCCCTCCGCGCGCCCCATTAACAGCACCCCTCTCTCGCAGGTCGGCATGCTAGGCGTCGGCAGCATGGGCGCCATGCTCACCCTCCTCATGGCCGAGCGCGGATACGAAGTCTACTTCTTCGACCCAAGTACGTACTACCTCCCCCCCCTTTACTGAGAAAAAAAAAACTCCCACTAACCCCCTTTGCCCCCCCTCGGCCCCCATCTAGACGAGAAAAACATGACAACCCTCGCCGAGCAAGCCCACGCGATCCAGCTCTCCGGGCGCGTGCACCGCAGCCCGAGCTACGCCGCGGTGTGCGCGGCCCTCCCCTCGCCGCGGGTCCTGCTGCTCAGCACCCCGCACGGCGACGCGGCCGACGCCTGCGTGACGGCGGCGGCGCCGCACCTGTCGGCGGGCGACGTGGTGGTGGACTGCGGCAACGAGCACTGGGCTGCGACGGAGCGGCGGCAGCGTTCGCTGGCGGAGTCGGGGGCGGGCGTGCAGCTGGTGGGGTGCGGGGTGTCGGGGGGTACCAGAGCGCGCGGGCGGGGCCCTCCATGTCGCCCGGCGGCGACGCGGCCGCGCTCGACGCCGTGATGCCGTTCCTGCGCACGCTGGCCGCGCGCGATAGCCGCGGCCGCCCGTGCGTCGCGCGCGTCGGGCCCGGCGGCAGCGGCCACTACGTCAAGATGGTGCACAACGGCATCGAGCAGGGCATGATGGCCGCCGCGGCCGAGGCCTGGCTCCTGCTCACCCGGGGCCTCGGGCTCGGACACGACGAGGTCGGCGGTATCCTGCGGCGGTGGAACGACGACGCGTCCAGCCCGCTGCGCGACTGCTTCCTCGTGGCCATTGGAGCGGACGTCGAGCGCGCCAGAGAGGACGATGATGGCAGCGGCAGCGGCAGCGGCGGCGGCGAGCACGTCGTGTCACAGGTCCGCGACACGGTGGTGCAGGACGTGGACGAGGAGGAAGGCACCGGGGTGTGGACGTGCGAGGAGGCGATCGCGCGGCACGTACCCGCGGCCTCGATCGTCAGCGCGCACCTGTTTCGGTGCGCATCCGCCGACCTCGCCCGGCGGCAGAGGAACCGGCAGTCGGCGAGCGGCGGCGTTCGCGGGAGGGCGCTCTCGGTCGGGCCGGAGGGGCGGGAACAGTTCATCGAGACGCTCCGCACGGCGACGTACTTCTGCTTCCTGGCCTGCTTCGCGCAGGGCCTCGACCTCATCCGGCAGAAGGACAAGGACCGCGGGTGGGGGCTGGACTACCGGGAGATACTGCAGCTCTGGCGCGGGGGCTGCATCATCAAGGCCGAGCACATCGCCGACGTGCTCGAGCGGCTGTTCTCGCGCCCGGACCACGACCCCGACGACGTGCTGTCCAATCCCGAGGTCGGGCACGAGCTGGCGCGGTGCTTCCCCGCCGCCAAGCAGGTCGCGCTGCGGGCCGTCGAGGCCGACCTCTTCGTGCCCGTCCTCACCCAGACGCTCGAGTACTACAAGTACGAGACCTCCACCGAGCTGCCGACCCAGTTCATGGAGGCCCAGCTCGACTACTTCGGCCAGCACATGTTCGACCGCAAGGACGACCCGGTCCGCGGGCCCGTCAAGGGGCAGCATCACCACGAGTGGAAGCCGGCTAAGGGGTCATCCGACAAGTAAAAACAAACAAACAGTTGAATTTCTTTTTTTTAATGTACCTACCTACCTACCTAGGTAATTAGTACTTGTAGAAAATCGGGTTTTCAAAAGCTAGCGGTTTCGTTAACGGAATAAAAAAAACCATTGTTGCTATGAAAGCCACAGATGGCCCTCCCCCCCCTCAAACGCAAGTGAATGGTTCTTGTCCTGCAAAAGTTCGTTGCAGTATGAATGCTCCGTGTATATTGGCTTTTGTGTATATCAATTAATACCTCAGTTGACGCAGAGGTATGTAGGTAGGTAAGCTCTATCCCGTCTAGCTCTATTAACTCCCTTATCCCTCCAACACAACAAGGTAGCAGTCCCGAGACAACCCTTCTCTCCAATTCACACGTCAGCACATACCCTCCTTCCCTCCTTGCGTATCTTTCCTACCACTCATAAGTTTCGCTTTTCGTTTCCCCCCTAGAAGTTGCGCATGTCATGTTCGCTGCCGAAGACCCCGAGAGTTCCGAACGATCCATTGCGAAGTATGTGTGTGCGATGCCGTGCAACAAAGTGCGAGCTGATTATTAGGTACTTCGTTTCGTATTATTAATTCCGCGTCCATGATAGCCTCAGAGCCCATGAGCGAATTCGTATGTATGTGACATAACAAGAAATATGCAGAGGCCTCAGACCCCCACGTTTCCGTGGGTTTCGCCGTTCCTCATATGCTGAAAGTCGTTGCCCAGCCGTCCAAACTCCTGTAAGTGCTCTCTCTTTTTCATACGTATTATCTACACATCAAACGCCGACATTTTTCGGCCAATACCCGTCGTACTCTTGTCAATGAATACCTCGTCACCAAATTAAAGGCCACTAATACAAACGTCGAATGGTCGCGGCTGCGGTATTCTGCAGCGCCTGGTTCAAATCAATGTCGGGCGGTGTCTGAAAGGCACCCCAGCATGCTCTACGAACCCTTGAGGGCTTTACGCCTTTCGGGATCGGGGCGTGCTGGACCTGTTAATCCCAGTAGCCTTGACATGGGCAGGCGAATGAACAGTAGCCACGACATGAGGATCGGGCAGAGGAGCCTGAGACATGCGTCGAAGGGTCTTGCGCGTGCTAGGCGCCTTGTGGTTCTTCTTGTATGTCGCGATGTAGAACGAGATGAAGAGGACCAGGTACGAAGTCAAAGTGCCAATACCAGCAAAGGCGGCAAACTCCTCTCCGGCGCATTGGCCTGCATTCGGCATCCAGGTGAAGTATGTAGAAGTGAAGTAGGTGTAAGATGCGAAGTAGACGAAACCTAGCGAAGCTAATTAGCCATTATGGTCCTCCCAGCACGTTGGGTTATTTCGTCAAGTGGGCAACATACCAAGATCAATGATGAATTGGATGATCTGCAGACGGGTGACCCATTCCTTCCACCAAATCCGAACGCCCCGGGCACTCTGGAAGTAGTACCAGTACATGACGACATGGACAAGGAGGTTGAGGTCAATCACAACCCACGAGACGGCGGTGGAACCGATCAATTGGGTGTAGCAGAGGAACGCGGTCGCGCCGTGGTGGTAGCAGTGGAGGAAGGCTAGGTAGAAAAAAAATCAAGTCAGGACGCGTCATTTTCGAGACAGGACGTAAGCCAACACTTACTCAGCTTCTTCTTCTTCAAGAACAAAAAGACGGTATCCAACAGCTCGAGGTACTTGGTGAGATAGTTCAACTACACACAGAGGCAAGTTAGTTCTGGGTGGCAGGGTAGGGATGGTAAGCCAACGACTTCGTCGTGGGAACGTACATAGTACAGGACAACCATAGGCTGGGTCCAGCCACCTTTGACATCGCAAATAGCAAAGAAGATACCGCGGCGAACAACAGTCGGCAAGATTTGCTCGATAAACAGAGCCAAAAGGATAGCGCTGATAGCGGTGAGGTAGAAGTTATGGATCAAGAACAGCGCCTTGAGCTTGTAAGGCTCGCGGTTGCGCATCCACTCGCGGCCACCGAAGATGATAGTATAGTATATGACGATGAAGATGGACGTCTCCTTCAAGGTCGACATGGGAGTCTCGCCGACCACAAATCTGAAGTCCTCGGCGGGATAGCCGGCAAAGAACTCGAAAGCCTTGCTGAAAATGGGCCATAGTGCCACGCCGAAGGGCCGGTCAAGGGTTGGGACGGGAAGGTATTCCCAGAGGGCAGCGGGAGTAGGCGAGGCCATCTTTGCGCAAAACTACTCGACGACAGATTTCAATTGAAGACTGGCGAGGACGCGCAGAGAGGCTGCTAACGCGGGGAGAGGGGAGGAGGAGGAGGAAGAAAGAAAGAGAGAGAGATGACACGGGTTGAAAGAAGAGAAGAAAGATTTTCTGTGAAGGAGTGACACGAAAAGGGAAAAAAGGGAAACGCGAGCCAGGGATTAGATGTCAAGATCCCTGCAACCCATTCGGCAAACCAAGAGAAGAGAAGAAGCGGAACAATCGCGATTGTTGAATTCTGTTGAACTCCGGTGACGAAGCAACCTACATAAATAGGAAAATGCAGAAACAGAAGAAAGGTGGTAGAAGAAGAAAAAGAAAACAAGAAAAAAAAAAGAAGAGGGAAGAGAAAGAGAAGTCAAGAGGGGGGATAATTAAACTTAGGATGCCAACAAAAGGAGAAGACCGTCCATTCTTTTTTTTTTCTTTATTACTGTCATCTAGGTACTTAGTAAAAGCCAATGGACAAGGATTAAGGATCCCTGGTCAACGATCAGAGATTATCGGGCTATCGGGTCTCTCGGCTTCCACTACAGCAACGCGGTTTATACCTCCTTACGTGGTAGTGTCAGGCAGTGTATACACCTGAGTCGGTAGGAGGACCTTACCCTACTACCCTACACCGTTCAGGTACACAGGCCACTAACATCCAGTCCAACAACCGGAGCCCCCGCTAGAAAACCCATGCACGTGCCCACAGTTGTGTAGCACACCCCTATCCCAGATGGCCAATCAGAAATTGGAGAAATGGGCAGCTTCGTCCTCTTCGAGCTGACTTTTTACTAGGTAGTATATGCACACATAAACTGTAAAAGTACGTAGCAGAGGCCAGGGGAGGGGGGGAGGGATTGGAGATACTTCTTATTAGTAAACAATAACAATCACATTTCTTATACATGCATACATTTGGATATGTACACATTGGACTACCCAAGTTTGTAATACCGGACCTACCAATATTATACAGTTTTTTCTGTTGTTCAAATTGAAAGGCAAACAACTTATTACAACTAACTAATTACCTGGGTAACCTAATAGACTATCTAGATACATCTTATAGGCAGCGCATAGGTAAGGTGTGTTGACTCGGGAGTGTCCCTGACGGGCCCTTGTCATACGTCATGTTGTACCTCGCTTTCGTCTGCTACGGTTCTCTGGTCCCGTCTCTACACTACACTGCGACCTACCCAGTACGTATCCCTGACGGAAAAAGGCTTGACTTTTTCGACCTCGGCCAATCTCTGGAGACCATGGAGTAGCAATTGGGACCCGTTTTCACAAGGCGACTTTTTTTTCTTCCCTCCCCCCCTTCAATCCCCATCACCCACAAGATGGAAATTTCGGCAAGTTCCCACGCAATTGGGAAACGTCGGGACGATTATCGTTCCTTAAACTCCGAGTCCCGACCCAATAGTGTACTAAGTAAAAACCCCCCCACGTTCTGCGGCTACCTAGTGTGTGTTTGTGTGGCTGGATTTCGTGGCTCAACAGCGCCTACTAGTGTACACTACTTAGGTAATGTAGGTACACTACATAGAGGCCACGTATCGCCAATTCCACCAGTTCTGAGCCTCGGCCCTCGCCATTTGGCTCGACGCGCCAACGCGCTTCCGAACTTGTCTGGGTTAGGTAGGTAGGTTAATAAAATCCTTCACCAATCTGATCACATGCAACGCGACTCGACCCGGGGCTCAGAACTACCAGAATATGTTTTCATTTTATTTTCATGCACCCTTCTGGGCATATCGAGTTAAAGGCTTGACAACCCAGCGTCTCGAGACTACCTAACACTATGTAATATCAATACATAGGACAGGCAGTGTTGGTATATTGATGTGTCAACTGAGACTTGCTCGGATTCCATGCATCCGTTTGAAGTTGTGCATCTTACACTATAGTCGCCGCCACAATTCTATAGCAAGATGTACCTAACCCCCATACTATTGACCGCCTTCTCCATTTCGATAGCCAAATATATTGGCTAATTAGGTAGGTCAGGTAGGTTAGTAGTCACCAACAATATGCCCGTATACTCATTCCCAGATTCCATATGTCTTAACCTAAGTTATACCAGCCGTGTGATGTTTCTGGATACACCTTAATACATACTCATGACTGCAAACCTGTGTATTATGACTTTCCCCTCACAGATACCACTGGTGTATATATATCGAGTCTAAGACGTACCTGCCTACATTCTGCAGAAAATATGTAAGTGGCGTCGGCGGGTACTTGGCTAATACTCATCGAGTCGACTGTAAGTCCACTCTTACCTACACTAGGCCATCCTGTCAGATAGGCTCCTTCTATATGCAAACATTGTCCAGATCTTACGGTTTGGGGATCACGAAGCATGAGAAGCCTGCGTAACCGACTATCTCCGCTCTCCCTGCAGTGGCAAGTAAGTAGCATAGGATATGAGGCCTCAAGTTCGGTGTAGTGACTTAACCTACATACCTTGTAATCATCTTGTTCTTCGTAGCCACTTTTCACCTTTGTTAGAGCATTATGAATAATAGGTTGGTTTCCGAATTTAATGATATACCAATTTTAGACTTCAAAAATTACCTATTTATTGGTTCTCAAGATACACTTATCTTTGCCTTCCGAGATGGGGAATAACGATGGACCCATCGTAACCACACTACACTGTCCTTAAGATTTGCATCTAGTGTAGAATATTGGAAGGAACAGTTATCATAGGTAGTTGTTTGCCCAAGTCCTTACTGGGCATGTACATAGCGCCCTAGAAAGTATATTGGCCGTGCTAGATACTACATAACATGGGATAAGGAGAGCGGTATAGATGGTGATTATCTCCAAGGCTTTCTGAGACACGGGACCGTCGTCACACAACTAGCTGCCGAAGTCTAGTTTACTAGGGTTTCGGTTTAGAGACACCCCCTCGGAATTGTCAACAAGCGCTTCGTCGTATCGCATTAGGTAATTTGATGATGCATCACTCGTATATAAGAGGCTTAATTGGGGTCGCACAAGAGACTATTCTGTATTATTCTGACATGGGACCCTCAATACTTGACAGTGGGAGAGAACCTTCTCCTTATGAAGATTGATAGGTATCTTGGTTAGCTGAGAGGGAGTTTCATTCTTCTGCGCTTGATCACGTGATTTCTGGATATATAGATCAATGCTCCTTCAGGATGTCTTCATCGGCGATAAGATGTAAGGGAACCAATATCATCCAGGCTGAAGATTTATCCGATGGTATAGACATGCTTTTTTTTTCTTTGTCTCTTGGGGAATGCTCTGCTAAACAGGAACAATTTCTGACGCACACCCCTCCCCTGAGTTAAGTGGTGTATATATATGCTCTAACCTAGCAACTAGCCCTGTAAGGTCGAAGGAAGGATAAATGGAATTTCAATTAGACAGAGTAATGTAGTGTAACGAAATAGGGAACGTAAGGGGAATGTTGTATAGGCGAGCTGACTGACTGTAACACATAGATAAGCCCTTTCACTTACACGGTTAAATACCTCAACGCAACTTGGCGTAGCTGGTATTTGATGTATTGAGTGTCTATTATGTCTTGAGTCAAGTCGTTAGGGGTCTGTGTGGTCAATTGATGTTAAAAAATTGGATATTTTCCAGGTTGGTTCCAGTCCTAGACAGGAGCTCTGCGATATACTTTTACCCCACTACTCTCCGATATTTATACTTCAAGGGAGAAAGACAGATGCTCGCGTAGGCATTCCCGCATTGATTGTGTCTCTTATACTTACCTTATGTACACAGGTATGTCTGGTACAATGTAAGGGTGAGAGGATGTGACTGGTCAATGGGTTTCTTTGTTTTATTTTATAAAGTTCGCCAATCCGGCCCTATCATTTTACATGGTCACTTTTTACTACCTACGAGTAGGGATTCTCTCATAGAGTTATAACTGCTAGTAATAATGGGGTTAAAGGATTCAATACAAGGGACCTGCCTACTTCCATATTCGAATCTATTAAGAGCATCAATGGTTTCCTAGGTTAGTCTCGTACTACCTACATAGGTAGGTAAGGGGGTATCTTAAAGGTTAAGGTTGTTGTTCTAGCTATGTGACACCATGAGGGGGAATGACGTTCAAAATATCTTTTGGAAGGTGGGGTTATACGACAACCTCCCTAATCAGTATACCAAGGAAAGCTTGGGCCACAAGAGGTTAGGTACCTAGGTAGGTAAAGGTTGTCAGTCAATGTCAGCACCACTCTTTTTTTTTCTGATCGGGTTCCACTGCCCAATCACGAGGTACTAGATTGTGAGCGGGCTTCCTTTTCTCCAGCCACGATCATTCGATGACAATTTCTCTGGAATTTTTGCGAAAAAAACCACTGACACCCTACCTACCACGCAAAATCAAAACCCCCCCCTCCGAGGCTTTAATCCACCCCCCCTTCCGAGTCCGAGCCGTCTACGATAACACAGACGACAACAACAATAATAACAAGTCAAAGAACAATCTCCGCTCTACCTCGACCTCCCCCAATTCGCGCCATGTCTTCCACTTCCCTCCTCAGAATTGCCGCACGCGGACCCTCTAAGACCTTTTTCCGCGCCAACCGTCCCGTGAATCCCACACGGTCTAGCGCTTCGTTCGTTCCTGGTCTCGTCGCTGGTTCGACCCTCAACTTCAGCACCTCGGTCGCCCGTCGCTCGGGCCACGAGGCCGAAGAGACCTTTGAGGAGTTCTCTGCCAGGTAAGAGAACACACACACCAGACTGAGGAGAGGAGAGGAGAGCAGAGCAGAGGAGAGCAGAGAGGACTTGACTTGATCACCGTGGGGAATCGAGCCGAACCGAACCGAACACCGATCGGCGTCCTGTCATCGTACCACTCGTGCATCGCGCTCTAGTGAGAAGCTTCAACACAACTCAATTGACCTCAAGCATGATGATAGAGCTTGACGAGAGGCTAACCTATATCTCTTACATAGATACGAGAAGGAATTCGACGGTGTGCAAGATGTCTTTGAGCTCCAGGTTCGTCTTATGCTTTTCTTCATCTCTTTTTTTTCCCCCCAATTCTTCCCAATTTTTATAGCTCGCTATCCCGCTGTCTCGTCGGGCCCCAAAACCAACCCGCGATCTGACTTATACCTACCCACCCACCAAGACCAAGAAGAAAAACACTTAATTTGCTATCATGTAATCCAATTGCCCGACTGACATGTTTCTCTTCTCTTCCCAATCCAACAGCGCAACCTAAACAACGCCTTCGCCTACGATCTCGTCCCCTCCCCCACCGTTCTCCAGGCCGCGCTCAAGGCCGCCAGAAGAGTCAATGACTTCCCCACCGCCGTGCGCATTTTCGAGGGCATCAAGGCCAAGGTCGAGAACAAAGGCCAGTACCAACAGTACCTCGACGAACTAAAGCCCCTGCGGGAGGAGCTCGGCATCCTGCTGAAGGAGGATATGTACCCCGAAGAGGCTAAATAAAGTAGACCTCTGGCCCACGACCCGCCGTCTCCGGCAATCGAATAGGCCGGCATGCGTGCAAAGAGGCAGCGAGCAAGCGAGCGACCAAAAGGCTTATATCGAACGAGACCCCATAATGGACGGGTTGCCAGGTGCAGAAGCTAGGTGCGACGGAGGGGACATACCCGAACTTCTTGGGATGCACCCCCTCATACGTGTATATGTTTTCTTTACTACTACCTTACTACTATTAGAAAAGCAGCTCGGGAGGGCAAGGGAACATTGGGGCGGCGGCGGCGGCAGGCAGGCAGCATGGTTGACGATAGAGATGCGAGAGGCGCCCGTTTCTTTTGTCGTGTAAAGCACCCAACCAGAGAGACTCATAACTCAACCGGCAAATGATCCATTCCTCCTCCATCTTTAAAATATTCCTCTTCCTCTTTTTCTTCTTCTTCTCCTTCTTCCCACCATTCCTCCCCATACTAAGCCAGAAAAAAAGGAACCGAGAAAAGAAAAGAAAAAAAAGTGATTTCTTGACTAACCTAAACTAATACATTGTAACGAGTCGAGACAGCATAGTACCGCTCAGCGTCTTTATTACGTATTACAAGGTCCCAATTGCTTTTAACTACCTTAGTAACTAACCTAAGAGACGGGAAAGCTAGCTAGCGATCCGTCGCCTTCCCTCCCTTCCCTCCGCGTACGTACTATGTACTAGTGAAGAGCATTGATCCATTTCTTTTTTTTTCTACTTTTTTTTTTCTTTTTCTTTTTTCTTTCTTTTTTTTCTCGACCTCCATCCCCTGTCCGTTATCACGAGGTAGATACCTAGGTAACCTTTAAAAAACTTACGACTAGGTACATAGAGAAAAAAAAGATCGTAACCTGCCTGCCCCGAGTCACAGGCAGGTAACGAAGTTAAGTAGTAGCAAGTGTGAGTTGGTTAGGTTAGTCACATCGGTACAAAGTAAAGTTACATATGTAGCACGGGACCGTGCTATATGTTGTAGTAGTAGTAATAGTAGTAGTATACAACTTAAGTTAGTAGGTTAGGAGGTGCCTGTAGGTGGCTAGTGTAATATAAGAGATGCCACCTTCCTCCCCCCCTCCGGGCGATTTAGAAGTTTTGACTGTAGGTCTGTTCTGTCCCGTGTTCAAGGACTGGGGAATAGGTAGGTGGTAGGTGGGTAGTCCACTGCTGCTGCTGCTACTATGTAGTAATTAATGTTCGATGGAGGGGATGTTATGTATGTGTTGATGTATTCATGTATATCAATACAGCTAACCTAGGTACTAGGTAGGTAGGTAGGTAGGTAAGTAGATTGGATGTTATCACTTCAACGTGGGACTCTCAGGACGTACATGCACACACACACACACATACACACACATGCACAGTATAGAGATAACATAATAATTAGGTCAGGTACTAGGTTAGTAGTCAAGGCAAAAGGCATATACCTACCTACTTACCTACCTACCTACCTACTCAACGCAAAAACCTATCACTTTCTCTCTCTCTCTCCCTCCCCTCCTCCAATTTTTTCACATTTACTACGAAGAGAGAGATTATTATATCTTCAGGAGGAAGAAAGAAAGAAAAAGAAGAAGAAAAAAGAAAAGAAAAAAACCTCTTTCTGTTGTCTCTTTTCTGTCTTTTATTTGTTTGTCTTACTCTAGTAGAAACCTTCAATAGGTAGGTTAGTCATCTATCTAAGATACTATAATATATCAACGCGGGAGGAATCCTAACGCAAGATATCATTCACTTCCTTTCCTTTCCTCCCCTGAAATATCTCCCAATTTCCCTTCTCTCCAGTCAGCCCCTTTTCCCCTTCCCCCCCACCCAAAAAAGAAGGGTGTGGGGGTGGGGGGGGGGGAGAGGAGAGGGCTCGGGCTTAGGCAGTATAGATCTCACATCCTTCCTCTACCAGACTCCCTATGCTCTCCTTTTCCTCTCCTCGAGAGAAAAGAAAGAAGGAAGGGGGGGGACGCAGCCCGAGGATCGATATGATGATGATAACGAGGAGACAAAGACAATAAAACAAGAGGAATAAAGAAAGAAAAGAAAAAAGGAGGCAGAACGACGGTTGCTGTAAATAACATGCTTTCGCTTTCCTACCAGACCAGACCAAGACGCCGTCATAGTGCTCTCTCTCTCTCTCCATCAAATCCATGCATTCCTCCCTCCTATCCATCCCACCCATCCATCCCATCCATCCATCCATCCGTGGATCCGTCCATTTGTTCATTCGTGCCCATACATTAGTACAGGTAGGTTCAGATCTCAATATTACAAGTCTCGCAACGAGGGTCCCCCAACCATAGGGAGAGGGGGTAAAGTAGGAGGAACTAGCTGTTCAGCCCCTCAACAGAAGTCCTATAAAAAAAACCCCCCCATAGTCTTGGTCTTACTGGAATCTCCCATCCCGCAGGTGCGCATACCGGTGATTATTCCCAGCTGGCTGAGTGAACAACGGCATATTTTGCGCCATGTTTCCTCCTGCTCCTACCCCTCCGCCGGTAAAACCACCAGGTCCTCCTCCGGTATCATACGCACCCGCAGGCGGTGCAGGACTTCCGCCGCGACTGCTTCCGCCGCCCATGGCGCTAGGTATACGTACACCACCATTACGCGGGCTCATGACGCTAAGGGCGCTCAGGCGAGGACTCCGCGGGACGCTAGACTGGCGGGTCTCGCGGCGGCCGCTGCGTATGATGCGGAGCTCTTCGCGGACGTGGTTGAGCTCGGCGTCGCGCTCGCGCACAACGGTTCGCTGCTCCTGCAGCATCCGCGCGAGCTCCTTGACCTCGCGGCGCGCCTGAATTTTGTTGACCTCGACGATGTTAGCGTCGGCGCGCTGCCGGAGTACCGATATCTGCTGCTCTAGCCCACGGTTCTCGGCTGACAGCTCCATTGCCCTCTGCGACGCCGTCTGGTATTGATTCTTAGTGAACTCCATGTCGTTTTGGACGATGGCCACTTGCTTCTCGAGCTGCTGCGCTCTGGCCTTGGCTTTCTCGAGCTCCTTCTCTTGGTTCGCTAGTTTAACCAGATCGGGGTTTGAGGAGTTGAGAAGTGCCTCTGTGGCTTCCGACAACTTCTTCTCTAGTTCTGCGTTCTTCTGCTTTAATGCTTCATTCGCTGCTTGGCTACACTCAAGGCTCTTAGCCAAATTCCTAGCCTCTTCTTGCGCCTTCCGACAGTCGTTATCAAACACGCCTCGGTCCTTCAAAGCTTCCATATATTTGACCTGTATAGCCCAGATAGACGAAACATAGCCATCGACTTCCTTCTTTGAGCGGTCACTAAGCTCCCGAAACTGTTGTTCCCGGTGGTGGCTCTCGTCCAATTTGGCCTCGAGATCAGCGATCTGTAATTCATGTTAGTGACAAAATCCTGTACACACTCTAATCCAGTCAGACTAGCCTGATTTGATAGGGCCTCTAATTTCCCAATCGAAATCGTGACGGTTGCTTTCCCAGCGTCTTTCGGGAGATCGTCCTGAATAAGGCTCTTCAACGAGTCACTAATTTGGCTCGCATCCGTAACCACCTGGGGCTGCGACATTTGTGACATTTTCATCCTTTTGTGCAAGATGTCGTCGTCGTCGTCCATCTGAAACCCTGGTTAGAATCTTATCAGGTCATGCTTTGAAAAACATAGACTCACGTGAGATCGCTTCCGGTTATCGAGAAGCTGATCAACCCCATATGCATGTAAACTAGACTGCGATAGTTGGGTCTGGGAGCTTGCGGCATACAGATCTTCAAAGATGTCCTCCGGCAACTCCTGAGCTTCCCAGTGGAAATTGTCGTCCTCATCACGAAAGTGAATATATTTAGCAAACAAGTCGGCGCTGTCGGAAAGCTTGACTCCCTGGTCAGGATCCTCGACGTAGCGCATTGCTTTGACAAGAGCAAGCATAAGAACATTTTTGCGTTCCAACGGTGCCAGATTATCCATAATGCGCATATTAAGGTGCTGTATGGAGGCTGTATTGGTAAGCGCTAGTATTATGGGACGACGTGCCTCATCAAATAATGGCAGCAACCCTTGCCGGAACGTATGGTCAAAAGCGATGATGGCATCGACATCCTTGGGAATCGAAGACGGGTGAGTGTCTGTGGTTGAAACCATGACAGTTAAGTCATTATGGGAGGGTGAATTTGCCACTACGTTTCCGGACCGAATATAGCGGCAACCCCTTGACTCTATCACATAGCCAAGAAGATCCACCAGCTGTCCCGGACGAACAAGAATGAGAATTTTCTTATCCGAGTGCAACTCCTTCGTTAATATGTCGAGTAACTCGGCAATAAATGAAAATTTGGCATTGGTACCAACGATATGCTTTGCAACCTTGTCTGGGGACATTGACGTAACAGCATTTAGAAAAGGGGGAATGTCGCAGATATCGAAAAGTCGGGAGAACATCTCATCAAGCTTCAGTACGGTTGTAGCATCCGGGATCTGGTGAGGGGACACACGGAACGAAGCGTTATACTCATGAATTAATGCTTCATTCTCACGAAGAATATCATTATATTGTGGCCGAATGTTCGTGTGGAATGGCAGAGTCACAAGATACTCGTTTGGGCCTGTAGGGACATAAGGTAGCAAGCTCTTTGGGTAGTCCGAGGGCATGTCCATATCGTCATGCGCCAATGCATCGGAAACCGGATAGCCACTATCAATGCCATCGTCTGTAGGTAGCGACGGGCTAACATCCATATCTCCTTCTATCGAGAGGGTTAGTTGGGATGGGTTTAGAGTCGCCGGTTGCTCTTCGTGAGACCCATGGTAGGGTAATTGGGAAGTGCTAGCGTCGAGGACAAGATCACTAGGATGTGCTTGCTCGACCGGTGCTTGGGATCCATCAAATGTGGGCGATGGATCATGCGGTAGTTGCGGACTGTGAGCTGGCTCGAGAGAAGGCACCACAAAGGTCGGGGAGACTAAGGGAGCAAGGCCGACATCTGTTACCGGATTGGTTTCTATTATAGGCCGCGGTCGATTGGCTTCCTGGAGCTGATCATGGGTGACCACGGCACCAGGCGAGATTTCATCAGAATCGGCGGAATCGGCGGAACCGGCAAAATGCTGTTCTCTTAGGAGCCTAAGTCTCTCCCGCGCCGACAATGGCGCATCCTCTGCAGATGCACTATTCATCTTGGAAGGTGTGGTCAACCGTCCAGCTAACGAGTCGCGTGAGGAAGAACGAGGTCCAGCAGGAAGATCCCTCGACCCAATATCGTGCGGATGAATATCGGGAGTGTTTCGACCTTGTTCTCCAAGTACCAGAGACTGGGATCTGGCGACGGGGTCTTGTGGTGCGGATGAAGTCCGAGTATTACCATCCAGCTCGCTCAGAGCCTGACTAGAATCTTGTGAGTCCTGTGTGGGTGGGCTTTGCCTGGGGGCGGTGTTAGGTGGGTTGCTGACCTCGTCATAAACCGTGAAATTATCTTGGCTTTGGGATGAGAGGTCGTGTGGTTGGCTATTTAGAGGCGGGACGACCTGAGCTGGTTGCAATGTAGTACCTTGCGAGGACACACTATGCGCCGAAAAGGTATTCTGAGAACCCTGCGAACTCGGCTGCTGCTCAGCAGATAAAACAGCAGAACCGCTGTTCGATACCCGTGTCCCCTGGGATGCACCCGGTTCAGTATCGGAAGTAAACGACACCTGTGTTTGGAAGGTAGGGTCCCGTCCGCCAGTAGTAGGTTGCGACGGTCGGGTGTCGGTACTTTGTCGTATGTGAGATTGGTTGGGCCGGTTTGTGGTAGTAGCAGTGGTCCTCGAGTCCGTCAAGAATGTAGAGTTCACCCAGTTTCCTGAGGTGTTGACCGCAAAAGGGTCTGGCTGGTGAGAAGGGATTTCCGAAATCGAGTGCGCGCCCGCAGAAATCTTGGATGTAGGCTCTTGCGAAGCTCGGTTGGTGGTTTGCGAAGGAGAATGAGTTGGGCTCCCAGCGAAACCCTGATGGTCCACAAGACTATTATGGGCCTCGGATGCTGAGGTAGCTGAAATCTCCTGCGAATCTGGGATGGTGCGCTGCGAGAATTGCCTGTATCTCCTGACCACGGTAGATGGCGGAGACCCCTGGTTTGTAGATTGCGACAGCGATACCACGTCGAATTCCGAGGGGTCGAAATCTGCGTTATGAGGTAGTTCGATTACTATTTTTCCCCCCTTAATTAGGGCGTTTCCTCTAACCTCGCTGGCGTTCTTTTTCGCGGGGCTGGGGTTTGCGCCTTCCTGTCTAGTTGCACCTCCTGGTCCCGAATTTGCAGGTTTGGGTTTGCTCTTGTTCTTAGGATAGTCGCCTGTTCGCCTTCGCTTCTGCTCGCGCTCCTCGTGAGGACCAGGCGCCTGCGCAAAGCGGTCCTCGGAACGTATTGCGTCCGCCCCTCTTTTAGAATTACGTCTCCCCTTGGCCGGTACCTGTACCGGCGGACTGTCCCGTGTAGACGCTTGTGTCGAGGGACTCGTTCCGGGCGAGGACCTTTCTCCAGATGCCGAGGCTACTTTGTCTTTCTGGATTTTCTCGGCCTTCTTGTTTTTCCAAGCTTGGATGGCAGCCTCCGTCACATTCTTCGCCGGTTCCTGCACCACCGTCAGTTTCTAGTCCGCGAGGCGTACGGGCATACGCCACTCAAGGAGAAGAGCAACAATACCCAAGTCGGGTTCCAGGGTTCACCGTGTTCGTCGGTGCCGGCCCAGTCTATAAGATACTGGATATGGCCGTTGGCTTCGACTTTCTCGTCAAGGATGTCCCGCACGCTATGCCAGCCTCCTTTCACTTTTTGTCTCTTGGACTTGTCTGTCTGGGGTTTTGTGCTCTGTTGGCGCTTTCGTTGGTGGGGGCGTCGTGGGTTTGCCGGTTTCATTGACGGCAGGCTTCGTCTCGAACGATCTGGAGCAGAACAAAATCCATAATTAGTCTTCTGCGGAGATGGCGACGGTCGCTTGGGCTGGGTAGAGAGAATGGATCGGGATGGTAGTATATGCGACGACGAAGAAGTTCTCACCAAGGCGATCACCCATCACCGTTGGGAGGATCCTCTGTTTCGGGGTGGGGGAGAGAAGAGGGAAAGAAAAGAAAAAGTAGAGGGAAGTTGTAGAAGGCTACAAGCTAAGTAGGTAGGTAGGTTAGGTAAGTTAATTGTTCGCAACCAACCGACGGAGCCACCGCGGACGTACGGCAACCTCAGCGTGTGATTCGCGCCCGGGGCTTTCCCAGTAAGTTAGTACTACTTGCGTGGCAGGGATCTTCGGACCCTGTGGCTTGATAATTAGCGTGGCTGGTTTTCCTGCCTTCAAGGCTTGTCAACCCTTGTTTTAGGTAGTGGAACTCCAACTAATAACCTAGGTAGGTACCTACTACCTACCCGATACACCTATATCAATGTACCAGAGTTAAAAGTACCTGTTGAGGCTAAACAGCCAGGTAACTCAAGGTTGGGTAGGTAGTAGTACTTTCAGCCGGCAATCCAGTAATTGATGCCACGATACCGAAAGTGGAGAAGGGAATAAACTGACCTATAGTGAAAGATAACCTAGACGAGGTTTTCCTGTCTCAACTCTTGGTCGAAGTTGCCACTCGGATACAGTCGCAGAGGGACGGAGAGAGAGAGAGAGAGACTAGATGAAGGTGAAAATAAAATGAAGTGAAAAGGGGAAAAAAAGGAACCTAGGTAGGTAAGTAAGTTAGGTAGGTAGTCAAGATAATCCAATGTGAATATGACTAGGATATGTTTTCCAAGTGTCGCTAACTCTGGTTCATGTAGTCCTCGGCACCTGAAGCGAACGGTCTCTGGATCAGAAAAGACGTCAGTGTGCATATACTAGGGGGGTATTATAGTATCTGTGTATAAGTGGGAAGAATAGAGAAGGTGGAGCCAGCGAGGGTTTTATACAAAGACCAGACTCTTTTCTCGGTTCCTCTTCGTCCAAGTCGAAAACAAAGTGCTCGAGTTAGGAATCCGGTTTCCGAGCTCCTATGTCGTCCCGAGTAAAGAGTAAAAAAAAAAAAAAAAACACGTATGGCTGCAAGGGGTCTTTGCTCGGATCTTCGGGGCCTTGTGTAGAGAATCGGAGTACCTAAATAGCTTGGTACACGTACGTTTCTACTGTCCTGCACGCTAGTTGCAAGAGGTAGATAAGCCAAGAATGGAGATCGGTTGTATGGGCTTCTGCGGGTGTCGGTATAGCCTGTTGTTGAATCACTTGTTGGGTGTCTGGTATAAGCCGTGCAAGTAAGGGGAGAATGCTTCTAGGACATTCTATGGTGTTGCAAAGAAAATTGTGCCTAAGAACACTGGTGGTGTAGGTCAAGTTTCATAGGAAACGCTTGTTGTCAGCACACGGTATTAGGTAATTGGATTGATAACACAAGTGAGCAGAATGGACTGTTGAATGATTTGACAACCGTTGATATTGCAAAGAGGATCCTCAGGTTTCCAAGGACGTTTCCAAGGACGCGATGATTCAACCAGGCAACAACAATTGATTTAGTCTGTTAGAGCAACAAGCCAGGGTCAGGTTAGTCATTAGACACTTTCTATTTTGTTTTGTTCTTTTTCTTGAAGGGTGGAACGTTTCATCACTACAGCATATGCCAACAAGCACTGTATAAACATATCCCAAATGATGATATACGGTGAGGCCCTATAAGGTTGAATTAGGTATGAAGGTAAGGCAACTGGGAAAATTCAAAAAGAGTTCATACAAAAAAAAGGTTTGTATACCAGACCTTTCGAAAAACAAATTAACTGGGGAATAATAGAAAATCAATTCATTGTTACTGCCTATGTGTTCCTTAATATACGGATAATATTCAATGCTTAGTAGAGCGACATCTTTAGCGAGGCACATCTGCCCTTGCACAGGTTTCTAGATGCCTGTAGGGCTATATTAGTAGATGGCACATCCCGCACCCTGAAGATCTAGGTAGCAAAGTCATTGATAACTTTAGTATGAAAATTACGATTTATAGATACTGGCCGATTTGAGAGCAGGATCTGATAATTGCACTTTCTCGTCCACGAGAATAAGAATAATATCGGCTTCCTAAACCGGGAATACGATGCTCGGCAGAATATATATCTCCTAGTAGTGGACGAGTATGTTCTTCTTACAAAGACAATGAACGAGCTTTCACAAAAACACGGTGTTGGAAACATAAATTAACGAGCAGCCTTTTTACCCAGAGGCACATTCCTACTTTTTTTTCTTCGATACTTTTTACCTCTTACGTCTAGTTGTTGTAAGTCTAGAGCTGGGACAGGGACTTTAAAGGTTTATGATACTATGTGTAATTTGATAGATAAGAGATCCTTTATAATATGCTGATGCCAAGTTAATGATATGTATATATTATGTGCTTAATATTTATGGGCATGGTGTAGATGTTGCTTGCGAATATATGATATGGTAATCATTATTATTGAGGTCCTCTGCGAGGGTGTTTGAAGGTGTAGCCTGGGACTGAGCCTTGGGGCCCTTGGAGTTTAGAATTTGGAATGAGAACTGAGCTCTAGGAAGAGGGAGTAAAGGGCTGCCGGAAAACAATGAACTTATTTGTATGTATATGTCATACATCTGCGTGTACCTTTATTTCTAGCTCCTCACGCAATGAGAACTACGTTTCCCCCCGATATAAGGTGTACCTGACACCATGACATTCTTTGATATTAGATGAGATAGAACGAAAGAAGCGAAATAGTAGCGGGTTTAGTAGACAGTAATGTTTTAAACTTACAAAACTGTAGTCCACGAAATGATACGGTTTCATGGAAATAGTAGCTACATACCTTACTGTAAGGGTAGCTTAAAAGTGGTAGCAAAACACCAAGTTTCCACAATCTATTATATCAGCTCAGACTGAAAAATAACCCATCGAAAGGAGATTACGACTGTAAGTTTTCACTTGAAACAATTATAAGTTGGACTTCCATGTATTCGATAATATCAAATTTCATGATACGTATTGCATCTACCTATATAAAGATAGGAACCCCCAACCAACCCAAAGGGGAGAGGGGAGAAACTTGAAAAAGAATGACAGGCAAAGCAACACATGTGCCTCCCTTTCTTCAACTTGTATGAGAAAAAAAACCATCAAGGGTATATGTATATATCATCTCACTCCAACACACCAGCCCCAACCCCGACCCCAACCCTAACCCAAACCGAGGAAAGACCCAACAGTGGAAAACCCTCCTACTCTAATAACAGGTACCGATCCCTTTTCTTTAAGCCCCCCTCCCCCTTTTTTTTTATCCCATTTTCTCTTGACATCCATATTTGTTTTATTATTTCTTGCATGAACTCGAAGCATTTTGCTCATAATCTTTGTATCGTGTCCAATCCCTCCCCCCAAATCCATCGTACATCACGCCACCCACCCATCCATCCATCACACCACCGCCGCCACCACCACCACCGCCCAACACCGAGACAACTCCGGGCCAGCCGGCCGGTCGCGGTTCATCCCGTCCCGAAGCCCCCCATCCCCCCATTGTTATTTTTTCTTCCTTTCTTTTAACCCCGAAAATTTTTTTTTTTTTACCTCGCGAGCAGCTCTCCCTTAGCGATCATGAGGCTGAACTTGTCGTTCGGCTCGCGGAAGCGGTAGTCGGGGCCGCGGACGACGCGGTCGACCTCCTCGCGCACGAAGGGGTACACGTCCTTCCAGGCGTTGCGGCCCATCCAGCAGTCGAGGTGTCTGTAGTCGGGCACGACGCGGCGGCGGTACTGGATGGCGCTGTCGCCGTCGCAAGCAGCGGCAGCGCCGCCGTCGGCGGTGGTGTCGCTGGTGCCGAAGGCGTCGGTGAGGACCTCGTAGGTGCGCTCGGTGCTCTCGGGCGAGAGCACGGCGTTGTCGCGGCCCACGAACAGCAGGAACGGCACGCCGCGCAGGCGGCGGATGTTCTCGGGCGTGTCGAGCCGCTCGTACAGCGGCCCGTTGGACATGGCGCCCCCACGAGCCCCTGCTTCATCAGCAGGTGCAGCAGCGTCATGTTGACCCCGCCGAAGAAGCGGTCGATCTGCCGGTGCGTCGCCTCGTTGAGGTTGCGGTGGTTCCAGCAGCGCCCGAACACGAGCGTGCACCGGTGGCAGCTCGCGTTGTTGCAGATCTCCTTGCGCTCGTCCGGCATGAGCCGCAGCGCCTCGTTGAGCATCTTCTGCAGCAGGCTGTCGTCCTTGCTCGTGCTGCAGCTGAACCACTGCCCCGCCAGGAATTTGTACAGCCTGTCCGCCGGCACCGGCGACGCCATGATCTTGATCATGTTCATCGTGTTCCAGATAGGGTTCATGAATACTTGGCTGCAGGTCACTCCCTTGACCCAGCTGCTCGGGATGGTGCCGTCTAGCAGCCCGGTTGAAAACGCCACGCTGCCCATACAATGGGCAATGGTGTAAATCGCTTCCGGTTCTCGTGACTGAGACGTGGTCCCATTGGTGTCGTCTGCTTCCGCCTTTCCGCTTGTCTCGTCATATGTAGGATAGCGCTTGCGGATATACTCAAGGCATGCCATAATGTCTAAGCGAGCATCGAATGTTGTCCACTTGTTCTGAGCAGCCATAAGTGCGCCGATACGGTGTACCGTAATAAAGACGCGGTAACCGGCTCGTTGGAAGTAGTTTACCGCATTGTAGCGAATGGTCGGCAGCGCGAATATCTGGTGGTCTACGGACGCACCTGGTATCATGAACAAGTTCTTGAGTGGGACATCCTTGTTTGTGGGCTCCCACATGTGCAATCGAGTGATAACGCCATCACGGGCTTTGATCTGGAACGATTTATCAGGGGGCGTGTTGTTGACGAAGCCGGTATATGTCTGGCTGGGATATTGTAGGGGCATGAGCGGCGACAAGAATAGAGACAGCGACCTTCGTGTGAAAAATGTCATGAATTTAGCGGCGCTCAACACTTTCCGGAACATACCACTGCCAGTCGGGGTGAGAGTCATGACTTCAGACACGAAATCCTGTGGCTGAATACTCATAATGCCTTTGGCGACAATCTGTCCCAGCATACCATCTTCTTCAGCGTCTGGGTCGTCTCGGGCTCTTTTGGACATGTATTCCGTAATGGTAACGTAGAGTGTGCTGGTCGACTTCCAGAACTGCCCCGGAGACAGAGCGACAGATGAGTCGACTACCTTATATCCGTGGAAGTGTAGTTTTCTTCCATTGACGCCGCGCATGTCAAAGTCGTACGTGAGATTTCGAGTTCCCGGGGCCTTGTGGTCAACTAAAAACAGATTGAAGTTTCCCCGTTGGACCATGAACGGTGATCCGGTAAGCGTTGGGCAGACGAAGGTGCCAGTGAGCATCGCCTTATGGCTGGGGTCATGGATAATTGACCTAATGTTGAACGACTGGACGCTGAGAAAGAATCGCGCTGTTTCACACAGAGACTTCGCTGTCCTGGCGGCTCGTTGGTATGTGTCTGGGTTATCTCTCTGGAAACCACCATTATCGCCATGGATGTATCCCGACATGACTTCTGTAAAACCAAATCCACCGTCCTTTGTACGAGCGGCCTCGTGCATATGGTTTGTGGCTTTGCAGATGCGGTCATTCTCCTCTTTCTCCTCTATATCTTTTATCCGCAAGGTCTCCGGACGGTCATGGGGGTATTTGGGAGATCCAAAGAGATCGAGGAGCTCGTTTTGTTCAGTCTGGATATGAAGCCCCTTGCGTTTCGTGTAAAGATCTAGCGCACGTTCCGCCAGGGCCGTGATAGTTGCGAATGGGTTTGCGCCGAGAGCAGCTGGTATGAGAGCTCCGTCTGTCACAATGAGACCCTCGTGGGTTTCGGTGCCAAGGCCAGTGAAGACTTCGCCAGCATGGTTAGTCACACCTGTTGCACCCGAGTCCGCCATACAAGCGCCCCTGATTATCGTTAGCTAAGTCTCGTACAGAAATACAAGTCAAAGGCTTACCCAATGGGGTGGACGGTGACTTGTTGCTCCCCTAATAAAGCATAAAATGGGTTCTGGACGAATGTTCCTCCTGCAGCATTCGTTGCCTTCTTCAACACACCATTTAGGTATTTGACATGATCGCTGCGGCCTACACCGATAAATTCAAGTACGGGCTTGTCATCTTTTAGGGTCAAATATGCCTGATTGCCTTCAAGGTGTCAGTTTTCGAAATGACAAGCGGATATATATTGGTGTTAGCTTACTATCATGAGACATAATCAAATATACCTGAGTCCTCTCGATAGCACCTTTTCGAAAGTAAGGTCCTAGGAAGAGGCTCCCAGCACGGGCAAGGTTCGCCTTAACCCTCTGTACTAGAGACTCATCTTTCGGTTCAACACTACCAGGCAAGAGCTCAAGTAAAGCCTGCATGAATGGAGCCAATGCGCTGGGAATGGTTCCCTCCTCTATCACATAACCATCTAAAGGGTTGTCATGACCTGCTCTGTTGTCGATGATACCAGTGATACAGGGGCCGACTGGATGATAGGGGGAGGGAAATGTTTTCCCCATGGCATTGACCTCATAATCTGTGTTATACCTGAGGACTGGTTAGCAGATATCTTTGTGGTCAAGAAAATTGACCTACCCAAAAGCCAATATGTCGCCGTTGCCACTCATATTCTGACCGACCTTTGGGCTCATGTCGAGACCCATTTCTCTACTCCTCAGCAGAATCTCTGTGGTGCCGATCGAGCCAGCACCAAGGAACACAGCTTTCCGAGCATGCACCCACATGAGATCGCCATGGAGGTTGGCTTTGAAATGACCACGGTTACGTCCGTGCCAGGCAAAGTAGATTATATATCCTTCTCTATCCGGGGCTTTTGCAATGTAGCGCACTTCAGCCTCACAGAACATTTCGGCACCCCAATTCCAAGCATCGGCCAGATACGTGACAAGCGTGGTGGTCTTGGATCCATCGTTTAGCCCGGTGCAGTCTTGGCCAGTAGATGCTGATGCCGACATTTCCACACCACAGCTATTTGGCCCATTGCGGAAGCGAGTGGTCTGCTTCACGCGTCGGAAGTTTTGAGACATATTCAGGTACTCCGCTTGTTTCTTGAGGAGTTCAAGCTTTGGTAGCTCCGGCCAATCCTCTGGGTACTGCTCTGGTTCTAGGACTGCGGCGGCCTTCTTGTAGTCTAGGACAGCCACTCTGTCAGTCTCGGGATCGAAATGTATTCAGTTTCAAACCCGACGATATAAAACCCCAGGTAGGTAATCCGCACGAAGTTAAATAAAATGCGCCGACTCACATTCTTTCAAGCAATCCGGATTGTTTCGAATCTCGTTGGGCCATTGCTCCTGGCTCAAGGAAGCTTCATCTGCTTCTAGAAAGACATTCGCATTCATCAAGCTAGTTCCTCCCAGTCCTATCGAAGTGAAATTAGCTTTTGCTCACGACTATCCAGAGGGACTCTGCTATAGACTCACCATTGCATACTACGGCATTCTGGCCGTTGCCGAAGATCAAGTGATACATGCCGGTAGGATCTCCACCACGAACCAATTTCCTGTGCATCCAGCTTGGGGCAAACTCGCCAGAGTAGTGGAGCTGCTCAAGAGAGTCCTTGGTGTCATCTGGATACTGCCCAGGCCAGCGTTCCTTGCCGCGCTCGAGAAGACACACAGATTCGCCGGCGCGTGCCATTCGCGATGCGGCAACGCCGCCTCCATAACCAGAGCCAATAACGACGTTGTCATAAGACGTGCGCATGAGTTCAAGCGGCTTGGATATACGAGGGAATGCGGCATTCTTAGGGTCGTCGGCCCACGATCGTATCCGCGCGTAGGTCCGTGATCGAGGACCACTCGGCTCATTGTCATGAATTCCTAGCCCGTGGATGCTGTGGGACCCAAAGTCCGGACTCGGGTGGTTGCCGTTTGTGAAGCTCTTTGGTCCCTGGCCGGGGCTCCGGTCGAAGGAATCGATAGAGGAGCTCCCACTTGGGACACGATTGTGTCCGTTCACTGGCCAGGTAGACCTGCCGTTGAGCCTCTTTTGAACCCCAACTCCGTTGGTGGTGGAAACATCTACGGATGTAGTATGAGCCACCCCAGAGGAGTTGTCCGTGACTGGACTGACTGCTGAGGGCATAATCGCGGCGCGGATGATTACTAGAAAGTGAGTGTCCCCAGTCGGCCTCGGTGCGGGCCGCGATATAGAATCGGTCCCAGACTTCCGGGATATGGTTGCAGTAGTAATAATAGCAGTTGCAAGAGTTAGCAAGGAGGTAATACTAGTCTAGGGAGACTAGAGTAAAAGGAAGAGCTTAGAAAGAAGTAAGATTAATATTTAGATATGGGTAATAGTATAGAAAGAGTAACGGAAGTAGATTCAACGAGGACAGACAGTCATCTCACTACGCCCCCATAGGATCGTAGCTTCAATATATCTATTTGTCGATACTGGCGGTTTTAGAGGTAGACAGTCTAGCTATAATAATAGAGACCCAGCAGTTCTGTGCATAACGAGGACAATGAAGTGGGACACCGGAAAGACGACGAATCATAGATAGAACTCATGCTTTGCAGCAACCTAACCTAGCAGCAAGTGATAATAATACCACACTAATGTAGGCATTCCCGTAGACCTACACTAGGTACTTAACCTAGTGCTCTTGCATGGGGGGGCATTGCTGAGGCTAGGCTTAGATTGCATGTAATGATTGACATGAACATGACATTTCGGTTACTCTCGCAGCTCTGTTACGCACGAAGGGCCTCCGCCTCCTACGAATGACTCGACTGGACGGATGGATAGTAGATGTTAGTACATTAGTATGTACGTACATACATACATACATACATACATACCTCCATACACTGCATACTCGGAAGAGAGCAAATCATTAGAACAGCTGGGCTGAGTGATGATAGACGGAGGAGCTAACTAGAAACGTCTCGCGGACCGAACTGGACGAGTCGTTCCCTCTCACTGGGTTACGCGCTCGCAGGGATACCCGTCAATAGTGTGGTGTTTATCCCCCAGCGGGGCAAGCTGATGTGTGAATAGAACAATACGACCCATGTTCTATTCTTACTGTCTGACCACCGATCGATTGCGGGACGCGGGCGAGAAGGAATATTGGCCCGGAAGCTCTGGAGGCAAGGTAGTGGAAACGAAGGAATTGGAGTTGGCGTCTTCATGACAGTGGATGCACAGAAGAGAAGATAACCTGGCATTAATAATTTACGGCACGGGATATCTGGTTGAACTAGGCCCGAGATCAATGAGTTCCCTGCCTCAGCCGTTGTTTGGCCCATGCTTTTTAGTAGTTACATGTAACAGAGGGAACTAATGTGTAAACTACATATTGATACTCCGTACATATTGACATACATACCCGTTTGGGGTGGGCCTTACAGATAGATCTACTTGACACTAGTTAGGGCTGCGGAACGTGTGCGTGTAAATACGAAGTATATGGGGTAGTAAGATTAATAGCGAAAGGACTCGTCAGATACATTATTACGCTGGCTTCTCCTATATCATTATTATGTATTAGGTACTAAACATAACGTCAACGGAAAGAAAAGATGACAAGCAACCGGATGATACCGGATTATGCTGGTATTCATAAGTACCTAGTTAGCTATGTTGCACAACAACCCTATAGAAAGTGAAAGTAAAAATAAAAATAAAATAAAAATAATACATGTAACATTAGATAGAGACTAGAATTCTCTCAACTTCTATAACTCCAAACTAGATAATAACATAGCGTATATCGGCACACTAGTGTAGATGGAACACGCGAAGTTTGTACCAGTATGCCATTGTGTTTCGGTACCAAATATGTAAGTGGACGGCCAGCATCATTAGTAACATCAAATCATTACCGTAGTATCATTGTTCATCATGCAGCAGGCAAGCAAGGGGTTCTCTGTGGCTTGTCGTCCTTCTGCTAATCTCAATAAAGAAGTGGATTAGGGAACATTCGTTGGAGCGCAATTGTTGATTGGCCAATGAACGACTTGGAGAAGTTTAGGCCTTCTTGTCTTTTCAAGAAGTTATGTGACTCCTCTCTTCATGTTATTATGAAGACTCAGTGCTACTGCGGTAACATGACATCAATTCTTAACATGGGATCTACGTTTCTGCCTCGGCCAGACTTGACCATCCTCGGTAGGTCAATCTTGAGACCGGGGCTTTATCATGTCCTATGTATAATTATCAACTAAAGCCAACCTACTAAGTATGTCAATACATAATACCAGACATAGCTTGAGTAGTCAAGTGTTCCAGGTTAACCTATACCTCCGGATAAACTCCACTTAAGTCAAGTCGACTAGACAATACACTATTGATACAGCCATCGCGCAATGGATATATTATGTAGTTGCGCATGCGTATCTTACTGTAGCTATGACTATGACCATGTAGCTAAAGAGTCGTTAGACTTGGTGGCTGAAATAGTACCATAAGGATAGACGACTGTGCCATCTAGGTAGGCAGTTCTCCAACTGGACTCAAGAAAGCAAGTGCCATTTCCCCTTTTAGCACTCAGCTACCCAGTAATGGTGTATAATGAATGGTAACCCAAGAGGGTCACAGTCCCGAGTTTTAGTCAGGGACTTCTCCAGAACTCCGTTCCAACGGTAGGTAAGGCTGAGACAGAAAGTATGTGCATACATCCCATCCCACCTCCAGCGGCCCCCACCCGATGATACGCTGAGGTCCTGTTCGTAAATGACTCCAGATCCAACTCAACCAGTCAGCTTATAAATATAGACGTCCGTTAGTTCGTAGGAATCAAGCCACCTCTTGGGTGCCTTGTCGGTAAGAACCCTGAAACATTCCTACCTACATCTAGACCTGCCCAAGTGCCAAGGTTGATGTACATCCGTAGGTACATACCTAGACATATGTATATCCGCAGGCAAGAATGACTTACACCAGAAAAGGCCCGGTCAGAGGTGTAGCTGAAAGAAAGGAAGCGGCTGAAGAACTAGTGGTCCCATACACCTCCCCTTTAGTAGCCACCAAACCCCCCCCCCCCCCTGCCGTCCTAGAGTTCAGGGTTTAATGCTCGCCGAAAAGCTGCGATGCCATCTTGATTGGTTTGTGCTTTCCTAGGCGCAATCAATCTCACATGTTCTCCAAGGGCTCGGGACGGAGTATTAGACGAACTACTGGAGTTGCGAACCAGGGGTTACGTAGTAGGACAATTATTCAATCGATTAGGTAGTGCAGATGCGATGTTCCCATCACATTACCGCTTTAGTCCTACTATACAGACAATATATATCTATATGATAAAAGAAAACCCTGAGGCAATTCCGAATAATTGGCTAGGAGCAGAGACTATGCGACACTATGTAATCATTGCTACTGGACATCAATACATATGTAATTCATAACTACCTACCTACATAATCGATAGGCATTTCCAAAAACGATCTAGACAATCCTAGAATAGGTTGCGATGTTACCCTCCTTACGACATCGTCCCCCCCTAATAAGTAACACTACTTCCCCTCATCCGCATGTAGGTAGGTAGTTGGCACCAAGTATTCAGCCTTCGGAGCGGACACACCATGTTAGCACCGTTGCCCCCATCGTCTAGGTATTTACGGCGTCATTTTCGTACCAGTGTACAAAAAAAAAAAAAAAAAAAAAAAAAACCCAGGGGAGTCCGATAGTAAACCCTATATATTGAATCATCGCAGCGTGATGAGCACGATAGATCCTACGTTGGCTGCATCTTGTGCGCAGATAGCAGCCCGCCTATCTGACGTGTCCCACATAGTCCTCTCGGCTTGATAACAGTCCGAATGGCCAAAGCATAGGTAGTCAAAAGATGATCGACGGTGTTCTTCGTTCTTCGCATGGGTATGCAGGTTGGTGTACTTGGTATGACGACGAGCGCGGCAATCGCTTCTGTGTCGTGATGTGACCAACGAAACCGAAGCTCGTCACCCATAGATGATCAGCGGAGAAAAAAAAAGAAAAACCCCCCAGCGTAAGCCTGCATCGCGGGAAATACTGGGACTGGGATGGGATACCTACAGAATACTTGGTGGTCGGGCTACTCATGGTAGTCTTGGGCTCAGTCTTCTCGACTGCCGTCTTACCCAGATACGATAATCATCTGAGGTTGGTAATCCTACCGCCAACTAACTACCAGCCCAATGATCGGCCTTAGATCGCATGTGTGCTGCGCGCCAACGTTCGCCTTATGTACCCACCGCCGTTTGGTCGGTGGCTTGTGCCAGAACCCCAAGATATACCTATGTTTAGTTAGTGCTTAGAGTGAGGGCGAGCGAGGGGGGCCAGAAACTACCGGCTTAGGCAGTTAGTCTCAGACCTGACGGTCGAAAAGAACCGCCTGACGAGTAGCAGCCTCAGGCGATGAACGGTGAGTTATAGCGAGTCGTTTCTCCAAGGCTGTGCTTACCGTCGACGCCACCACAAGTAGTCACACAATCTCACCTGAAGTTCTGCCTGACCGCCTGCCGGCCACCCCTAGATCCGGGTATCGATCGACGGAGCCTGTCTGAGGAAACGCCAGCAAGGGTTCGGGTTCTGCTGAAGACCTCACATGCGACCTGACTTGCTGCCGTATTCGCCGGGCTGATAACCGAGTGCCCTTTAAGCCCTTAAACGACCAACGACTGAAACGGTCATCCCCTTTTCGCTTTGACCTGCGCACAATATATGCGGCCCGGTAAGAAAAAAAAAGAAGCAGGCTGACGTCGCCGTGCCCCAGGCCATACGGACACAGCTTGACTAGCCTATGTGTGTGCTGTACACCGAAACCAACACTCTGTCAGCGCGGCGCAGAAGCCAGTAGGTCGTCGCCCTCTCAATTACTCGCTCATCCAAGTCCCTCACTGATTCGGACTGGGCCAAATTGGCCACCGCAACGGTGACAGTGACAACGAAGCAACGGTGGAAGTTGTCCTATTAGCTAGTGTACGTATACACCCGCGCGATGGCAACAGCAGCACAGGCACGGGAAAGGGAAAGGGGTGACAGGGTGGGATAGCAGAAAGAGCAAGTGATCGAAGGGCAAAAAGCCTCGGACCTCTCACACATCGAAAGGGATCTCACGAATCAGAAAAAAAGGAGAGTGAAGAGGGAAAACGAAAAAATACCTTAAGTGTTAACCCATTCACAGATGATCTCATCGCAAGGGACAACAGATCATGTAGTAGCACTACGCCTTATGCTTCTACCCGCAAGCTTCCCGTGGCATCTATCACATACGAGAAAGCTGCTGCGTGTGTGTGCAGAGGAGAGTCCCAGATCGTATGCAGCCGCCCCTTATCGACATCGTCACATCGATCAATCCACTTACGTACCCTACTCATGCCACCGAGCATCACGATCGATTCCCCCCTCCTCGACGGCAAGGTCTTCGCTTGGTTCAGAGAGACAGAGAGAGAAATCAATAGAATCCTATTCCTACATACCTAATCCCTCCCTCCCCCTTTCCCCCTTGACCTCACTAACGTAGTAGTATGACCTAGCTACTACTACCCCTTTAGACCAACAACACCCCCTGTTTGCGTTCAATTTTTCTTTTCTTTTTCTTTTTTTGTTTTCGGTTGTCTTATATATGACGACATGAGAGAGGAATAACAGAAACCCAGAAGAAGAAAAAAAAGAAAAGATAACATACATACACTTCGTGACATGATCATTTCCCCCAGCTAACTTCAGTCCTCCTCCAACTACCCTAACCTAGACCCATCCATCCCATCGTAGGAATTGCATATCCCCCCCCATGCCCCCATCCTACTCTCTCTACTACCCTATATACATACATACATAACCTAACCTAACCTTTCCAAGCCCCCCCCCTTTTTATTTTTTTTATTTTTCATTTATTTTTTATTTTCTATTCTCTCTTTCAAGCCCACCAATCGCCCTGGTCGCGCATGGCGCGGACGACCTTGACGAAGCCGGCGATGTTGCTGCCGGCGACGAGGCTGGGCAGCTCGCCCTCGCGGGCGGGCACGTACTCGCGGGCCGTGTCGAGCGCGTCGTCGAAGGCCTGCTTCATGATGCCCTGGAGGCGGGCGTCGACCTCCTCGCGCGACCAGGTGATGCGCTGGCTGTTCTGCGCCATCTCGAGGCCCGAGACGGCCACGCCGCCGCAGTTGGACGCCTTGCCGGGCGCGTACCAGACCGACACCTGTTTCTGCTGCTCTTGCTGCTGTCTCGCGCCCTCGAACACGTCGATGGCGTCCTGCGTGCAGCCCATGTTGGAGCCCTCGGCGACGAAGAGCGCGCCGCCGCGCGCGTTGGCGATCAGAGTGCGCGCCTCCTCGCCCGACACCTCGTTCTGGGTGGCGCTGGGCAGGGCGATGTCGACGGGGCCGACGTGGACCCAGGGGCGGGCGCCCTCGATGTAGCGGAAGGAGGGGCCGGCGGCGAACTCGGTCAGGGGCTTGCGGGCGAGCTTGACGGCGGCGATCTCGTCGATCTGGGCGGGCGTGAAGGAGGCGCCCTCGCCCTCGGCCACGAGGCAGCCCGTCGAGTCCGACAGCGACACCACCGTCGCGCCGAGCTCGATGCACTTGAGCGCCGCGTACTGCGCCACGTTGCCCGAGCCCGAGATGGCCACGCGCTTGCCCGCCAGGCTGCCCTTGCCCGCGTACTTGATCATGTGCTCGACGTAGTAGACGAGTCCGTAGCCGGTAGCCTCTGTTGATCTGTTGTATTAGCAAGCCGCTTTTTTTGAGCATCGCGTCTCCCTGAGATCTCCTTCCCTCGGGACAGAAATGTAGAGTGACAGAAGAAGAAAACAAAAAAAAGACTTACCCGGTCGGATCAAGCTGCCACCCCAGTCCATGCCCTTACCAGTCAGGACGCCCTCCCACTTGTTGCGCTCCCGGCGGTAGGTGCCGAACATGAAGCCGACCTCGCGGCCGCCAACACCGATGTCGCCGGCCGGGACGTCGGTCTCGGCGCCAATGTGCTGGCATAGCCTGCTCATGAAGGCATCGCAGAACCGGCGGATCTCGTTCTCGCTCTTGCCCTTGGGGTCGAAGTCGGCACCACCCTTGCCACCACCCATGTTCACTGGACGAACACATAAAGTCAGCATCGAGTACATTTTTTTCCTTTTTTTTTTTCCCCAGCTACTCGAATTCTCTCCTCCTCCATCTCATCTTTCCGCCTTGTTTCTCTCTCTCACACAACTCATTTGAAAGTACCCCCCCCTCCACGTACTCAACATCCCAAATTCTGCCACGTAGAAAAATAAAGAAAAGGAAAAAAAAAAGGAGGAGGAAGGACAAAAAAACTTACGTCCGGTCAGGGCATTCTTGAAGATCTGCTCGAAGCCGAGGAACTTGAGGATGGACAGGTTGACGGTGGGGTGGAAGCGCAGGCCGCCCTTGTAGGGGCCGAGGGCCGAGTTGAACTGCACGCGGTAGCCGCGGTTGATCTGCAGGCGGCCGGCGTCGTCCTCCCACACGACGCGGAACTGCACCACGCGCTCCGGCACCGACACCACGCGCAGCGCCGTCCGGTACTCGGGGTACTTCTCGAACAGCGTGCTGTTCTCGAGCGTGCTGACGAGCTCTGCAAGGATTTTTCATGCCGTTAGTGAGATTTCTTTTCTTTTCTTTTTCTTTTCTTTTCTCTTCTTCTGTTTTTTTCTGGTACGTGAAGTACTTGACCACGGAAGAAACGAGCGGACAAAGTCAAGGGGGTTGCGCTCTGTAGAATTCCCCACGTCCCCTCCCCTTTCGCCCGTCTCTCAAGTGATTGTGAGACAGGAGCTTGGGGGGAGAGCAAGTAGGTAGGTGGGGATTAGAGTTAAGACAGCATCTGCCTTTTTTCTTCTTTTTTTTTTTTTACTCTCATGTAATGTGGTTGTGAATTGAAGCCAAGACGGAGGATCAGGAAATTGGTTACCTTTGTAGGCCTGCTCGAACTCAGGCTCGGCTGGTAGATGGGACATCTTGGCAATAAAGGGGGGATATAGTCTTTCGGAAAAGAAAAGAAAAGAAAATCGCCAATGGCCCTAGGGTAAATGATCCGAGTAGAAAAGAAATAAAAAAAGTAGAGAGGCTCTCTTTTTCTTTTTCTTTGCTATATCATAAGCAGATATCTCGAAGTTGTCTCGCTCGCTCGTAGGTCGCCGGCTCTATATCGATGAAGTTTCTTCTCCTTATGCTCAATAAGAAGCAACAAAACAACTTATCGTTGACAAAAAAAATAAAAGACGAGAGCAACGAAACAAAAGTAATGAAATTATTTCTTCCCCCCAAGGTCGTGATTAAGTAAGGAAGAATAAGAAGAAGAAGCGGGAATTTCTTTCCTTATCGCTCCTTTAATTAGGTATTGTTTTGGTTTTTCTCTTATATAAGAGTACAGACACAAAACTTTTTCTTCTTCTTCCACTTTTTTTAAGGGAGAGAGAGGAGGCAAACACGCGGTATTATATAGACAAGGTCACACGAAGACAAAGACAGGCAGGAAAAAAAAAAGAAGAAAAAAAATTACCTATGCCCGCCCAATGAATACCAAGACAAGTCTTGCCAAACACCGTCTTCGGTGGCGGTGGTTTGCCCTTCCTAATTTTTTTTCCCCCATCGCGTACATAATGCTGTCGAGTAATTTCAAACAGCAAACGTGCCGTAACCGATATCACCCGATGTATGAAGAGACCAAGCGGAATTGTTCAGCCCACACACCCCCGGGAACACCCACATTTTCCCTCCTGGTAAGACCGATTTACTCGACGTGTAGCAAGCTATGTTTTGTACTATGTAGGTAGTGTAAGTCAGTAAGTGTGAAAAGGGCTGAGTAAGGTAGGGCCGTGTTAGTCTAGTGTAGTGGTAGGGAGCTAGGTTAGATCATCTCGGTGTGGGGGGTTCCCTCGAGACATTCATCCACAGGATTTGGCGCTGCGGTGCGGTAGAGCTCCAATAGGTAGCTAGTAAGCTACTGTTGTATTTTTTTTTTAATTATATTTTACTTTTTTTGCCTCTAGTTGAACTTGGGCCATATAGCATATTTATATCGTATTTGCCTTTACTTAGCTGTTTCCCCTATGACTCGTTCCAAGCGCGTACTGACTTAAGATTTTGGTAGTTGTGTGAAGTTCCATACTAGATACGCTAGTCGTGATGGCATACCTAGTACACCATGATGTTAAACCCCACGCTCCGACGTGATATTGCGCGCAAGAGATAATAAAAAAAAGAAAAGAAAAAAAAAAGCGGCATTTTTTATCCCGCACACAAATGTGATCGACCTTCACCTTAGGCGAGGCTGGGGTTCAAATGATGCTCTAGGTAAAGGTAGCAATTCGACTGCCTTGCAAATTTTCTGGCGTTCCGAGAGCGCAGTCGGCGGTCCAGGTCCACTCCTTGCACGAAGTCCTAGAGGATACACACACACATACATACATACACATACATACACATACACATACATACATGTGTTCTGTATGCGCATTGCACATGGCCAACGTGACCGAGAGACTGCCCGCGAGGCAATTATTTCGTCCTTTATTCTGCACCGTTGTGCCCTAGCTTGGAATCCCGTGTGCATCTACTGTACACAATATACAGTATGTACGTTCGTGCGTGTGTGGGAGGGGGGAAGGGGGGAGGAAAGGGTTGCTTGTACATACACTACATAGAGCAGATCCGAAGATCTAGACAAGGCCTCCCCCCTGTACGTAGCGTGCAGGCAAGGCCAAAAAGCTTTTTAGAACGCTTTAGCATCTGGCATTAGCCTCCGAGAAGAGCTGATTCTTATCAGACATGGCTGATTCGTCGACGCGTTGTTTGTGAAGACGTTAATTTTTCATGTCATGGCCTGGCACCCCCCCTGGGCGGTAGTCGCTTACAAGCTTGTCGCCCCCCCCCCCGGGGCTGGGCGTGCAGCATAGAGGCTAGGTAGCTAGCTGACGAGACGGACAGGACGGCGGACGAAGTCGGAGTTCACCGTAGGCATGCCACATAGCCTGAAATGGAACCGGACCCTGCCAAGCCCCTACGCATCTACTATGTCGTATGTATAGTGAGCCCTACCTGCAGCTATCCTGACCCAGGTTCCTGGCGCTGGTGGGTTCTTCATGGGAGAGAATATCCCTCTCGCAACCATCCATGCCGGTAACGGTGTATAGAGAAAAAAAAAGGCAGACAGGTGGATAGGATCACTTGCTATTTAGCGCAGAACTTGAATCATTTTCCTCGGCGGTCTCTGGTCCCCCATTGTGGGCATTCTGCTACCGAATATATATCGAGTTAAAGGCATAGTGACGTTTTAGAGAATGTCGACTCTGGTTCCGATTCTCGCAGCATGTGATGTCGATCCTGTCGATTATTTCTTCCCCATGTTGAACTTGTATGCATTTGCGTAGACGAGCACTTTTTCTACCTTTAATGGCTCGTGATGGATGATATTAGTCCCTTACAGATATTTCCCAGCCCGAAGCCCAAAAACGCCATTGCCTGCCTTCATGCGACCCATCCGTCATAACACCCCAACCTTGAATAGCAATTACACCATGACGCTCGTTACCATATAGCCGCCTGGTCCAAATCGAACCTCTTGAGCTCTTTGCTCGCGTCTTCGACATCCTTCTTAGCCTTCATACGCATGTAGAAGATGGGACAGTCCTTGCTGCTGCAAATGACCTCACAGTGCATGCTGCCCTGACACCGCTGACATTGCGTCCAGAGTCGTCCAAACCGAACCTCGAGATCTGATACCTTGTCTAATGTCTTCGTGTAGAGCTCGCCCACCCGAGGTGCGCAGTTCGAGCAGACAGCCCCGCCGCTCTCCTCTTTACCCACGAGCGGCTTCTTGCAGCCCATGCATGTCATCGTCTTCTTTGCGAACTTCATCAAACCACCAACCGTAGGCGCCGCCACCGAAATAGCACGTGTGTGTGCTCCAGTAAGCAGTGACTTGGCTTTTGTCTCGCCAAATATTGTATCGAAGATACGTCCTAGGGGCTTGGCTAGCTGGTTGTCCAAGTAATACCTCGTGTCAATCGGTACGTTGTTCTCGAGTACGAAGATGGGATCTTCCGATCGCTCGAAGTTTTTGGATCCGCTTGCGCCCTTGACCATGACATACGCCACTCGGTCACCCAGACCCGGTGCTGAACCTGCGTCACGCTTCTTCATGCGGTTGGCAAGTTCGACGTGGGCTTGTTTGGCAGTGTAGCTTTCCTGCGTCAGGGCTTTTGTGATGACAAGTTTGGACATGTCAATCTTGTTCTGCAAAAGATCCGAGATCACATCTTTGACATATCTAGGGTTATGGTTAGCACACGGGGTGGTCTAGGTAGGAAGGGTGTAACGACTTACTCTTGAGCGCCCGAGACATTCCGATCGATTAGGACCATTCTGAGAACTTTTTCAACAACAATCTGCACAAGCTGGCAGTTGTCTCTTCGAACCGTTTCAATACCCTTGGTATCCATCTTATCCCACTTATCTGTCCTTGTGTAGTAAAGGCCAGCGTATCGCTTCTTGTTGATGAGAAGATATGGGAAGTAGACCTTTTCAAATTCCAACTTGATCGGCTTCGTGAACTTGGATGATACGTAATTCGCCGCCTCTTCTCCGAGCTTCATTGCTTCAGCAAGATCTGCGGTCCCAAATTTCACCATGACGGAATCAGTGTCACCGTAAACGACCTGAGCGTCATGGGAATAGCCATTGGCTATCGTATAGTGGCTTTCCACCTCGTGCTTCGTCTTCTCAATCATCTGACGACCGTAACTTGTCGTACTACTAGCGATTTCAAGACAGGGCAGCTTGCCGGTAGTTGCACCCGTAAGACCGTACACACTGTTGGCACTGACCTTCAACGCAAGCTGTCGACCATTCAAGACGGCCTTCTTGAAAGGATCCGTCTCGCTAGCCAGTTCTCTCTTGGCCTGCTTTCTTGCAGTAAGCAGTTCCTCTAAAATTTGCGCAAGAAGACCCTTGCGTTGTTTGACAGTGACGAACATGTCGCCATTGGGTGTGACGATGTAATCCTCATCCTTCTTGAGGTTGAACTTCTCCGCAGTTTTCTTGTTGATGAGCGTTGTGTAGCAGAGATTGTGTGCTTGGATAATACTGGGATATAGAGAAGCAAAATCAAGAGTCGCAATGGGTACTTCGTAGTAGCCGCGAGTGGGTTCGATGACCGTAGCTCCCGTGTATTGGTCGTCTGAGCCGGCGGACTTCATGTTCGGGATGACAAGCTTCTGTTCCAAAGCCTTTCGAAATAGTTGGCTCATGAACTTGACCTGTTGTCCACGCGAAAGCAAGAAATTGAAGGGAACACCCGTGACTCTCGCCATCTCCGTGTAGTTTTCCAGACATGAGAGCTTGTCCATCAGTCTTTGGGGTAAATAGGCATCTTTCAAGCAGTATACTGCCAATCGTCGTCTCGATTCCGGTGTGCCATTGAACAGTTCGGTAATCATTGTATGATGAACATCTTCCTTCTGTTCTCCCAAGAAATGGGAAGAGACTGAGTTCAGTGTGTAACTTCGGAGGTGATGGTCACGTTGGATGAGTTGTAAAAGATCCAGCTGCAATCGTCCGTTGGTGTTCGTAGCTTGCGAGTCACGGTTACCCATCTGCTTGCTAGAGAAGGTGGTCTTCTCCGATACCGAGGGCACCTTCGGTAGTCGGGTCCAGTACTCGAACCCGTCGATTCTTAGATGATTTGCACGCTTGAGAAGGTAAGGGAAATCGAAGTTGGCAATATTGTAACCGGTGATTAGATCCGGGTCGACTTTATCAAGAAACTGTTTCCAGCCCATCAACATCTTGTCCTCCCTGTCATAGGTCTTGACCTCTGTTGCCACAATGGGACTGGTCTCATCGAGACAGAATACATTGCGAATAAAGGGCTTTCCCTCTCCGTATCGTGTGACGATATTGGCAATTTGGATGACCGGGTCTTGATTAGGTTCTGGGAAAATGCCCTTTCGCCCAGCGCATTCAATATCGAACGAGAGAATTCGCAACGGAGCCATCTTGGACCACTCGCCTTTCGGTTCGTGGGAGATCAGGTCCCTGTAACTGACCTCGGCTTCGATCTGGCAATTTGACTGTCGTTCGTGTTCCCCGACGAGAAGGTACTTCTGAGCCGGTGCTTCTACCCAGGACATACCCGGAATCTGCATAGGTTAGTATGATTCCTCATCGCTAGTCAGCCGTGCCTGCGACATACCTTGCAGTCAACCATGAATCGCAGGACGTATTGTAGATTGTCAAACGTCATGATACCACCGTCAGCCACTCCTTTCCACATTCCTTTCCAATTGACCTTGCGCTCTTCGAATAGCGATCGTGTTCTCGCGAAGAACTTGGGGTCCGCGACGCTAATTTTGATGTAGGGGCTTTGCGTGTTTCCTTGGAAGCCGTATATATTTTCCCTCAGCGCAAGCTGACAAGAGTGCACAGCGGGCTGAGAAAGCTGTATGTTGAGGAAGGTTTTGAAAGGCTCGCAGTCGTCGGGCGTGAAAGAAACCGGGGCGGCGATGTAGAAGTAATGCTTGAAGTCGGTGACATGAAGCATGACAGAGTGGCCATTTTCAGTGACTCCGAAGAGCTTGACCGTAGCCTTCCCACCATGGAGTGTCCCCTCTTCAGCTTCTATCTGTTGGAATGTGAGGCTATCCCTCTTTGGGTCGAAGTCGACAACGGGTGGTCGTTCCCAATTCTGGTCCTTCTCTGAATTGGTCTTTTTCAGGTCCGATATATCCTGGCTTAGCTTCTCGAGGACCTCGGTCTCGAAAACACTCTTTTGCTGGCTCGCAGCGAGCTTGTTGCCAGGAGCCTTCTGTGAACTGTTGAGCCGCGATGCTGGCGAGGAAGCCAAGGGCTCTACTACTCGACGTCTCTTGATGGCAGAGGGAGTCGAGGGGGCGTTGCGGTTGGATGCGTCGCCAAAGACGCGCTTCTGGGGAAGGGCTGAAGCATCCATGGCTGTGTCTGGTTGTTAAAAACAGACAAAGAACTACTCAGCGCATTGGATCAAGTGCCAGAAGTGAAGATGTTGTTGATGGATAGCAGCCCAGCAAAAAGCGTCGAGGTGGGTAAAGAAAGGTAAGGTGGGTTTGAAAGCCGGGACTCGCGTCGCGCTCTACACTACACTAAAGCGCCGGGGTACACGCTTCTCTTCAGTGGGGCCATATGGGGGGCCTATCAATTAAGTCGCGTCAAAACGTCACTTTTATGTACTTATCAGCCTATCTTATACGCGTGCAGCTAAATTGCCTCCTTTATTGCATATAGTCAGAGGCAGCAAAACAAACCCCCTACCTTCATAGGTACCTAAGGTTAGGTAGTTGCATCGTTCTCTTCAAAGTCTCATAGGCAAAGGTACATACCTATTCATACTAACCTAGGTATATATGTAGGTACCTAGTCAAGTAAAAATACTGCCAATATTTTTTTGTCTATCAAATGATCGATATTTTTGAGATCCCCTTTCTCTAGCTAAAAACCTATGTGACATGCAAAATTCCTTTGCCTATGTCTATAATAGTACTCCGTAATGGCACATCCTTGTTTTATTTAAAAAAGCGACATCCCCGGAGAGTAGTCGTCTTATTTACAGTTCACGTCCACTCGCCTTCTCGACGCCTTCCTTCTCAGCCTCCTTCTCCTCCTCCACTATCTTCCCGCTGGGGGTCCAGTTGAGGGCCTTCAACCTCTCGGAAAGGATGGGGTGGGAGAAGTGGTAGCTGGCATACATCCAGTCCGCATCCATGGTGCTGAGGTTCTGGATTTGAAGCTTGATGAGAGAGGAGGCCAGCTGAGCCTTGTAGCCTAGTTTCAGAGCGAATTCGTCTGCTTGGAACTCAAACCGCCGGCTGATTATGTTCATCATCAGCTTGATAATCGTATCCATAGGTGCCAGCGCATCCGAGAACAAGATGAACCCAATAATTATGGGGTGCTCATTGATAAAACCAAAGTCCGTATACAGCGATGCATTGTTGACGAAGACCGAGAATAGAGTAAAGATATAGAAAACGTGAACCTAATGCCTGTCAGCTTGTGTTCTAGTAGTTGGGCTCGAGACGACGCCAGGCTTACCTGTGAGATGCCGAAAAGTCGGGTAGTGTGACCTAGACTCCAGTGTCCGAGTTCATGCGCCAGAACAGCCACAACTTCCTCTTCGCTACTCTTCTCGATCAGAGTATCGTAGATAACGATGTGCTTCTTCCACGGAAGGCCAAAGAAGTAAGCGTTGCTGTGTGCGCTGCGCTTGCTACCATCAATAACGAAGAGTTCATGGAGTGGGAAGTTCAGCCTCTTCGCCAGCGCTTCGGTCTCCGACTTCAGCTTGCCTTCCTGTAGGGGAGACAGCTTGTTGAACAGGGGTAGTATGACAATTGGGTAGACGGTGATCATGAAAACCTGTATAGCGGCAGTAAAGAGCCAGAGGTAGGAGACAAACTGGTTGCCCGTCTTCTTCACAATGCTCAGGAAGCCAGCCAGGATAGGAGGTGCGAAGGCGAAGGCAAGCATGTTCGACTTGATCATGTCCATGATGAATAACTTTGGCGTCTGCTTGTTAAACCCAAACTTCTCTTCCAGGACGAAGGTGTGGTAGATGTTGGTAGGAAGCGACAAGACCTGCTGGATCAAGATAAAAGCGAGGACGAAGACGATAGAATGCGAGATTTCACCAGTAAACCGAGCGGGAGCGAAGCGGAGGAGCAAATCGCCCGTCCAGGACCAGAGTTTCGGTAGCACATCGTAGTGGATGAAGGCAACGTTTTGGATTTGACCCCAGAGACCCTTTACAAAACCGAACTTCGCTTTGGCGCGATTGTATTCCTGACTTTTATTGTAGACATCGGTAGAAACTTCTTGCTCGAGAACCTTGGGCGGCTTGGTGTTCTTCAAAACCTGATACTGGCGGAGGGACAGGAACTCTTCGAAACAATACTGGGCGACGGAGAAGCCGATGATAAGCTTCTTCCATGGGAAGAGCGGGCGGTCGAGGAACCGCGCGAGGCGCTAATTTGACTAGAGTCAGTAATTGGGATTCCATTGAGAAATCTATCAGTAGTACTAACTTGTAATATGTCCATCGTATCAAGATGGTACAGCTTTCTTGATAGAAGGAGGGGAAGATGAGAAAAGGAAAGAGAAGAGAAAAAGGTTGTGTTAGACTAATCGCTACGCAATAAGCTTGCTATGGTGGGCATGGAGAAACCGTGTCCCCAGATGTGGCAGTTCCACAAGTGTGGCTGAAACCTAAAATAAGCACTACCTACCTAGATGGGCTAGGTACTTACCTAGACACTTACGGGGACCTCCAGGGTTCCGGTAGGGCGGGTCATGGAATGCCTCCTACCCGACACCTGATAGGTACAAGTTCCAAAGTTACGTCAATGCCAAGACAGCCTTACCGTCAGCCACACCCGTTATCTTGCAGCGCTTCCAGTACCTAGTGTATTTATTAACTTAACAACTGCGACTTGTCCTTAAAACCACACCTGACCAGAGTAAGTTCTCTAAGTTCCCAAGTTAAGTATATAAAATTTTATAAAAATAAAAAATAAAAAACGCCAGAGAAGACACATGTCGTGTTCCCCCCTTTTTCTATTCAAACTCTCCGAACCGAACACAAAGACTGCGGTTCCACCGGGCCAGGTGAGAGCACAGCCCCCCCCCCCCCCCCCCCCCCCCGAGCTATCCGGCAATGCATTTAGCAATTCCCAAGGCAAGGCAAGGCCAGGCGAGGCCGCCGTTCCGCACCACACCACAACGTAAACCCCACTAGGAAGCCTCAAAGTCGTAAGCTCTGTCTCTCTCTCTCTCTCAAAACACAAAAAAAGAAAAGATCCATCAAGGGCACCGGCGCCCCCTTATCTCATATTCGCCTTGACCCTCTCCAGCAGCTCCTCGCGCGTAGCGCCGGCCTGCGGGTGCAGGTTACGCTAGGGTTACAGAACTCGCGTCAGTAACACACACACACACACACGCACGCACGCACGCACGCACGTCTCGGGGGGGGGGGGGGGGGGGGGGTTTCTTCCACACAAACTTACAGCAGCGAGCCATCTCCTGAGCTCGTCTCTCGTCCAGTCGTCCGGGTCTCCGGTCGGGTCCGGGGCAGCGGGGAAGATCTGACCGCCCCATAGGGACCACTGTGATGAAGGGGGAAGGCCTTGAGTCAGCAGGAGTGGAATTACCATATTTTTTGATAGGGGCGGATGAGTAGTAGGTAGGCACTTACAGCCAGGGCGCCAGTGACGAGGCCGGAGAAGACTTTGAAGTAGAAATCCATCAGTGCCTTGGGCAGGACGTGGAATAGAGAAATTGTCTAGTTATCTTCTGTATGTACCTAGTACAGCATTCTTCAAACCAGTCAGTATAAGCGTACAAAGCAGATAGCTTTATGAGAGAGGGGGAGAGAGAGAGAAAGAGAGAAAAAATCCAGTGTCAGGTTACCTTTGAGCGCATGGCTTTATCCAACGGAGTAGACATGGTGGGCGGGCAGAGGCTACTTATTATGTATGTAGGTAGGTATAATGGGTTTATTTTTTATTTTTGGAAAGGACAAAACCAGCCCCTGAATTAAAAAGTAGTGATTTGCAGACCCGGAAGTAGGTACAAGAGATCTGTTCACTCGGGCTTAAAAGACAATTCAGGAATGAGTCATGGGTTCATGGGGAAGACCCAACGTTTAGGCAACCTTGTTAGGATCAGATGCCATCAAAGGACAGACAGTGTCGTTCGTTTTACTGGTTCCAAGCTCGATATTAGTCGGGATCAGAAGCTCAAGCTTGAGCCACATGCAAGAAAAGCTACGTCAGCCACATGTATGCCTACATGTAGGTAGGTACATACTACATACCCGCTACTTGTACTCCATAGGGAGACCCCTAACCTAGCGGACCTCATCCTATCCGCCGGCGGGACTACCACCTGCAGCTACTTACCTGGTCCACTACACCTATGCACTGCTGGGGTAAGATTAACGGCACACTTAGACGCTAGGTAGTAATTTCGTGTACCTAGAGCATCACTTTTAGGACTGCGGCAGAGCTAATAACTAGATTCTTGTATCAGCGATTCGGATTCTATCACAACATTTTCTACTATCTACCAATCCCTTCAAGTGGGACACGGAAAATAGGGTACAGATTTTTTACTCTCTCTCCTAGTGAGCTTATTGCAGTCATAAAAGAGATGTATGAACAACTGTCGGGTTGGGCTTTCCCGAGACAGGAAGCCAAGTTTCCAGAACAGCTTCTCTAGCCTCATACTCAGAAAATCTAGGGTAGGCATATAGCCCCGGCATTTCTATTCTATTGATTTGTTCGCGGCTTAAGCGATGACCTTCTCCTTGCACTCGATACTAAAAGGTAATTAGTCCGTGGACTTCAAAAGATCCAGATCGTTAAGTACTTACCCGTACTTCTCCTTCAATTCCTTGATCAACGGGTCGTTGATTCGAGGAGACATTGGCGCAAGAATTCCCTTATCAGAGATAGTGCCATTGAGAACTTGTTTGACAGCTGGGTGGAGAGAAAGTTAGTTGCTTCTCCTGTTAGATTGGGAATAACCACTAGAACAACTTACCAACACCGCATGGCACGCCTACCAGCTTAGCCATGGCACTATAACCACCTGAACCGACAGGAGCGCCATACTCGCACAGGGTCGAGGTTCTCGTTTCTCTGCTACCATCCTTGTTCTCAATCTCGAATTTGTGCTGGAGCATGACGAGATCTGTAGATCTTAGTACTGTCTCCATACCAAATAAAGGGGGGCAGGGTGGGGCAACGATATATCTACTTACCACGCTCGCCCTCTTCAAACTGCATCTTCTTCTCCAGGGTGGCACAAAGAGTGTCAAGTGGGTTACCTCTAGGGATGATCTTCTCCGACGAGAACTGAACCACAATGTTAGAATTTCCTTCTCATGAGGAATGCATAGGAACACGCATAACCTACCAATCCAATCCACCTGAGGCCTGCCAAAAGCTGCTTCTTCTGGTTGTCGTCCTTAAAGTTTGCTTTGCTGTTAATAGCCGCGAGGAGATCCTGCTCGTTAGATCCCGAAGCTCCGAGAATCTTTTGCGTAGCCTCCTTCCATGAAATAGGCTCATTCAGGGCGCTGTTCTCCTCGTCACTCAGGAAACCCACTAAACCAAGGGTTAGCGATGATTTCGTGCTTCCCTAATTGGGATGGAGCTTGTGATGCTAGGCTGAAACATGAAATAATGGAAATAAGTCCACGGATAATGTCAATGTAGGCAGAACTTACTGTCAACCAAGAGTTTTATGAATTCTCTGTATTGCTTGCTGTCAGTATCGTTCTTTCAAAAATACTGTGGGCATTTCCGAAGCTACAATATTAAGTAGGATGAAATTGCGCTTGAAGTAGAGTGTCTACGCCCATCTGAACTATAACGAGAAAGCTTTCAAGGTGAGGGGTCACTTACGGGAATCCAGCATATCTTAGAGTGCCACGGATGATAGTCTGGGCCTCGGGGATGTTGTATCTGTACAACATAGATTTTGTTAGTTATACTACTTTGAAGTTTGCCTCCCAGATGCGCTAGACCGGACATCTAGGCTCTAGAAGTCTTCATAGGGAATGTGACGAACCGCTCTTTGTACGGCGTAGAATCTCTGTTCGGGTACGCAACGAATGCGAATCCGGGGTATATGGGGTAGGGCTTCGCCTGAGCCATGAGTTCGGGTCCGGGTACATTGACAACCTTGCCACCCTGGTAGAAGCTCGCGGGGTTCCGCAGAGCCAGAAGAACACCCCTACACACATTAGTATAAAACTTAATGATGGGGGTTAGAGACCATGAAATAATATGTCTAGATCTCAGAGGTCTTTTAATATTCGAAAGGGGTTCGAAAGGGTGGTGTACCTAGACGACCAACTGAACTTGTACCCGAGGGGGTTACCGGAGTCCTCTGATCCCAGTTAGCACTCCCTATACATTGCATTATGTATTTAATTGCGTACCTGGTGCACAAAGACCACCGCAGTACGAGAGAAACGAAAGGATCTTTCCTCCAGCTTCGTGGACCTCAGAAATGGTCTTGACGGCGTATAGATGCTTTTCGAACATTCATCGTTAGCGTTATTCTTCCAAGGCAAGTAATTCGATTTTGCGCTACCCGCGCCTAATCTGGACAGAACTACCACCTCAAAGACGAGGCGGCATAGTTGCGGGTGCGGGTGTGAGTAGATAGCAGTGACCCCGGGGCGTCCCCCAGGTGTACACCTTGATTGCACAAGTCCGACCCACACCGTCGAGTTTGAAGCGGGCCGTGGCCGACACCGGCATCACCACCATCGCCGGATCTTGGAATATGCGCACAGGCATTGCAACTCGGGAGCGATGCGCAACCGGCAGGACTGGCCGAGACTTGCTATTTCTGATACGGTATCATAGGGGGGTAGGACTAGAACTAGGAAACTGTTAAATGCGAAGGGACGCTTACGTCGATACCAGGGTCCAAGCCGATCTCGTTCATGACCGTGATTCCGGCATCTTTGCATTGCTGGTCGAGCTCCATCATGGCAGGTGAGACATAACTCGTCGTGACGACATGCTTCTTCTGGCGGATCGCGCTCTTGATAACGGTGGCGTGGAAGGTGTAGGGAATAAGAGAGATGACCAGGTCGTGCTTGGCGACCTCGGCGTCGAGGGCCTTCTCGTCGGTAACATCTAGAGAGATGGGACGGGCATTCTTGACACCTTCGGCAAGGCTCTTGGCCTTCTCAAGGGTTCTGCAAGCTCCTAGGAGTTAATACAGAGCCAATTGACGTGTTTGAAGAGCTGGGAGCTTACCAACGGAAACCTGGATGCCAGCGTCGCTGAGGATGTCTAGGGTAGGTCTGGTGACGAACCCGGCGCCTAGCATAAGAACGTTTCTAGTGTTTTGGTTAGTAAATTCAATTGTGCAATTATCCAATTGAGGATGGGGCATTATGAATATTTACTGTTGGGCCATGGTTGCGATTTTCGACGTTCTGTTCCAAGTTGTGAGAAAGCGTGGGCGTGGAATTGAAGAAATCGAATGCAGAAATCTGGGTAGCATCGACTTAAACCTAGAGCAATTGAAGCTGTAGGTACCGTAGTAGTGGACGCCGGGTGACTCTTACAGGAAAACTACCCCTCCGTCACCGAGGGGTAATTGGAGCAGCAAAAAAAAAGTAATTGACTTTAGGGGGAGGGGATGGATACGGTAGAACTTCGGGGCTTAAAAATGCGCGTCGCCGTCTCACTCCTTACCATGCAGACGGGTGAGGTGCTCCACAACTGGTGTCAGCTGACCCCAGCTGCTATCTAATGTCGCATAAGGAAAAAGCCTGGAACCCTACCTCCAGTCTCCATCCACACAATTTCGCACCGCCGTGGTTGAATTATTGGTCGCACATTTTGTTGAAAATTTCCCATCTACACCCCAAGCAGACCTTGCCTCTTCACCAAAACGACCGCCCCCAGTAGCCAAAATGCCTCAGGAAATCGGAGATATCAAGAAGGTATTTTTTTTTGCACGGCGGATTCCTAGAGAACGAAACGAGAATAATGTAACTGACGGATGATGCCAATTACCTAGTTCATCGAGATCTGCCGGCGGAAGGACGCCCAGTGTACGTATACCAAATAAGATACAAAAAAAAAAAAAGGAAAAAAGAAAAACGAGACTACGTTTTGCTCTGCGAATTTTGATTCTAACGAATACCCCTTTTCTTTATTGTCACTGCAGCCGCCCGGATCAAGAAGAACCGCAAGTCGTCGCAGACCAAGTTCAAGGTCCGATGCAAGTCCCAGCTCTACACCCTCGTCCTGAAGGACTCCGACAAGGCCGAGAAGCTTAAGCAGAGTCTGCCCCCGAGTACGCAGCCACCCGTCCCTTCTCTACGAGATTGAAACCATCCAAGGAGCACGAGACTAACATGGGGATCTCCCCCCTTTTTTTCCTGCAGACCTACAAATCAAGGAGGTCGCCAAGAAGAACAAGAAGGGCACGCACACGGCTTAGAGCGGATGATGGAGAGTATTGTACAAGGGCAAGGGCGGCGATGGTGACTGGTCAAGCTGATATTTTCACGACTCCCTCCCCGCGGACGAGCTAGAGAGGTCCTTTGATCTGAACCGCGGAATTCGGGTGGACGTGATGCATACGGCCAGGTCCCAGGACTGACTGGGCTGGCTGTTGGTTAAGGCTCATTTGAGGCGGCGTCTATGGGTACCATGGAATTGAGACTTTGCAGGCGCAACGAGGCCTTGTGGTTATAGACAATTCCTCATCAATTGCACAAAGACAGACCAAAACAAAAACAAAAATATGGACCAAAAACAAAAAAAAGAGAACCCAGCTTTTTTTTTGCCCTTTTTTTCCTCCTAACCTTTAACCGTGATGTCTATGAAAACAAAAGCCCCTATCTAGGTACATCCTCCTCCTTACAAGATCCTCCGGTAGTGCTTTACCTCATTAGTCTTAGCAAAGGACAACAAAGGCCCTGCGTATTTAGCAAAGTTCTCCGTCTTGGCCAGCTCCGCGTGCCTCTCGACCGTCGGCCAGCCGACGAAGAACACGCTCTCCTCCATGTCCGGGTCGGCCTTCTGCTTGCGGAAGCCGCTCCGGACGGCGTGGGCTTCGCAAAGTCGACGAGCACGCTCTTGCCCTCGTCCCAGGCCTCGGCGAAGGCCTGCTTGTCCGCGGCCGCGACGCCGACCCTGCCCACGCTGACGACCGGGCTCTCCAGCAAGCGGATCTCCTCCTCCTCGCCGGCGCTCTCGCGGGCGGGGCCGAAGGCCTCGGTGTCGAGGTGGAAGTACTCGATCCTGTCGAGCAGGAAGTGCTCGGCCAGGGGCGCCGAGCTGGCCCTGTACTCGTCGCTCGCGAGCCAGTCGCCGTGCTGCTCCGACGACGCCCAGTGCGCCGTCTCCAGCACCACCCGCGGGTCCTCCACCTGCTGGAACAGCGCCACCCCGCGGTCGGCCGGGGCGTCCGGCACGTGGGCCGCCACCCACGCGGCCTGCGCCGCGAGCGCGCGCTGCATCGCCGCCTTGGCCGCGTCCGTGAAGGTGTCGGACGAGCTCGTCAGCCAGACTAGGTTCGTGACCGGCGCCATGTTTGTAATTTTCTTTTTTTATATGTAGTAGGTAGGTAGGTATGTATGTATGTATGTACCCGTAAGAAATAACGTTATATGTGACTTGAGGGGGCGGTGGTGAGTGTACACTAGGGTCGGGATGAGAAAGGGATGATTCACGCCGCGATTATGCGTATATGGTAAGATAAGAGGAGTCAAGTGATCAGAACGTAATTGGTTTAGGTGCCTAAAAGACATGTAGGTCGTAGGACTTTTTTTTTCTCCCCTCGATACCTAGGTATGTACCTATTAAATGGGATAAAGATGGATGACGATTGCCTCAGCTTATAACATCTTGATTTTACATATTTTTATATCACTCGCATACCCCGCAAGGTGGGCCGCTTTTGACAAAGGCAGATACGAAGTAGGTAGTGTATGATGGACGGTCACCAACAACAAAAAAAGACCATTTTTCTTACGATTTCCAAGACTTTTCTGCCGCACCAGTCCCTCAAAAAAAGTTGTCAGCAGCGGGAGGTTGTACCTAGTCGACAGCGGTTCGGCGACACCGGTCCGAGACTCTTGCTTTCTTTTTATTTTATACATCCCCGGCCCGCTCCCCAGGCATTGTAGGTTGTTTCGGTATCAGAAAAATTAAAACGGTGCAACATTCTGATTTGATGTTTTACCTGCGCTGGCTGGATATTCATGCTTACGCACTTGCAAAGGACGGCTATTTTGGTCCTGTCATTTCAGCGTCAAACGTTGACGAACGTCAGGCTGATACACTGCATACGAGGGCTTATAAGTAGATACTAGGCAGGCATGGCGACAGCTTTATATTTACATACATGCCTACATACCATTGCGCCCCACGTATGAATCACCAAGATGTTGGTTGCTATTGCGGTGTAAGTCAATCCCTGACGCTGTTGGCAGCATGACAATAATATGCTGTCAGATAGCGAAGAATAGGTCATATCCGGAGTTAATCCAACGGAATTAACTGGTTACGGGAGTCTCCGATGGCGGCAGCATGTTCTAACTCCAATGTTTCTGTCCTCGAGTCGGTGCAACGAGGCGCGAGGGGGGAGAAGGGGACGAAGAGGGGGAAATGGAACCACTCACCTCGTTTACTGTCAGAGCACGAAGATGCACGGCAACTGTGCTACTACGCTACATCGTCATCTGGTAGGTATAACTACATACCTAGGTATTGTACCTAAGTGATGCTCGTCTGCTAAGGTGAAACACAACATGAACGGTATGTTATCATGACGACATAAGAAGAGTTGGAAGGGAGGAAAGGAGAGGAGAGGAGAGAAGAGAAGAGTAAGACGCCGGCTCCGATCGGTCTAAAAATACTAATAAGCCGTACATACTTAAGTACTTACCTAACCTACTTAGTAAGTACCTACATATAGACACCCGCTCACGTCCTCTCACCTCCTTTGTCTCTTTCTCACCTCGACCAACCCGATAGTAAGTAAGTAATTCCAGCCCAGGTCTCTGGAGCAGTGCCCATTCAGCCATTGTCTAGCACACCTGACCGTCCGGTGAATCGGGCAAGTCGGGGTTGTCTAATCGGGGCATGGCCGAACAAGGATTCTTGCTATGGATAAGTAAGTAGCTGGACAGGGGACGGGTTGCAGCCAATCAGAGCACCGACGAATATGATTTCTCCTCCAACCGGCCCTTGGGGCCAGCTGGGAAAAAGACTCGCCTAGGTCCGCGAGACCCAGATATATTCATGGCATTTCGATTCCCATTGTAGTGGCCATGAGCTGGGCTAAGGCAAGTTATCGACTCATCTAAACCCAATCCGTTCCCATTCGCTCCCCATCCGCATGCATTGGTACATACTACGTGACAATGTAGTATTGGGAAGAGAGTGGGGATGGAAGGAGATATATATGTATGTACCTATGTATGGATATTTTTTTGGAGTCATGTTGTTGGGCATGTACATACTTACGACTACACGATGCAAGGTGTTGATAGTGACGATGGTGGTCACATTGGTGGCGGCGGCGTTAGGGTTGTTGTCGTAGGTGATTTAAGAGTTGAAATTACCTAAGAAGGGGGCTTAGGTTTAGGTTCAATTAGTTCCCTATCACTCCTTGCGGTGTAATGTTCTGTCGATTACTAATGTATGAAGGTAGGCAAGGTACAGTACAATGACAACATTGAAAGTACTTTACCTTCAAGCAACTTCAAGGTTGTACATACTTTCTATCCAATAAAACAATTGATGCTTCTAGCCTCTAGGTACATATCATTCATGTACCAAGTGGCACCATCGAGGCAATCGATGGCCAATACCCTTTTCTCTACTCCAAAAAAACGGTAACAACAACATGCCACCAGCAAGCATAGTACCTCACAACCCCAGAAAAAGAAAAATCAATCGATTTGCTCGCTTCCTTATACTTTCTAGGTAGTAGTACCGAGTTACCGGTTTGTGTACCCAATTGATCAGATCAGGATAAGGACAGGTTGGTGGTTGTTGAAGTATGTAGATCAACGTATACAAGTCAGTTAAATACCTACATGTAACCTGACCTTATGTAGGTATGTATATATGTATGTACTGTACATATACTGTACTTTATTTTTCGGCATTGCTTAAAACACTTTTTTCTTTGTTTTGCTTTTGCTTTCCTTTCTCCTGTCCCACGCAGGCCCGCCCGCCTCGACACATTGGAACTTTACCGACAATTCCTTCGTGGGTTCCCGTGGCTGTCACCTGTTGCCGTATATCGACATAAGATACTAAGGTGCATTAGATTTATCGGTTCCCGATAAGCAGTACATAAGGTACATACCTTTTACGTGTGGTACCCCCGGAGTTCGGAGCTTGAAGGATTCCCTTTTTAGGAGACAAAGGAGTATAAACTAGGAAAAGCGAAAAAAGGGACCAGGACCACCTGCACTTACATTACACTAGTAGTGCAGAATCCATTCCCTGCCTCCCTATTCCCTACCGAACACCTACCTAGCTAGCTAATCAAAGCTGATATAATATTCGTGTATACATACAAGTATATACATCGGGGACAACCCTGGCGCGCCTCGTTCCCGTTTATACCTATCTACCTCCTCATACCCACGTCCTGGCTGTCTCCCCCCCTTTCTCTCTTTCTACCTTTCTTCCCATCCCGTCTTCTGCATCTTGAACGACTCGCGTCCCAACCACGACAGAAACAATACAAAACTTGATTTTTGGAAATGTCGAACGGCATCAATGGCTCCCGGAAAGAGGTGGGAGTAAACGGCACAGCCAATGGCCACGAGAACGGCGCTGCCTACGTCAATGGCAACAGCAGCGACAGTGGGAGGTCGTCAGGGGAGATAGAGAGGAAGAAGATAAATCGCAAGAACTCGAGTCCTCTTATGCCTGCCTTCATGGTTTCTGCACCTGGCAAGGTCATTGTCTTTGGCGAGCACGCTGTTGTCCACGGCAAGGTACGGATGATCACGGTCATGATGATACTATGATCCATACTAACCGCGCTCTTCACTCGTTCAGGCTGCTATCGCCGCCTCCATCTCGCTACGCTCCTACCTCCACGTTACGACCCTCTCCAAGTCGAAGCGCACAGTCACCCTCCGATTCCCCGATATCGAGCTCATACATACGTGGAATATCGACGATCTACCATGGAACGTGTTCTCGCATCCCTCCAAGAAGAAGTACTATTACGACCTGGTCACGACCCTCGATCCCGATCTAGTCGAGGCCATCCAGCCACATCTAGCCAACATTTCACCGCATAAGTCGCCTTCTGACCGGAAGATACATCAGAACTCGGCCGCGTCCTTCCTATACCTGTTTTTGTCCCTGGGGTCCCAGAAATTTCCTGGATGCATATACACGTTACGCTCTACGATCCCCATTGGGGCTGGTCTGGGCAGCAGTGCTTCCATTGCTGTCTGTCTATCCGCTGCCCTCATGTTACAGATCCGCACGCTCGCTGGGCCGCACCCGGACCAGCCTTCCGAAGAAGCACGGTTACAGGTCGAGCGAATCAACCGGTGGGCTTTTGTGGGGGAGATGTGCATCCATGGCAACCCATCAGGCCTTGACAACACAATCTCGACACAGGGCAAGGCCGTCGTCTACCAGCGAACCGAGTTCGGCAAGCCCCCGGCCGTCACCCCGCTGTGGGATTTCCCCGAGCTGCCCCTGCTCCTGGTCGATACGAGATCGCCCAAGTCGACCGCCGTCGAGGTTGCCAAGGTCGCAAAGCTCAAGGACACGCACCAAAAGCTAGTCGGTAGCATTCTAGATGCGATTGACAAGGTGACGAGGACGGCCGAGAGTCTGATCGCCGAGGAGGATTTCGACAGCAAGGAGCACGAGAGCTTGCGGCGCGTAGGAGAACTCATGTCGATCAACCACGGCCTGCTGGTGTCGCTAGGCGTGTCACACCCTCGGCTCGAGCGGATAAGGGAATTGATAGACTATCAAAATCTGGGATGGACGAAACTTACGGGTGCCGGTGGTGGCGGTTGCTCGATAACGTTGATGAAGCCAGGTATTCAGCCTTCGGAGCTGGAGGAGCTAGAAAACCAGCTCGAGCAGGAGGGGTATCAGAAGTTCAGGACGACACTTGGTGGTGACGGCATCGGCGTCCTCTGGCCTGCCGTCTTGAAGAATGGCCTAGACGAGGATGAGGAGGGCGGCATGGAAATCGACCTCGAGAAGTTCCTCAATGCGCCGGGCAATGATGGTGTAGAGAAGCTGGTCGGCGTACACGATGGAGCTGGTGAAAGAGAAGGATGGAAGTTTTGGAGGGTGGAGAGCAGATGATGATGATGATGATGATGATGATGGTGATGACTAACACAGGGTCAGAAGGGATAAGGAAGGTAAAAGGGGGGGAGAGAGTGTGATGGTGGCATTATCCATGTCGAACGGTGGATGTAACACCTACCATGCAGTCTCACGACAGATTGATGCCAGTTAGGGGGGGGTTTGTATTTCCCCCCTTCCCGACCAAAAGAGCCGACCGTTTAGAAATTACTGTATATTATTACCTACCTAAACTTACCTATAAACCTGATAATGGATAAAAAGCGATGGCGTAACCGGGAGATGTATATAGGTAATTACTACTAGGGGCTACATAGTACTTTTTCCTTGTATATGTCAATACAAAGTTGTCAAGATACATGCATAGTTCCTACTATGGGAACTCTGTAACCATTGCATCCATGCATTTATGTAGGTGTAGGCTAGGTAGGTACTACATTGTAGGTATAGTATGTAGGTAGGATGGAATGTCTCAGGTGCCCCCTTGTTTTACTTACCATGTGCAGGTTTTCCTTTGTGAATATATGTCTTTAAAGTAGATATCGGGGGTAGATATCCTGGATTGATTAATATTCATTTAGCTCTCCTCTGCCCCAAGCTTATGCATGTAAAAACCCATTCCCTTTTCCCCTTAGTTGCATCACTACCTACTACCCACCCATCTAGGTACATAACGCCGATCCCTTTTAAACCCCACCATCGACCATCGGCCATCCGTCATCCCACCATCCCAGCTTTGTACACCAGCAAAACCTGAACCCGATCCTTTCTTTGGGAGGGGTTTGGTTTGCCAGCTAGCAATGCCGCCAAAGAATAAAGGCTCCAGCAAGCAGCAGCCCTCGTCTTCCGTCAACTCCACTCCCCTAGAAGAGCCCAAGACCGTCCGCGAGCAAGCCTGGCACCGCTACTGGATCACCAACCCCTACGAGAAGGCATACGTAGACGCCGGTGGACTCGACGGCCTGAGTCCTGCCGACCGACAGGGCTACCTGACCTCTCAGTTCATCAAGAGCCTGCACATACACAACCAACTCCATAATCCCAGGGGGACCATCTCGTCGGCCGCAGAGTCGATCCTCTCCAAGAAGTCGCTGAAGGAGTTCTGGAAGCAGGTCAACGAGGCCAGCATCCCCCTGCGCACTCTACCCGAGCCACGCGAGGGGCAGTGGGGTACCGACCGCTACGGCCGCGACATTGGCGACTATAGTATCGAAGAGTACGACGCCCTGCAGGAGAAAAAGGCCCAGGTGGTAAGACTGCAGCTACAGAGCAGACGCTACCGCGCCAAGCGCACGATTGCCGAGCGAGAAGCAAAGTGGGCTGAGCTGGCTGGGGAACAAGCAGCAACCGAGGAACCAGACGAACCCGAAGAGGGTGGGTTGAACTACGTGAGACCGGAGAAGTACGTTCTCACTGAAGAAGATAAAGAGGCTGAGAGAGAACGACGGAAGGAGATGGCGGCGCTCAAGAAGGAGCTCTACGGCGAGAGGGTCGCCTCGTACGCCCTCGATCCCGACTGGGATGATGTGACCCCTATACCACAGGTCGAACCCGAGGGGGCTCTTGCGGCTATTGCGTATACCGATGACTATGCTGAATGTACGTTGAGCCTCTCTCCGTGGCTTTGGAATTAACCATAGGCTAACCTGGCCACCTCCCGCAGCAATGTCCTACCTCCGCGCCGTCATGGCCGCCAAAGAATATTCGCCGCGCTGTCTCCAATTGACTGAACACATCATATCCATGAACCCGGCGCACTATACGGTGTGGTTGTATCGATTCGCTATAATTGAGGCGCTCAACATCTCAGTGCCGGACGAGATCAAATGGCTGAACGACGTGTCGCTAGTGCACCTGAAGAACTACCAGATCTGGCACCACCGTCAGCTCCTCATGGACCACTACTACCCAGCCCTGGCGTCAGAACCCGAGCGTGTTGCAGCCCTCGCTGCGTCAGAGCGCGCCTTCTTCACCAAGATGCTCGAGCTCGACACCAAGAACTACCACGTCTGGAGCTACCGCCAGTACCTAGTACGCAAGCTGGGCATGTGGGGCGCCGATGAACTCTCCAGCATCGAAGCGCTTATCGACGACGACGTGCGCAACAACTCGGCCTGGTCGCACCGCTTCTTCGTCGTGTTCTCGGATCCGGCGCACACGACACCCGACAGCCACGCCACGGAGCACGACCCCAAGGTCCCCGCCGACGTGATCGATCGCGAGGTCGCCTACGCCACCGACAAGATCAAGCTCGCCCCGCAGAACCAGAGCCCGTGGAACTACCTTCGTGGCGTCCTGACCAAAGGAGGGCGCGCTCTGGGTTCGGTGCGCGAGTTGGCCGAGGGGTTCGTTGAGAACCTTGGCGCCGAGGAAGGGGAGGTCGTGCGCAGCTCTCACGCGCTGGACTGGCTAGCGGACATTTACCAGGAGGCAGGCGAGAAAGAGAGGGCAGATCTGTGCCTCCGGCGTCTAGGGGACAAATGGGATCGCGTACGCAAGGGTTACTGGGAGTATAGACGGCGGAACCTGAATGGATAACGGGGCTGGGGTCGTCAATCGATTGCTTGCTTAGGTGCTGTGAATAGGGGAATCGGGGATAGGTAGATGGATGAATGGGTAGGGTTCTGGATGGGAATTAGTACCTGGCCAGGTTGAGCAGATATCCATGTCCCCTTTTTCTTGGCTCGATCTGAAATGATTTGAGCAGATTATGTCATAGATGCGATACATTGGAACCCTCCTTTTCGGGAGGAGGGGAGAGAAATGGAAAGAAAGAAAAAGGGGGGAAGAAGGGAAGTCTTACACTCGATGTACTACTTCTCTTCTATGAATATGACAACGAATACTACGATTACTACGAGTCGATGATGAATTGTGACGAAGATTGTTTGGTAGATACCTACTTAGATGGTGAATGTAGATGTGTATGAAATGAGTATACTGTAGAAATAGCGTAAGACCACGGGAGCGATGTGAGGTAAGAATACTTCGATCTCCCTCTCGCATTCTCAACCCCTTTCTCTCTCTCTCTCCAGTGGGTAGAAGGACTCTGTCGAGGTGAATTCTGCTGCCGAGCCTTGTATCAATAGTTTATTTATGCTGCTCCTCGCCTCGCCTCGTATCTGCTTCTAATGGTTAAAGGGTGTGTGGTGACGGAATTTATAACTTATTGGGAAAAATCTCACTTTTTAGGTGTTTTGTTTTATTTGTTTTATTTTTTTACTTTTCTCTTCCTCTTTTCCGTAGCTTTCTCGGATCAAACCGTACATGTTTATGTCGTATTACTACTACTACTACTACTCCGACTCCCGTGCTAGCCATCGCCTTCTCTCTCCCCGCGTAGAAACGATAAAGGGGGAATTCTTTTTTCGCCGTCCTTGCCGGAGATGGATGCTTGTTGTGTACTCTCCAGGCCTAAGCTAGCATAGCAGCAGCAGCAGCAGCAGTAATCAAGATTCCTTTGCTTTGTGGCTTTTTAGTCGTCCTCTACATTTTTTTCCCCTCCTCTCTTTTCCCCTTTCTTCCAACTACCCGGCCCCCCACTTCAGCGCGCGCGCTCTCTCTCACTTTTCCCAATACAACTACCTAAATTTCCTTCCCTCCTCCTCCTTCCTCTTTCCTCCCTGCTTGCTTCCGCCCTCACTCAAAGCGCCCTGAAGTTCTGGCTCACGACGACCCAGCGCCTGCTCCCCCTCGCCGCGTTGCGGCCCCACGCCTCCCAGTGCGGGACCAGCAGCCAGGCCTCGCTGAACGCTCTCTCCTCTTCTCCGCCCCCGCCCCCGCCCCCGCCCCCGTAGCGCACCGTGCCGCTGACCTGCACGGCGAAGCTGACGCGGTCGGGCTTGGCCAGGAGGTCCTCGGGGCAGCCGAGCCGGTAGTCCGGGTTCACGGGCTGCGCGTCCCACGACCCGACCTCGTAGCGCGGCGGACGACTCTGCGATTGGGACTGCAGCAGCGCCTCGTAGGCCGCCGGCGTAGACACCACCAGCCCGTTGATGCTGAGGTCCGGGACGGCGCCCGCGGCGACGAGGAGGGGCGACGCGCTGCTGTAGTACTGCGATAGCGGCGCCTGCTTGTTGAGCGCGTCGTAGTACTGGTCTACGAAGCTTTGGGCCGCTGCGAAGGGGAAGGGAAGGGAAGGGGATGGGGGGTTGAAGTTAGTGGTGGGTGTGGTAGGTAAAGGGGGAAAGGGGAAGTAAGTTAGGTAGGTAGGTAGATATTGGGGGAGGAAAGAAGAAGGGGGAAGAGCTTACCGTCGCTGGCGATTTTGGCTTGGGTCTCGATGTTTGGTATGGATGCCATGACTGGTTTTTCTTGGTGGGTTTTCTCGCTGGCTTTTTTAGGGGGGATGTTAGATTAGGGGTAGCGTGTTGTATGTACGTACGTGGATGGATGGCTGATGAGGATGAAGACAAACAGGACTTTACATACCTAGGTAGGTAGGTACCTAAATAGGCGGCAGATATGGCAAAATATTACCCAGCAGAGTCTTAGTATGAGCTTTCCAGAATAGAAATAAAGCTCATCAGTCGCGCCCTACAGAGATCGGATACAATGGGCTGAAGTGATAAGTGTCTGACCTGGTCTTTCTGTATAGGTAGGTAAGTAAGGGTGTAAGTCTGTGTAGGTAATGTGCTTAGGTTAGTACCTACTAGTTTCTAGTGTAAATAGGTTTGGAGTTAGGTAAGGCCCAGCCGTGCGAATAAATAAACACTGTAGGGTCTCTGTGGTGAATGGAGCGTAGTGAGTGGAGTGAATCGATGAAGCGAGACATGAGAGGCAGCAATACACACCTACGGCAAAAGGCTAACCTTACACTGGTCTGCATGTGCCTAAAATACAGTTGATTGATACTGTGTGCGGGGTACCTATCGTGCAGTCTCCAAGGTTTCAATTTTATAAACATCACCTGAGCTTCATATAGATGTGTTTGTAGCTTGAGAGACAACATTCATTTGAACAATGCACATTGCGTGATTTGCAGTTTTTTAAAAAGAATATTAATTCTTGTATAAGTAAAATCTTATAAATATTTCCCTAACCTAGGTTACTGTAAGTCCATCTAGTATCATCTATAATACCTATTAGCTGCTAGTTATGTAAATAGCTTATACAGCATGCCCGAGAGGATGACCCCGTAACTCATATGGAAACGATGCATTTTAGTATAAATATAAATATACTGCTGCCGTAAAAATCCACATAAAACTCGTGGTTTCTCGTAAAATATCCTTAAAAAAACAACTGATATATATAGGTATATATAGGTACACATTGTGAATATCAACAAAGCTCAAAAGCACCCAAGCAAGTAATAACGTCCTAAGGTCTACTAGCCATCTCTCTCCTCATCCTCTGCCCGCGATGCCGAAAGTCCCAGCTGCTCGAGCGGCCAGGCAATAAGACCGTGATGCTCAGGGGGCAGCAGGTCCCGGATCTGCGCCAGGAGCGGCCGTATCTTGCCCCTGAGCCACCACCGCTCCTCGACCCGGTGCAGCAGCACGCACCAGAACGCAACGACGATCAGCGCCGCCGGCTCCCCCGCCGCCAGGTCCTCCTTGCAGCGCCTCCCCATGCAGGGCGGGAACCGCAGCGCCGCGTTCTTGCGGGCCAGCACGCTGGTCGCCTGGTCCGACAGCGCGAACGAGACGCGCAGGCCGTCGAGCGCGGCCGCGTACGCCTTCTCCTCCTCCTCCTCCTCAGCAAGCGGGGAGAGCCTGCGCTTGAGCTCGACGAGGCGCCCGTCCGCGGCCGACATGCGCGGCAGGTCCTCGAGGCGCGGCGGGCTGCGGAGCTCGCCCAGCAGCGCCCGCAGCGGCGAGGCCATGATGGCGGGGCCGTTCCTGACGGTGACGGCGGCGCAGCCCTCGACCAGCATCAGCCACTCGGGCGGGCCGCCCGTCTCCGCGCTGCGCAGCAGCGCCATGGCGTCCGCGCCGCGGCGAAGTGGTACGGGATGATGAGGCAGGAGCACGCGAACAGCGGCAGCGGCAGCGCGTCCGCCCCCGCGGCGGCGAGGGCCCGGCGGAACAGCGGGATCGCGCGCGACTGGTGCTCGGCGGCTATCTTCTGCTGCTGCTGCTCGGGGCCCTCCTCCTCCTCCGGGTACGCGAGCGCGCGGTGGATCGCCGCCACGGCGAGGAGCTCGTGCATCAGGAACGGGTACCGGGTGGCCATGTCGGGCACCACCTCGGACCAGACCATCCTCGAGGGATCGTCGTCGGCGTGGGCTGTCGCTAGCTCCTTGGTGAAGTGGCGGAACAGGCCGAAGTCGGCGAAGCAGAACGACGGCGCATCAGGTTGGCGGATCACGAGCCCCGTCGCCGCCCTCTTGGGCTTGGGCTCAGGCTGTAGACTGCATGGAAGGCGTCTCTTGACGCAATATGTGCACGGCTGCTTCTCGTCACACTTTGAATCGGATGCCTCGTGTTAGCAGACTGAAGGGAGTTACCGATATCGAACCAGTAGAGGAGGATCACCTTTATCTTCTTGGACTTGCATCTGGTGCAGCCTATATAAGTAGGTAGGGAAGTGGGTATTAGTATAAGTAAGTCTTTGATACATAGCGCGGCGTTATTCTCCTACCAGCACGAGATTTATTGTGCGCTCTCCGGGCTGTGGGTGGCATTCTCGTTATGGTGGTCTACACAACCACGGTCAGCTGAGCACATATACTGTGACATATATTTAAGTAGACGCAATACCAGAAGCGGATTATTCTTAGGTACCTAAGTATTATGCTGGCAAGCTCTATTTATACATTCTGCACAACTATCTCCGGCTGGACTGCCACCGTAAGATGCATACGCAACCGCGACCTCGAGACGCCGAGATTGTAAGCAAAATATGTGAATATGTGACACACAGGAGGAGTATGGCGCTCTGAGTTTTTTTTGTTTTTTTTTGTGTGCAATCGGTGATAGGTATACAGCAAGGGAAAAGCCGATAACGTGGTAGGTTGTGAATTATCGTCACCTACACTTACGATGTAAAGGGTGAGAATAAGTAGCATGAATTATCCACAATAACGCCAGTTCTGGGCTGTACGGTAGAAAAAGTAAATGCATGCCTGGCATGTATGGAAACCCACAGACTGGGGAAAGAGTATGTACGTGCTTTGTGGCAGTGCAGAGAGCGCCCTCAAGATGCTGACATTTGTGTTGTGTCTAGGTAATTACTTGGTTACGCTACTGTTTTAATGACGAGAAGATGGACAATATAAATATAGCCCAAAAGACTAGATCAATCATCCTCCTACCCTGCTTCTGAAACATAAGCTTACATAGACAGGTAGGTTAGGTATCTCGGCATTTATAGACGTAGGTCTAAGTTTAATGTTGCTGGGATATGGTGTATGTATCAAATTCATAAACCCCTGTTAGAAGAGAACAGCATCTTAAACTATAGTACATATCCATCTATCTACTGCCTGATAACAACTACAATGACCGAATCTCTATCCGTTGTTGTCTGACATATGTCTATGGCTCTCTGACATATGTCTTGGGTTATCTGACATCCCATGTCTTGGGTTGACAGCTAGGCTAGGTAGTGTAGCTCACCGTACGCAGATCGGCGTGTGATCTGGGGAAGAAACTATGTCGATCTCGAATGTACCCCAAATGATAAAACATCATGAGAGACGGCAAGCATCGGGAACCGATCGTGGCCGAACCTTTTACCCAATTCCTTACCCTATGTTTACGTATCTGCAGCAACCCAGGACGAGTGAGAAATCGGGGCCGGGACCATCGTGACCAGGCCGAGATAGGTGCTCCGACGTCGTGTAGTTTTAGACCCTGCATTAGCCCGCCAGCACGCACGGCGTAGTGCAATGACGATGATACGACGGTGTAAGTAGTCGACGCGCCCTTCGACATCCAAGCTCGGGGGTGGGAATTGACAACTGGATTATGTATGATAACAACACTGGTCTCCGATATAGATAAAACGGCATATCTATCCCCACCTGGAGAGCTCGAGGTAAGTAAATACCTAATGTGTGTATGTATAGGTATAAATAAGATAAATAGAAAAGAAATGGGAGCTGCCAAACAGAACTCTCTAACCGGGTTGGATGGTTTCTATTCCTGCTCCATACCTTACTTGGTTAACTTAGATACTTGGAGGAAGAGACACGGGAATATATCAAAATACAAACAACCTCTCTGGTATTCCAACCTCTTACACACTCGAGTACGTGCATACGATGTAAAGTTCGACCGTCTTGTCCCTCGAGAAAACGAGCGACACCGGAGGGGTTATCCTGGTTATTAAATACGTGAATAGCCCACTACCTATTCAAACAAGAGCAAAAAGGTTCTTCGGCTTATACCTAAGTGAAGCACTTTAACCATCTAAAGCCTATCACAAACTCCGATATAGAGTAGTACATCCCCTTTTTGGGTATCACTTCTTCAAAACCACTTAAATCCTTGGTTATCTATTAACACTATAATTAGGAATCCTCTTCCTAACCTCTCACCAAAAAGAAGAACAAGACCAAGAGAGAGAGAGAGGAAACCAAAAATGACTCGCCCTCTGCCATCAGAAACTACCTGCCAGGCCAAGGCGCCGGAAAAAGAAGCAACGACATCGTCCGCGCCGAGGCCCCAAAACCTCTACATAGAGACTCCTTGTATCCCCTCGCCCGCTCTCTCGCGAGTAGCAGGATGGTAAGTTACTTAATAACAATAACAATAACCCCCCCCCAAACCCTCTACTTTACGAAAAAAAATCTTTTTTTAGAAGACAAAGCTAACCAAACGCAGTAACATATTCCTCAAACTCGAGAACCTCCAACCGTCGGGGTCCTTCAAGTCGCGCGGCATCGGGACCATGATGTACCGGGCGATGCTGCTGGCCTCCTCCTCCTCCGGCCCCGGTTCCTCGTCCTCGCCCGGATCATCAGACTCATCGGACGTGCACTTCTACTGCTCGTCGGGTGGCAACGCGGGGCTCGCGGCGGTCGCGGCCGCGGCGCAGCTCGGGCGCCCCTGCACGGTGGTGGTGCCGGCGCCGACGCCCGCGCGCGTGGTGGCGCGGCTGCGCCGCCGCGGCGCCGCCGCCGTGCACCAGGTCGGCGCGGACTGGGCGGCCGCGGACGCGCACCTGCGGTCGGCGCTGCTGGCGCGCGACCCGCGCGGCGTCTACGTGCCGCCGTTCGACCACGCGGACATCTGGGACGGCGTGTCGACGCTGGTCGACGAGCTGGTGCTGTGCGGCGTCTCCTCCTCCTCTTCTTCCTCCTCCCAATCGATCGACGCCATCGTGTGCAGCGTCGGCGGCGGCGGCCTGCTCAACGGGATCATGGAGGGCGTGGCGCGCAATTTTCCTACCGGTTCTAGTTCTTCGCAGGTTGTACCGACGGTCCTCGCGCTCGAGACGCGCGGCGCGCACAGCCTGGCGGCGGCGGTGGCGGCGCGCGAGCTGGTCACGCTGCCGTGCATCGACAGCCTGGCGACGAGCCTGGGGGCGCGCCGCGTGTCGGCGCGGTCGCTCGAGTGGGCGCTCGGGTCGCCGCCGGGGCGGCTCGCGCACGCCGTGGTGGACGACGCGGCCGCCGCGCGCGCCGCCGCGCGGTTCGCCGACGACGAGCGCATGCTCGTCGAGGCCGCGTGCGGGGCCACGCTGGCGGCCGCGTACGAGGACGGCGGCAGGCTGCTGAGGGAGGCGCTGGGGTTCGGGGACGCCGCCGCCGCCGCCGGGCCGGAGAGGAGGGAGGAGGAGGAGTGGAGGGCTAAGAACGTAGTCTTGGTTGTGTGCGGCGGGAATAACGTGAGCTTGGAGGTGTTGACGGGATATGTGGAGAAATATGGGGTTGGGGTTGGGGGGGAGGACTGAAGTGAAGTAAGTGAGAGTAGCGATGAGAATGAGTGGTGGTGGTGGTGGTGGTGGTGGTGATATTCGGAGGATATATAAAAGGGGGAAGTAGAAAGCGATAACATGTGATAGGTATTAAGAATGCCTTGGGTTAGAGGGAATCCCTTCATGTTTTAAAGAAAGGGGAAAGAGAAAGCCAGCGAGGAAGAAGCGGTACCAAACACACGGTGGTCATATTAGAACAGAAAGGCGTTAATAAATAGCCACATCTAGAGTAAAGGAAAACTGAAAACCCTTTAGAGAAACTAGAAGGGTTTCTTACTACTTTCCCCTATCTTACCGTCTATCTCCTAAGTTACCCAAGTCTAGATCTATCATAAAAGCACTCCTGATACCCTCCAACCTCGCCCTCGCCCTCACTCAACACCCCTTTCTCCCCATCCCCATCCCCATCCCCATCCCCGAACCCCTCAAGCAACATCCGTATCTCCCCGAAATAGTTCACCTCCCCGGCCTGCCGGAACCCCAGGCCGCGGAACAGCGCAATGCTCCCCTCATTATCGGCCTTGATCTTGACCACGAGGTCCTTGAGCCTCACCCTACCACCACCACCACCATTACTCTCGCCTCCTATCCCCTTCTCCTCCCCGCCCTGCCGTCCGCCCACCGCATACTCCTCCAAGACGGCGTCCAAGTGGCGCCTCACGAACGCCAGGAGCGCGCGCACGGCGGCCTTCCCCGCGCCCCTGCCGCGGTGCGCCGGGTCCGCGATCATGATGTCGACCTCGCCGTCGCAGAGCGCGTGCTGCTGCTGCCGCTCTCCCGCCCCGCTTTCATCTCCATCGCCGTCGCCGTCGTCTTCGTCTTCCCGCGGTATAAGGAACAGGTTCACGTCGCCGAGCATGCGGGCGGGGGCGTCCGCCTCGCCCGCGCAGACGGCGCTCCTCCTCCTCCTCCTCCTCCTCCTCCCGCCGCCGTCGCCGTCCTGTTGTTGTTGTTGTTGTTGTTCCCCCGTCGGGTGGTCGACGTCGACGTCGACGGGGGGGTCCGCTGCTGCTTTTTTGATTCCGCCGTTTACGGCACCACCCGAAGTAGCAGCAGCAGCAGCAGCAGCGGGGACGGCGGCGTCATGGTGGTGGGGCTTGCAGACGATGAACGTGAGCTTGTCGTGCGAGGTGCGCCACGACTGCTGGTTCTCGAACTCCTCCTCCAGGGTGAGGGGCTCCGATGCGGTGGCCTCTTGGATGGCCTTGGGGAAGGCAGATAGGTGAGTAAGTAACTAACTAACTAAAGCTGTGGTCTGAATGGTCTGCTCGTACCGGATCTTGCATCCACTCGTGGTACGTCACCACGTGGTGCGCATCGTAGGGTACGAGCAGGATTTTGGGGGTTGAGATGGCTGTGCTTGAGTGTTAGGACGGGTTGGGTTTATTCATCCCACTGGAGTGTAAGTAAGGGTAGCTTCGAGGTCGGACTCGCCTATATGTTCATTAAGTCTCATTTTTTTTTTGTTCTAGTGAGAGAGAAAAAGGGAACGATCTAAGGTTAAAATTCTTTTCAATTTTGCAGAAGTGAGGTTGAAAATATTTCGTCCCAATAGTAAAAAAAAATAAAAAATAAATACTAAGCAAGAAAAAGTCACGCAGCCATCAAGTTTCAATTTCCAGCACTTGAACCAAGCATCAGGAACGACACACAACACCGCAACCCTCTGTCCCTACGTCAATAAAACATAGTAACTCTTTTCTGTTCAGTATCTCTCTATACTCTCTAGGTTACTAATAGTACTTAGACCTGATATACATTCATTACAGGTACTAGCTTTCCATAAGGTTACATGTACCATATTGACCATGGTAGGTTAGGTATATATATATCTACATATTCTCTCTCGCCATATATCGCACCTCATCCAAGTCTACTCCTCAGACCCAAGAGGTGGGAACAAGCTACTATACGACCCCGTGCCGAGCGATATCAGCGGGGTCCCGTAGTCGGCGTCCGCGTACATCTTGGCGTCGCTCAGGGTTCGCCGGTCGGGGGCGACGCCTAGTCTATCGAGCAGCTCCGCCGCCTTCTCGGGAATGAACGGCTGTAGTAGGATGCCCACGATGCGTAGCGATTCTGTGACGTGGTAGATCATCTGGTGCACGGTCGCGACGTCGCCTTCCCTGGCCTTATCCCACGGCGCCGCCTCTTGGATGAATTTGTTCGTCTATAGGAGGAAAGGAGGTGATTGTAATCGGTTAGATTTATTTTACTTTTTGCCATACGTTTCGGTTTGTATCGGAAGACTCACATCGAATGCTAGGTCCATGATATGCCTCAGCGCTACGTTGGGGTTGAGCGTGTCCATGCGCTCGATCACTCTGCTCACGTCCCGCTCTACTTGGTCCTTGTGGGCTTCGACGATTGGTAGGAGCGGGCCCGGATGCTCTCCCTGTGTCATAGCCTTGACGGCCTCTCTCACACTCCAGTGCTTTGGCCGTGTGACTCGGTTGACCAGGTTCCCGAGCCCTCCCTGGAGCTTCTTGTACTTCTCGATAATCATGTCGTTGCTGTAGTCCGCATCGTCGGCCACCGCGTTGCTATTCATCAGGAAATATCGCAGGGTGTCTACGCCCCAGCGGCCCAGGGCGAAGAAAGGATTTACGACATTGCCCCTAGACTTGGACATCTTTTGCCTGCTCATCAACCAGTGGCCGTGACTGAGGACTTGCTTCGGGAGAGGTATGTTCACTGCCATTAGGAGGGCAGGCCAATACACGCAGTGGAAACGGATAATGTCTTTGCCAACCACATGGACATCGGCAGGCCAGCCCTGGGTGTGCTCGGAGCCTGGCGGCCACACAGGATACCCTGCCGTGGTGAGGTAGTTCACAAGAGCATCGACCCACACGTAGATTGTCTGGCTCGGATCGTCTGGCACAGGTATACCCCAGCTCAGGCGGGAGGCGGGACGAGATATCGAGAGGTCTTCGAGGTGGTTTTGCACCCAGTCGATCACCTCGACAAACCGACTCTGAGGCACCACCCACGTCGGATTGTCGTGATAAAACTTCAAGAGTCTGTCGCGGAAAGCGGTGAGTCGGAAGTGGTAGTTCTTTTCCTCGGTCCACTCGACCGTATTGCCAGTCTCTACCGAAGTCATGATGACCTTGCCGTCGACGGGCGACACGTCCTTGGTCACCATGGATTCGGGATAGAAGGTCTCGTCGCTCACGCAGTACCAGCCCTCATGTTTTGACTCGTATATGTACCCGCTGTCGCGGAGACGGGCCCAGAAATAGTTGACGGCATCTCTGTGCTGCGGGTCGGTGGTGCGAATGAAGTAGTCGTTCGAGATGTTGGCTTTCTTGGCTAGGTCTTTGAATGTCTCGGCGTTGGTGTCGCATAGCATCTTGGGATGTATGTCTTGGAGTTCGGCGGCTCGCTGGACCTTCATTCCGTGCTCGTCGGTGCCGGTGCTCATATAAGCTGGCCTGCCCTTCAGAACCTCCCATCGCTTGATGACGTCGGCGACGAGCATGCTGTACAGGTGGCCGACATGGGGAGCTTGTGGTTGATCCTAAGTCAATCACCATGGTTTCTTTCGGTCCTATAGCTCAGGGGGAGATTATTCCTACAGGCATTGACGTAGAAGATCGGCGTCGTCACGTAGTATGGCTTGTCCTTGAGCTGCCCTTGAGCTGGGCTATTGCTGTTGCTGCTATTGCTGCTGCTGCTGCTGCTGCTGCTGCTGCTGCTGCTGAAGCGCATGCGCCGAGTTCGGTTGCTTTTGCTTCTGCATGACGAGCATATCCAGCCATTGCGGCTTGCGACGGTGGCGCGCAATGTTGATATCTGTCGACCTGAAGTCCCCCAGAGGCTATTCATATCTTCGTGTGCATTATTCGACTATGGTAGGGTGATTGATGTAGTGTAAGTGGACGATGCTAAGTAGTACTTACTTCTTTACGCACCTGAAGAAAAGGTTATAGTGGATAGTCGCACAAAAATATGCATCGGCACGGAGTCTCGCTTCGTCCGATATTCATTACCCCTCTACACTAGTACCTGAGTACCTACTCACACTCGCCTATCAGCTCGCGCCCTGACCCGGAGCTACCCTGTACCTGGTATGTAGCTAGTGTAACGGCTACATATGTAGTACCCGACGTAAATAGGTCCCCCCACAGACCCGGGCCGTCACAAACTAACCTAACCTACTCAGATACAAAAGTCGATAGGCCTCTCACGAATGGGGGCACAAGTGGGCAGGAGGATGTACGACTATAGGTAAGAGCCTTGATACAGTAATTCCGGGTCGCTTACATTAACATCTATCTATCCCCCCCAACGTTTCTTTTCATCATTCAGCCACGTTCAGCATACATAGTCCTCGTCTCATCTAATAAAAGTGCTTAAGCAATGATCCTCCGAGCAGACCATGGGCTGCAATCCATACGCCTGCCATCTATCATGCCGCGCCCACCATATTCCTATCAGTAGGTATTATCGTACAAACCCCCATTGCGTGAGAAGCATACAGTAAAAGTCAAATCAAGATCCTCTAAAGAGGAACTGGAGATCTTCTGGAGTCAGAGACTCCATAGCCGCATCGTCCGAGTTGATCGTCGAGTTGATCATGCTGGTTTTCTTCTCCTGGAGAAGCACCATGCGGCTCTCTACCGAGTCTTCAATGCAGAGACGCTTGATGATGCAAGGACGTGTCTGACCGATACGATGGCATCGATCGGCCGACTGCCACTCTGCTGCAGGGTTCCACCAACTGAGAATACATTGTGGTTAGCTTTCAGTCTGTATATAGTAGCAACGACGACAGGAAAGAGTCGACTCACGGATCAACAATGAAAACCCGCGAGGCCTCGGTGAGGTTCAGTGCCACACCACCGGCCTTCAGCGAGACAAGAAAACACTCCACATCAACATTAGCCATGAAGTGGTTGATGGAAGCTTGCCGTTGTGCCGGGTTCATGCTCCCGTCAAGCATCACCGTCGTGATCCCCGCCCGTCGAAGACGCCACTCAATAAGTTGTAGCATCGTAGTGAACTGCGAGAAGATGATTGATTTGTGCGACGCGTTATCCGATCGTAGCCTATGTAGCTCGTGCACGAGCAACTCAATCTTGGACGACGATGTCCAGTTCTCCATCTTGATGCGATTGATGATTGACGACTTCTTGACTAGCGTCTCGTCTTGCTCAATCTCGGGCTGCTCGAGATCAATAGACAACGGGATGTGGCACTGCGGGCAGTCTGGCTGGTCTTGCGAGTTGATATAGCTCTTGGCGCAGTCGCGGCAGAAATCATGCTTGCATCTGGATCGAATCGCTTCCTCGGCAGGTTCGTCACAAATGCAGCAGACTATCACGTTCTGCCCGCCTTCGGTAGATTTTTTAAGAATTAAATCAGGATGGTCTGCGGCCTGGCGCATTTGCATAATCAAGCCAAAGATGTTCGCATAGTTGTTGAGAAGAACACCCTGGGCCACATAAGTATCAAACTTGCGCCGACCATTGGTCATGATACTGTTGGCGAAATCATTCTCCTCTTCTCCGAAGAACTGTCGGTCGACATGGATCTCCTTGACAGGAAGCTCCATAGAATCAGTATGGTTCTTCTTTAGACGGCGCAACATGATGCGTTCGGTCATAAGACGAAGCTTTTGGAACGCTTCCTTGCCCTTGCCTCGGTTTCCATATTTTTGGATAGGGTTAAGCAACTCCTGGTTGAAGACAGACACATGACGCATTGAGAAGTGGTTGCCTTCGGGTGGTTAGCAAGGACAAAGTAATAGGAGATGGCAATATATATACTTACAGTGTACGCATTTGCCGTCGTCATTCATATCCCATTCGAGGCTGGAGCAAGGACACTGCTTGCAAAAATAGGATGCGAAGGGCGCAATATTAAGAAACCGAATAAGAGAAAAGAGCTCTCCGATTCGGTTCTGCAATGGCGTGCCAGTCAAGCACCATCGATACTCGACCTGAAGAGCAAAGCAGGCTTTGGCCGTCATCGTGGTTCTTGTCTATTTAAAACAGTTGAGTTAAAAACCGAGTTCCGGGAACGGGAGTATTGTACTTACCTTAATACAATGGGCTTCATCAAGAATAACTCGGTGAAATTTGATTTGATGGATAGCACTCTTCTCTTTATACAGACCGTCCTTCCGCTTGAACCCCTTTTCTTGTTTGCGATATATAGACTCCAGGCTGTTGTAGGACATCATGATAACATCATACTTTTTGAGTTCCTTTGCTGAAAGATTCTTGGCCTTGGAATTAGTACCATGAAAGACCAAAGTCTTTAATCTCTTGTCGGTATATGTGTCAATTTCGGCAATCCACTGCAGTAATGCGACAGGAGGGACGAGAACCAGTGTGGGAGCTTTGGCTGGATAGTCGGACATGATAAGAGAGACTGCTTGAATCGTCTTCCCAAGGCCCATTTCATCTCCAAGCAGTCCCCCCTTCCATTTCATGGATTCCATGGCTTTCATCCATGCAAGCCCTTCAAGTTGGAAAGGCTTTAGCTGGCGGGATATGGTCTTTGGTTGCTCGGCCTTATCAGCCTTGAGTATCGGCATTTGTTCAAGCTCCTTCCACATGGTCTTGAGTTCGGGGTGGTGACCCTCAAGTCGTTGTCTTTCTTTCTTGGCTCGGTCAATATGAACAGGACGGGCATATGCACGACGCATGTTATTGAACCGTGCAGCACCAGGACCAGCACCAATGACCTGACCACCATCATCATCATCTTCTTCTTCGACATCATCGTCATCGTCGTTGTCGTCGTAGTCATCTTGGTCTGAGTCGAAGATATCATCAGGTATAATAGGTGAGTCATCAGAGTCACTATCGTCAGTATTGGGAACAGTATCAGATGGTGATGGATGGCTAGCAACTGCAAGACTATTTCCAGGACCCGAAATTCTCGGTTTCTTGATTAATGGTGCGGATCTGCGATATGATGCCCGTCTAAAGGACAGTTTTACATCATCCTCATCACTATCGAAGGAAAATGGTTCCTCGTCATCATCGGAAGCAATGGCAGCGTGGTTTCTCTTCCGTCTAGCGCCTTGCTTACTCGTGGAGGTTCGAGTAGGAGCCTTATCTTTATCCTTATTTATACCCGTCTTCTGAACAGACTGAGCGACAACAGAAAGTACGTCATCCGAGTCATGATCGTCTAGATTTTGCACACGAGAAGAAATCCTTGTACTTCGTCGAAGGCGAGATGTAGAGGATGACAGTCGGGGAGATTGAGAAGCTTTCTTGTCCTCCTCACGTTGGAGCCTGCGAGCTACCACTGCATCTGGAGTCGGATCGTTGTCGAAAAGCTCATCATCATCGTCGTCCGAATCCTCAACAAAAGAATTTGGTGCAAATCGAGATATCCTGGTTCTAGTGTATCCTAATTTGCCAAATCCTGTAGGCTTGCGACCAGAGTCTTGGGGGACATCAGGGAGCTCAACAACGATGCGGGATCTAGACTTAGAGCCCGACGCCATAGGCTTGGTCGAAACTGAGGGAGCCGGTGTCACAGCATTGCTAGTGGCTGGAGTTGAGTACTCGCTCTCAGAGATTGTGGTTGCAGGAGTGGGTGCAGACGAGGTGGATTTGCTGCTCAGAGCTGAAGACCTAATTGGTCTGCCACGGCCGAGTTTGGTAGATCCAGCTGCTGTGTCGCCCAGCCCAGTCAATTGGTTGCCATTGGTAGCTGCAGGATTGCCGGTGTTGAGATTGATGCTATCAGGAGAAGAGGCTGCCACCGCAGCGGTGGAACGACGAGTTCTAGGCGCCATCGTGGTCGAATGAAGTGGATGAGAAGATGGGCATAACCTGGTATAGCTAGGTATGACCAGAAAAGGATACAGGTATTTCCTCCGAGGGCAAGGAATGGTATAGCCCTAGTACAAAGTACTACGGGAGTGGCGGAAACAACAAAGATCAAAGTTGATCCAACTCCAAAAAACTTGGGATGCGAATTGGCGAGATAGAGGGAATCTTTTGTGGTGGTTGTGGTGGTTTTGGTGAAGGTATGAGTACAAAGGAAGGCGACGCAACCTCACTGACTTGTTCAGTTATTAAACAAGACAAGTCGGCTGCGCAAAGATAAGCTGGCAGCTTACCGATGGATGGGTGGATGAATGAATGGATGTATGACCAGATCGGCGTCCTCCCCGGGCTCAGGGCTTGGGATTTGGGGTTGCGGAAAATAGGTATTAGTAAGTACCTATGTACCAAGTAAATTGCAGACTTCAGACTCCAAAGAATCCGCCCGTGCATACAAACAAGAGAAGGAATAAGAAGGGAAGTGGTTTGATAGTGAGATGAAGTTGGTGCAGACAAGGTGCTCAGTGGTGCAAAGAAAAAAGAAGGGAGGGAGAGGGAGGAAGAAACGGAAATAGTGAATGGAAATACACTACTAAGGCTAGGTAGTGGTGGCAAAGCCGGCTTGGGGTTTGCAATGGAAAAGAAGAAAGTTCACTGACTAGATGTACTTTATGGTAGTGTAGTGTATGTACAGTACAACGCCCATGAACTTTTTGGAGGGGTGGTGCAAGTCGAAAAAGGAAGCGCGTTGCAATTGAAATAGAAAGCACACTACCTATGACGAGGAGAACCATAGGTCCAAAACACGAAGTAGCTGCGTGATCACGGGATAATTGGAGGTGTCTCCAGGCAGCAGCCAATAGGACGGTGTATTCTGCACTTAAACCCCCTGGAGATGCCCCACGATGATCAGGCAGCTCAGGAGACAGGGGGCGGCATTTAGGGGGTTTTTCTGGTTCTGCTTGCTGTCTCCACCCCTAAAAGTCAATTAAACCTGCAGCCACTTAACGCGGTCTGGGGGAGGAAAACTCGGAGTGGCAAGACTTAACTACCCGCAGGGATGGAAACCACCAAGAGAAGGAAAAAAGAAAAAGTCCGTCAGGCCGTGTTTGCTAGTAGAAACCCTGATCTGGTTCATTGTCTGAGAGTCTGAGAGCAAGGTAGGCAGTTACCTCAGTTAGTACCTGCTTTATTGTCTAGGTACATAGGTACTTTACCTCTTACCTCACCTAGTACCTGAAGATATCTGACCTACGACTAATAGGGCTTCTTGTTTACTAACATTTTCTCTCCCTCCTTCTCTCTCTCTCTCACTCGCACTCACATTCACACTCACACTCGCACTCGCACTCGCACTCGCACACAACCATCATCACTTCTCAACCTCCATACTTTTCATTTACCTAAACATCAAATCATACAAACCGGAGCAGTCATCCTTTTCCGCCTTTGATATATACACACTGCCAGACATCTATATCAAGGTGAAAGGGGATATCCTGCTACAGGTGCCCACTAGGTGCCGAATGGGCAATACCTCCACCGTTGTTCACTCAACCTATCGTGTCAAAGCCTGCCTATCTCTAGCCCACCATTCCCCCAGTTTATTGCAATCATGTACGTCAATTCAGATCCTACAGGTCATGTGAAATATCCAAATGTATTAACAAGTAACCCCAGGAGCAACAATCAGCAGAACCAGCAAAACCAGCAGAACCAGCCAGCTCGATCAAGCCATGGGATTAGAGGTCCTCAATCGGCACTTACCGACTTTCTGTCATCTCTCAATATTCGCGCTGCTGATATCCGTAATAGCGCTGAGAGTCGTCGAGCTGCTGCTGCTGCTGCTGCTGCCGCTGCTGCTGCCACTAGTGCGCCAAACAACACTAATACTAGCTCACCAGACGAAGCTGGAGAACCAGATGAAGAGGCAGGCCCTTCAACTACCACAGCTGGAACGAGACAGAGCGAGCGAAAACGCAAGCAGCAGGCAGAGGCCATAGAGAAAATCAAGAAAACTAGAGCCTACAAAAGGCGCAAGCAAGATGATGATTCTGATCCCGACAATCTAGCGAGAGCTATATTCGAGGAGAGAAGCGCACCTTTGCCTGGTCAGATGGCCAACTGCGAAATATGCGAGAAGCGATTTACCGTCACTCCATATTCCCGCTCTGGCCCAAACGGTGGTCTGCTCTGTCCCAAGTGCAGTAGGGAACTGGCAAAGGATGAAGATGCAAACAAGAAAAAGAAGAAGAAGCAGCCCAATGCCATCCCTGGCGCTGCTCGTGGTCGACGAGGTGTCCATAGCCGCATATTAGACGGCACCTACCAGATCGGAGCAAAGCCTCTAATGACTCTCTGCATCGAGACCCTAGCCAAGAACATCGATCTTGCAGATGACTTGGGCGATCTTCCAGCTCCACTCATCGACCGCATCTCCAGAATGCTCTCAAAGCGTCGTCTCCTTGATGGCCGTACTTTAGACCTATTCCTTCAGCCCCATGCCGAGGATCTGAAGGTATACGACGCCGCGCGCCTCAGTTCTGACGACTACGTTAGGATTTTCCAGACGCTCCCGCACCTTAAGAAACTCAAATTGCGCAATGCGATTCAATTTAAGGACAACGTCATGAGCTATCTCATCAGCAGACATATTACCCTGGACAGCATTTATCTGCACGGTGCCAACCTCTTGACCGAAGACTGCTGGACTGAATACTTAAAGGCAAAAGGACGGGACCTCAAGGCCCTTCAGGTTTATTTCACCGACAAGCACTTCAGCGACGATGTCGTAAAATCATTGAATGAACATTGTCCTTCCCTCACCCGTCTCAAGATTTGCCATAACCAGCAGGTTTCTGATGAAGGCGTGAAGCACATTGCCCATATTCAGAAGCTTGAGCATCTCAGCCTTCGATTGGTGAAGCCAACTTCCACTGAAGCATATATCGTTGTCATCAAAGCCATCGGCAACCAATTACGAACGTTGTCTCTCGAGGAAGTTGAAAATGTCGATGATCGCTTACTCGATGCACTCCATGACAATTGTGCTTCTCTCACAAAGTTACGCATAACCGGCAGCCGAGTTATGACAGATGCAGGCTTCGCAAGATTGTTTAAGGACTGGAAAAATAAGCCACTTACGTTCGTTGATCTAGAGCAGTGTCGCCACGTCGACGCCGCGAAACCTAGAGAGAATGCGCACCAGATTGGTCTTTGTTCGGACGGTTTCCGGGCTATCATGAACCACTCAGGCAAGACCATGAAGCATCTCAATGTTCATTCCTGTCGTCATATTTCAAGAGAAGCATTTGAAGAGGTGTTCTCGACTGATAAGCAATACCCGGAGTTGCTCAACGTAGAAATTAGTTTCTGCGAAGAGGTTACAGACTTCATTGTCGGATGTATCTTTCGGAGCTGTCCCAATCTGAAGAAGTTGAATGTTTTTGGTTGCATGAAGGTAAGTCCACCTCCCCTTAAAATTTTTTTCTCATATTATAGTGTTGCTAATACTACATCTACAGATCAAGGATGTGAAAGTTCCGAAGGGCAAAATCTTGGTTGGCCTTCCGAATGCGATAGGGATGGTGATTGAGGGCAAAGATGACTAGGACTGTGGTAACAATAGTTGTTCTGTTTATTTCCTTGGGAGTCTCAAGATACCAATGCAGCTTTCACGCAGGTCTACGGGAAAATATGAATAGAAAATCCGGGGCTGTGTTGTATATTGCCATATAGAAATAATGCACGCCTGCTTTTCATGTTGCCTTTGTTCTACATCTCTACAATCAAACACAGTTGATTGCTTTGCAATGATTCTCATACCTGCCTATACAGGAGTAACAAAGAAAATAACAGACCAACAGGCTCGCGCTCTCCATGATTCTCCTAATAAGAGTGCACATAAAACTCCCACCTCAATGAAGAATTGGAAAATAATGAACTTACTTTACATCTACCAACCAGATATCTCAAAACCATCACATCGAGAATGAAAATTCCCAATGCCACCAACGTCCTCTTCTCCCTGCTCTTCATCTTCTGCGCCACTACATCAGCAGAAGATGCGCAGCCAGGATCCGAGACAGAGTGGAGCTGCACGCACCTCGAGATGCTTGAGGACGGTCACACAGTGAAATATACCTGCAGTGTCATCGGCTCACGAGCCCCCGCCATCGCGCTCACGAGTCGCTCCTCCGGCGGGAACAGCAGTCACTCGAATAGCACCAACGAAAGCGGCCGCCAGCACGGCCCCGTTATCGGCACCGTAGACTTAAACGCATGCGTTGGCACCACAGCGGGGCATCCCATCACCGACGGCGGCCGGCTCGTGCCCGAGAACGACGGGTGCCTCGTCAACGTGTGCCGGAACTGCTCCTTCGTGGCGGCCAAGGGCGGGGCCGGTCACAAGGATAAAGACGAGTACGCGCACGAGGGCCCGTTCGGGAGCCGCAACGCGAGCCTCTCCTGCGAGCAGTGCGACTCGGCCGAGGGGCTGGGCATGACGAAGGACAACCCGAGCGTGCTCGCCGCGGGGCAGTTTCTGAGCTTCGCCGAAAAGGGGGGAGCGCAGGGGGCTCCGGTGCAAGGCAGACGCGAAGGGCAAGGGCAAGGGCAAGAGAGACGACGGGCTGGGCGCCATGCGCCGCGCGGACATCCTCGCCGACGGGGAAGCTATCCCGGACACCGCGAACAACGACCCAGACCCCCCCGCCGCGCCGGCCATCCACCACGAGCAGGCGCACGTCGGCCAGCACAAGCACAATCCCCACCGCCAGCGCGACAGCGACAACCCGTCCACGTCCGACGTGTGCGCCTCGCGCCGCGACGCGCCCTGGGCGCGCTTCCAGCGCAGCCTGACGGGCGCGGGGTGCGACGCCCCGCGACTGCAACTGCAAGACCACGTGCTGCGCGCGACGTGCCCGTGGACGGGCACGGGCGACGCGGGGGCCACGCGCAACGTGACGTCGGCGCTCGACCTCGACGGCTGCCTGCGCAACGCGGGCGGCCGGCTCGTGCCCGCGCCCGACGGCGGCTACGCGGCTAGCTGCCGGGACTGCCGCGTCGACGTCGCGGACGAGGTGCGGCCCCAAGACGGAGAACGCGGCGTCGCCCTCGTGTGCATGTGCGCGAACGGCGGCAGGTACGAGGGCGGCGCGCAGGCGCAGCTCGACGGCACGGAGACGCTGCAGGTCGTGGCGGGCACGCTGATGTGCCAGGGGAAGCTGGGAGTGGTGGAGATACCCAGGGAGAAAAGGGGGGTTGGGGGTTAGATGTCTTGCTGTGAATGTGATGCTTTAAAAAAAAAGGGGGGAGGGGGGGGGTGCGTTGTTTAAAATGACAAGTATTAGCAATTGATTCCATATCAGAGTCTCTTCAAGATTTCCGAATAGCTAGGTACCTAGGTACTCGCATTCAGGGGTAGTATGTCTGTTTCTTTAGCTTTGCGAGGAGATCATGGGTTAGTACGAGTCTGGTTATCCTTGAATTAGGTAGGAGGTAGAAAGAGGACTATCTTTCCCAAGGAAAGCCAGCTATTTGACGTCTATATGCTTTGCATGAGTCTGTATCGTATAGATCGTGGAGTAACCTAGAACTGTTTCGATGGTATGATACACCGGGATGCAAGGGATGAAGGGCGAGGTCTCCCATAGAGCTATGCAGGCTCAGATATAGCCTAGATGACATCAATTAATACGATTATAATCGTAGTTTCAATTAACCTAGGTGGTTACATTGGTGTGGTGGACATCATCAATGGTGCTAAACCCTTTTATCTTCTCCTTTTCACTGCATTCTCATGGTCGTGTGAGTTTCATAAGAATCAACTAAGTTAGGATCTTGTAGCGCATAAATATACGTTGGATAGGTAGGTACTTATCATCACCGGTCCGGAGGGAGGATAGCAATATCATGTGTTTACGAAAGAAAAGGCATGGTTACATATACCGCAAGCTGCTATGTGGATTACACGGGACGATCGACAGATGTAAAACATGGTGTGATGTTTCTTAAGATGGAAAAGAAAAAAGGAAAAAAAAGAAAGCTCACTAAATGTGATTTATCGCGATCGGTATATACCGGAGCGTCGGCGTAGATCGAATGCTTCCTTCGGTGCCATCCGCCCGTAAACCGGAATCGCGCCATCGCTCGTCCACATTTACTAGTCCTGAAGTGATGCTACTCCCTTCCGGCGCAACCGTTTAAAACATATGTACACGAAGTTTACTAGCAGGGAAACCTAACCTTGATGTTCACGATCCGAAACGCTTGGATTCTTGCGCACAAGAGGCTTGAATACCAGATACCAACAGGAAATATTACGCAGTTAGCATCACAGGGCACATTCGGCATCATCAAGGCTCAGGGTTTCATCTCTAGAGTCCAGGGAAGCATTCACCTAAGCTTCACACAGATCAGTACCATGGGATCACTTTCTACACATAGCAATGGTCATGGACAACAAGGGCCCTTCAATGTTAAGCGCATCGCCATCGTCGGCGCTGGCCCCTGCGGGGTATCTGCCGCCAAGTACTTGTTAGCCGAAGAAGCGTTCGAACGCATCGATATCTACGAGCAGGCCGCCGAAGTAGGCGGAGTATGGAACTACAGCCCACTCGTGCCGGGCACGGTGCCTGTACCGCAGACGGATGCATTCGCGCCAGCGGAGGAGCCCGTATACCCGGAGACCGGAGCTAGCAATGGCAAGGGGAAGACAGCACCCGTGTTCCCGTCACCCATGTACGACGATCTGCACACGAACATCCCGCATACGCTGATGCAATACTCGGACCTAGACTTCCCAGCGGGCTGTGAGATATACCCCTCGAGAGAGGTGGTCCAGGAGTATCTAGTAGAATACGCGAAAGACGTAAGGCATCTAATCAAGTTCTCGACGCAAGTGGAGGATATCGCGCTGCGCACGATACCCGTCGCGGGCGCGAATGCATCCGAAAACCGAACACAAGACCAGTGGGATGTGCGCGCCAAAGACTTGCTCTCGGGCGAGACGTCCCTACAGACATACGACGCCGTCGTCGTGGCGTCGGGCCACTACACGACGCCGTACATCCCGGATTCCGACCCGGGCTCCCACTCGATGGTAGACATACGGGCCTTCAACGAGGCGCACCCGGGCGTGATCACCCACTCGAAGCTATACCGCAACCCGGAGCCGTACCGGGGCAAGAAAGTCGTGGTGGTCGGGACCGGCCCCTCGGGGCTCGACATCGCGGCGCAGATCCGGCCCGTGTGCAAGGGCCCGCTCCTGGTGTCCGCCAAGACGGGATCGCCGCCCGAGGCGCTGGCCCATCTGGGCGTGGGCGTCGAGCAGGTCGGCGAGATCGCGCGGTTCCTGCCGGGGGATAGGGGGTCGTGTTCCGCGCGCCCGACGGCGGCGGCCACGAGGAGGGCGAGAGGGTCGAGACGGGCGTCGACGTCGTGCTCTTCTGCACGGGCTACCTGTACACGTTCCCGTTCCTGGCGACGGCCGACCCGCCGCTCGTGACCGACGGGCGCCGTGTGCGGGGGATCGCGAAGCACTTCATCCACATCGCGCACCCGACGCTCGCGTTCCCCGGCCTGCCCATGAAGATCATCCCCTTCCCGCTGTCCGAGGCGCAGGCCGCCGTGTTCGCGCGCCTGTGGTCCAACGCCCTGCCGCTGCCGCCGCGGGAGGTGCTCGAGGCGTGGGAGCGCGAGGCCGGCCCCGGCGACGGCAAGGAGTACCACGTCTTCCCCAAGGGCACCGACGGGAAGTACATCAACGAGCTGCATGACTGGGCCATGCAGGCTCGTCGGGGCGGTGGTGATGACGGTGATGGCCGCAGCCGCAAGGGTAGGGGCAAGGAGCCTCCGGTTTGGGGCGAGGAGCTGTTGTGGCAGAGGGAAATATTTGCCGAAGCCAAGGTGCAGTTCGAGAAGACGGGCAGGAAGGCCAAGACACTGGAAGAGTTGGGGTTCGTCCGTAAGCGCGAGGGCCTTGTCGAGTCGCCCGACGACGTGAAGAATAAGGGTCCGCAAATAGATATAGCTGGGTAGATTTATACATGAAGGAGATGGGCCCCTTTTCAGTGGTGATCATGTATAGAAACTAGTGCACATATTTATTTTTACATGCTCATATACTACGTGCACTTATTAGACCACCTTTTGAAGTCACTTTGTTTGGTTCTGATTATTCGCTGTATGTTTGATTCTAGCTGTAACCCCAGATAACTACCTATGTAGGGTCTAGAGACCATTGAAACTCCGTATCTATGACTCGGTAGTAGGCAGTGACATGACCATATACAAATAGATAGCAATATATGCTAGTTGCACCGCCTTGTAGGAACGCCGGGCATCACATAAAGGGTCTAGCGAAAAGGGGGGAGTGGAGTAGAGTTACAGACGTGGGGGCGAAGACATATTCCTAGATGCCATTGGATGCTATTAAAAGTTCACTCTTCATATAATAAGGACATGTGCAAGGCAATGTTCTTTTATATATGGTAGGATCTAATGTAACCTACTGTGCCTCTTCGAGTTCAGCCTCGTTTTGATACGCCGACTATATAAGCCATTTCGCGCAACCTACGGTTGTTGAAATGATAAGCGACGACTTTTCTCAAGAATCAACGGTGGCAGAGATTGCCTTATAATCGTTCTCGCTTACGACAACAAAAGTACACATTGATATTTTTTGCATCTTCAATGCAATGAGCTCTACGCTTGCTCATACTGGTTTCGCTCTGGAAGGAGATTGGGCCAAGTTCCGCGGCACAATCACGATGTTGTATCTTGAGCAGAACAAACCCCTGAAGGAAGTGAAGCGAATTATGAAAGAGGAACATTACTTCTTCGCAACGTAAGTCCGGCTCAAGTCTTACATCAATATTTTGTTTCTAACCCCGAGTAGGGACAAAATGTACAAGAATCGCTTTAAGAAATGGGGAGTGCATAAGAACTTCAGCAAGACATTGGCTGAAAAGTCTAGACGAGCCGCTCTGGATAAATCCACAAAGTCTCACATCTATGAGCGCCAAGTGGACCAAGATCGACTCAACACGTACTCCAAATGTGTGCCTCCTCCTAAACGCAAATCGATCGAGGCAACGGCATCTGCATCATCTCAATCAGAAATACGCGAGGAATACGTCCTAGTGTGCCGGACTCCTTCGCCTAGATTGCCACAAGTGAAATCTATTCCTCGGCGCCTAGAGGCACCTGATACCTTGAAGGCCACAGAAGATAGCTTCCATTTCATTCGAGCCTATGTTGCCGGCTCCAGTTGCGCCGACCATTGGAATAGGCCTCTCCTAGAGAAGGTAAAGGGAATCCCCGAAGTCCACTATTACTGGAATACGGTTTTCCATGTTGCCATGGCCTCTTTCCGTGCTGGGTTAACATCCCGGGGCTTTGAGCTATTATCGTTATCCTTCCAGAAGTACCAGATGCTGCTTCAACTACAGCACCCGCTTCTCATCGCCGACACATGTTTGGCGTTCAGCCAGCTATCGGCCGTGGCTGGTGCCAACAAGGACCTCCTCGGACATTTCATATACTACGCTTTCGAAATGTCTCGGATCATCTGTGGCCCTGGTCATCCCATCTGCTCGTTTTTCTCAACGATCAGAAAAGCAGGGTTGGCAGGACTACCCTCTTTTCTAGCAACCCTCATGCAGTATTACTTCCAAGCAGCACAGATGGCTGACCGTTTGGACGCCGAATTGGTCGCCGGTCTCCGTAGCGCCATAGAACTTTGCAGTCTTGGCTACCCCGTAACTACGCCTTCGAATATACATACGATTTTGGGGAAGCTTGGGGCAGAGCACGCACATCCGAATTCGCGGTTAATACAGACTCTCCAGTCTCAGACGGGCTGCATAGATTGTTCTAGATTCCAGTTCTTCAAAACAGTAGGGCTAGTTCAGGCTAGTTCGCAGTCTGAGGACTTTGACCTCCAGTGTATCATGCGAATATGTCCCCAGCGTGACGGACGATCTCCGGCGGCATGTACAGGCGTCATGTAAAGCCGGAAAGTCGAACAACACTCAACATATATATATATATACCCGCCGTTTTCTTTTGTACTTAGATTTCATAAGTAGTCAGTGGTTAACCGAAGTGTACCTATTAAAACTGCAAAGGGAAACGTTGCCTTACGACCACCAGAACCAACTGGTCTACTTCTGACTACATAAGCCCACGGACCCCGTCTCAACGCTCAATGGAGAGGGGAAGAGGGCTTGGCGATAAGCTCTCTCTTCGAGGAGCCCGGAGAACTCGGATGCCACAATTGGGTGAAAACAAATGTTGTCTACAATATTCAAGCAGCAAAGGTTTAACCGCTAACAAGACGAAAATAGAAAATGATATCCAATTAGCTTATTATAGGTAGTATATACATGAATGTTTTGATATATATATATATATTCTTATTAGATGGGTACCTACGTAGCTTCATATTCTAAAGGAATATCCTATATAGTCGATCGTGTCGTGTCCCCTTATCCGACCAAGTCTTACACGAAAAGTAATTAGGTAAACAACTTACAAAAACACTCGAGCGGCTGCTCAAAACCAGAATCGTGTATCTCATCTTGCGAGGATAACTAGACTATATACAGAACAAAGTGTTTTCCCCCGCAAGGGTATATATATATATCGTATGCCACATAAAACCCTCTTCTCCCTACCTCCCCTTCCTACCCAAGAAAGAGAGGGGGAAGGGGGAAGACATTAATAAACCTAACGTCCGCCAAATCTGGTCAACCCGTCCCGCTCGGACCGTCACTACTCGCCAAGCGACGCCGCATACTCGATATCCTGGTCGATCCACCCGTTGAGCTTGGCCTCGAGCTCCGCGTCGGTGACGTCCTGGGGCTGCGACGTGGCCATGTCGCGCGTGACGTCTGCGGCGGCGTCGCGGCGGCGGAACTCGAGGTCGTCGCTGCCGCAGGCGCCGATGGGGCCGAAGTAGTAGCTGTGGGCCTCGGTGTCGAGGCCCTTGGTGCCGGCGTTGCAGTCGGTGTTGGCGTAGCCGTCGCAGACGGTGATCTCGTCGGGGGTGTAGGTGGTGGCGTTGAAGGCGCCGCCCGAGAGCCAGTACTCGGGGCTCGTGTGGCGGTAGCCGAGGAAGAGGGGCGGCAGGCGCGGCACCGGGTCGTCGAGGTGCGTCACGCGGTACTCGCCGCCCGCCTGCGCCGTCACGAACTCGACGAGCGCGGCGCTGCCCACCCGCGGGCTGCCGTAGCTGTACACGTCGGCCTCGTACCCGCCCTGCTCGCGCGCGTACGCCGCGCCCAGCGTCGACACGGCGCCCCCGAGCGAGTGCCCCGTGAACACGAGCTTGTAGGACGGGTGGGCCGAGGCGGCGGCGGCGAGGCTCGCGAGCACGTCCTGGTCGATCTCGGACCAGGCCGTGGCGAAGCCGGCGTGCACCCAGCAGTCGTCTACGAGGTCGCAGCCCACCTGGACGAAGACGAAGCTTTTCTGAGAATCAGCCACGGTGTAAGGGAGATACGGAGCCGGCTTTGTACCCACTCGGTTATCCAGTTACGGATCGACCCCGAGCCTTTCAGAGACGTCACGATCAACTGGTTCGTGTCGTCCACGGCAGTGAAGCCTTGGATATCGGTGATCTCGCCACTTAAGAATTATCAGCTGCTTGACTCTCTCTCTCTCTCTCTCTCTAAAGTGTGTTGATGCTAAGGTAGGCTCACCTGTACGTTGCGACAATGGTCGCGCCGGCTGTCTGTACGTCCGGACAGGCATCCGAAGTGCATGCCACGGTGGTGTTGACCTCCGACTCGCTGTTACAGTACGCCGCTGAAGCATATTGGCGGTAGAACTCCAGCTTGGAGATCTCCGCAGTGGTAACGGTAGCTTATCGGCGGGTTAGCTCGCTGTGTTATGTAAACGTTCCCTTCGCTGTAACCTACCACGGCCGTTGACGCTGTATCTCGAGGCCCTGGGCGTTAGCCTCCTCGCAGCGGCAGACGAGGCAAGGGAAGAGAGAAGCAGGCAGCTAAGAGGCTTCATGTTGACCGGGTAGGGCGAGCAGACGAGGCGAAGACGAAGGACGAGCGAGGAACGAGCCAAGAAAGCGGTTCCCCAGGGTGGGCTGGGGGCCACTGATATAACGGTTGCCGTTAATGGTGTGCATTGCGACATGGGATGTGACGGCTGGGAGAGGGCGGCAATCTGTTGCCAAATCCCGCAGAACCGCCGTACGAGCCAACGATATTTCCTTTCTACAGCAACAGCTCAACAGAATCGTAAAGCGGCGCACCCAGAAGCTTACTAGTTCCCACTCCCTCATACTAGTTTACGTATGCCCTGCATTGGTTGAGATCCCCACCTACACGTATAACGCCAGCTTTCGGGTGTCGTTCAGCGACATCCAGGGGTTATCCCCCGCGCGACACATTCCCATTACATACTTTGCTGATGTCCTGATAGAGACAACGGGAACTAGTCCACAATACTTCTAGCAATATAAGCTGTATGTAGTGTAGGTAGATAGTCTTTTGGTAACGGCTGTTAGCCTAGGTATTGTGCCCTTCTAGGCAATACAGACGACACCGCAATCCTCCGAACGGACACCGAGAGACACATTCTACCTAACCTAACTAGGTACGAGTAAAGTGAGGAAGATTTGTCTGGGTCGAAGTCGATATATTGGAACTGTCAGCCCTCGGCCATTACATCGCTTGACGCGGAGTAACACACACATCATACATAGACGGAAGAATTAGAGTGTGGTCATGTCCCTGAAGCTAGTGCTCACACGTGGATGACGGTGGTGGTGATGGTGGTTTAACTATCCTGGAAGAGGTAGGGAGCGCCACCCGAGCAGCAGCAGCAGCGGCTGGCTGGAACAGCAGGGTCACCTAGTCGATATACACTACATATCTAGTGTACCTACTTACGCTTCCCCCCTCTATGGTAACGCTGTGCCTGGGCGACGGAGATCTCGGGTAGAAAGAACGCCTCGTAGGACACTGAGCGCTTAGACATGGGGGCATGACGTCCAATGGGGGGTGGGAGAGGAAGCATGGGATTTGACATAGTAATCAGCCCAGAGGCGGAGTGGGGGATTACTCAGCCAGGTTGACAGTTTGCGAGCATGAAGCTGAATCACGGGCAATTACATATTTCGAGGTGATCCGGTACGGACGGGTTGATACGCTAGCAAAGACGACGGACGTGGATGTGACACGGGGCGGGCTTGGAATCAACTTTTTACCTGGAAATCGGGCGCTACAACGGCCGAGCGGGAAAGCTATCTCTTCCCCCAGATGCTCCCCCAGATTTTCGTGCGTTAACCTTCTTTTTTTCTTTTTTGTCCTTTTCCTTTTTGTTCCATCCATAAAGGCTTGGCCGTTAACTAACTTAGTGTAGGTACATATTATCGTCGCCACTCGGGTATCTGCCTCCATCCGTGTAAGTGGCTCGATGGTTCGAAAGGATATGTACCTAACGCTGCAAGAATATGCGAGATGACAACGGCAGACAGACGGATATGTATGTGCCAGATGACATCAGCAAGACCAATAATATTAAACCCCTAACAATAATGGTAGCGATCGTTCAGCTCCGAACCACAAAAGTCTCCCATGCGCGTATTGAGTAGGTAGGTAGTTCTTCAGTTTCAGCTAATAATAAAGAGCATACATAACCCACCGATGAGATGGGCCCAGCCGAACTCGCATAAAGGTACGCCCCATCTAGTTCGTACACTTACATAGTGAACAGAGCGACGATCACTCGTATCTACACTACCTATACTGGGTAATAGGTAGGTACGCCGCCATGTAGATTGTAGTGTAGGTAGTGTAGCGTACATACCACGGTATAGTTAGTGTATTAAGGACCCATTCAAATAAATAAATAAAATAAAATAAAAGCTTGGATCGGTCGCGCGTGTCAGTGCAGGGAGACCGATGACCTGACCTACCTAGTGTAGGTAGGTGGTATAAGTCCTTCGTCGCTACACGATGTGACCAGCCCTCGAGGAAAACTTCGGGTATAGGGTAAGCATTCAGACAAGTGCCGTCGAGTTGAGGCATTAAGGCACTCGGTCCGATCTATCTGTTTCTCCGGACCAGCATCGCAAAAACAGAAAGTGAAGAAAGATACTATAGAAAGATAAAAAGATTGTGGAACAGATGAATGCTCTAACCTAAGTACTATGTACTACATACGTACCTAGTGTAAGTACCGAGTTACCTACCCTTCCCAGCGTCGCACTCTGCTAATCTTTGGGACCGTGACGTAATGCGGCTAAGTCCCGGCAAGGATACGCTTTTAATTAAGCGTAACTCTTAATCGAGGCTAGCGCCGGGAGCTTATCCAGATTCCAACCCGGAGCTCAACATTATCGGAATAGAACTCTTGAAGCGGCCAGGGGTCAGATCATCAGCTGGCCTCGACTTCAAGGCACCATTTCTCTTATTACCTAGCTTCTCAACTAATATGTTCCTTTTTATTTAAATTTTTTATTTATTTCTTGTTCTCCACCACCTCTTTCTTTTTTCTTCTCGTATTTTTATTTATAAGTTTTTATTTTCGCAACACAACACAAATGCCCGAGACACGGAGGAAATCAAAAACAAAAAACATCAATGCGATCTTTCGACTTAATAAACGGTATACGGTGGAAACTTCCATTGTACTACCAAAATATGTAGGCAAGTAGTAATGGAGTGTAAATAGTAGGATTATACATATCACATTCTCCGAGCACAACTTCCCGCTTCATGCTATATTCCGTGCGTTCTAATCCTGACCTGCCAATGAGACACAAGACGTCCAATCGGAATGGGATGCCATCTTACACTACATATACTCTACCACACATATAATTGGTAGTATGCAATGTGTAGTGTAGTAGTTGCACAAGAAATGTATTCTCCTTTGCAGAATGATTCACACTCACGCAACAACAACAGCAACAAATTGCTCTGGTAGTAAGGTAGTGTAGTGCAGACAAAAGACCGGCTCACATCCGGTTACGCGAAGAATGATACATGCATTGATATGTAGGTATATATATATATATATATCTACCTACACGACATAGATCTACAACCAAATAGGTAGGTATCTCATAATCTTGTTCTTGTGTGTTATGTATACATAACATCTAGGTTATATACCTACGCACGTAGCTGCCAACTTCGCTAAGAGTCCGACTACCTAGTTTTCTCGCCTCGTTCTTCTTTCCTTTGTTTTTTCCCTTCTCTCCCCCGCATTCGAACCATCACGGCTCCAGTCCTGCTGCTACGACGTCTTACCGATACAGGTTAAAAGGTGGTGTATATGTGGGCGCCGCTATACCCGAGTCTGACGGAGCCATGTGACCGCTTCTGCCCCCACCCCACCCGTCCTCCCCTTTTCCCCTTTCCCCTATTTCACCTGATTGTCTGCTTCTCCCAGCCAAGCCGTTTTTCTTCTACGCTAGTGTAGGTCGAAAGTGATGTTGACGTACGTAAGTCCCTACACTACACTACACTTGCACCGCGCAAGGATGGCACGTTGTCGGTTCTAGTGTTTATACCCTTAGTCACCCTATTCGGTATGTCAGTCTAGGTAGTCTACACAGCCCAGAACCAGTTGAGCGAAGATCCAAATCTGCACGAACGCCGGGCAGACATGTGAAATCACTCACTTGCCCATAGCGATGGGAAATGACCTCTTCGTATCACACCGGCACGCTTGGTCTTATGTCTGTCTTAACACCTCATAGTATTAAACAATAAAGTACCTAGGTAGTATAGTTTGGTTGTAGCGTATTATTTTTCAGCTTTTTGTTTTGTCTCTCGTTTTGCGGAAATGCCAGAAAGCTTGCAGGGCGGGTCTACCGTACCGCATCCAAGGGGGTGGGGGTTCGTGCATATGTATGTACACTACCTATGTATGTATTCCTGACATGTCCCGGGGGGAAGGGTCTATGCGTTATCAGAAAAGAAAGGAGAGAGAGAGGAAGGGCGGGACGGATAGGTACACTACATACAGAAAAACAAAACAAAACAAGAAAACAGAAAACCAAAAAAAGCATGTGCGCCCCGTGCTCGGTACAGATCTCCGAATCAGTTCTAATCTAGTGTAGGATTCCCAGCAGCTCGATGTGTCCCTTTCACCTGGGCCGCTTCACCTGCCCGAACCGTAGGTTGTCTAGACTGATGACCGGGGCGGGCCTGGCACGTTTTCCCTCTCTCGCGACCAGGCCACACCAACTTACCTAGTGCGCGGAACTTCTTCCTGTGTCTCTTATGTAGTGTAAGTAGGTAGTGTATTGTATTACTGTTTGTATGCTAGAGCCCACTGCCCAGAGTCGTGCGCAGCTTGGGTAGCAACGATGCTGGTGGTGCGCGGCTCTCCCTACCGTACCTTTTTTCTCGGTTCCTGTGTCTCTCCCTGTCTTGGCCCGCACGGCCTCATGGTCTGATAACAAAGTGATCGTGCGCGTGGATGGGCTCCCCGTGCAGGAAAATCTTATTTAGACTCTCCCATGGACGCGGCCCGTCGATTCGTTCTCGAAAAAACCCCCCTCTAACCTAATCTCCCACCCTTCCCTTTAATTAACCCTAATAATACCGTAATGGTAATACTGAAGATGGAGGCTTCTTCGGGATTCCGAAGCCTCTCTCTGCTGCTGCTCCTGGCGGCGTCGTCGTCCGCCTCGGTGATACAACGCCGGGACCCGGTTCCTGCAGGCTATGTTGCTGCACCGTATTACCCGGCGCCTCATGGTGGGTGGGATGATAGCTGGAGCGAAAGCTACAGCAAGGCCGTCGAGATGGTGTCTCAAATGACGTTGGCTGAGAAGGTCAACATCACTGCCGGAACCGGCTTTTTTATGGTATGCGCCACTTGTTTTTTATCTGTCCATCTAAAGATATGTTCACTAATGCTGTCTCTAGGGTATGCCAAAGACAACACACACAAATACTATATGGTTTGGGCGCATCATACTGACCCAGCATCATAGGACCCTGCGTGGGAAACACCGGTAGCGCACCAAGACTAGGGTTCCCGCAGCTATGCCTCCAGGACGGGCCGCTGGGTGTCCGCGCGACAGACAACATCACCGCCTTCCCGGCGGGCATCACGACAGGGGCGACGTTCAACAAGGACCTCATGTACCAGAGGGGCGTGGCGCTGGGCGAGGAATTCCGCGGGAAAGGCGCCAACTTCTATCTCGGCCCGTCGGTTGGCGCGATCGGTAGGAAGCCCAGGGGCGGCCGGAGCTGGGAAGGGTTCGGCACAGACCCCGTGCTCCAGGCGGTGGCCGGTGCCGCGACGATCAAGGGAGTCCAGGAGCAGGGCGTCATCGCCACCATCAAGCACGCGATAGGAAACGAACAGGAGATGTACCGGATGTACAACCCCTTCCAGCAGGCGTACAGCTCGAACATTGGTAATACCACCCCTTCTCCCCCCCCTCTCATACTGCCGAACTCCTCTCTCCCTACAAAATTCTGACAACACGATTTGCTTAGATGACCGAGCGCTGCACGAGCTGTACCTATGGCCCTTCGCCGAGGGCATTCACGCCGGCGTGGGCTCGCTGATGACGGCCTACAACGCTGTAAGTAACCTACCTACCTAAGTAGCAGATTACTCACCTGGTTGTTTTGGGGTCTCTGGGGCTAACCTCACCACGCCTCCAGGTCAACGGCTCCGCCGTGTCCCAGAACAGCTACCTCATCAACAACCTGCTGAAGGACGAGCTAGGCTTCCAGGGCATCGTCATGACCGACTGGCTCGCGCAGATCTCGGGCGTCGGCTCGGCGCTCGCGGGCCTCGACATGTCCATGCCGGGCGACACGATCGGCAACCAGATCCCGCTCCTCGGCCTCAGCAACTGGCAGTACGAGCTCACGCGGTCGGTGCTCAACGGCTCGGTGCCCGTGGACCGGCTCAACGACATGGCCACGCGCGTGGTCGCGGCCTGGTACCAGATGGGCCAGGACCGGGACTACCCGCCGCCCAACTTCTCGGCCAACACGGCGGACCGCGAGGGCCCGCTGTACCCGGGGGCGCTGTTCTCGCCGACGGGCGTGGTCAACCAGTACGTCGACGTGCAGGCGGACCACTGGAAGGTGGCCAAGGCGGTGGCGCAGGAGGCGGTGACGCTGCTCAAGAACGAGGGCGGGCTGCTGCCGCTGTCGGCGTCCTCGCCGCCGGCGCTCTCCGTCTTCGGCACGGACGCGCAGGCGGACCCGCAGGGCGTCAACTCGTGCACGGACAAGAGCTGCAACCGCGGGCTGCTGGGCATGGGCTGGGGGTCGGGCAGCGCCAACTACCCGTACCTCGACGACCCCATCTCGTCGCTGCGCCGCAAGGCCCCCAACGTGACGTACTACGCGACCGACTCGTTCCCGTCCGGCGTGCCGGCGCCCGCGGCCGGCGACGTGGCCCTCGTCTTCATCAGCTCCGACTCGGGCGAGAACTCGTACACGGTGGAGGGCAACCACGGCGACCGCGACGCGTCGGGCCTGCGGGCGTGGCACAACGGCGACGCGCTGGTGCAGGCGGCGGCGGCCAAGTTCAGCAGCGTGGTGGTGGTGGCGCACACGGTGGGGCCCATCGTGATGGAGCCGTGGATCGAGCTGCCGTCGGTGAAGGCGGTGGTGGTGGCGCACCTGCCGGGGCAGGAGGCGGGCGACTCGCTGACCGAGGTGCTCTTCGGCGAGGCGTCGCCGAGCGGGCACCTGCCGTACACGATCCCCGTGTCGGAGGACGACTACCCGGCGAGCGTGGGGCTCGTGGCGACGCCGCTGAGCCAGACCCAGGACACGTACTTCGAGGGCCTCTACATCGACTACCGCCACTTCCAGAAGGCCGGCATCAAGCCGCGCTTCGCCTTCGGCCACGGCCTGAGCTACACCAACTTCTCGCTCTCCAACGCCACCATCGCGCGCGTCGCCGACCTCGGGCCCTCGGCGCTGCCGCCCGCGCGGCCCACCAAGCCCGCCTCGCCCGTCGCGTCCATGAACACGTCGCTGCCCGCTGCGTCCGAGGCGTACTACCCCGAGGGCTTCGACCGCATATGGCGGTACCTGTACTCGTGGCTGCCGAGCGGGGAGGCGGACGCGGCGCACGCGATCGGGGCCTCACTGTCGTCGTCGTCGCCGTCCAAGTACCCGTACCCGGAGGGGTACTCGACGGTGCAGAAGCCGGGGCCGGCGGCGGGCGGGCCGGGGGCGGCAACCCGGCGCTCTGGGACGAGGCGTTCCGGGTGACGGCGACGGTGACCAACACGGGCGGCGCGGCGCGCGGCGGCAAGGCGGTGGCGCAGGCGTACGTGCAGCTGCCGGCGGACGCGGGGTACGACGCGCCGGTGCTGCAGCTGCGCGACTTCGCCAAGACGGCGGTGCTGGCGCCCGGCGAGAGCGCGACGGTCGAGGTCAGCCTCACGCGCAAGGACCTCAGCGTGTGGGACGTGGTGGCCCAGAACTGGGTGCTGCCCGGGTACCCGGCGGCGCGGACGGCCGTGTGGCTCGGCTGGGCGAGCGACGACCTGGCGACGGTGTGCTATACGGATACCCTGACGTGCGAGGACGGGGCCGCGAGCCCGGTTTGAGTTGGTTGTTTTTATCCATCGACGGGAGGAAGAGTGTGCTGTGTTAGGCCTAGGAGGTCATGAATGAAAGGGCGGAGAAGAAGGGAAGGACAGGAAAGGTAGCAGTTTATATAATATGATGTAACGTAATGAGTAATATCTGGTCGGAGATTTATATATATTTTCCTAGCAGGTAGCAGATATATACTATCAAATATGCTATCTCGTCAAAAGCGCCAGAATGTGTTTTACCTTGCCTCTCTTAACAGGTCCAATGAACTGACCATATCTACCGGCAGCAGGATTTTATAAATACCGCATTGTTTCCTCAAGGTTGAGTCAATATTCTTTATAATATAGAAATATCTGTTTGTGTATAGGGTTTCCTTCCGAAGCCAACATGTGTAGAAGCAACGAAATCCCTCAATTTCAGCCAGGAGATTGGTCATTTGTATGTCCGTATTGTAGAGTATATGGCGTTTTCTGCTGTCGTAGATATAATACACCTCGCTATGTCTTTTTTATCTCCTAAGGTCGTTCGTCAATAGACAGAACTCTGTCCTTTCTCTCCTCCATAAACTCCCCACTGCCCCCTCCCCTTTCCACTCTACTGCCCAACGGTTCTCTTAGTTTGAGAGTATGGATCTCTTCTTGTCCTTCCGTCGCTGTAACGTCTTCCTCCCGTTGCGTGTCTTTATACGGCTTAGGAAACCGTGTCTGCGTTTGCGCACGAGCCGACTCGTGCGTGCCGTGGTCGCACGCGGTCCGCACCGGACCTGTACGCCGACGCCAGCGAGGGCTGGGTGCGCGGAGATTGCAGATCGTGGTACGAGGTCCAGGGTCGCTGCGTCGGTCGTGGAGGGAGACAGGCGGGATAGTAACGTGGTGCTGGTGCTGCCGGGCGCGCGGAAGACGCCGGTGGTAGTGGTGGTAGGTAGGATCGAGGGTCGGAGTTGTGGGAGAGAGGAGAAAGCCCTGTGAAGATGGAGAAAGAGAAGAGAGAGAGAGATGGATTAGCTACCTAAGTAATGAATGCTATTATTAGGATAGCACCACACATACCGTTTCGTCCCTATGGATTGTATGCTTGCTGTTATGGCCTTGCTGGTACTGCTACCGCAAGCTCTCTCGAGAGCTGCGCGGGCACCTGAGGGTGAGAGACGAAGCGATCGCATCTTGTCTGACCCCCTCGTCTGTATTTTGTAGGTCTGCTTCTCGCAATCGGGTCGTTTTGAGAGTGGGTATTCCACAATGTGATGTTCGCGTCGTTCGTAGTGGACAAACTCGAACTGAGGTTCAAGTTGCTCATAACTAAGACCAAAAAATCATTGAAGCATCCGACTGGCAGGTGGGCACTTGTTGGCGGGGTCTGTGTGACGGCCCGGCAGTATGTACAGTGCCCTTATGTCTAAAGTCGGACTTTAAAACACTGTAGTGCCTTCTCACCTGTACGTTGAATATGTGAATATTGATGGTAACCTGTATTACATGCCACCTACTTTAGGTACGTACTTATCTAATGCTCTGTCTCTGAGTGGTCTATATGTTCGCAGATTGTGAAGAGACCCTTCCTAATGTAGGAAAAAAGCATCTTTGACGTATTTTTAATGAGATCATGCACATTGCTTACTGCTACTGCTATTGCTACCATTCACGGTCGCTGGGGTACATTTCGTGGAGGGATTGAATTGGCACTGCTGTGGAACAAATATTGCTGCTTTGCGAAAATAAACAAGCTGATGGGTAATTTATTTCGTGGTAGTGCTAGCATGCTGTGGAACAGACGAGGTAGAAGAGCTGCCTCATACGCGTCTGCATGTAGAATATTGAAATCGCGACTTGTTTGGCGTGATTGCGGTGTGGAAAGACCTCACTGGCCACCTACCTAGGCATGCTTTAACGCTTCGATTCCACCCTTCGTAAGGTTAGTAGCTAGGTGCTAGATACAGGCAAAGCGACAGACATGTAGGCCGACAGCTAGCAATCTCGTACACAGTAGGGACATAGGCCACGATGGGGCCTTGCGCTTCATTCATGCTTCATCTTCCTCATGGCACCACACGAAGTGATGGTCATAACGAAGAAAAAAAGGTTGGTAGAGAGCAAAAATTGCGATCAGTACGATCCCGAAGGATAATACAGGGCAGTCAACTCCGCGCTGTGCAATGCAGGCCTTCTGCCCTACCACAGGAAATTCTTGAGCTTCCTGTGATTAATCAAGGTAAGTATGAAGAAGAAAGGAAAAAGAATTCTTGGAATGGTGGGAGGGAGGCCAGGTATTTATAGGCAAACCACCGGCAGAAAGGTGGAGGGCGGTGAAGGGCGGTGGGAAGTGGCATAATTTCAAACCCTTCACCGCCTTCCTTTTGGCTGGCTGCTGGCAGCTGCACAGGTACCTGGGCAGGTCCACTCCTTCCTTGCAGGCGCTTGGGCCAACAGATTACCTACAATGTACCTATGTACAGTACTTAGGTACCTAGGTACCTAATAAACGCGACCGCCCACCCCGGTCTCGCGTTCTCTACGCGTTCCACTTCCAAGTCTGGTCCATTACCTTTCTCCTCCCAATTCCAATTCGGTGCCTGAGAACCCAGAACCCAGAACCCACCCTCTATCGCCAGAAACGTGACGCTCATTCTTCGCACACCACCAAGCGTCATCGTATCGTTTGAATTCTGGGGTAGCAATGAAGAAGTCTTGTGCTGTCCAGGTATACCCGGTCTGAGAAGCAGAAGCACATTCCGAACCAACATCGTTCATTGTCTTGTCTCTGTTTCTTCGTCTCGTCTTTAGGAACCTGTATTCTCATCTCTCCCATCTCTCCCATCTCTACCATTTCGCTCCGCAGATACATACGTCTTTATCTTCACCTACACAGAGCCAAGTGCTCTCCCTGCAATTGCATCGATGCCTCTTTTCCCCATATCGCCGAATGTGCAAGAGTCCGAGGCAGCTTCCAGGAAACGAACCCACGACGAATTTGTCGACCCAGAGAACCTCGCCGCCCAAAAATCTCTGGACATGTCTCCTTCAACTCTCAACCGTAGCCCCCGTAAGTTTCTGCGAATGCCTACCTATATTGTTCTTTTATTCTGGCGCAGATTCCAATCCTAACAGCGAATTGTTGAACAGTAGGCCTAACTCCTACTCCGGCTATCACCATGAGTTCGCCGCCAGGAAGCAGCCCTGCTGCGCTAACTGAAGCCGGATCGAGCACGCCTGCTCGAGACTCACCTTCACCCAATAAGACCCCTTCTAAACCCCCTCTTGCCCCGAGCAATGCATCGACACAACCCCCGCCCCCATCAGATGCCACCCTTTCTTCTGACGCTGGGAAGTCTGCGCCACCTAAGAAACGGAAACTTACTCTAGCCGAGAGAGAGAAAGAACGTGAGGAGAAGAAGCAGAAGCAAGAAGCAGCTGCCGCCGAGAAGGCCAAGATAGCCGCTGAGAAGGCTAAGATAGCAGCCGAGAAGGAGGCCGCTAGAGCCGCAAAGGCCGCCGAAAAAGCCAAAGCCGATGCAGAGAAGGAAGCCAAGAGGCGGAAGAAACAGGAGGAAGAGGAAGCTGCTCAACGAAAGCAGGAGAAGCAAAAGAGCTTGATGGCCAATTTCTTCGGCAAAGCTTCGAGCACCCCGCCTAAGAAGGCCGAACCCCAGGCAGCCAAAACCCAGCAGGACGATACGAGCCAGGCTACGTCCAAACAGGAGAAGGAGCCAACCAAGTCTGTATACGATCTCAAGTTCCAGCCTTTCTTTGTGAAGCCGGGAGTCACTGTTGCCCCGCCTCCTTTCCCGATGGACGATGAAACGAAGGAGGCTAAATCCAAAATTCTTGACGAATACGTCCAGGGCAAGCGGGGCAATTTCGAACCAAAGCCTTTCAAGCCAGCCGAAACTTTTGATATTATATTTCCATGTCGTCGCGGAGTGATACCACCGAGCGTCAAGAAGATCATGGAGAGAATATACGGCGATCCCTTCGAGAATTCGCTTGGCGTACTACCTTCTCGCACCGAATCTCAGACCGAGAAACTAGTTATCAGCGCACAGGACCAGCTCAATGCCATTCCTATGAAGTACCTGAAGTTCTACGAAGATGTTAGGCCGCCGTATTTTGGAACAATGACAACACCCATGACTGTGAAGAAGTTGCGACATCTCGCTCGCAGGCCGACCGGTAAAACCCTACCATTGAACTACGACTATGACTCAGAGGCAGAATGGGTCGAAGACGACGGGGATGATGGAGAGGATCTAGATGATGCAGAGGACGACGAGGAAGACCAGGAAGGTGACGACGAAATGGAGGACTTCCTTGATGACTCGGAAGATGTCCACACTATCATTCGCCCAGGTTTTGATACCAATAGCCAACCGACAAGTACAGGTATTTGTTTTGAGGATAGAAAACGGTTAGGGCCATGTGCAACTGTATACAAATACCGGATGGAATTCCTCCTTGGTAAGGATTTTCTCCCACAGCACTATACCAATTTTCTCTTATTGACTAAAATTGCAGACACACTCGAACACCACTCCATGATCGACCCCTTTTCAACAGAATACTGGCCTTCTCCCGCAAAGAAGGCTATAGTTGGTAATACAGTCACGTCTGCACCAACATCTACAGTATCTATGCCTCCACCAGCTGTTCCAGGCGATGTAGCATCAGCCCCGCCAGGTACCAAGTCATCTACAGATGATAAGGACCTACTTCCACAGGATATGATTGACGAGTTTAAACGTGCTGTTACCAGCGACGAACTGAAGGAGTACTCCAAATCCACCGTAATTGAGATGTTAGCCAAAAAGTTCCCCAAGTGTACCAAGGCACAGGTGAAGGCAACACTGGACAAAGTTGCCCACCGCGCCAATGTGCCGGGAGAGAAGAAAACAGTTAAACACTGGCAATTATTACCTGGCGTTTGAGCTGTGCATGGGCATTGAAGTATGTTAAAAAAGGGAGCCTGTCGACAATGGTGATTCACCACAGCATACACCAGCATGCTTACAAGGAAAAGGGAAGCGGTCTTTTTCCCCTCTGCCCCCCTAGAAGCTAGCAAAGAGCGCTTTCGTGACAGGGGAGCAGGGGAAGGAGAGATTGTATTTCTACGTGTCGCACTGCCGACAAAAGGGAGAGGGGCTGACAAGAAATAACCAGCCGCGATATTTTGGCACCTGGTCATTTGCTTTTGCAGTCAGTTTCCAGGGGAGAGGGGAGAGAACAGGTCAAAATCTGGAGAACTCAATAGTGTGAGAGAGATGAAGAAAAGGAGTGAAGAGAGATGGGGTGTATTTGTACATAAACATAACGAAAGGCTCCTCTTTTGTTCCCTTCCCTTAGGTACGCTGTTGTTTATATACACATATATGCATACCGCCCCCCCCCCTGGATGGGAAGGGGAAAGGGAAGGGGGTTCGAAGGCCAACGGGAAGGAAAGAGAGGATGCTTTAAATGCGATTCGCGACTCATCTGTTTGGGAGGGGGAGAGGGGGTTTCCGAATTTAAATGTAGGAAATACCTTTTTATAAAAAACCCGGAAGAGTTGTTAATGAATGCTACGATGAACAATCTGCTTGCTTTTGCTTTAAGATGTGATTTGCCACTTTTTTCATAAAAGGGGGGAGGGTGGTTAGGAAGGGGGGGTACAGAATGAATATTCCATCTTCACTCTCCTCTCCTCCTCACACACACCCCTTTCCGGGTTATTTACCTTACCTAATGAATGGGGGGGGAAAGAAGAAGGGATCGTTTTGAATATTATTTCGGCAATCAGCTTGGTAGGAGGTATATTAGGTCTTTTTTTCTTTTTTCTCTTCAAGAGCCTGCCTGCTGTAATGGAAAAGCTGGATGGAGGAACACCAGACGGAGGAAATTATGCTCGCCCTGAACTGATAGAGGGGGAGGAAGGGAGGGGGGGGGGGGGGGGGGGGGGGGGTGGACGATGGACGCGTGTGTAGGTAGGTAACTACATACATATATAGGTTGGTTAGGTAGGTTCAATAGGTGTATGCAATGCACCAGACATCCCTTTCTTTTTTCTTTAAACCTTAGGTAGATAGGTAGGTTAGGGGATTTTCTGTGTTTGTAAGATGCGGAATCAAGCAAGGTCTACACTACCACGGTTATGCTCTCTCTCTCCACCCCGCCCCCCCCCCCCCCCCCTTTTTTTTTTTGGATTGGTCTTATAGAGTCCATTGATGTCGAGCCTCTCTCATCTGAGATATTGAATACCTATGATCAAACGATTACTAGTATCAAATGTACCTAGTAGCCTACCCCTAGATACATGAATAGGTAAGTAGGTTAATAGGTACTAAGTAGACAGACAGGCTTATTCTTCTTTATAGCAGTACTCACTGGTCAGCTAAGGTTACGTATGTATGTGTCTATGCCAATGGCTTGCTAGGCGGTGGCATACATATGTAGATAGTATGTAGATAATACACGAGATGGCCCACGACGACAGAGACGCAATCAATCCGACCCCATCCCCCCAACTTTCCAACATTTCAATATATCCCCCAAATCAGGGGGGAGACAAAGGGGGGTTTAGGGGGTTTAGGGAAGAGGCAAAAAGCAAGCGCCACTCAAACCCAAACCCAACCCAACCCATACTACATAAGGCAGCTATATATATATTTCATATTTTGCATCACAAAGTACTTACGCATGAATGCATGCGATCTAGATTATCAGCGGCGGGTATCGATATTCAATAAGGGGATATCGGCAACACGTAACGTAACATCAATATGTCGAACATTTAAAAACAGAAGTGGTCGGTGGTAGGGGGTGGTTGGGTGGGTGGATGGGTAAGTAATGGGGAAGCTGGGGCAGTAAGTACTCTCAGAGAGAGAAAAAAAAGGGGGAGGGGGGGGAAGGGACATTCCATGATTTACTACTATACATCCCGCTATCTTGGTTCTCTTTCTCTCTCTCTCTCTCGTTAAAATTCAACAACTCACTAGGTTACCCATATAGGGGGGAGGGGATTCATGCATCGAATATCCGCCGTATGCAGCTCTCGAGCATAGGAGGGAAGTAAATGCCAGGCAAGCAGATCGGTAGTAAGGTAGATAGATACTAACATACATAGATAGATGCTCACCTATAATTCATATATCATACGGGCAAGTAGGTACCAGACCTAGGTAGTCCAACAGCAATGCATATTACCTTTACACGAAGATCCACTGACAGAAAACAGGCCAATAGATATATACACTACATAGGTACCTACCTATCTACCAGTGATATCAGATACATCTTACCACTGCTTTCCAAGTCAATTTCGAATATCATAATGAGTACTCTCCCCAAAAGGTATTTTTCTTCTTTAACTTGCATTGCTTGTATTCTTTTTAGGGGGGGTTCGGTTCAGGTTCAGGTTCAGGTTCAGTTTTAGTTCTGCTTTCGTAAAAAAAAAACCCGGCACGCCACTGACCTTATTTCCTAACTTGCTACCACAAGATGGGGTGTTTCGTGGTGATGATGGTTGTGTTTGGTGGTGGTGATACAAAGCTGTGTGTTGTGTACAATACAATGATTCATGCCAGAGTGTGTTTTATAGAGAGAGAAAGAGGGAGACAGAGGGGGAGAGACAAGAAACAGGGGGAAAATGAGGATGAGAGATTCCTCTCTTCCCTCTGATCAAAGATGTCTCCTCCTCTTCTTCCCCCGTGTGTCCAATCCGCCCGTAACATTAGGTACCTCGGTGAAGAAACCTCTCGAAAGCCACTCATTTTTGGGAGCATTCCCTAAACCCTAGAAAAAGGGGGAAAAGAGAAAGTTTTCCCAATGCTTTGCAAACGCTCATGCTTACTGTGATGATATGACCCCGCCCATATTCATACATGCCTGCTACACTCGATTCCTTTATAACCAGCAACGTTATCGCGATAACTCCCCCGTTGACGCCTATCCCGTAGCATTAAGTCGAAAAAGACGAGTCTGACCGACGCAACTAGCACCCCTCCAACGCAAATGACCGGCTCCATCGGTGGTCTGCCCACCTTTGTTGGAACCACTCTGGTCTCCGCCCGGACAAGCATTCCCCGCTCGACGAAAGTCGCGAGCCCTAAGCATGCACCTATCCGTACAACAGAATTTGTCTATTCTGTATTCGGATACCTATCTGGTCGATGCCGGGAGCCTTTGCCTGAACTAACTAGGAGCGCTGCTCTTCCTGTGTTGGTCGCGCCTTTGTGCGCTTGTCGCCATGATGGTTGTGAGCTGCTTTCTCACGACGCGACTCCTCAATCGCGACTCGTTGCTGCATGCTAGCATCGTGGCTTTTAAACTCGATCCGGGTCTCCGGGGGGCAGTTGAGGACGCGGCGCATCGTCTCGCTAGGAACTGTTAGTCAAGACCAGGAGGCCGAGACAGCACCGGCAGAGAAAATAAATGAACATACCGAATCTTCAGGACCTTCTGGCCGGTGCTACGGGTCCAGATACTGAGAACGTCCTCCCCGTTGCGCATACTAAGCACAACGCCACAGACCTCATCGGTTTCGTCCCCAAACTGGTCACCTACACAGGCCATGAGGAGATCCTCATAGTACCGGTCTGCGACACCCTTTTTCAGCCGCAGTATCCACTTGCCACCATTCTTGTTCTCGTCATCTTCCCATATTGGCCGGACTCCCTTTTTGAATAGATGGTAATCCGAGACGGTGGGCAACGAGGATGGGCGCTTCAGGTGGGCATAGGCCAACCAAAACTCTTCCACAGTCTTGATGGACATCATGGCGTGGAGGGTCTTGTCATATTCGATGTAGCCGTTCGCCTTGGTGATGGGTGGTCGGTACCAGAAAACCCAGGTGTCGCGGAGAGGATGTACCGATAGTGTAGACCCTTGTTGCGCAGTCCCCTCCGCGATCGACCCCATCGATGGTTTAGCGACAGCTGCAGATCGCATAGCGTCCTTGGACGACTTCTCGGCCGAGGGGGTTTTGCTGCCAACAGCGCCCACAGCTTGCTCGAAAGGGTTTCCGGGCGTCTTGGGCGTCTTAGCTGAACCGAAGGACGCAAATGCGCCCGATCCAAGACCGAATTGATTCGCTCCCCCGCCGCTGGTTGGGGACGTTAAACCGCCGGGGGTCGTCGAGGTGAAGGGGGCGGGGCGGCCGAGCGTGGAATTACCTCCATTTCTTCGTGCGAGACTTGAAAAGTCTCGAGGGGTCGTACTGTCCGTCGAGCTAGGCGTAGATAGCGTAAGGTTGGTACTGTTTGTCGTCCGTATATGTAAGTCATGCATCATGCCATTGTCAAAGAGAGGCGAAGAGACAGACAGAGACAGAGACAGGAGTAGAGACATGGACAAGAAAGAGAAGGAAAAGAAAAGGGACAGAAAGGGAGAGAAATATACTTACTTGTTACGGCGAGTCCATATCGATTCCTGTCTATCCATGGTGGACGGTCGAAAAAGGGCAGTCGGTTGTGCACGAGGGTGGTGGATTATTTCTGCAAGTTGAAATACACCAAGGGACCCTACAGCTGTTTGAAGGAGAGATACGTTTTATGACGAAGAGTCCCGCGTGTGTGCGTGTGTAGGTGCGTATGTGCGTATGTCCACGAGGTTTGGACCGGATGTCAATTCGAGGTTCTGCTGGCTTTGAAGAATAAAAAAATATATAAAAAATATTTAGAACAGGTCACAATGGGACTGGCCAGGTTCTGTGATATTTATGTAGATACAGTGTGATGTCGGAACTCAAAGGACCTGCGTGTGTGCGTAGTTGCGTAGTCGGTATGGTGATGGTGGTGTTGGTGGTGGTGGTGGTGATCGGAAATGGCTAGTATGTATTAATGAATATGGCCGGACGGATGTGACGACGTAGATGGCGTATGGGATTTTCGGAAGCTGTCCGTTTTCGTGATCAAAAGGTAAGTAATTTTGCTTGTGGTCTAGGTGCGAGGCAGAGGCAGGTAAAATATGCAGCTGAGGTTAGGCAAAGGTAGGCAGAATGTTGGTGGTATGTACGTGAATTTATTCCTAGGGAATATTTTTTTAGTCGAGGTTTGGAGTTTTGTTAGAAGTCATGAGAAGAGATCGAAATGTTTTCAATGCGCCTGGCGACGGCCCTACGGCCCAACTGGGTATGGAAGAGCTTAAAGGTGGCGTTACCAATCACTGTACTGTAAGAACCATAGACCACCTAAAAGAACTAATTGGGGGGGAGAGAGGGGGGGGAACTTGGCGGGTCGACTGCGAATCAGTGCCACCACTGTTGTGTTCGCTGTGGAGCCGAGACCGTGCTGCAGCCTTCAGTATTTTTTTCAATCGCACCTTGCTACTTCAGGTTAGTGCTTGGTTGTAGGTCTTCACCAGATTCATCTTAAAGGTATCTGCCACACCTAAACTGTATGAGCAAGGTACCTTGCATCACCTGTGTGGGTGGTGAAAACCGTTGCTAAAATTTTGCGGACGTCATTAGGATTTTTTTACATAATTAATTTTTTTTAAACTATTTCTGCCCCCTTCGGCTCTCGGGCCTTTTTCTTTCTTTCTTCTCTTCTTCAACCATTTTTTTAAGACCACCAACTCAAATCATCGCCGGCCTGCCATGCAGACAACACCAAACTGTCTCTACCACACGCGGCTGACGATTCCGATGTGTGTGTCGAGATCAATTTCGAGAGAATCCCTTGTTTAAAACCATCATCACGAGGGCCCTTAATTGCTGGCCTCCCATGATGCGATGATGACCTGAAGCAAGTCTGGACATGTCCTACCCGTCTGTGCAGTTATGAACTTTTGCACATGTCACTATCCCATCGCTCCCCGAGATGTAGTGTATTCTTTTTGTCGTAGGTAAGCTGCTTAGATCTCGATGTCTGATCATTTTTTCCTTCTTCCTCTTCTTCTTCTTACCTTATTCTGCCTGCCCTGATGACCTTTTTCTGGTAAACCGACTTTGCTCAGCCCGCGAAAATGTGATGATCCCCGAAATGGGGAATCATCCACAGTGGTTGAGTCTGCGGACAATCGGCATGTCTGAGCAGCCTGTATGTGATAGACTTGCCAGCTATGGACCCGGGATAATCGCGCAGCAAGAAGCTAACACTGAATCTTGCAGCATCTTGGTCGATACATCGAAATGTATCGCTTTAGATGCACGAATCTCTTAGTGTGACCGGTTACCTTTGATTAGCTAACCTAGGTATTTTTCGCTGTGTTATGACGATTTACCGAGGCTAGTGACGATGAGACCAGGTACCTTGGGTAACCAACAAAGACCATTCTAAAACGTAGGTATTAACATTTAGACCTACCCGTAGAGGGTTCTGGTATTCTAGCTACTGGTTATAAAACAACTAGATGCTAGATGGGCAAGACATTCACGCGGCACTCCGACGCAGTGAACCAGATACATATAGGTCATCAAGAAATGCTTCAAATTACGTATAGAAACCATAGACACCAAGTGCCCCTCAAATTCAAAAGTAGTCCTCATACGTACACAACTTCGTTCCTTTCCACATTTTCTTGCTGCCTGTGGAAATCATCGCTCCCTGTTAGCACGGGGCCAAGGCTATTTGAGCATTGCGGAAATCCATTCTCAGCCATACACCTTACTATCCCTACTCGACATGTCCCATCACCTAGGACATGATGGTCGATACCAGTATCATTATTTAACAAGAAAGTTACCCCTGGCGATCCAGCAATCGTTCATATAACCCTGGTCACATGTGAAATGTTGCTTGTCAAAAGAGGGTGCTGGAGAGCCAGTGATGGTCTGCTCTGGTCGGGTCAGGTCGAGTAATTTACTGGTCCTTGCCCAACGAGTCGGCCTTGGCACGGAGGTTGGCAGCGGTCGAGCCAGACTCAGAGAAGTAGCGTCCGAGCATGGGCTGCATGAAGGATCGGAAGATGAGTTGGGCACCGCTGGTCCTGGTAAGCTATAGAAGTCGTAGACAGAGCCAGAGAGGACTTACGAGAACATAGGCAGCGAGAGCCAGAGCAAGAAGACAAACTTGAATGTGTAGTAAAAGGGGAACCAGTAGACGACGCTGAGAGCACTCTCTAGGACACTTGGGTACATGTCAGCATCAACAGATAACTTGAAAAAAAGGCGTGTTGAGACCGGCTTACGTGAAGAAGGCAAAGACAACCCAGTACTAAGATGAAGTTAGCCATGAAAGTATCGCCATATAGAATAGAGTAGGCACATACAGTTAACCACTGGGTGTCATCGGCCTTGGTGGAGCTGAACAAGGCGGCCAAAGAGTAGTAGCCGGGAACAACGCAGCCGGCGAAGTTGGTCAAGAGCTGACCCCCGAGGTTGAAGACAATGAAGAAGAAGTAGAGGGTAGCGACACCGATAACAGCGTAGACTTTGGGAACAGCGAACTGCTTCTCAAGGTTGTTGAGAGTCGGGTATTTGGAGAGCTAAACGAGGCAAATACGTCAACTCCGATGCGATACAAGACCAAGACCAACCTTGTAGCTGATATCAAGGTCGGGGGGGATAGATGGAGAGTTGCTCCTGCGAATGGATACATACCTCGCGGTCGAGCTGGGAGATATAATGCTGGACACGATCTTGGGCAGACATGGCGACTAGACACTGCTAAAAAGCTTGAAGGTGGGGGATGGTTGGTGATGTCAAGAAATGGACAAGGGAGGGAGTAGTAAGTAGTGTAGAAGTAGGGGGGAGGGGGGATTAGCTGTGGTATTATTATTAGGGTTAGCAACATTAAAAAAAAAGCCACCTTGCTTATCGGAAGTGGAGGAAGACGGTGAGGAGACAGAGAAGGGAGACAAAAGAACAAAGCCTAGCAAATGCATGCATTACATACCTTCTCGTTGTGTCTCGGGGGCAGAACGTCGTCGGACTCGGTCGATGACAGTATCAGGGTCGATGCAGGTGCTGGAAACAAGGTAAGGTAGGTCTCGAGTCGGAGTGTGTGTCTTTATATATATATAAAGGAGGTTGGAAGACGGGAGGATAAGCAATTGATGGCGTGGGATTTGTGGGAAGGGGGACCTGTTGCAAAAGTTGCCGGGGAGTCAAGTTAGTTTACGTATTGAACGATGAGTGGTGGGTGGACACAGTTCCAACCAGACGATGACGGAAGACCGAGCAGATGGACCCAGACGGTCTGTAAGTACTCACTTAATGGCAGCTGAATTGGTCAGCTTGCCAGTCGGACGAGCTTGTTAAAGGCCGTCGGCACCACCTAATTCAGCCGTCTCTGCCCCACTTACGACTTATGGGGGCATCGAGCTCGGTCCAAGTATCGATTAAGTACAGTACAATCCAATACGTGCCCACTCTCCCGAGTACTCTGTTACGCCCGTATGTAGGTGCATATGTAATGTAGTGTACCTGTCTGCCTCCTTTTCCTCAGGTTGTCCGCTTATCTGTTTAAGGGGACATACATATCCATCTACTACAATATGTATGTAAGTATGTAACTAACATACTTGCATAGCACATACATACATACATGTGCTATAACAAGTGGACCAAGCTCTTTTTTTTCTTCTTTTTTTTCTTTCTTTGGCTTTCCGTTGTTCACGTCGCAGGCCTCAGGTTGCCCTCCTGCATTTTCATACTTAGGTGCACTACATAGTACCCCGTAGGTGGTTCATCAATAGATAGATCTATGTGAGTACTTAGTGGATATAGGTTCTTTTGTCTTTGATGTATTCCGAAGGCACATAATTCGGATGTATGCACCTTACCCACATAGGTAGTAGTACCCAAGGTTAGGTTAGGTTAGGTTAGATCAGGTCAGACCTGATAGTGCATTTTGCTTGTGCGTCGCAGATGACTTTACATACCTAACCGATATGACGGGAATAGGGACCTACAAATAGACTCGGACTTTTGTTTCACAGGAATGCAAGCACTAGCCCGGGAGAATACCTATGAGATGTAAACAGATCTTGGTATGCCTACCAATCACAAACACCGTCTAGGTACATCTACATGAACTGAAAAATGCTCCATAATCTGGACTCGGCTGCAGTAGATGACTGATTGATATTGATAGTGTTCTGTTTTCTCGTACACAATTTATAAGGGGTAGTAGGCTTTAAAGGTATGTAGTTAGGTAGGTACCTGAATATACCTATTATGTTACCTTGTAGGCAGGCTGGTAGAGTGGGTTATATCTATTGTCTTAGGTGTACCTATCAAAGTACCTATGTTGTATTCATTTTTATACATCATCTTGTCCAAGCATTAACATTAAAGCTCTGGTACTATGTACCTAAAGTACTATATACTACATACAGTTACGGTCAAAATTAATCCGGCCCACCCCTTAAATCGTAAAAGATTTTAACTTTTTTTCTCACTTTAATTAATTATTAAAAATTACCTACTTTTAATTAAACTTTATAAAAAATATTAAAAAATAAGGTTACTTTTAAAGTTTATATTATAATTATAATTTTAATTTTATTAATTTTTATTAATTAATTATTATTAAAACACTTATATAAGTGCTTTTTTCGAACCTTTTATATATAATATAAGTTTATTATATAATGTTTACTTTTAAAAAATTAAAAAAATTATTTTTATTAATAAAAATCGAAAAAGTACATTATTTTCATTTAAAAATTAAATTTTAAAATTAAAAAAGTTTATAATTTTATAATTTTATTTGAAGAAGTTATTTAAATTTGAAAAGGTAGTAAAATGGCTGTTTTTGGTGTGGTTTGAGGGGTGGGCCGGATTAATTTTGACCGTAACTGTATGATAGCTTAATCATAACAATACCTAAATAAGGTATGCCCACGTGTAAACCTACCTGGCTACCTACAAAGTAAGGAATTCTGTTGTATTGTAAGGCGGTCAGCAGAAAAGAAAAAATACAGATTACCTACCGCCTGGCAATTAGACACAACACATCAGTTCGGTGCCTTTTTTTACATACAGTAAAATTTGGCCCGGGGTATACATACCTACCTACGCACACCACTGGCACTTAAACCTCTTACCTAACCAACATTGAATCTGCCTACCTACCTACCTACATACATACATACCACCTATGTAGTATGGTCAATCCTCAACTCATATGCAACCTCTGATCAACCCCGCCAATTTCATTGCATCAGTTGGATGTAAGTAAGAGATTCAGCCTTTTTTCTTCTTTTTTTCTTCTTTTTTTTCTTCTTTTTTTTCTTCTCGGGTGCTACCTACCTACTTTCATTATATCCTAGGTATCTTGGCTGTAAGTGTCTCCCATCTTTCCTGGGCGCACGTGATTTAACGTCTGTCCGGCCTACGGTTAAAGTTCCTACCTGGTAACCTTACCTTACACTGACCATACCTTAGGTAATCTACAACACAGCAAAAACAATACCTACTACACTACTAACCTATACTACCTACCTACCTACACCCACTCACACCACACCCCCGACCACACACACCATCTGCACCACTGAACCTAACCCATCCCCAGCCAATCTATTGGATATTGGATCAGTGACCGTCGCGACTTTTAGCCAACCAGCCGACGTGCAGCTGAGGTAAAGGCCGACTCGGTACATAGCTCTGGTACGTACCTACTTTGGACCCCAGCCACACTTAATCCTACTTGGTGTAGCAAACTCACAGACCATTTCCCTTCCACCACTGTTTTTTATTTTTTCTTACTGGCCACCAACGTTCCCCACCCTTCCTCAGTCCAGCAGTTTGTCGTTGCCCTGACAAGAGAGTTTTCTTGTTGTTTGGTTTCTCCTCTATTTCTTATTTTTTGCATCCAACAAGAAGCTCACTACCTCTACTGGCGACCCAGCACGTCGTCTCCAGACTTCATGTTCATGTACTAACCATAAGCAGCTTCGTTCTACCATTCTTTTTGCCTCTGTATTTTTTTTTCTTCCCTTCTGTCGCGCTCTGCCAAGTTCTCCGCCTTCGGCGCCAGTCTTGTGTTTATTGTGCTTGTCGCATATCACCCACCAGGGTAAACAACCCTCCATATCATGGAGCCAGGCACGTCTTCCCTTCTCAACACATGCTATCACTCGTCTGTTACCTTGCCACCTCCTTCCCTCGAGTCTCCGTCGCGTTGATGCTCCCCATCCAGGTCATTGTGCTTGTGCATGTGTCTTCTAACTGCCGCGCAGACAATCAGCCTCTCGAGGCCGGCACCATGGCGCAACACCACTCGAGAAAGCGAACGCAATCCCGAGCCTCGACGGCCTCGGTGCATAGCATCGCGACCCAACCCACCCTAGACCATTCGCTTCCGGTTTCGCATCACAATGCCTTCCCCGACCAATGGAATCCGAACGATCATGGCACCCTGCAAACTTCTAGAAGCATGTCTGCGGGTCCACAGATGGGACAGCACATGGGACAACAAATGGGACAACAGATGCCTGCTGAAGGTATGATTCTGCGTCCAGCATCTCAGATGCCGCCTGCCCAGTCCTTCCCTATGGACTCGAGCATGCAGCCATCCGTTGGATCCGCAATGGACTATTCCCAGCACCCAGCATTGCATCATGGCATGCAACCACAGGATCCCTATGGACCCGGTGCTAGCTTCACTGATCATGACAGCCAGATGTTTGATCGTGATGACCATGATGATGGTGATTCGCTTGCTGTTCCTGCTGCTGGTACCAAGCCGGCTTCTGGTCGTACCAGTGCCAACAATGAGCTTGAAATGCGCCAGCTATTCCAAGCCAACAGGCACCGTAGACTGAATGAGGTCGCAGCAGAGTTGCATGGCAATGAGCGAGGCCCCAACTCGGAGCGCACTCGCCAGATCTTCGCCATGCTCTGGTAGGTTGCTATATAAGCTCAATTGACTCTTGAATAGACTGTGAACGCGGTGCTGATAGCTACATCCAGGATCAATCAAGTGTGCTCCAAGGGCAAAGGTTCTGTCCCTAGAGGACGAGTATATGCGAACTATGCATCCCGCTGTGCGACTGAGAGAATAACAGTCTTAAATCCTGCAAGCTTTGGAAAGTTGGTTCGAGTTCTTTTCCCTGGACTTAAAACACGCAGACTCGGGGTCCGCGGAGAGTCCAAGTATCACTATGTCAGCTTCAACCTGATTGATGACCAACCGGAACTTAGAGAGCCTGCTATTCAGCCTGCTCTCCCCATTCCAGAGCCTTCGGCGCTCACTAGACCTTTCAGGTAGGTTTCTTTTGTTCATGTTTATGGTGTCAGCCATCTAATGCTTCTCAGCACTGCGAATTCACAATCCCCGGCATTGAACGCAGAAAGACCTAGTCTTCCCTCGCCTCAGATTCCTCAAACAGCCCAGGCCACTACTGGGCCTGGAGCATCGTGCACCAGAACTCACAGTCTCTACAATCTCCCCGATGTGTCCAGTATCGACCAGCTCCAGTCTGCTGTGTCCAAAACCACCTTACGGTTATCGTTTGCGCCGGATACCGAAGAGGGTTTCTTGCAGACTGAACCACTTGTTCTGCCACGAATTGACGCGTTTCTTCCCAATGGGACTGACCCTGATTCAGCCAAGTCACTCACAGCCTTGTATAGATCTCATTGCACATCTCTTGTCGAGTGTATCCGGTACTGTAAAGAGAAGACCTTCTTCCACCTGTTTACATCGTTCCAGGGCACTCTTACTATGCCTGTGTCGCGACTCTTTTCCAATCCCAGCATCGCTGGTTGGATAGAAGAGTGCGATTTTGTGCTCTACCAACGAATGATGCGAATCATCTCTGGACTCACTCTACAAGTTGTCCCCAAGACCGTTCTTGATACACTGCGAAACATCTCGGAACGATTGGTCCCCCATATCCGAGACTCCTTCCAAGGACAACCGCGACATGTCGTAGAGGCCAAAGAAGCCCCGGCTACCATCTTCGCTGGTCTCCTTGACCGAGCTCTTCGTGTCAACCTCACTGCCCATGCGGCGGCCAACATGCTCTCAAACCCGGCCAATCGTGATCAGATGTACCTTGACTGGATTACTATGGTCCGAATCCGCAAGATTGCTGAATGTGTTCCGACCAGAGGAATGGACGACCTCGTTAACCTGCTTCTTCATGAGCTTAGAGATCTATTGAACCCGACAGGTGTGCCGTGGGAGATAGAGTGCCTCACTCTGTATGGCGACCTTGCCCTTCAGACTCGTCGTAGCCCACATGCACAGGATGCGAGCGAAGACAATGCACAGAATGTGCTTGAGCGATGGGTCCATTTTCTTCAGTCCCTTCCTGGTCGCTTTCCGTACGCGACACCTACGGATATTGTATGGTGTGTACAGAGAGTAGGGACAGAAGTGATGCGTGACCTCACGATCGCCCAAGGTAAGAGTTTTGGCTCGTGGTGGGTAACCAAGTGTTGGGTTGATGAGATGGTTTCCTTCCTTGCCGAGCAGGGTGGCTTCATGCAGACCCGAAGCTCCCGCCAATCAGCTGCTGCTCTCCCTGAACCTGCAGCTGCGACGAAGGATAGTCAGGCTGGCTCACGACGCAGCAGTGGCAGCGAGGAAGGTGGCCTGTCCCAGATGACGCAACCTCAGCCAGACCGAGCATCTTTCCCTTCTCAACTTGAGGCCAATGACCAGAACTCGCTATCCATGGTCAACCCCGACGACAGCGGAATCAGTATTAGGACTCCCGAGGGCGATTTCTCCCCCATGGAAAAATATGAGCTCCAGCAGGGTCAGGGTCAGGGTCAGGGTCTACACTCTCTAGGTCTCAGCCAAGAGATGCATTGAGCCATGTTCGCTCTTTTCTTTTCTCATTCTCGACCGGCTTGTCATATGCAACGGGCGTTCTTGGTTGGATTTGTCTATATAAGGCTCCGGCGTTGGTGCTAGGTTGCTTTATCCGGCCGCATGGTTTTAGGGGGTGGATGTGACTTCTGGGCGGTGTAGGAATCGGCCAAAGGATACGATGGTACGAATGGTATGACTGAATATATGACGGACGAATGGTGCCGGATACGACTTGGCCGTCCAGGTAATCTTCCTGGAAATGTATTAGTGTTTGTAATCTTGTCATATCTGAAGGGGAAGGAAGCATGCATCGTGGGCATTGCTTCGGAGCAGATGCCCCCCTTCTTTTTTTCTCTTCTTTCTTCTTCTCCTGCTTCTACAATGAGAGGAAGGGGGAAGCTGGTGGTTGGCTACCTTTTTTTTGCCTGGTAGCTTCCGGGGAGGAAGACTCTTGGAGGCTTGGATGTCAGCCCGGCAAGAGTTGTTATCCTGTTGTTGTATGGTAGTAGAGTATACCAGACATGCACAGGCAGGTGTGATACCCACGACATTATTGTTTCTACTGTGTTAGTTTTATCTGTATTATAGATGTGATATGTCAATATGTGACTTGGTGACGACGAGTACTAGGTACTATTACTAGGTACCTAATTTATATGTTGAGATGGTTTATGTGTCCTTCTTTCATGTCATGAGCTAATGTGATAGGGGAGGCAGAGTACATGAGAAGGGGAGAGGAAGATAAAGAAGAGGAGAGGAAGACAATTAACCCCTTGTCTTCTTCCCACCCGTCCTACATATTGATGGATATCCGTATCTATAATAGTATCCAGTGGAGTTTTGCCTGCATACATATGTACCTAATATGGTGGCACCTTTGCTGGAGGATTTAAGACGACGCTACGTAGGTATGTATGTATGTACATGCATGATTCTTGCTACTGTTTTCAGATGAGTTTATAATGCTGTACTTGCATACATTGATACATTAGGTAGGTACTACTAGCATGTATGTGCCTTTAGTAGGTACGGAACACGGTGGCGACGGAGAGGACGGGTCTACGAGTCAAGAACCAGCGAATCGACTGAGACCACAAAAGCTTACCTCTGTGTCTCTATACCTGCTTAGCTAAGGGAGGTTAAAGCATACCGGGCACCGGGCCAGCACGTACCCTCCTGTACACCCTGTCGCCCGGGAGGATGCAGGGGTTAGGATGTCGTTGAATGTCGTTGGAGGGGCTAGGGCTGACAGGGGGGAGAAGGGGGGGGTTAGGTACATTGTGTACCTACACACTATTAAGTAGGTTAGAAAGGTACCTGGCCTTTAGGGTAAGGCTGCTCTGGTGTGTCCAGTTACGTATCTTCGATCCAGGGTCTCAGTTCCCACTCATGCCCCGCCATCGAGTTACCTACCTAAACCTAGCTCTCATAAATTTTTTTTTTTTTTACTCTCGTTGTACTTTCACCACATGCATGCCTACTAGTAGGTACTTACAGGGCGTCCAGTCAGTCAGTCGAGCTCATTCCGATTCGGGAGCTCCGTCAAACTTGGAAGGAAAGAATTTAAAGAGAAGAAAAAAACGAGACGGGGCGACTGGGGCCGAGGATCGCATGGCACTTACACTACTACTTATACAGTCATAATCGCTAATCGGAACTTCAGCTACTACTACTTAACTCTTCAGTTCCAGTTTATTTACCCAGGCAATATATCTTGAGAATTGGTGTGTGCTGTTGCCGAACGCTGCCCCTGCTCCTCGAGTCTCTCGTTCTCTTCTTCCGACTCTCCCTCCTCTTTATAATTTTTATTCTTGTTCCTATACCTATTCCTGTTCCTATTCTTCCCTTATATTACTATCGTATATCTAAGATAGACTTTCGAGAGAGGCCAATCGCTCGTTTCTTGGAACCACAGTCGCTATGGAAGACGGAATTGTTTCTAGAAACACCAGTGACAGAGGCTGGATTGTCCAGAAGTTTGGAGGTACCAGCGTTGGAAAGTTCCCAGACAATGTTCGTCCCCCTACCACACTCGCATATCTTCCCCTCGAACCCGGCGCTTTCGGTTTAACTGACCTTGTCCTCCACCATCATTATTACTACAGATCGCAGAAGACATCGTACGGTACGATTAAGAGGAATCGAAGCTCCCCCCCCTGTGTCGTTAGCTGACCAAATCAACCAGCGCAGGCTTAAAGTCGCATAAAATCGCCGTTGTCTGCTCTGCGCGAAGCTCTGGCAAGAAAGTCAATGGCACCACCAGCCGGTGAGTCAAACACCTACACACCCTCACGCCACCCCCGCGTCCATGGACAGCCATTGACGGGTCATGTCGGGTCATGTTGGGGAAATGCTAACCTGGCACCACGATACAGACTACTAGAGGTGTACAAGAAACTGCGCGACATATCTGCCGCCACGAGCAACGAAGCTACCCAGTATGAACTCGTCGAACACGCAAAGACCGCCATCCGGGAGATATGTAGTGAGCACCTTCTCGCCGTGCAGGATTTCATAAGGGACCCAGAAATACAGAAGGACGTCTCAGGAGGCATACAAGACGACTGCCAGGAGTTGATAGACTACATCATTGCCTCCAAGCGCTTCAACTTGGAAGTCAATGCCAGATCGAAGGACCGTGTCATTAGCTTTGGGGAGAAGCTGAGCTGTCGCTATATGGCCGCAATGCTGAAAGATAGGGTTTGTTGGCGCCCCGAACCGTTGATGGGACGTTGCTTGCTGACTGGTCCGCCAGAACGTTGAAGCCGAATACGTAGATCTGTCCGACGTTATGCATTACGACAGCACAGATCGACTGACACCTGCCTTCTTCAAAGATGCCGCCGCCATTTTCCGAAAGCGGATACAGGCTTGTAATGACCGGGTGCCCGTAGTTACGGGCTTCTTCGGAAATGTTCCTGGGAGCTTGATGAATGGGGATATAGGCCGAGGGTACACCGACCTATGCGCCGCACTGGTAGCTGTGGGAGTCAAGGCCGAGGAGCTGCAAATATGGAAGGAGGTAGACGGCATTTTCACTGCAGATCCCACCAAGGTCCCAACAGCTCGATTGCTGGAAACTATCACGCCATCGGAAGCTGCCGAGCTTACCTTCTACGGTTCCGAGGTCATCCACCACCTCACAATGGACCAAGTGATCAAGGCGCAACCGCCGATACCAATTCGCATTAAGAATGTCAAGAACCCGCGCGGGAACGGTACCATCATCGTGCCGGACCTGGTCCAGTCACCGGCGCAGAAAATCAAACGGTCGCGACAGCCGTCGGACCCGACCGCCCTGCGCAAGACACCGAAGCGGCCGACGGCGGTGACAATCAAGGACAACATCACGGTGATCAACGTGCACTCGAACAAGCGGTCCATCTCGCACGGCTTCTTCGCCCGGGTCTTCTCGATCCTCAACAACCACCGCATCTCGGTCGACCTCATCTCGACGAGTGAGGTGCACGTCTCCATGGCCATCCACCAGCCCGCCAGCGCGTCGGTGCATCACTTTGAGCACGCGCGTGCCGAGCTCGAGGAGTGCGGCGACGTTAGCATCCTGCCCGACATGGCCATCCTGAGTCTCGTCGGTGCCGAGATGAAGAACATGATCGGTATCGCGGGCCGCATGTTTTCCACGCTCGGTGAGCATAATGTGAATATTGAGATGATCTCGCAGGGTACGGATATCCCCCTTCCACCTACTCCCCTTACCCCCTATTCCATCAAGACGCTTTTTTATTTTCTCAAGTTTCTTTGCTAATTTCGTGATCTTTACATACAGGTGCCAGCGAGATAAATATCTCATGCGTCATCGACGCCAGGGAGTCGACGAGGGCAATGAACATACTGCATACGAATCTCTTCACGTTTCTTGAGTACATCTAGGTCGGGGGGTGCGCAAATAGAACTTAAAAAGAAAGTGGGGAGAAAAAAAGGATATAACGTGACAAGAGATAAGTAGAAAGAATATAAAAGGATAATGTAAATATAAAAATATATAAAAAGATTATAAAATACATGGTAACATGTGAATGAAAAAGTGAGAAAATTATGGGTTTGACTTGACTGAATGGTGTTTCAGGTGATGCGTATAAGTGCATGGTCTTCATCTGGTAGTCTATGGAAAATGTCTAGTGCGCGCGCGTTTTTGGTCAGTCAGCCAGTCACTTTATTTTTAGCTCTTACTGTTGATAAGAGTAGCATTTGATGTTATTAGGTAGGTAGGTAGGTAGGTAGGTGCTTATGAGTCTAGAAAGACGCGGTGAAGTTGGGTTTGCGGGCCAGGGGAGAAGGCTCAGAATGGTGTGCTTCGCTCACGGTATACGGATCTGGATATCCACCTTGCTAGGGGGGGAGGCCGGTCGAAGGGGGTGTTTTTTTTTCTTTTTCTTCTACGCCTGTGGAATAGAACTCTTTCAAGCTTGTGATAGCCTCGCTTGAGTTCGTTTGTAATAGGTGTTGAGAGGGAGGCACATGTTCTTCTTCCGGTTTGGATATCTTGGATGTCACGCGGACGGGGGTATAGAGTCAGCTGTTCCCTATACGGTCTGGCGAGGAATGGTCCTTTTTTGTTTTTCTCTCAACGTCTGTTTGCTCGTGTCTCCTCGATAGGTACGGTTTTCTTGAGGGTTTACTCGTGTTCCTGTAGCGTAGGGTGCTTTTACTCTGATTCGGGACGAGTATACAGGCTTTTAGGGAACTTATGTTGTCTCGTGTGTGTAATACCGGGATAGTTAAATGTATATCCTGGCGTTTTTCTCCCATTAAGCTAGGGAAGCTACTCTGGTTAACAAGAATAGAGGAGGGGAGAACGAGGGGGAAGCATATACTATGTCAGTTAGATCTAAGATTCTTCGTCTTTGTCATCATTATTGCGTTGCGTATCTCGGGGTTTCCCGCTCATTTTTTACTATTATAGACTGTAGCAAGAAACTGTTAGTTCCCATGGTGACTAGGATTCTATGGATAAATATGCCTACATACAAGTCACGCGCGTAGAGTGGGAATTTTGCACACGTCTTGTGATAGACAGTAAGACGTCTTGCGTGGCCGGTAGACTAACACTGGGCAAATGCCCACATGTATTGTATTTGATTTTATCACCTCAGGCTTTTAGATTACCTGCTTTCTTGTAGAAGTTTCGGCACTCTGTACATTTGTAGTATGGGAAGAAAGTTGTTGTTGTTGGATGTGTCTGCTTGTACATAACATCAGCTCCTTTGTCCAAGTATTGACACTACCTATACAAAGTTGCGGGAATAGATCTCGCCTACGTTTATTCATGGTCTACATACCTATATACCCAAGTATATATATATATAGGTACTTATATATGCATATTATATAGTATGAGAAGGTTTGGAGTACAGTGCTTGGTGTCTGGTCGTAAATATCTCAGTGAGTATCACATCTTCAGGCGCAAGGAAACATGTTCTTGCAATATTTCCGAGAGGACAAATACTGTTTGCTACCCGGCTCTCTGTGATGACGGAATAAATCGTCGTCATCCCAGTTTACAACCAAATATACATTGCGCTTCCACTTGACCGGTCTCAGTCTCATTGTGACCTGAAAACTATAAGAGAGTATGCCCTCCCTCTTGCCTAACTGCCTCCTGAACCTCAAGTGCTGTTCCCTTCGTCTTAATTAACAATTTCTTACTTCTCATCTTTCTTTCCTTTCACAAGTTGACCCTAGTACTTCCGCAGACTTATCACTACTTCCTTGGCTGGTCAACTCGCTTCCTATTGCCTTCAGAAATGGCCTATGTAGTCAGAGAGACTGTATACATCTGCATTGTATGCATGGAAATGGGTGTTAATAACGGGGAATGGCGGTCCACAGAAGATAAGAAGTACGTTTTTTATATGAAGGAGAGCTTCCCAGTTCAGCATTGTGCGCCACATTCGACCCAGCTAAAGCTGGCCGCAAGCAATGGGCCTTGCAGCGAAGGTACAATGCTTCGGACCAGGCGCGATACATTCCCGAGGATTATAATCGAGAGATGCGTCGACCATGGAGGGTTCAATATATATGAAGACCCACGCCTACAGGAGCTGCCATTTGTTGATGTTCTCTTCCGTTCGGCATATCTCCACACCAAGTTACGCAATACTATGAGGGATGTGAACATTAAACATACTGGCAATCTGGCAAAAGGGGGATGTAAACTTCCTGAAAATAAGACATACATTTGCCCCCAGTGCGGAAGGAATTGGCTGGTAGTGAAACCTGGTGAGCTGGACGTGGTAACAGCGGCTCACTTTTATGACGGCGAGACCTGTTATTCCCATCAAGTACCAGGTCTCGATGGATATTCTACGGGCGATCCCGGGGCTGAAGATATCTATGTGCGGTTGTCCTGCGAGGATCTGGAATGGAAGCCCCCGATAGAGGTATCTTTGCCTTGCCCACAGCACGCATGGCAACTCACGAATTTTTACGCATGTTTCGCTAGCCTATGGCTGCCCCTCTCGCTGCGCAAGCTGTTAGAAGACTTGTTCCCGGAGGTTTACTCGCACGAAAGGTGGCTAGAGGTTGCGGAGCGAGAAGACTATCCCAGAGTCTTCGAAGGCCTCGCCTTAGCTCTCCCAGATCCCGAAGAATGTGATGATAGCGAGCTCATCCGCGCAACGTATTATCCACAAACCCCGACGACTGCCAAATACGAAATCGTTGACCGTGCAGCCTTGCAAGCTCTTAGCCAAATTAATGTTGTTAAAGAGTTAATTTTGCGCGGGCTCTTCGTCTAGGACGCAGAGCTCGCTGTTGTTCTGAGTGAGAATACCGAGGGCGACGTCTAGCTCTGGGTATACCGCCATATAATAGACTGCGGGTTATGGAATGTTCCCGATGAGTATCCCCCATAACAGCAATGAGTTCTGGAGTTCTGGAAATGGCCTACGCGTGGTGGATGGGAGATATGCAGTCTTCTGCGGCGAACTCGGGCATATAGTGCCTTTAGACATCCAGAATATCGGAGAAGCACGAAGAAGGTTGTTGTCTATGACATGAAGAAGATTATTATTCCAGTTTGTAGAGGCTTACTTTCCCATGGCTCTGTTTCCATTTTCTGATTTTCACCCCCTTTTCTCCTTTGCTTCTCCCCTTTTGGAAAAGGAGGACTAATACGATGCCTGTCAGTTTGATACAGACAGGATGATGTTTTGTAGTTTGTAGCAATGCTTGCCTTCCTCCGTCCTCGTCTAGGCAAAATAGTTAGATATACATTTTCAATTAAACGAAGGAATGATATTCCGATATTTACAAGTTTTAAAAGGATTTACCAAGTACTTACTGGCCACTGCAGTGGATCGTGAATATGTTACTAATAGCACGGTGACTTGATGTCTTAATGGAGGAGGACAGGTGTTGTAGAGCTGGCGGCAGCTGCCAAAAAGGAACAAATATGATTGGATGTAGGTCTGCATTATGTACCTATGTACAACCTATTCAGGGATCATTGATAGTTGATAAGCAATATTGAAGGTTCCAAGCTCTCAATCGATAAACCTTCTCTCTTCCACTTTCCACCCTCCAATCCTTTCTAACTCTTCCCATCGCGACGCCATCAGGTTGTCAACCTTCATCATTCTTCTCCGCGCCTTTTTGACAGCCACCGATACGCGACCGAACAATTATTATACGAGCGCCGAAATACCGCCAAAATGCCGAAAGCGGAGGTCGGTTCTGTGAAGCATCTCAACAAGCAGATGAAGCTGAAGGGCCTTCAGCGACTGCGCTTCTATTGCCAAGTTTGCGAAAAACAGTGCCGCGACGAGAATGCATTCAAACAGCACACCATGAGTGAGAGCCACGTGAGGGCTATGCTCCTTGTCGGCGAAGACCCCAAGAAATACATCAACGACTTCAGCAACCAGTTTCTCAAAGACTTCATACAGTTGTTGCGCACCAGCCATGGCGAGAAGCAAGTCCATATCAACCAGTTCTACCAGAACTACATCGCCCGGAAAGACCACATCCACATGAACGCCACCCGCTGGCCCTCACTTACCGAATTCGCAAAACATCTGGGAAGGGAAGGCATCTGCAGAGTCGAGGAGACCGAGAAGGGTATACACATCGCGTGGATCGACGACTCGCCCGAGGCCTTGCGCCGGAAGGAGGCAGTGCGTAGGAAGGAGATGCAAGATAAGGGCGACGAGGAGCGCGAACAGAAGATGATAAGGGAGCAGATACGGCGGGCACAGAAAGAAACGGGCGTTCATGAGGATGATGCCGAGGATACAGCGGTCAGAGAACTTAAACGGCAGGAGGGGGAGAAGGTCAAGCTCTCGTTCGGTGCAAAGCCTACGACCCAAGCCGAGGCCCCGTCCTCGATAACACAACCAAGTTCGGGCGTTTCGAAATCACCGGAAGTGGACGAAAGCACGAACAAGGCGCAACCGGAGAGTGCTAAGGCGGTACCCGATGCTGCGGATAAGCCAGCTGCCGCTCCCATCTCCATGAAGATCGCTGCCAAGCCGCAGGTAAAGAATGTATTTGCCGCCGCGAAGAAGAATGCGTTAGGCGGAGGGTCCAAGAAAGCATCCGCTTTCCAACAACCAAAGAAGATGAGCGAGGCGGAACGGATCATGAAGGAGGAGATCGAACGGAAGAGAGCACGGGATAATAATTCGGGACCTGGCGGATCTTCTAATAAGCGCCAGAGAACCTAGGGCTCTCAATAAAAGTTGTGTTTCACTGGTTAGCATTGGCGATAGCGGCGTTTCGGTATATCAACTGGTTAGGGACAAGTTACAATTCATACAGCATGTTAAAGGCGTTTACTCTGTTAGATAGGTAGAGTTGAAAGTTATTGGGAGACATTTATATTTAGATGATCTGCTAAAACTGTATGCGCGACCTCGATTTCTCATTGGACAGGTGTACAATTTCACCCGAGTGCAGGTGTCCACGCGTTTACACATATGTATGTGCATGTGCATGTGTATGTGCCCATACGGCATCGGTCGACTAGTGATCCGCTTCAACCTCCATCCTGCCTAAGCCGAAGCCGAAGCTCAAGCCCGGGAGGAGACGCAGCGGGGGGGGGGGGGCATTATTATCTGGAGGACTCCCACGAGATATCCTGGTAGGCAGCTTAACTATAACTAACAAGATCATGCATGCATGCAGGCAATGTACAGAGAGATTAGGTACCTATAATTGTAGACACATGCCCCCTTTTCTCCTATCCCCCCTTTGATCAATTATTTACGTATAGGTATCGATCCTGCCTCTTATAGAGAAGAGAAGACAGAGTAAAAGTTAACTTGACTTTATTATATTGATATAAAAAAGGCCGTACAAGCTAGTCGTTTACCTCCCCGCCACGGCCGTCTCCCGGCGCGCCAACCTCCAGACGCACACCCCGTTGCTCTCCGTCTCCGTCTCCGTCTCCGTCTCCACCTCGCCCGACCCGGACGACGGGGCTCTGGACCCTCGCCACGCCCCGACGGTCCCTCGGAAGGAGGAATAGAGAACAACGTGGAGTTCATCCGACGGCGGCGGCGGCGGGCAGTTATGGCGAGAGGGCCGAACTGTGGGGTATTTCGAGGGGCTGGGCGCGGAGGACGCTCAAGGGATAGGAGGGGAAGGGGATGGAGACGGTGGCGGATAGGGTTTGGACGGGGATTATGGGGGTGAGTGTGGTTCCCCTCCCCCTCCTCCCCTAAACCCCCTTCTTATGCTTGCTTTTCACCTGAGAGTTTTTCTGGGTTGTATAAACTGGCATCACACCTACCTACGATGAGAGTTTGTTGTGGCCGACTGGAGAGCATCAGTGATTTAGAACATAGGTTAATAGTACACGGCGGACGACACGCCGCATATCGGACAGGACAGGTCCCTGGGAAGGCTGGGGGCTCTTCACTGGCGCTGGGTCCGTCGGGCACGGCAATGCCCAACGTAAAGGGAGTGGTCGGGATGATCAGGGACGGCTGCGCGTTCTCTGAGACGGACGTGCTGGCTTTGCTACGAAATGGGCCTGCAGAAGTTGCAAGATGCCCACGCACCACCGGTGGTCGCCACGGCGTGATTGATCGAGTACCTTACGTTAGTTATGTAGGTAGTTAAGCTACAACTAAGTGAATAGATGTGCATTTGAAAATTATGTTATGTTATGATGACGTTATATTGGGTCAGGAATGGTAGGCTGATAGGGGTGTCTAGGATTATTGATGTGAGATATGACCAGTCGACTTAGACAGGTTCGGTGGTATTCAATGTGCTATGTCAAGTTATGGGGGGGGGAGGTATTAGGTTTCCCCTTTTAGTATTGTCGGCTTCCGATTCTACACTACCTAAGCTAGGTTAGGTAACTGTCTTGGCTATATCAATGTGAGAAAATAACTTACTGAAAACATTTGGAAATACTGAGGGAAAGTGGCATGGGAAGAAGTTTCTCTAGTCGAGAGTTTAATGGAAAAAAGAAAAATTATGAAGGACATAACTTAAGCTGGTCGGCAGGCAGGGTTTACTCAGGTAATACCTATTTAACCTGGAGGTGTTTTAAGGTGGCCGAATTGAGAGTAAGCCGAGATACTTAAACGTCGGGGAGGTTGACATATTAAATTGTCAAAGGTGTCCAGTTCTAGGTAGTAGGTTCCTGGCTTTTTTCTGCTCCTCTCGTCTAACCTACCTACTCGAACATGTAAGCCCGGCCTCCATGTCGATAAGCAAACTCCGGTATTGTACTACAAGTTTTGGTGTATTGATACTACCCTATTGCTGTACCTAGGTTAGCTTACTATGTAGGTATTTATCCTTATAAAGTTGATTAATTTAGGGAATCGAAATATCCATTGCATTTGGATATAACATAGTCTCTTCTGAACTCTACCGGATTTTTCTTGCTTTCTGATACCTTAAGTAGTTGTAGTATAAGTACACACATACCTACATACGGAGTAGGTACATCAACTGGACAGACCGGGTCTGGGTTATTCTTGGGTGGTGACGGTTACATACTAAATGGCTTAACTACATAGGTAGTACTTAGCCTAGAAGGCTTTCGATCGGAGATAAAGGGTACCTAGGTAGAAGTAGGGGTCCCCATTGGCCGGTTACCCACAGGACGGGTGTGTGGCTATCATCGCCTCATCGAAAGCCGACATCATCCATGCGCATGCTTTTCCCATTGCTCTGCTCGTGTCACCTTGTGGACCTGCCACTTTGCCTCAACCTTTTCCTCTCCTCCGTTTCTGCTAAAACAATAAAAAAAATAAAATAAAAACACTGCGACACTACACTAATATCTAAGTCACGATTGTGATTGCAATTCCCATCCGAACCGCTATGGAGCATGGCCTGTAACGAAATCTATCATTCGCCCGTTTTCATTGTATAAGTGAGCACATCCAATTCCTTCATTGCCTTGCGGCCATCTGTTCTCTCCCTGCAACACACCACACCCACCCCTATCAACCCGTCTGTTGATTTATTCGTATTTTGTTCCCACCAATCCATTCATCACTTCGTGGTCGCGGCTGGTATGCGACCTCGGCCTGTTGTTGTTTAGCATATCTTCAGCATGCCCGGGAACCAAACGACCTTGTTATGCTAACCAGTGGTCTTGGGAATTCAGTACCTCTACGCATTTGTTTTTTATATATCGCGGGCCCTTCCATTTTCCATGCTTGTTTAATTCGCGACAATGGATACAGACACGACAAGCGCATCGGGCCAACAGCCTGCCACGATGCCACACCCTAATGCCGAATCTCAGCCTGAAACAACAGAGCTGGAGTCCCCCTTGAGTCAACCAGTGTCCTCCATGAGCCACGACGCGCCCACGGAGACATCCACCCACCAAGATGCACCGAATCACGAACTGCCCCAGGAAGCTGTTCAAAGCAAACCCACAAGCGATGCTGCCTTTCTTGACCAATTCGACGATGATGACGATGCCGCCGCAGCCGCATGGGATCTCTCCGAACCTGGTCCTGCACCGGCATCAGCGTCAGCTCCGACCACGGAACACGAGCAACCTCCAGCACCAACTGAGGAGTCTGAGGAGCCTGAGGAGCCTGAAGAGCCGGAGGAACCTGGGCGGACGAGCACTGCGGCTAAACATTCTAGCACCATCTCCTTTGCACGTACCGTATCCCATGAAGTGAGCTTCAACGACGATGAGGATGCCGAATGGAGCTTGCAGCGTACCGACACCGATCCTTTCAAGTTTATGCCCCCGAATGACAGGACGAATTCCTTTCCTGTTGTGCCACAGATGGAAAATGTAGGAGACCGGATAGATTCTCCGCCCCCTTCGAGTCAGGCCCAGGAAATTCTCCAAGAGATTGAGCGGCACGACTCACACGCTGATGTTGATGCTGCACCATCTGATTTCCCTGGACGATATGATGAAGGGCATGATGGGAGCCAGGACGCGGTGGTAAATGACTCGGCTCAACAATATGTTGGTGGAGATCTCGTTGGCGCCGAAGAGGATGCATCCGACGCCCGATTTGAAGAGGGTCTGCCGTTGATTCCACAGGACGAGCCGAGGGATCCGGATGCCAAGAACGAGTCCGCCCCGTCAAACTCTGGCGATTTGTTTGCGCAAGACGAAGGTGGTGAAGGCGATGATTTCTTCAGTCAAATACAAGATGGGCCCAAACCAGAACATGACGATTTCGATCTCTCACTTCACAGGAAGTCCACTACAATGGTGATGGGAGAGGCAATGAATCCTGCGGCGAGAGTAGGCAACTTGGACTCGGACCTTTCAACACCGATTGAGCCAACACAAAAAACCCAGGCTACCCCAGATTCGAGCGACAAAGAGGTGCGCAATGGCGATTCTACTGCATCAACTAAGGGCCCCGAACCTCAAGGAGAGTCTAATGATCTCGACGCTAAGTGGGCAGCTGCGTTTGGCGATGATGACGATGATGACTTTTTGGCCGAGTCTACTGCCGAATCTACTGCCGAGTCGAAAGAGCTCGACCCGGCGGATATCTTTGGGAGTGATGATGAAGGATTTTTGGAAGATGTAGAGGATACGCCAGCAGCAACGTCTACGGGAGCGTCACAGCCGGTTGCTCCAGCCGTGCCAACCTCTCAACCAAATATGAATGGGCGGTATACACCTGTGAATATTCCGTCTCAACCACAAGTAGCACCGAATCCTTACGCTCCGGTCCCGGCTATTTCTCAGATGCTGCCGCCCCAGCAACAACATCCATCCTACGTCCACCCAGGTACGGCTCCTCCCATGGCAATGGGGTATGCGCCACCTCCGCCGCCAAAACCTGAGCTGCCAAAGGCTCAGAGCTTTGCTAGCAAGTCAAAAGGTGGATATCAATCTCCATATGATCTCCCTATGGACGTTGTGAAGCCCAAAAAGCGCGCAAGCATGCAGCAGCTTCCCCGAACGGGAATTACACCCTCAGCGCCGCCCCCTGGCCCTCCAAGAAGCAGCAGCATGCATTTCCAACCTCCGCCTCTACCTTCAGGGGCTTCAAGTACTAGCCTGTCCCCTCCGTCCTCGAGTCATTCCAACCAGCAGCCGGCATTTGCAGCTCAGAAGATTTCTCCACAACTTAAGTCGAAACCGAGCTTCTTTGAGGACCTACCACTATCCTCAAAACCGCGCTCTGCTTCGCGACAGAGCCACCCTACTTCTTCGCCTCAACCAGGTCCCTATGGGCACCCCTCACCACCTCTCCGAGGGCCGCCTCCAATGTCATCACCTATGGCAACTCCTCTGATGGCATCACCATCAATGGTGTCTCACCCAGTCCAATCACAGCCTCCGCAGGAGCAGGCAGCTGGTATTCCTGCCTTAGTCGCACCTGAACGCGTTAATCCTTACGCGGCATTGCAACCGGATTCTACTCACGTTAAACCTCCTACCACTAATAGATATTCGCCCGCGCCACCTCAATTAACAGCTCCCAACGGAATGCCTCCTCCTCCTATTGCCACTAGTCGTTATTCACCGGCTCCGCCGAGTGTCCGCTCGGCTAGTGGTGGCTATTCTGCAGTTCCGCCCCCTATCCTTGCTCATCAACCACGAACATCTAGCCCGCTTGCTCATTTTGAAGTTTCACACGACAAACATCAGAACAAGCTTGCAAGTCCAACTCATAATGAAAGTAGTTCCCTAAGTCGGAACAGCTCTTCTCAATACGAGCCACGCCTTACCAGGGTGCCTTCCTTGCCACCAACTCAGGAAGTTGAAGAAGAACAATCACCATCACGGTCCCCACAAATGGCTTCCAAATCCCCAGCTAACGCTTCATCGCCCGAGTTGAAGTATAGCCCGAAACAAGCTAGACATACGCACACGCCACCCCCTTCTGCTGGAAATCTGTCCCACACCCTCTCGCCTCCTAAGCGTGCGATATCAAACTATGCGCCTCAACCTGCCGTCACTATGCCAGCGAAGGAAGTAAGCTTCGTACCACCTCCACGATCCCAGACACAATCTCCCGGCTCGTTGTATGGAAGAACAGCAGTAAGACCGGTTGACCCTGTTCCGCGGCCTTCGTCCGTACAAGGACCTACTTCGCCTCGCGAGATGACATCCCCTGAGATTCCTCGGCCCACGGTTAGAGCTCGTGGTATGTCTCAACATTTGAATCTCGTCCCTCCTAGCGATGGTCGCGAGCTAGACCCACTACAACGATGGCGAGGTGCTCCCGTGATTACATGGGGAATCGGAGGCTCATTTGTGTCATCATTCCCTAAGGACATTCCAAGATATGGCATTAGCCAGGCGCTTCCGCAGATCATTCGTAGCCCCGGAGAGGTCAAAGTCAAGCATATAAAAGACATTTACGCTCTAGAGGAGCGCCTCGCTAAATTCCCAGGTCCTTTGAAAGGCAAATCAAAGAAGAAGGAAACGGTGGCGTGGTTGACTGCCGGCATCGATGGTCTCGAGAGAAATCTTCCTAATGTTTCATTTCAGCAGATTGTTTCTCATGAAGATAAGAGGGCTGTAGAAAGAGTTCTACTATGGAAAATCCTGCGAGTGCTTATTGAACATGACGGCAATCTAGAGGGAAATCCCGCGGTAGAAAAGGCTGTTCGAGATGTCATATCTCCTGGACTCGACGCGGCAAGTCCCGAGCTTGCATCCGCGGTTTCTACTGGCGTTGATTTGACTGGAATCGCATCAACTGTCACTGCCATGCAGGCTGATGCTGTCGACTCTACGGCTATCGAGCAAATTAGAACTTTCCTCCTCTCAGGGGATCGTGAGAAAGCAGTATGGGCTGCAGTGGATAAGCGATTGTGGGGTCATGCGATGTTGATCTCGAATACAATGCAGAGTGCAGAGCTCTACAAAAAGGTTGCACAAGAGTTTATCAAAAAGGAGGTCAACCATCCAGGACATGGTAATGAGTCCTTAGCTGCACTATACGGTGTTCTCTCAGGAAATTTTGAAGAGTCTGTCGACGAGCTGGTTCCGATTCACGCTAGAGCAGGCCTTCAGTTAATGTCCACTTCTGCTGCCATCGGCTCGTCACAGGATGCGCTCGCCGGGTTAGATCGGTGGCGAGAAACACTGGGCTTGGTCTTGAGTAACAGAAGCCAAGGTGATGTTCAAGCATTACGGGCTCTAGGAAACCTACTGTCCGGATACGGTCGGGCAGAAGCAGCTCACATTTGCTACATATTCGCAAGGAATTTCGCCATATTCGGCGGTCTTGATGATCCTAATGCCAATTTCGTTCTCGTAGGTGCCGACCACCGACGTCAAGCCGACCAGTTCGCCAAGGAAACCGAGGCGCTCCAGCTTAGTGAGGTGTATGAATACGGCTTATCACTTGCAGGCGGCTCAAATGTGTCTCAGAGCTGTCCACACTTAGCTGCGTACAAACTACAGCATGCCATGGTACTTGCTGAGTATGGTTTCAGAGATAAGGCATTGCAATACTGCGAAGGAATTTATAGTGCAATCACCTCACAGACGAAGAGGTCGCCGTATTATAACCCGGTCTTAGAGTCTTCAGTTGATGACTTGATGAGACGCCTTAAACAGGCCCCGAGGGAAGAGTCATCTTCGTGGATACCAAAGCCCAGTATGAACCAAGTTTCTAACAACATGTGGTCCCGCTTTAACAAGTTTGTTGCTGGTGATGATGACACTGCCGGCAATGGAGCATCGGGTGAGCCTGGCGTTGAGTCAGGTCCCTTTGCACACATTACCGGTGGAACGCCAGCCGTCAGTCGCTCTCCATCTACCTCGAATTTCGAAGTATATGGAGCTAATGGACCGTCTCCGCCCATGACGGCTAACAAACCTACATCTCGGTATGCACCTGCAGGGTCACGACCGTCTACCTCCTCATACGACCCTGCAAACGCATATACCCCTGGATCTCGGTCTTCAATGGAGAGAACCTCAGGCGAACTTCGTCGTGCCTCTTCTGAGTTGCCAAAGCAGGGGTTAGAAATGCATTCTGCATATGGCAATCCGTATGCGCCTGTGACTGAAGGCAGTCCTTTAGCCACCACTGGCTACCAACCTGCACCAACCGTTGCTCCCGCGGGGTCGCCATACATGCCTGCCTCACAAGCGTCACCGCCTGCACCGTTGTCTTCGGGAAATTCATTCTCAGGATACCAGTCGTTTGGTATAACTGCGGAAAATGCGACGTCCCATCCATACAGCCCGCCCACTGCCGCACCAGCCACGGATACGACAAATGAGAGTAACACAACCTCAGGTTACCAACCACCTTCCTATGGAGGATATGAACCGCCGGCGATGAATTCATTTGAGCCGTCTTCAACTGAGCCAGATAAGTCGACGGGGGGATACGAACCGCCATCATACCAGCCGTCCTTTGAACCCCCCTCATATGAACCAGGCCCAGCTGATGATGATGAATCACCTTCGTCGGAAACGAAGGCTAAGAAGAAGAGTTTCATGGATGATGACGATGACGACATTCCTGGCTTACGCCCTCAGGAGAAGAGCAAGGCCGAGAAGGATCGAGAGAACGAGGAGATGGTCCGAAAGGTGGCTGAGGAAGAAGGTGAGTGCTTGCTCAATGCAGCAGGAGTTTTTTTTTCTGATTAAATGCTAACGAAAACCTTAGCAAAACGAGAAGCTGAAGCCAAGGCAGCTAAGAAAGGTTGGGGCTTTGGATCATGGTTCGGAGGCGGTAAGAAGGAGGCCGAGCTGCCGAACAAACCCATCAAAGCCAAGCTTGGTGAGGCCAGCAGCTTCGTTTACGATCCGGACCTTAAGCGTTGGGTCAACAAGAAGCCGGGGGCCGAGAACACGCCTGCTAAAACAGCAACACCACCGCCTCCTCGTGGTACCCCTCCTCCCCCTGGAGGTCCTTCGTCGGGAGGCATGGGTGCGCCTCCACCTGGACCTCCGAGTGCCCGAGGTACACCGCCTCCTCCTATGGGGTTGGGGTTGAGCAAACCAGCCTCTTCGGAAAGTCTACTTGTGCCCCCGGCCATGATCAGGACCAACTCGAACCAAAGCAATTCAAGTGCACCGCCGACTGCACCTCCGACTAGGCCGGCTACAAGCCTTAGTAACGCTAGTAGCATCGATGACCTTCTCGGGGCGGCAGGTCCACGGAAGGGTGGTAAAAAACCAAGGAAATCTGGACGTTACGTGGATGTTATGGCGAAATGATGAAGGCCACTCGCTACATTATCAAAGTTGGCAATTGGCACAGATGTCATGGTGATAAGAATATGTGTATCAGGATAATAACGGGACACGGTGACTTTCTTTTTAGGCATTACGGGATGACTTGATTACGGATGAAATACACAACTGCGACAAGCGCGAGCGCACGCGCGTATATATATATGTATACACATGTATGCTCGCCCCTCCCTTCCCCTTTATTACATGAAATCGGGCCTCGACATAGAAAATTCTGTACTATAGAATTAGCGATTTTGTAATATAAAAACCTCCAGTTACTTTTGAAGAGTGAGTTAAAACTAGTTATTTAGACTAATAATTGTGATCCAGGGGATGTTTGATGACTGGTGATCTTATGGCTGGCGAGCTTCGGGAGGAGGATTGAGACCGTTGGAAAGGGGGGGGGGTGTGATAGAGGGGGGCGGAGTGTTTGTCGGTAGGTAAATCGCCTGCCCCTTTTCTTTAATGTGAGATATATTGGATTTGCAGTTATCCAGTCTTCGGGGTTGGTATAATACCTAGTTGAGCCACTTTAGAATCTAACCTAGGTACTTCCCAGCAAACCCACCACGATAGCCTGGATATCCAGGGCGTCACATAGATACCTATATAGTGTAGAGACGAATCTAACCTAGACTACTAGAGCATCAAGTGTCAGGCTTGGTATTCTGACTGCACTCACTTCCTTCTGTGACCCGGGTGGCGGGGGGAGGTAATGTAATGTAATGTAATGTGGTTTGGCTATGCTAACTCCGCGACCACGCAAGATATGTTGTTCATGGTGTTTGTATTTATACATAGGGGTGATTGTTTAACAATGATTCACGTGTTCTGATTAATGGTTGTGATGGAATCTACTTGGGATTTTTACTGTTCGCTTTTACTTCTGGCGACGAGGTCCCTCTGTAAGGTCGAGCTATTTTGGTAGGTGTAAGTCCATTGGGGTAAAGAAGGTGATTCTTCGCCAGTTTAGGTATCTTGCTGTCCTAAGCCCGCGATATTTATATTACGCAAAAGTGAAAACTCAACGCATTATCCTGACCCCGCGATATCCTGAAGAACCAAAATAAGACTTATATCAAATCGCCCGCCATACTTCTCATCAATTAGATGAACGAGCTTAGTTCTATCACCAAGACATGGACTATGATGGAAGAGACCTTTGAAGTAGTGTTGTGGGGTCGGAGATGACACCCAAACTAACCAACTAACTCATACTGTATGTAATGACTAAATTAGACTACCAGAGTCTGCGATGAAATGAACAAATGAACTGATGACTTGACTTGTAGCTAGAGGACTAAGTTCTCTTGTCGACGAAAGTCGGCGAGAGAAAGACAATATACAGGTTAGTTGCCTCAGGTATCTAAGCAACTATGTCCCATGTTCCCATAGTCATCACAACAGTAGTCATTGCATGACTGAGGCCCTAGGGTTTGACTTTATACTCTGCAATTTAGACAATGAACCTTACTTTAGAATCTATAATCCTCTTGTTCAATCATGCTTTCTTGACTTGTTGCTCGGTACAGCTCTGGGAAGCCAACGGAGCTCCAGACAAGGCCACCCAAAACCCAACCTGGATATGATGACCTATCCGCTTCTGTATCAAGATCATGGTATAGTTTTTCACGCATTAATGTAACCCCCGAAGGCTGAAGGGCGAGGAAAGGGAGCATAGCCATTGAAGCTGCCGAACCCATCCCGGCTGACTCTGCACTATAGCGAAGAAGCAATTTATACCACTCCTTGCTCTTGAACCTTAGGGCGAATTCGAGCATAGACATACGGCGGATTTTTCCCTCGTTAACTTCAAGCTGTATCGTTTCGAGAAGAGCGCCGTTAGAAAGTAAAACTTCAGCAATTTGAAGGCGTGTGTCTTCGTCAACTAGAGGATGTTCATCGATGAGCATGAGTGTGCTAAGCAGGGTTCTTCTTATGTTGGCATGCACACGCGCGTCATATTTTCCTAATATTGTCTTCCAATGTCTCGACCATAGGTTTGGTGTGAAAGGTTGAAATAGCAAGTGATCTGGACCTGAACCAGAGTGCTCCAGGATCATGCGAACCATACGCGGACGATCTGTTCTTCGGCTTCTACGAACGCGAGGTCCTAAAGCCGCAATATAAAGCAAAACGGGTATGTGTTTTGTAGCGACAGATGCGATCGGTAGCCAAAACAATTGAGAATATAGGTCTTCAGCAATTAGTTGACAGTATTGTGCGAGGAATGTGGTGCCATCTGGACCATCTTCGATGTATCTGAGGAACTGTGAGAGGCTGTCTGAATAGTCCTGCTCAAAACGTACATATAAAGACTGTTGCGAAGGAGACAAGCGCGGGGCCGGCCACAACATCATTTGTTGCAGCGTCGGCGCTCTTGGTAAACCATCGGGAGCTAATGGTGTGGTGCTTGCCAAATGCTTCTGAATTGCAATGTGAAGTAACCCCTGTGAGTCGCTAGAGTCCTCAAGATAGGGTCTTTTATCGAGATCGAGAGCAGCATCAAGTGCTCGGAGATACTCGAACCGATCTGTATTCCCATTCGCCGAAGAAAACACCTTCTCGAGGGCGCTGCTATTCAGAATTGCCGTAGATATGAAGTAGTTTCCGTCAAGGTCCAACCAGAATGGCTGAAAGGCAGTCCTGTTGAGACCCATCAAACCGCTCCGGACGAATTTATGGGCTGTTTGATGAATAAGCTGAACGAAGGGGTTGTTCGTATAGCTGGTAGGCTCTACAATCTCAATTAAACCCCCGGTTCGACTTTTTAGCCAGGCCAATCGTTGAAAAGGCGTCAGATCCGATTCAGGAGAGAAGCCACGGATGCAGACCATTACCGCATCATAGAGACCCTTCAGGGTGAGTTGAGTCTGGCTGCAAAGCACAATGCGAAAAGACACCAGAGACTCTAATCCATATGATGGCTTGATTCGAGCCATAGTGTATCGATAAAGCTCATCAAGTTCATTCGGAAGTGTAGTTATATAATCCTCAAGATCGACGGAAGATCCTCCGTCAATAATGGTTTCGCAGAGTTGCTGCACAACGATTCGGACCCAGATGAAAACACCGTGAGCTTTTCCCACAATCATTTTGATCAAATGCTTCAGAGACGAGTCCAGAGACCTGTTAGCTTCAGACATGGCCCATGTCAAACTCTGGCTTGTGTAGTTCTCGATGTCCGTCTTTGTGAATTCGTGAATCGCAAATTTGTTAATGCGAGGGTCGTTGCCAAGCTCTTTTTGAAATAGGGGCCAGGGACGACTGGCGAGACAGATCTTCAAGATATTCCCCGGTGTGTTTCCTTTCCACAGAGCAAAGGACTCGGCAAGCTGCTTCATAATTTCCACGACTTCGCTGTTCTCCTCTACGGATTCATTTTCGTCCAGGGCATCGATGAAAAGAATGAATCTGCTTCTAACTTGACTCTGCACTGGCAACTCCGCGAGCGATAACAAGCATTGCTTGAGGTTTGCAACGTCCCACTCAGGTCTTTTAGACCGACTTTCAAGGACTAAGCTCTCATAGCGAGCCTTTATACAGTTGAAATAGTTCGGAAACTGCAGCAGCAGTTGATAGACCAGCTCGCGGAGCATGCCATGCAAGCTTTTCTGAACAGTATTTTCACCACGCAGATGGAAAAAGTACCCGAGAGGATTACCTTTACCATCCGGGACCAAGCTCAATAGACGAGGATCTTGCATTGCGAAGCGCATAATTGTAGACTTGCCGGACCCGGGCTTGCCGGTGATCCAGAAGATCGGACTGAATTCACCCTTGTCATCGGCCAACCACTCGCGGAAAGCGACCTTGTCAGTAAATAGCCATTCAAAACTGTCTTTGTGATTTCGAGATACTTGGCGAATTCGAGCCCTAGCATCTGGTTCATCCAAGCTTTCGAGACAATCTATAAGGGGATCAACAAAAGGGGCTTACGACCTTCAGGGCTGAAATACGCACCTTGGTAATCTTCCGCAGAAATTTCTGGAGAATCCAGACAGGTAAGTATTCGCAAGGGAGACAATAAACACAAGTAAGCAGGACTTACTTCGCATGCTGTCTCCAATTTCATCGACCCATTTGGTCAGCACCTGTCGGATTTTGACAAAACCAGTATCGCGAGAATCTCTATATTTGGCGATGTACCGGTGGTCTTCTGGAATGCTTCCAAGGAATTCATGGACGTGACCAATCCTCGCACATTCAGGTGGCACAATCCTCATACGGAAGATTCCTAGCTTCGTTATGTCTTTCTCCTCGTGGAAAGAGTAGGCCTGGATCGCACCGTGCTGATGCCAAGTCTCGTAGAAGCTTCTCGTGATTCTTTCAAGGACTTCAGAGCCCACCTCCAGAGTCCGTAGTATTTTCGTGTTCGCACTCTGGGCAGCGAAAATTTCCGTCAATGTGACCGCGATTTTCCCGTACGAAGCAGCACTCGATCCCCTGTGAGGCGTTCCGAGGAAAATTATCCCGTGTGTGGACTCGACAACCCGCTTTCGATGATCAGGGGCTGTATGTGACTGATTGAGAGCCTGGATGTTTTTAGAGGCATTCTAACCAAAATAGGAGTCTTACGCACCTCTTTCAAGACAAGCCCTCCTAGGCTATGAACAACGAAGATGAAGGGAACAGAACTCTGCTTGGGCTTAACGAGCGATCGATTAATCTTCCATATAAGCGCTCACCTCTTTCTGGCTCTCTAACTGGAATGAGAGATCATTGAGCAAATTAGCACCATGATCCTGTACAGAATTCTTCCCTGTCGAAGCCATGAACTTCTCGATATTTGCATCATAGCCAAAGCTGAATACTCGAACATTCTGCAACTCCTTGGGTAATAGATCTTTGGGCCAGAAAGGCTTGTTCCGCTCTTTGGTCGCCTCATAGGCCCAGGTTCTCCATGGATGCCCGCAGAGGCCGTGAACGAAGATGATGTTGGCTACCGGCGGAGAGGTGTTGTTACCGTCCTTGGTATCCCCCGGAGGCACGTATACTTTGTTCATGCCATTTCCATACCTAGCATTAAGCCCTTCATCCATTGTGGCGAAAAAATCCGTGAGGTGGTGTCTAGATAATAACCTTACAACGATAATTACCTAGGTGATGGTGCCTGGCACAGCGTCACAGATAGAGCCTGCCTGTTGCAGCCTCGCCAACAAAATCGCAAGTATCAGTCATAAAAAGTAAGAAATGGAATCGTTGGGCGTGATGTATACAGAAATTACAGCCGCAGAGCTCTTTAGAGACCCAAATGAAACCTGAGGGGGGTTGATCACGAGACAGACCAATGAGAGATGTGAGTGAACTTCGCCAAGGGGGGAAATTTATCCGTTAACCTTCACGATTCGCTGCTCGGGACATGCAGCTGAGGACAACTCACGCACCTAAGCACGCCCCGCCGTCTCATTCGCGTATGCTTCTCCATATCCCCCTCTCAATTCGCGACTACACAGGCTTGCATACACATTCACAAGCTTCGTGGCGGGCTGGCAGCGAGGGGCTATCTCATCCATAAGATCCTGAAAGCCTAGTCTCTCGACGCTCTCTGTTCAAGTCTATATTTCACCGTGATGTGCTCTAATATTGAGTGCTTCTTAGGAATGGCCTCACCTATGAACAGAATAAAAAAGGAGGCTCAAGTAAAATTGCACACAGATAGACATATTATACAAGCTACCTAGGTATACAACTTATCATATATATGAAAGTCAGACTACCACATTCGGAGCCCCAATCTAAACCGGCAACTCTCTCGTCCTCTTATACACAGTCACAAAGAAGCATTCTCTCTGTTTGGATTACTAAGCATCTCAAGGCATCGATCCAAGTATTCAGTCACTGGGACGAAGCTAGCGGCTCCATGTACGTATACCACATCAGCGTCAAATATGGACTCACCTGTGTCTGGCCCAAGATCGTACTAGCTAAGAGCGTTAGATCCTACTACATGGTAGTTAAAATCATGATCTACAGTGCCGTAACGGAGAAAGTTCTCATGCAAACGGAAAGGCAATGGTTTGACATGCCGGATGCAGAGAAGAATCCTAATTAAGATGAGGATGAGAACCTATAGTACGAAGTTACAAACAAACAGTTAGACAGGGGGAAATAAGAAGACCGAGGATGACATGAAAAACATCGAGTAGGTAGATATAAAGAATAGGTACCAGGAAAATTTTATGGAGAATACAAGACTGGAGATTTCTATTATCCTGTCTTCCAATATATCTAGGTATTATGGTGCGGTTGAATACTTCGCCTACACTGATATAACAATGCATGAATACCAAAATTACCTATGGTTATTCTTCAACATAACTTCAGTATTATGATCATGTTTTGACTTTGAGTTATCGACATAAATGACTCGCATAGTATTACTAGAGAACTGAGATGTTCACATATGTTCGACAATTATACGTTCCTGGTAGGTAATTGTAGAGTGATGCGTACCTAGGTATGATGGGGGAAAAGGGGGAAAGCTAGGTATTACATATATCGGATTAATGAGTAATATTGCAGTAACCTAGATCTCTAATACTCTATGTCAGTAAACTGAATAGCTGCATAGAAAGCTACGAATGAGAGATGTACATCGCCATTATCAGACTAATAACTCGCGCTAGGGAGGCAGCCCAAAAGCCTCCAAGGAGCCGAGGCAACTATTTTACACTTGTTATACTGTTAATAGCGTTGTTCAGACGCTAAAAACCATGTATAATCGATACTTATTACTAGTTAGGCCTGGTCTTTAATTACCGTTATTCTAAAACTAGCTCTTGACGACTATTATCATAGAATTTCCCCGTATTATCTAAATCACTACTCGCGTCTCGTTATAATTCAAGCGTCTTCGCTACGTACCACGTACTACGCCTTGATGACTGAGGACGGAAGCCACTCTACTATTGCTTCGAAGCTTTCCACTACTAACCTACGTGGCTAGCTTCAATTTGCTTAAGAATGTCATGACACACCACCTGTAGATTCTATATGGCCTGTCAATGTCCTTATCTCTATTGTCCTGGTAGTACAGCGGTGCTAGCCAGTTTTAGCGGCTAGGATCACGGCCATTGATATTTGGGGAACACATCACATGTTATGCCTTTCGATATATGATACGTGCTGTCTCTCGGTGAGTGTCACGAACGTCGTTATTGTTGTCCGACGCTACATAATCCCGCATCAATACAAATAATCTCCAAAGTAGCATGAGCCTCTAAGCCTTTTTATCAATGGAACCATAGAAAAGAGGAAAGGGATTTCAATAGAAAAGGGGACGGGCCTTGATAGACGGGTACACGGGTAGTAGTAGGTGAATCCAAGAATATTCAAAAGTGAGCTAACCTTATATAAATGAATTGGAACTTGAACCAATAACACCTCCTCCCCCTTCTTGTCTTTTGAATTTGTAGTCAGATGACAATGTTCATGGGAAGGAAAACCTACAGGACAGTTATCGAAACACGTCGATGCAACAAGAGACTCTAGAGCTGCTCAGGTGGGAGATGATGCGCCTCCTTTCTAGAATTAAACCTATTCTTCTTTTATGCTAATTTTATATATCGGATATGGGATTTCCTCATATGGAACAGGGTGTGCCATTAATCAGTAAGACTTGTTTCTTACTTGCACTTTTAATACTTGAAATGTCCATTAATTGATGCTTCTAACTAAGAGGTATGGTATTAACACGCCATATAGGACAAGGCTGTCAAACCTGTTACGCTTTTCTCATCGCCTTATCGATGATACTCAGGTAGTGACTAAATCCGCGGACAATTTTAGGGTGCGCGGTTATGGGACAAAATCAACTTAGATTAAAGTAGCTTTGAGGTCGGTAGAAAGGTTTCTAGTATCAAATCTATATTGAGCCTGTTTTAAAACAGCTACGTGATAGCCCTATGTTTGGCATAGTGAGGTGTATCATATCGATATATAAATTTATCAACTCAACAAGGCTAAGCAGAGTGTATATCATAAGAATTGTTGTTTCTAAAAACATGTTAATAGGGAGATGAATCTATGAGACCACGAAGTAGGCTTATCGGATGCGAGGATGCATAAGCTCTATGAGACGAGATAGCAGTAGAACAATGTGGATTAAAATGTGAGATATGAACATGGTTAAAAACCTTTACCGATATGACTTTGAATATGTATACTAACTGCTAGACAAATACATCGATTGGGGGTTTGCTATCATGGTTTGCTGATACGCAGCCAGTTCCACGTCACAGAAGGCGTGCTTAGTCTAGACATATAACTGGGAGTCCAAAGGTGTACATGTGACTGTTCACCACACCGATGCACTCAGGCGGCCAGTTTGGTCATACTCTAGATGGTCATGTTTTCTGAGAAGCTGACCTCCCGGTGAGGCTATCAACATCCTTGGCATGTCACATCGGTGAGCTCGTATTCAGGGGTTGGTCGAAGGACCTCGCTTAGGGAGCGCTAGCATCATAGACAATCAGAGGCCATTTGGATTATACCAGTCATTTCTGTCAACAACACGTAGTAAAGTATAGCAAAGTACGATTTGTTCTGGCTTGGGTTATTAGGGTAAAAATTGCATACCGGTTCCTCCATATCACTTGCCCGAAATAGAGACTACTGTGAGTCCAATACCACACTTTGGGAGCGTAGAATGAATGTCAGCCTACATAGAGTACTACGACATCTCAGCTCAGAACTTTAAAGATTTAACAACCACTAATATTCTGGCAACCGACTAGCCCGGTGAGACCGGGAGCCATTACACCACGAGGTCCATGTCTCTAAACAAATCGTCTTTTCCATAAGACACAATAGCTTCATGCGAGTTTATCTTACGGTATTACAAAGCTACAGACGGGAAGTCGGGATATTGGAGAGCTGCTATGAGATGCAAAATATCTAGTCATAATGATACAATGGAGCTCGCTTTATATGACCGTTTGTAAGAGTTGCCATGTTGGCCCATTTGCCAACATCAAACGCCCAAAGATAGCATCACGACATGAAAAGAGACACTATATAGTAGCTGTGGGTGGGAGCAATGAGGAGGGCGGACTGGTTCATCTAGCGTCAGAAACAGAGAGTTCTTTGTAAGACGGAAAGGTATTAATATAGCCTGCGTGAGCCCTTTCAGTTCGACTCGACATCATCGTCAACACGGTTGCTGAACTAGACGTGATGGATGCCACGTTGATGAATATCAGGTCCTTCAAGGATGATACGTTTCTCATCAACGAGTTCCTGTTCCTATGCCCCATCGATTACAAACTTCCGAGACATAATGAAAACTGCATCGAGCTCAGCTTCAAACTCGTACACGGGGAGAAGGCGGGTAAGATTCGTGGCGGACTGAGGGTCAAGAATGAATCTACCGAGAAGATCCTCTCTCAAATCTCCCGTCACAAAATCCTTGTATACCTCTGTGGTGGCCCGGGAGACAAGAACCCGCCATCTCGCCTGCCAGAACTGAACAGATACTTCCTAGAACGAGGTTATTGGATCCTATATCCGGACTACCGCGGCACAGGGGATAGCTCATCCGCGGAGATCGCCTGGTCCTTAGACCATCCAGACGAGTCGCGAGCCCTGTACATGATTGCACAACTCGGGCAGAGGAACATTGTACGCGATCTCGAAGCCGTCCGGGCCGTCCTATGCCGGGGGGCCAAATGGACGATCTGTGCCCAGTCGTATGGCGGCTGGATCACATACTCCTACCTATCCTTCTGCCCCTCGGGGCTCAAGCGCGTCTGCCTCAACGCAGGCGTGGCGCCGATCCACTACGACCCCGTGAGCGTCCACCAGCGGCTGTTCAGGAACATCATCAAGCGGAACGAGGCCTACTACTTCCTGTACCCGGACGACGTCGCGCGGGTGAAGCGGATCGCCGTCTGGCTCGCGGGCCACAACGGCGGCGAGGGCATCGAGGTCCCCGGCTGGGGCCGGATCACGGTGCACCAGTTCCTCTGCCTCGGGCGGAACCTGGGCGCGGAGACCAAGTACGCGCAACTCCACCGGCTGTGCGAGAAGATGGCCGACGACATCGCCGAGACCGAGTCCGAGCCCGGATCCCTCAGCGCCGCCACCATCGCCCTGTACAGGGAGACGGACAACTGGCGCTTCGACCAGCGGCCGCTGTACGCCGTCCTCAACGAGTCCCAGTACCTCCGCGACGGCAAGGACGCGGCGCGCTGGTGGCGCAGGGCGTGGCGCGCTCGCCCGAGTTCCGGCCGTTCTTCTGGTGGGTGAACAGCGGGGCGGCGGAGATCGGGGCGCGGGTGCGGGAGCAGTTGCAGAAGGAGCATGAGGAGCAGGGCGACATCCCGAAGCTGAAGCTGTACCTGTCGGGCGAGATGGTGTACGACTTCTTCTTCGACAACTACGCGGCGCTGCGGCCGTTCCGGCGGGTGGCGATGGAGCTCGCCGCCGATGGCAGTGGCCGGCCGCCGGCGGAGGCGTCGTACGACCTCGCGCAGCTCAAGAGGAACCGCGTGCCGGTCACGTCGGTGCAGGGCTCGGCGGACGTCATCGTCGACCCGGACCTGGCCTTCCCGACCTGGGTCAAGACCGGCAACGTCAAGGCCTGCGAGCTGGAGGGCCTCGAGCACGGCGCCATCAGGTCCGACACGCGCATCATGCTCAACGCCCACACGGACCTGATGCAGTTCGAGTAACGGGAGAGAGAGAGAGGCGGAAAGAAAAGGGGGCTCGGTGTGATGATGGCGAGCAGGTTTTTCTTACGTGAGGTGAGGTGAGGTGAGGTGAGGTGAGGAGGGTAACTTGGGTTTTCAGTATTGATTGGATGTGTACCTACATAGTTACCCACTACGGCTTCTTCTTTCTCTTCGTAGGTAGGGTTGCGTTAGGCTAGACATAGCCCCTGAAAAGACACGCATGCCGTTGATACGCCCATGTTAGGTGCAGTTGCGCATCGTGAATGCCCTCCACACGCACGTCATATAGACGTCTCCTCGACCCCTAAGCTGGGCGAACATGGAGCAGAGTGGATTTACACTCTATTCCATTCCATATATATATCTCCTCAACTTAAGTCTCAGTAACATGCCACTATCATCGGACCCAAAGCCCCGTTATAAGTTCTAGAGCCGGCTCCCCCCTATCGTGAGATGACCACCTATATGACAGCACTTACCTAGGCCCAGTTAGTATATGCATAGTAGGTTAGGTAGGTATGAGGCTCGAGATATTCCATCTGAACCAGAGACATGCAGATCTCAGATCTGACGCCAAGTCTGGAATTTTCCTTTTAGCTAGCCGACTGGATCCCCAACCGAAGCAGTCCAGCAAAAACATGCTGTGTCGTGTTGGTCTGGAGCGTTAGACTGACTACCTACCTACCTATCTGGGCTCTGGGCTCCAGTGGAGTCCCTTATTCGGTCATTATCAGGATTTCCTACCAGCGCAAAAGGGGGGACCCGCCCCTCCCTCCGTCAGCATATGTAGGTGTATGTATGTGCATATGGACATCCATACAAAGTTGAAATTGTCGGGTAGGTCTCCGCTCTGAGTGAGATGTCGTCAAAGGTTCCCGTCTTGGCCTATCTTATTTTACCGTCCAAATAGGGGGATAAGGGGGTAGGCAAGAGAACAAGGAAAGAAAAAAAAAAGTGACAGATCATTTCCCATATGTCACCTTACATAGAGTAGTGTTACCATGCATATCGCTTATTTTAAGTACATACCTAACCTTAGGTTACTCTCATCGCTACCTACTATGTAGCGGATAATATTTCGCTGCTATTCGTAATATGTGAGTCCTTTCATGGACTCATTTTAGCGCTCCCTATTGGAGGAAGAGCGGGCTGAGAAGAATTCCAACAAGAAGGAGAAAAGGGGGAGAGAAGAGAGAGAACCATGTAATCGGGCATACAAAAGATAGGCCTCGCATAGGTATTACAATCTGATGACACTAGAGATAAATCCCACCTTACCTCTAGTTACTGTGCTTCTCTTCCACAACTGAATCCCGACATCTTCTTAGAGCATATGTAGCATGTAGGAGATCATACCAGACTAGTTAGTCTACACACCTGGAGAAGATTTCTTTAACATGCCTCTATCCCTTTTCTATTTTTAATCTTACCAACTACCTGCTAAATCTGAAACAAAAATTCGACATATTTCTTTGTGCGAGAACGCTTGAGGATTGTGTGTATTGATACAACGAGAGTCACTTACTTTCTATTACATAGGTATAAGTGTACATAACTAGTTAGGTTACCTATATATATATATATACATACGTAGCTTTTGGTAAATACTTCTCTTCCAAGTGCTAGACATGGGAGGTGGTGACATGCACTAGATATGGCATACATGCGTTATCAACTACCTATGTAACCAGATATTGCCCTAGGTTAGGTTAGGTAGTTAATTCCTAGTACGCAGGAAAGCAGACATCCAACGAACAATATATATAAACAAACCAAATTCTAAAATTTTTATTACTCCTATCCCACCTATCCTCCTCATTGTTCACTACACATCAATCACAAATTAGCAACTAGAAACCTCTTCTTTCCTTATTTCGATTCTTCTTTTCCTTAGCCATTATGTCTAAGTAGTGTAGGTAGGTCTTTTTAGTACAGATTATCATTACTCATCAAGTTCGTAACCACCACCATCTTTCCATCTCGTCTGTCCCCCCGACTCCCCTTTTTTCTTCTTCTCCTTATCAATCTTCACCCATATATAGCACTACAATGGCGTTATTTTATTAGACCTTTCCCCTCTTTTCTAACGCAGACTACCACATGACTGGAGGCTCTAATTTTCGATATTCCGATGAAAGAAAGAAAACTAGTCAGCAAGCACGAGCCATCGATATCCTCCTAGCTTGCAACATATATTATAGCCCCAATTTCTTTTTCAACATGTACGCCTGTTCGTACTCTAGTTTGCCTCATACACTATATGATGAGACGTAATACTATAGCATATTAGTACCCAACCCAGAAGAAAAAAGAAAAAAAAAAAAGAAAAAAAAAAAGAGGAGGGGATGCGCACGTGCACACTCGGCTCCAGAAAAGAGAAACCAATAACTCACAGTAACAACCGAGTCCTCGCCGCCCACGTCGTCATACTGCGGCACGTACACGTACAATATCAGCGCGTGATCGTCCGAGAAGCACGCGATGACGCGCCCGTCGAGGCGCCCCACGCTCAGCACGCGGCTCCAGTCGCGGCCGTCGACGCGCACCGTGGCCCAGCGGGTGGGGCCCGCGGCCCGGAACCGGGTGCTGGGGTGGTCCTCGAGCGCGCAGGCCAGCTGCGCCGGGTCGAGCTCGGGGTTCTCGAGCCCCGACCACCGGCTCTCCACCTGCAGCGTGTCCGTGTCGAGGCGCAGCCGCAGATCCCCGTGCATGTTGGCGCTAAGCTCGAGTTTGGGTGACGCGCCGCTGCTACCACCACCACCACCACCACCGTTGTTATTAGTGGGTAGTGCGGACGGATTATTTAGGGTGGATGATGAGGAGGCTGAAGAAGCGCGTGAGGCGAGCGCGAGTCGCGTGAAGCGGTCGGATATCGCTTTGAGTTGGAGGAGCGGCGGGAGCTGGATGTGCACGTCGGGCTCACGGACCTTGGGCTGCATGATGGTCTCGACGGTCTCGGGGTGGAGTACACGCACGGGTATGTCCTGTGTGATGATCTTCTCGTGCTCACGGTGTAGGTTCGTCTCGAGCGGCTCGGCCGGGAAGAACCCGTCCTCGTCGGTGCCAAAGCCAGCGCCAGAACCATCCGGGCCACCGCCCACGCCGAAGCGGGACGACATACCCTGAGGTTCTTTCTTGGGCGCCGTAGTCGCGGTTATGGTCATTGACAGCACAGGAACGCCGTTCTTCTTAGTCAGGCGGATGGAGGCGGGGCCGCCGTTCATGGCGGACTTGAGGGCCCGTTGGAGTGGCCCTAGAGGGAGCTCGAGGTTGATTGTGTTGTTCTGCTCGGCCGACTGCAGGGTGTAGCCATCGAATATGAAATCTACCGACAGAGAGCTGTGTCGAGCATTCGCATTGACCCGTGTTAGCTTTCCAGACGTGGTCAATTGGAGAATAGTCGAATAACTAACGCCCAGACTTGCGACCCGGTATCGGGTATGACGGTGAAGCGGACCGTGTCATCGTCGAGGCGCAGCCAGGCGATCTTCTCGAGCGACGAGAGGGCCGCAACGAGTTCTGTAGTTCACGCCATCTGGTTAGATAGGTACTACCAAGGGCGGCATGCGATATGATAATTGTTGCAAGCAGTGCAAGTGCTAAAGCTCACTGGAAAAAGTGCGTATGTTCTTGAGATTGGACCTGAACCTCATCGTGTCCCTCCTTTCTCAATACTGGGGCTGGTGAGTGGGTAGGTAGGTAGGTAGGTAGGATGTAAGTAGGTGGATTGGATTAGGTAGGTATTAAGATAAGTAATGGATCTAACCTATTGAGTATGTACTAACGTGCTAAGGTAGGTATCCTGCACATGTCACGGACAGGAAGGGACGGGAAGACGCGGCTGGAAAGGAAGGCAGGCAGGATTAACGTTATTTCTTGCTAAGGTTTGTTCGGATCAAGAGATAGCGTGTTGATTAACCTAGCCTCGATAAGCCCCCTGCAACGGCCACGAGCTTAGCTCTTTAGTGCGGGGTTATAGTGCGCCAGGTGCCGTAGCATTTTCCCCAACCACCCCTGCTGCCTGCTTGCTTGCTCGAGACGAAATACCCCGCAAAGGAGCTCAATATCAACTGATAAGGCCAGGTAGTAGTAGGTAGCTCTAACAGGTGATAGTCGCTCACCCCCCCCTCTTCCCTGGACCCCGCCATCTGCCATCTCCTAACCTACTAAGGTATGTATGTAGTCTAAGTAGGTAGCAGTCGTTACATAGTACCTAAAGAACAGGTATAGAAAAAGTGATTGCTTTCCTCTCAAATCAACGCTTCCCGGTATTCCAGCTAGAACACCAACCAACCAACCATCCATCTCAGTAAACCCAAGGCAAATGACAAAGAAAATAACAAAAAAGACAAGTACAAGTCCAGTAAGTAGACAGACCTAAAAATGATTCCTTCCTTCCTTCCTTACTTACTCCTTCTCCCACTCTCCGGCTGTCGTGGAAGTTTCCTAGGTCGTTTCATTCATACAAATAAACCAATGTCGACCAATCGGTTTAGCTTCACTCACTCATCCATCTGTGCATCCGTCCATCCATCAATCAATATCAATCCATCACTCCATCGTGTCGTTCAATCGACTAACCGACTTGGACTCCGTAACCCTAGTTTCTCCATCTCTCATCATCATACAACACCACATGGCCTCCTCTCCATTTTATATCTTCTCCGCCCAGAGTTATTTATAGCGTAGATAGGACTTAGTCAATAGGTAGTAATACGTAGTAGTCCATTGGGTGAGGTAGCTTTCTCGCGACATGTCGTAGCTAGTTAGCCAGCCAGTTCAGATGCTCAGACGGCGGCTGTGGCCCGGCGTAGGCGTCGGACTCCTGGGCATCGACCTCGTGGGGGGCGAGACGCCGCAGAAGACGCTGTGCCCACGCCAGGTCCGCTCGTCGTCGAAGCCCATGCTGACGATGGTGGTGCGGACGTTATTGGTCGATCGCTTGAGACCCGGTATAATGGACTTGATGCCCGAGCGACTGCTGCTGCTCATTGTGGTCTCGCCCGTATGCCGCCTCATCTCCGCGAGCTGCCGCATCCGCGAGTCGAAAGCCTCGTTCTCCGCACACGTCTTGCACTCGCCGACGGTCTGGACCTTGCGTTTGGGCGGCGGCGGGGGGCGCAGGGGGTGGCCCGGTCTGCGGGTGAGTCGGCGGCGGACACGGCGGCGGCGGGTAGGAGCCGGCGAGGCTCGCCACTGTAAGTGGATGGGAGGGAAGGGCGGGGGACTGACGAGGTGTCCGCAAGGGTGCTTCGCGATGGTGCGGCAGATGGGACAGCTGGGATTGGTGTTCTGATCTCGATTGACCGACTCCTCGAGCCAGGTCTGGATGCAGTGGGTGCCAAACTTGTGGCCGCAGTGCAGCTTTGTCCACGATTCGACAATGCCCTCGGGATTGGCGATGCCGACCGGGTCATGGCATATGGGACACTCTTCGGTCGGCGGAGTTGGGGGTTTGGCAGATTTCTTGGGCGACTGTACGTCGACTGCCGTTATATCCGAGATTGAGACATCGATTGTGGTGGCATCGTTCTTTTTCGGCCAGATCTTCTTGAGGAATCTGAGGTTCACCTTCGGAAGCCGCATCGTGTGAATATGTGTTTTTGGGTGGGAAGAAGGAATAAGGCGAGGAGGAGGAAAGGGAAGGGGGAGGGAAGGGGAGAAGGAGAGGGAGGAGGGGTGTAGCTGAAGATAGAGGGTTACAAGTTAGGTTAGGTTAAGTTAGGAAACATGTAAGGTAAGATAGTATGAGTAGGTGTAGCGGTTTGGGCAGGTAGGTAATGTAGGTAAAGTAGGTACTAAAGCAATAAGAAGGTAAATATCATAGGAGGGGGAAGAGCGAGAGGGAAAAAAACAACAATAACAATTCAACAAATAACGTTGGGTAGTACGATGTAAAAGTGCAGGTGTGTAAGCAAAAGCTCCTGTCGGCTCTGAATTGGGGAAACCGGTGGTGCTTGTGCTTGTGCTTGTGCTGTGCTGTGCTGTGCTGCTGCTTCTGCTTCTGGTACTGTTGCTGTATAACTGTACCTAAGGTACTTAAATAGGTAGGTAAAAATTCCTTCTTTCATCCGATGTCTTACTCGTAAGAAGAGAGGTAACCAGGTAATGTAAAAAATACCCAGCTGGTAAAGCTGAAAAAGAAACAATAATAGTGAGAAGACAAATAATAATAGAATAAATATAAAAGATAAAAATAAAAACAATCGACTGGTTGAATGGTTCAGATACGGTTGGATACCATTGACTCGATTTGATTGACGGGCACAGGGCACACAGCCAGAGCCAGAGTGGGCGTCAAGTTGCTGCTGCTAGGTAGGTATGGACTGCTGCTGCTTGTGCTGCTTGTGCGCATGGATATGATGGAGAAATGGAGCCTTAGGTTTTGGCTGACCCAAAGTCCTACGACTTGGATTCTTTTGGTTGACTCTCTCTCTCTTCTTCCTTTCTTCAGCTTTCTTCTTTTAACCTAGTTTCTTATTTTCTCCTTTCCAATCAAGACTTTGGCTAGCTGACCCAGTATAAGTATAAAAAAATAAATATTTAGTTACAAGTAACCTTGCAGTGGTGTATAAGAGGATAGTAAGAGGTAGGTATAGCGTAATAGTAATGTTTGGCGGGATCGAATAAAAGAAAAGACAACCTTGAGGAATCAAGAGGTCCTAATATCGGCTAGAAGGTGTCTTGAGGCTTCTTATGAATATTTCACTCAATATGTAACCCAACCAAGGGAGGTTGATCAGCTAGGTTAGATAGCTTGAGGTAGATACAATACATAGGTAGAAAGTGGATAGATGGATAGAGTGTAGCACTTGAGGCAGGGTAAGGTAGGTTAGGTAGGTAGGTAGGTAGACTACCTTACATATCCTGTGAGATGTAAGTCAATAATACCCCATTCCCCATTCCCCATCCTTTCTCCCCTTCCCCCCCTCTCTCCCCAATTCATACACACCCATCTAGCAATTATCTAATCTAGGCGGTATCATGTGAATTATACAAGAATCAAGCACGAGGACGGGTCTTCCGCATATTTACCCTGTCTAGCTATCCGAAATCGTCGAGGTTGCTGGGTCGCGAGATAAGGCTTACAATGTCACGCCGGCCACGTGCAGACGAGTTGTAGGTGTGCTCGAATAGTCGGTGCGGCCTCTGAGGCCAGAACGCGATGTGATAGGCCCGTCAGCTTGGACTCTTTCCGCATGCAGCTCTGTAGATCTCTACTGCCACCCCACCCCATCTGTCCTCCCAACTGGTAGCGTACTAGGGTCTCCCCTCCCTCTTCCCCCATTTCCGGCCTTCCGACCCGACCCTTTCTCATTGTTTGCAAACATCCATCCATCCATCAATCCACCGAGTTGAAGTGATAGACTTGCGTATTGACATCGTAACGCGGGAATTACGTACATGTGAAAAGACGAAAGAAAATACGGTGAAAAGGGAAAGGAAAGACAATGCGTACATAATGAAGAGCCCATACCTAATGTCCAACCTTTACATAATGAGCTATTTATACCAACATACTACTTAGTAACCCGCTCATATACAATACAATACCAGCTAAACTAGACTGGCCCCGATCCGACCCGAACAACAACTTAGAACTTGTTGAAGTTGAAGAGCCAGTTGACCTGGCCTAAACTATTTTAACCTCCACACTTAACCAAGACTCAAGGGCCTGTTAAGCTAGTACCGCCAACACTATGTAACACCGAGAATTGCTAAAGATAGAAGTAAGTTTGAAAAACCGCCAGAGCGACAATAGAACGGACTAAAACAAACCGGTAATTGAACTACTAGTAGTGAGCTAAATACTTCTAACAATCATGCAAATCGCCATGGCCACGAGGGATAACATTGAAAGAATGAGCTCTTCTACTCTATATGAAACTTTCTCCCTTACTGAAGAACCTGGCGCGATGAGAGTGAGTGATGTTGATGTGCGTATTCGCTAGCGCGAAGGAATTTGGCTTGATTCCAGTCAGTCCATACTTCCAAGTAGTATGTAGGCCAATCAATACGTTAAGATCGACCTACTACTAAGTATTAAGAAAATACAGATATCAATGCACGTATCAAAGGTAAAAATATCGGTTGTTGCCCTCCCCCTACGCGGGAAAAGGTTGCGTTGCGTTGCGTTGCGTGGTTGACCCTTCCGAAATAAGGTGCATGTCTACATAAATTATATGAAAAGCCCGGACCGAACAACAACACAGTTGGCCGCTATTCCGAACAACCTTTTCTCCTCGATAGCACGACGAGAGTGAAGAGACAGATACATCTGAGTTAATTTACCACCTACCGTATCGTCGAAGCGTGTCGAACAAGAGAAATCTACACACACACACACACACACACACACACACACACACACACACACACACACACACACACACACACATATATATATATATATATAGTTTTATCTCCCACATACCTACCTACCTACCTACCCAGCCCAGCAAGCTCTCTTACCTTACCTCGTCAAGTGAAACCAAAACCCATCGAGCGTTCCCTCTCCGAAAGCGTATTATTTCCAGGCCTACATACATTGATATGTACATAACCTCTGATTACAGGCTCTTGCAACAACATCAATGTAAACCGGATTGGTCATTGCTGGACTAGGTACTAGCTAGCAACAACAAAGGTCAAATCCAAGAATCACAAAAAAAAAAGTATACATAATTACTACGCCATACGTAGCTTACGTATGTAGGTGGATATCAATAGACATGGCATGTCCACTGTGGCGGGCTACGAAAAAGGGGGACGGCTACCTCCTACTGTACAAAGGTTACCCAGTTACCTAGAAACGGGCGGACGGTCCTGGCTAAGACAAGGTTATGGTTTGCCTAGCTTCGTAGCTACATACATAGCACTGGCAAGCTAGTTACATACATACCTCCAAATCCACATGCGCATATTATGTATAAATTGTCACGGAGTAGGTCTGGGCACGTATGTACCGTACGTTGACACGAAGGCATGCCTAAGGAAGCTCGCTCAGAACTTGAACCTAGCAGCACACCTACTAACTTACCTACTCGACCTACGTAGGTAGGTTAGGTATGTATGTATCCAGATAAAGGAACATCGCCTCCCTGCTGTGGGCTCGCTCGCCTTGACCTAAGCACCACTGGAAGGACAATTGAGGTAGTCTCCCACCCGGGCACAAAGGTCTATGAACCGCGGGGAAAAAAGAGGATTTGACAATCAGAGCCTTTTGCGAACTCGAGCCAATCTCTCTAGAGATAATCCATCAACAGCAACGATGGGGTCGAAATAATATAATATAGTACAGTTGTTTGTTTAGCCAAAGACATATCCTGAAGGGGAAAAAAAAACGAAGGGCGGATCGGCCACATGCTTTTTTATAATTCGAACCGGCGTATGATCTAGAGGTAGGTCTCTGTGATCCCTATCAAGACGATAATTCTGCCCCCCCCCCCACCAAAACCGCGAAACAAAAGTTGCTATGACTGTGTAATATAGTGTAGTAGCTTCCCTTCAGAAAGCCATGTGTATAACGCCTGGAGGGAAATTCTATTATCGAGTTGGTAACCGCGGAACCGCACAAAGATAAACAAGGTGATCGACTGGCATATTTAAAGAATGCTTCCTACCGCCTTCTATTGCGGCCGTCGTCGTCATCCTCCTCACTATCATCGCGAAAGCCTTCCTCGAGACTGCGGCGGCAGCGGTTAGCACAGGAGCCGTAACCCAAATGACCGAGATATCACATCATCAAGGACCTCTAGCACCTCGCGCGGGGAATAACAGGGAGCATGCACTCACTCTCGGCTGAGCCTCCTAATACTGTCCGTGTGTATATTGCGCGAATCGAGCGAGAGCGCGCGCCGGCGGTCCTCGAGCACTTCGTCGAGCTCCTCACCCTCCTCCGAGCTGTAGCCCAGGTCGCTCTCGCCCTCTATCACCAGGCGGTTTCCTACCCGCCACTGCGACGGCACTATCCAGTTGGCGATGGCGTCCTGCACCCGACCGCGTATCGACGACGTGCGGCTCGATATCGTGTCGAGGGTGAGGTACTGGCTATAACGGATCCGGTAGTGGCGCCATAGCGGGACGATGAGGTATGTCGAGACGAGGAAGAGAATGAGAGAGATGACGGCGGGGATGATTAATGTCTACAGTTTCGAGACAGTTAGTTACAATCATGGATCCCGAGCACCTTGTGCTGCTTTCCCCCCCTCAGCCTCAGCCTCGTGGATTAGATAGGTGGGCAGACAGGTAGACAGGTATTAGATGATATACCTTCACTACAGACAGTGTGGAACCCATCGTAGTATAGCGCAAGGGGACAACCGGGTCAGCTGGGCATTATGGGAAGAAGGGTCGCAGAAGAGGTTTTGACCAGTCGCAGACAGCAGATCGAACAACGCCAAAAGGGAGCACGATGAGTATTTTGTTTTCTTTTCTTTTCGGGCAGCAATAGCAGCGGAAGAAGTAGAAGAGGGAATTATGATGTCAAATGGTTCTCATTTAGTTGTACTTTGCTGCTACCCTCAAGTCCGATCCAATGATTTCTGATTAGGATTGGACGGGAGTGCCGCGAACTCGTCTCGTAAGCGTTCAGGCCGAGATAACCGAGACAGATGTCTGTACCGGCAGACTCGCGATAGCATTGGCCAATCAGGCACAGTGACAGAAAAGCGAGGGCGAGGCTGAATGAATGGAGGAATGGAGAGATGGAGGAACAGGAGGTGATGGGTGACGGGATGGTGTGTACGGTAAGGCTGCGACACTGTAGAGGGAGATGTAATGTACTAGGTAGGTACAGTACTGTACGTACCTACCTTACACTAGGTAGGTTAGGCGGTACTAAATGTACGTGCAATGCAGGAGAAGGGTGATTTCCCGATGGGTAAGGTCTTACAGGGAAAAAGAAAAAGATAGGGGTCACTTGGGACCGTTTGTGGCCTGTGCAGAGTTGCTTTAGTGGAACGAGGCGCCGTGCAATGATTAGCTGCATGGGTATCTGGAGTTGTTGCCCGCTGACCAAGTTTTGGTGGTATGTACATCCTCTCTACCAATGTACCTACCTAGGTTAGCTTAGTAGGTATGTAATAGTTAATTATAGATACTAAAGTTATATATTGATATCTATGCACTTACCTCTTCCCCAACGGTTCGAGGTGAGGATTACTACTGGTACTTACATTGAAACTATTTGCATCAATATAAGGAAAAGGTGTATAGTGACTTACCTTGGTAGGTACCTGAGTAGATACTAGAACCGGTATCGATAAAACGTGCGTAGGGTAACACATACTAATTGTAGACAGGGATAGAATAATTGCATACCCGGTAACTCTCCTAAATATAAGGCCTAGGCCGCTACATAGGTTGGGTAATGTTAGTTAAATAGAGGTATACGTAAGAGATATTGATATCACATATGTATACTTCTGAATCTGGTTAGAAACCGACAGAAGAAAAAGAAGAAAAGAATCCAAGGTGCATATCTGTAACATATAAGTAGTATATGAAACAAGTTGTGCATTCCTCCAGCCTAGCTTTCTGAAGAGATATCAGTCCACGGGCCTCCTAGAATCTACTGTGCGTGCATAGTATATTACAAGACAGAAACAAAAACAGAAACCAAAATAAACACGCCATGAGCGCCCAGCGAGTAATTAACAGAACCCGTATTGGGTTATTTGTGCATGTTGATTTACCCATATTCTGCCTTAAAGCGTCGTGGTAGTGGAGGTACATGTATCTACATTAAGCATACCTACATTTCCATACACCACTAGTGTAGAACAACGGAGGCTGCAAGGTTGGTGGATATAATAAGACAAGACGAAAAGATGAAGAAAAATTGTCCGAATAACACGGACCAACTTGGGTTGGTACATCGACCTATTTTACGACTAGGTAGGCAGGGCTCCTTCTTCAAGGTATCAGTTCCGTGGTTGGGTAGCAGCATGTAGGGGGTTTGGGCTTCTCGTTCCATTTGCAGTTTCAGAAACGAGAGAGACAAGAGGGAAAAGAGCCCACACATGCCCTCTGCCATGGTCCCACTCATCTACAATTTTGTCTTGCGATCAGCTATCGACAATGTCGTGATATGTATGGGTGTTTTATATTGCATCGACGTGGTTTTTGCTGTGGTGGTCTAGGTAAGTACTTAAGCGGGAGGACCTAATGGGATAAAAAAAGAAAAAAAAGAGATTGATGTATATCCGAGGTTCCGATGTACCTATTTTACCAGCATTATTGTGCAGGGTACATCCGGCAGGGACTTATAAATTAGCAGGTTGTCTTAACCAATTGTTAGGCCGCAACACCAGGTAATTAGTTTTTCTAGCGTTGCTCTGCCGTACTTCCATAACTTCGGCGAAGAAGGCATCCCCCCTGCAAAATTGGTCTTTGATACTTGGACACCTGCGTCCGTAGGACAGCGATATCATTGCTACCGCTTTAAGACATGGCAGCGCTTATCGCACATTTTGAATCGGGCTTGTCGCTTTTTGCTGCAATCTCCATCCTGCTTCCTGCATCGCACCCGCATAACTCTAATACTCTCTTACTGCAACTCGACCTAGTGTAGGCTAGCATACTACTTTCTTTCAACCTGTTCAAGTTCATTCAATTCCCTCCCCTCCACCTCCTTTGCACAAACGAACGAATGAACCAGCCAACCAACAGACACAGACAGACATTACGCATACACACGAACTTCTGAAATTCAAGTTCTAGTACTTGTTTTGTCCTGTGGTTTTCTTTTTTTTCCTTTTCACTTTTTTTTTCTCTCCTTTCTTTTCCTTTTCTGCTTCTTCTTCCTTTTCCCGGCCTCCCTCTCGCAAGGACTTAATTGTTATTCCCTTCACTATTCCATGCCACCTTTTTCGACATACATGGAATCTTGTTTTTGAATCTACATAGGTTAATGTAGTCTAGGTCTTAGGTATGTAAGTGTCGGTTACCACTACACTATGTACTACTAATCTTGCCAACATTGAATATCCCATATATCCCCCCCTACACTACAATACAGCCTATACACTCACACCCCCCTGGCGTCCCCTTCGTCGTTCTTGGACCCCGTCTCTCAGGTCCCTCTCCCCTCCCCTCCCCATTTTCTTAATCAGCCGACTCCTTTCGGTAACAACCACAATTCTGGCCATGATTGCTGCTTCATCGCCAAAATCAATGCTAAACATTTGTCCGTTCATGCAGGTCTTTCTCCCCCCCCTCCCCATCCTCCACCATCCGCACCATCCACCATCCACCATCCCATAATCCACGACAAAACCCACCTTACACAACAGTGTCGAAGTCGGTTTGATTTCCAATCCAACGAGGACATGATGTTTTTCGACCTGCGTCTGCGACACCTTGTACATTGACCACATTCATTCTCTACCCACACCTCATGCCCCCCCGGTAATCGCATTGGATGCCCAAGTACCTCACACCCGGGTAAAACACAGTTTGAAGAATATACTCATTGACGGCATTGGCGTTTCAGCGCTGTGCCCACGAGCACAGATATGTCCTCTGCCGATAAATCCAGACAGATGTCTGGCGGCAAGGGCTTTTTCTCCCGAAGCAAGCACAAAAGCGACAAGCGACACACTGGAAGTGAAGAAGGCCGCTTTCTGGGACCGGATTACGATCCTTCATCGCGCAACTCGCGCCATGCCCGAGACTCGTCTATAGCCTCGATTGACCAGCCCAGTTCGCCCGAGCAGGGCGTGAACAACAACGCCGGAGTTATCACCGCTATCCCTTACGACAATACCCACGCGGACCAACGAAGTCCCATACCTGTCGAATACCTCCCTCGAAATGAGCAGATGCCTGTGCGCCGCGACCCTCTGCCTCATCAGCTGAACAAAGGAACCGGCGACTTCCATCAGTATCCCTCCTTCGATCCGAGCACCCTCTCGCCGGCTGCCATGGCCCATCTCTCCGCCCAGCGTCCTCCTGGCGCTGGCAATATAACCATGGCCACGACCGGTCGTCAAACCCAGTTCCAGCAATGGGGACCTTCGCAGCAGAACGGCCAGGCGCCCAGGGCCACCTCCTCCCACAGCATGGCCAACAGCTACAACGAACGATGGGACTCGTTGCCGGGATGGGGCCAGCCCAGCCTTGGAAGGACCTCTAGACAGAGCGATCAATCCAGCATATTTTCAGGTAACGGAGCATCCCCCGATTATCTCGCGGCCAAGCGCTCATCGAGAACAGCACTCCCTAGTGCCACTTCGCAGAGTTCCGTTGCCTCCCATCACTCCAACCGAGATTCCCACCGGTTAACAAAATTCCCAGGACTCCCAGGAGCCCAGCAGCCGCCCGGTCCCGATGGCTTTTCACTCACGAGGCCGGATGATGACAGAATCACCGAGCAGATGTTCTACGAGCTGATGCAGAAGCGAGGATGGCATAATCTACCCGAACAGGCGCGGCGCCAAATGCAGGCTTATCCGTCGGCCAAGAAATGGACTCTTATTTACCAGGATCGTTTAACTGAGTGGCAGGGAGAGCAGAAGAGGAGACAGACGGCGAGGACCACCGGCCCCTACTCGAGTGTCGATATCGCCGCCAACTCGGACGAGGAAGGTTCCCCGGAGTGGTACGTTCGGAAAGTGATGGATAATACTCTGGATTCCAAGGGCCTCGGGAGCCTAGAAGTCAACCTTAGGACACAGCAGATTGGTTGGGTGAAACGCTTCATCGAGTGTCAAGGGCAGGTGGCGCTCACCAACGTCTTGCTAAAGATCAACAGAAAAACTGCAGTAGGCCCGGCCGCTCCCTCGGATACCAGAACTAGCGACAAGAACCAGGATAAGGAGTATGATATCATTAAATGTCTGAAAGCCTTGCTGAACAACAAATATGGCGCCGACGATGCGCTCGCCCACCAACAAGTGGTCGTGGCTCTAGCGACGTCGCTCATCTCGCCAAGGCTCACCACACGAAAACTCGTCAGCGATGTCCTGACTTTCCTATGTCACTGGGAGGGCGGAGATGGCCACTTGAAGGTCATCCAGGCCATGGATTCAGTAAAGACCCACCAGAACGAGAACGGCCGCTTCGACGCATGGATGCGCCTCGTCGAAGTCACAGTAGACGGGCGGGGGAAGATGGGCAGTCTTGTCGGCGCCAGCGACGAAGTCCGCAGCGGTGGTATTGGCATGGAGAATCTACTGATGGAATACGCCGTGGCTACGCTCATTCTAGTCAACATGATTATCGACGCTCCAGAGAACGACCTCCAGCTGAGGATGCACATTAGAGCTCAGTTTGGAGCTTGTGGGATCAAGCGGATCCTCACAAAGATGGAGGCGTTCCAATACGACCTGATAGACAAGCAGATCGAGCGATTTCGTACCAACGAAGCTATTGACTATGAGGACATGCTCGATCGAGAAAATAGTAGTATGAAGGATAGTATTGAGGGAGAAGTGAAGGACTTGAACGATCCCGCGCAAATCGTCGATGCTATTCAACAGCGCTTACAAGGCACCAAAACGCAAGACTATTTTGTCTCGGCACTGCAGCATTTGCTTCTTATTAGAGAGAACGATGGAGAAGAACGGTTACGCATGTTCCAGCTTGTCGATGCGATGCTCAGCTATGTGGCCATGGACCGCCGGCTACCGAACATGGATCTCAAGCAGAGTCTGAATTTCACTGTCCAGAGCTTATTAGACAAGCTTCATACGGATTCAGAAGCTCGACAAGCCCTGGACGAGGCGCTGGAGGCGCGGCAGATCGCCGAGGCAGCTATGGCTGAACGTGATGAGATGAAAGCTAAGATTGAGCTGGGAGCCGATGGACTGGTAGCTAAGCTGCAAAAACAGTTGGATGAGCAGGCTCGTTTCATCGAAGCCCAAAGGCGGCACACAGACGGTCTCAAGGCTGAAATCGAAAACATGCAAACCGTACGTGCTAAAGAGGCCCAGCGTTACGAGCTAGAGACACGAGAGCTATACCTTATGTTGAGAGATGCCCAAGATGTCGCTGCTTCGCAAGCTTCGAAGGGCGCTATGGGTGGCAAGCCAGTGGATGATGACCCGGCACGCATGAAGGGCATCTTAGATCGTGAGAGGCTCATGGACCGGCTTGCGAGACAGCTTGAGCGCCAGAAGACTCAATACAAACTTGAAGGCCGTGTTTGGGGCGAAACTATTGGTCCCTCGGATCGCCTGCGTGCGCTGCGCGAGGAAATGGAGGGATATAGTGACTATTCCGATGGGCCAGAGGGTGCTGGGCTTGCACCTGCCGACTTGACCAGTGGAGTTCTTGGTACCGTCAACAGACACACCAAGTTGTCAAGAAAGCCTGTTAATTCCCAAGGAGATCCCCTTACTGAGGGTGAGGAGGGCGAAGATGGCTTTGTCTATGAGAAGCCCAGGGTGGTCGAGATTCGGCGACCAGTCATGGACCCTAAACAGGCCGACAGTTTACTTAGTGAGATTCGGGCCAAGGGTAGGAAAGACGACAGTGACTCGGAAGGCGAAGACGCGACGACAGGACCTTCGCATCCTAGTATGGAGTCGCAGTCTCCAATCACGCCGAACGACAACGAAACGCCCAAGATTGAAATCAGTGATGCAGGTGCTCCTCCTCCCCCGCCTCCCCCGCCGCCCCCTCCGATGCCAGGTCACCTTCCAGGTGCAGCTCCGCCGCCGCCGCCTCCACCTCCGCCTCCACCAATGCCCGGCGCAGCAGGAGGACCTCCCCCACCACCTCCGCCCCCGCCCATGCCAGGATTTGGTGGTATGCCCCCACCGCCGCCTCCGCCTCCTCCTATGCCTGGTATGGGCGGCGCGCCTCCACCTCCACCACCCATGCCCGGTGCCATGTCCGGCCACTTTCTTTCTGCTCAAAATGGTTTCGCTCCACCACCTACTATGGGTCTTCCTGTAGTTAGACCCAAGAAGAAGCTAAAGGCTTTCCATTGGGAGAAGGTGGATACTCCGGAGACAAGTCACTGGGCAGCACATGCTCCTTCTGCCGAAGCGAGAGAAGAAAAGTACGCCGAACTCAGCAAAAAGGGAATTTTGGACGAAGTTGAGAAGCTGTTTATGGCCAAGGAGATCAAGAAAATCGGTGGCGGTTCCTCTAAGAAGGATGATAAGAAGCAGGTCATATCTGCTGATCTTCGCAAGGCTTATGGTAAGCATGCACTCCGAAATCTGAATTGGTCTCCTTGGATTTTCTAACTCTGTACAGAAATTGCTTTCGCGAAATTCTCTCACTATTCTGTGGAAAAGATTGTACAGTTGATCATCCACTGCGACACGGAAGTAATCGATAATCAGGTCGTCATGGATTTCCTCCAGAGGGATGACCTAAGCAATATCCCCGACAATGCTTCTAAACTTCTGGCACCGTATAGCAAAGATTGGACTGGTCCCGATGCTAATAAGGATAACCGTGAGCAAGATCCAGCCGAGCTCACGCGACAGGATCAGATCTTCCTACACACTGCCTTCGAATTACGTCACTACTGGAAGAGCAGGATGCGAGCGCTGGCCCTCAGCCGAAGTTTCGAGGCTGACTATGACGAGTTGACCGAAAAGATCCGCCAGGTTGTTACTGTCTCAGAATCATTGCGGGATTCCGTGTCTTTGATGAATGTGCTCGGTTTAATTCTTGATATCGGTAACTACATGAACGATGCCAACAAGCAGGCACGTGGTTTCAAACTCAGTTCCCTCGCTCGTTTGGGAATGGTGAAAGACGATAAGAACGAATCAACACTTGCCGACCTTGTCGAACGAATCGTACGAAACCAGTATCCCGAATGGGAAGGCTTCACGGCCGACATCCAGAATGTTATCGCCGCCCAGAAGATCAATATTGAACAGTTGCAGGCAGATGCCAAGAAGTACATGGACAACATCAAGAATGTGCAAATGTCACTTGACAACGGAAACCTCAGTGACCCTAAGAAGTTCCATCCTCAGGACCGTGTCTCACAAATTGTTCAGCGTTGTATGAAGGACGCTCGTCGCAAAGCAGAACAAATGGAATTGTACCTGGAAGAAATGATCCGCATCTATAACGACATCATGGTATTCTACGGCGAAGACCCAACTGACGAGAACGCCCGCCGCGACTTCTTTGCCAAGCTAGCAATGTTCCTCCAGGAGTGGAAGAAGAGTCGGGATAAGAACATCCAGTATGAGGAGACAAGGCGTCGGAATGAAGCTAACATGAAGCGCAAACACGCCCAGCTCAAGATCAATAATACTATGGAGGCTGCACCAGCATCTCCAGCGTCCGCTGGTGCAATGGACTCTCTCCTAGAGAAACTGCGGGCAGCAGCGCCCCAAGCTAGGGATCAACGCGACCGGAGAAGACGTGCGCGTCTCAAGGACCGTCACCAGGTACGCATTGCCTCAGGGCAAAAAATACCTGATCTCAACGAAATTCCCGAGGCAGAAGTTGGACTCCGCTCCGACGGTACAGCTGGCGCAGCTGATTCAGAAGGCAATCCTCTCAGCCCTGGCCTGTCATCACCTAGCGAGGCCCCTGCAGGTGATGGCGAGGACGGCTTGGCCCAAAGAGCAGCCATGTTGCTACAAGATATGAGAGGTGGAGATGGGGCAGAAGAGAGCGAACTAGAACCCCGGGATAGCTTACGAAAATCAGCTGCTGAGGAAAGGAGAGCTAGAAGGCGGCGACTAAAAGGAGGTTCCACCACTAGCTCTACTGCTGGTGATGCTGAAGATGGCGGCGGCGTCAAGAGTCCAACAAATGATGATATACCGGCTACTGTGCCTGAAGAGGAATGACCACGCCTTTCATGCTGCTATGCAAGATTCCAAAGGATTCGCATCGCCTCAACACATTACCTTTTTTTTTCTCGAAATTTTTAAACGATATGATACCTAATGTATACACCACACCGCCATCGCTTTTGACCAACCTTCTGAGCAATTAGGGACGTCAAGTACAACTCCATGACGTGCAGAAAATCTGAAAGTGATGGATTGGTTGAACCAAAAAAAGATGTACGACGCATGAGTACAGGGTCGAGTAGAATGAGTACTTGCGACCACTCCTTCCTTTTTTTTCTTGTTTTCTTTTTGTGTTGTTTAACTTTCTTGCGTTTAGATCGAGAGACTTTTATTTCTCCATCAAACAAACCTTCTACTATGTTATTATTGTCATCCAACGGCTCAACGGAATAGGGCCGGCCGTCCCAGTTTCACATGGGGATCTTCTTTTTCTCCTTTGTAGGAAGACATGGACGGGAATTACTTTGCATATATCATGGGCAATGTACTCATTGACAAAAGTGGGAGGCGAAAACAAAAGAAGGGCTGGTTTGGTTCTTTGGGGGGACTTTTGAGTTCTCTTATGGTTAGCCTCCGAGGGAAGAAAGGGAGGAAGGAGGGAGGTTATGGGAAAGCTTTGCAACCTGGAGGGAGGAGAGAGGACGGGGGGTATATAAAGAGGAGAAAGGGGGGAATGGGGAAGAAGATGAAGATAACGGGGGGTTTTAGAGAAAGAAACACAAGAGGAAGAGAAGACAGAAAAGAAATGAGGGGAAGCCGGAAAGTACATACTATAGTTAGTACGCGCGCGTGGTATACTACTACTACCTCACACACCCACCACAAACCCACACAACACTTTCATCTTACACACTTTTACACATATACACAACCACACCTAACCACCAACGTATTTACTTAATGTATACATAAATGATGTATTTGTCTACGAATACTATGTTTCTTAATAGTGACGATCAAACAATAAAAAGAAAACCTGTTTGGGTTTTTTTTTATGGGTTTTAACTGCTCGACATGTGCTGTGGTCCTCCTCCTAAACCAGGATATGTTTTGCATTTAAACTCTCTATAATCCAATGTATAGAAGCTTAACCACACTGATACACTTGAAGGACCACCTACCAGACCTACATACCTAGGTTTAGGTAGGTATATACTCTTGCGATAGATTAGGTAGATCAATATTATTTAAATCCATGTATACCTAACCTAGGTACCTAAGGTATATGTAAGTATATATATATATATATGTGTGTGTGTGTGTGTGTGTGTGTGTGTGTGTGTGTGTAGCTGTACAAGTTTTTGCATTTTGTCTACCTATCTCATCCATAATAAAATTCAGTTTAAAAATTTTTTTTCCCCCTTTTTCCTTTTCTATCATTTTCTCTCTCTCTCTACAGCTTGAGAACGATCCAATCCCGCATCATCGTCGTCATGCGCCCCAGCAATCCCCCCACCGCGCCCTGCGTCTCCCTGCCGTCGCGCCACCTCTTCGGACCCGCGTACGCCTCGACGAACCCGTCCGGCCCCGACACGCAGAGCAGCGACTGCGCTCTAGGACCGGGACCGGGACAGGCGCACGCTCCGGCGTCGGCGTCGGCGTCGGCGTCGTCGGAGAGGCTCTCGATGGCGGCGGCGGAGTGCCAGGGACAGGACGGGTCGGGGTCGGGATCGGGGTCGGGATTGGGATTGGGATGGGGATAATGGGGATGGGGATGGGGATAATGGGGATGGGGATGGGGATTAGGATGGGGATGGGGATTGGGATTAGGATGGGGATGTTGGGAATGGGGATGCGGGGGGTAGGGAAGAGGCGAGGTCCCGCGGCCCGATGAACGTGCCCTCCTCGTCGACGTAGTAGGATATGCGGAAGCGCGCCGGGTGGCGCTGCCGCAGGGCTTGGATCTGGCGCGCTAGAGAAGAGGGGGGAGGAGGATGGGGGTGAGGGTTGGGGTTGTTGGGGTACGTGGTGGTGATGGTGGTGGTTATGGGGAGGAGTGCTCCAGAACGGGATTCTGAGCTGCCCCCGCGCGGGGATCGGGTGAGGGTGAGGGCGAGGGACGGCCCTGGGCGTCGGCGGCGAGGCGGTTCGCCCAGAGGATGGTTAGGGTGGTGTTGTCGCTGGAGTTGGAGTTGGAGTCCGAGTCCAACAGACGCCGCGCGATCTGCAGCGCTGGCGCGACGCCCGTCCCGCCGGCGAGGAAGACCACGTGGCCGCCCCCGCCGCCGCCGTTGCCCGACTCCGAGCCCGAGGTCGAGTTCGAGCTCGAGCCCAGACGCCGCGCGATGTCGAACCCGAGGTGCGGGCCCCGCAGCCAGATGACGTCGCCGACGGCGCGCTTGCTCAGGTACGTGGACATCTCGCCGCCGTCCATGCGGCGGATCAGGAAGCGGAGCTCGCTTTCCCTTCCTCCTCCTCCTCCTCCTCCTCCTCCTCCTCCTCCTCCTCCTCCCTTCTCTTCTCTTCCCCCCCCTCTGCTATTTCTTGGGCAGGGGAGGAGACGGGAAGGGGAGGAGGCAGCGGCGTGTAGTGCCGCGCGATCTGCAGCTGCGGCTGCTTGATCTCGACGCTCCAGAGCCCGTGCTGCCAGGCCGAGGCTATGGGCGCCGCTGACGACGACGACGACGTGGCGGCGCCGCCGCCGTCACGGTGGTGGTCGTTGGAGGGGCGCACGGTGAGGATGAAAGCGCTGGGCGAGACCTGCTCCTTGGACGTGATGGCGAAGGGGACGAAGGTGGATTTGTTGAGCGCGGCGCGGTCGCTGTCGCTGCTGCTCCGGTTGGTCAGGAGAGCGGCGGCGACGAAGGCTAGGCCGCCGGCTACGGCAGCGTTGCTGAAGAAGACGGTCCATTTACGGGATTTTGATTCTTTGGAGGAGGTAGTGGTCGTAGTGGTGGTTGCAGTGGTGCCAGAGAGATGAGATTTAGGCTGGCTGGAGATGCTGCGCGTTAGGGGGGTGAGGGTGAGGGTGAGGGTGGATGTGATATTCCATGGTTGTTGAGATGGCTTGCGAGCCTGGGCTTGCCAGATGGGGAAGCGCGGTCTGGACCGGCCTATCCATCTCATTGCAGGGCCGCGCATTGATCTCAGCTCATACCGCCCATGCCAGTGTCACGCTGAAGAGATGGTTTCATGGTGTTGGTATTCTTTCGTGGATGAACTTCCGTTCTGTCGGTGCTTACGAGGTACTTATACATTGATGACTGACCTGGTAGGTATAAATTTCGATTGAGGGTCCGTGCGCATCAGCAGCTGGCTGTCGGGCCGCCAGGCCGAAGGTCGGCCTCATCCATGTGAGCATATCCCCTTTATTTGCATCTGTCCCCCTATTTACTGGTGCAAATAGGGGGGATGACACCCAATAGTCTTCACAGCTACCTAGTTTGAGCATTACCTTCACTTGCATGGTTGAAATTGTAAAGTTGATATATAAATCGTTCACAAACTGGTTCATACGATAACTATGTCTTCCGTATCTACGCGGTCGATCCATTCGATCCAATGTGAGTTTTCCGGAGCGAAACCGGATGTCCTCAGGTATCCAACTCGTCTATACCTTTGTCCACGCCCTCGTCTACTCTCATCCGTCGTGTCTGGCCCAGACAGAGCAAGGATTAGTCCATTTACACTCCTTCCTGGTTCCGACCACTTCATTGGGAGGGCCCAGACCTCTTCCAGATGCAAATCGTCTGAGCTGTCCAAGTACGCCGTTCCAATGCATTCGGCTTTACTTAGATAGCTTTGAGAGTCATCATTATCTACCGTTATCCGAGATACCTTCTCCTCGGGCGGCGGCAGACTATACACCAGTCTTCTTCCCTCTCCGAGTGACAACGATGCCTTGAATATCGCACCATGCAGAACAAGCACAGCCGCAGTAACGCAGTCAAACGGGAGGTCGGCATCCGCGAGCGTCACATCGCAGCTGACTCTCTTGCACCACGTCGCCTCGCCGTGGTCCCTATACATGCCGTCGACGCCGGACTTCACGTCGCTGTCGATGGACGCCCAGGACCACGAGGGTGCCCTGTACTCCGCGGGCCGCGGGAGAAGCTTACCCTCGTCGAGCTGCGTCTCCCAGAGCAGATCCTCGAGGAGCGTGTCCTCCCAGAGCCCCGCGAGGTACGCGGTCCCCCGCGCGCGGTGGAACAGCTCGGCGACGCCGGCGAAGGCCCGCAGCTTGTCGTCCGGGACGGTGATGGAGCGCCGCGTGTAGTCCCCGACGGCGGTAGACCAGCCCTGACGCACGGCGTTCCATTGCTGCGAAGACGGCGAGATCCGAGGCGACGTCGTCGTCGTCGTCGTCGAGTCGGCATCCCAGCCCGTACTGAGCGCATATACGACGTCTGGGAAACGAGGCCGGGCGATATAGGTCGGGTGGTACGAGTCGCCAATGTTCATCACATCGTCCTGGCAATGATATTGCATCGTCTGCGAGGTGAATACCAGAGCACGTGGAGACAGCATGAATTCCTGGAGGCACCACCCACGCTTGCTCACGGGTTCCGTGCTCGGATGGTACCCTTCTTGGCCTTCGCCGTTCTTGATCGAGATGTAGAAGTAGAAAGTTCCAACGCCTTTCCCGCCTGGAAGCTGGAAAGCCAACTTTGTATCCGGCGGCACCGGCGGAGCACGTGTTTGAAGGAAGCCTTCGCTCACCTTCGTGGCACTTGCAGCGACGATGGTTAGATATGCATCATTGTATATCCGACGCATCTGGCCAATCTGCTTTTTCTTATCTTCGTCCGAATCCTGGATAATGCATAGGCTGTCCACCCAGAGATAGTTAAGTTTGAGATTTTTGGCGAGCGAGATGGCGTCCATTATCGTCCGAGGTAGCATGGATATATTAATGCCAGATAGATACGAGAATATGTTGCTGGAGGTCGTGCTATGAACCTGCCCTTCCCCCCAGACATAACTTAGGGCAGCGTACCGACCCTTCCGCCCTTCAGTCTCGACCAGCTTTGGTTTCCGTGGATCCGTGCAGTCGATAAGTCGAATGGGTAGAAGCTGGTCGCGAGGACTGGGACAACACTCGTGCCGAGCAATGCAGTCCTCAGTGGCCCGAAGAACTAAGGAATGAGCGTGGGGGGTATTCACGTCAAGCAGTGGAGCTCGAGCTACGATGTAGTTGGCCGCCGGATCATCTATCAAAGTGTATGAACACGTAAGGGAAAGTCCTACAATCATGGATATGTTCGCTCGTACCTGGGGCTGCGTAGATATCGCCGGAGATATGGCGCTCGCCATCCACCGACACATTGATGAACTGTGTGCCGTATGGAATAGCCCACCCATCTTGCCTTTTCCAAAAGGCTACGTCGACTTTGACTTCGTCTTTGGTGCGTGGTGTCTTATCGTAACTGAGAATTAACCGACACCAGTGACAGTCGACAGAAGCCTCCAGGTCTGACCAACTCGTCACATATGAAAACTCATGATCGAATGGTTTTTGACAGTCACGTATGATACGTTCGTGGAAGACAGAGTCGCTAAAAAGCCCCGTCGAGCACCTCTCGCACATATATAACGGGCAACTATAGATTGAACGGGCTATCAGTAATTGGATTTCGTTTCCTATGATATGTTATAACGAACCTCGAGCTCGTTTTTGTCGCTCCCTTATCAGCTACTTGCATACCTGGTTTTGAAGCCACCATCTTCCCTACAAGGGAGTAAAGTGAATATGATAGCTTAGTGTTTCTAACTACTATTAGAGTGAAGATGACTACTCAGCGTATACTACCTAGCTATTTATACCCTTAATTCCGTGCGGATCCTTCCTCTTCCCCTCCCTGTAAATCCTCTTGAACCTACACTAATTTCCAAACGACATGTCGCGCCCCACCCGTTTTTCTGTTCACACACACACAATTTTCTGTTTAACTTATATTTTTATAACTTTTTAATATATTTAACAATAACTTAATTAATTTACATTTTTATATAATAATATATATATATAAATAAAGCTTACATTAATGCGCATATAGCTATATAATTTATTTTATATAAAAATAAAAATTTACGGTAATATAAGCAATAATGTTATTTTTATTATATATATAAATTTTTATTACGTTATATATTACCCCGCGTCAACGCAGTACTTTGCGTTATAATTTTTTAATAAATTTAATAATAACTTAATTAATTTACATGTTTATATAATAATTTATATATAAAAATAAAGCTTTTTTTAACGCGCATTTAACTATATAATTTATTTTTTTAAAAAGTTATTAATTAACTTAATAAATATAAAAATATTATTTATTAAGTTAATTAATAAACTTTTTAAAAAAATAAATTATATAGTTAAATGCGCGTTAAAAAAAGCTTTATTTTTATATATATGTTATTATATAAATATATAAACTGGTTAAGTTATTGTTAAATTTATTAAAAGTATAAAAAAAAAAGTTGTGTGTGTGTAAACAGAAAAACGGGTGGGGCGCGACATGTCGTTTGGAAATTAGTGTATGTAAGCTCAGCCGCTTCAGACCCCTAACAAAAGTTCAGTGTTGGCTGTACCCTTGCATTTAACCATGATGACATGCATCCAAGCGTGAACTGCAGCGGTAGGACGCTAATAATATGAAGAACGATAGTAGTAGGCACCGTCAATCATATCAATACGACGATTATCCCGAAACTCGTAAAATGGCTTTCGTATATCGCTCGGCAAGGCCTTGACTTGAGGTAAGGATATCTTGAGATAGAATGCACGCTTAAAAGTACATTAAACCATCATCAGTCTTAGAAGTAGATGAACTACTAGTTCAGGCTAAAGAACCAATAACCACAAGCAAAGAAGCATCCGTTATTCTACAAGATGGAAACAACATCCGCGTTAAGTAAACGAGCATCGCAACTCACCTTCAGACGCAAACCTCAATCTCCGTGTTAGTGCCACTAATTCGGGTTGTGTATGAATTATGTGCAAACCAATTTACATATTTCGGCCATTCTTGATAATATAAGGTGGTTAATCATCGTATTGTATAAGCCCCCTTGTGTATATGAATTTCTTTTTATTCCCAGCTTGGTCTTACCCGTTCTCCTGCCACGACGGACTCACAATTTTAGGGAGAGAGCATGGATAACCGTGATATTTAAGCTAGAAGAAGTCTGGTCCGCTCGCCCCATTCAAAATGATCGATTCAAGTAGGTTTTCCTGAAGGGTACAATTTCAAGCTTTCGTCTGGCTTGAAAGAAGCTTTTTGGGAACTCAGCCTCATTCGTCACAGTTACCCAGCTTGTATACCTATGCTAGTATATAAGGCTGTGAAGTTCAATATCAAAAGATTGGCCGCGGTAAGGGGGATCTTCATCGCGCCAGTTCGTTGGGTGTTGGCGCATTGATAATTAGACATTCAGCTTAACCCTCACTTGGATGCTATTGGAACATATTTTGCCAGTTTTGCTCATGCACGTCAGTAGGATGATAAAAGCCACCGAACGATTATAGTTACTGAACGTTCTAATAGGCCTATAACCGTACAACCTCTCCATTGCGGTTAACGGCGCCCCTTAAATGGTCTGCAATGACATTGCCTTTGATAATCGTTTCTTGGATCACGCCCTCGACGTGTTTTGGTTCAATCCTTCCGTACCAGACTCCGTGGCCAGCCAGCGGATGCGGATTGCCGGCGCTGTTCTTCAACGTCGGCGGTAGGTAGATGATGACGTTGCCCGCGAATTTATGCCCTCCTATATGGCTAATGAGACCAACTCTGGCAGTGGAAGCTGCTTCACCACCAGCACCGGGGAGGGGCGTTGCAGAGGCGCTCTCATCCATGACCGGCCCCTGAAGAACGGTGAGTCCCGCTTGGGATAGCTGTCTCTCGAACTCGGCTTGGAGGACGGGACCCATGATACCACATCGCATATCCCGCCCGCCGTGCCCGCATATCAGCACAAGCACATCGTCCACGTCGCGGACCCCGTAGAGCAGGTGCTGGTAAGCCTCCTTCCTGAGCAGCCGGTCTTTATGTATCGGCGACAGGCCCTCATTCATCGGGTGGAGTTTCTTGGGGAGCAGATAGCCCTTGACGAGCGCCTGCACCGAGTCGAAGGAGACGCGGGGCAGGAAGGGGACATACTTAAAACTAGGCAAGAGATAGACAGAAGTCGTCTGGACTTCCGGACGTGACGGGATCGAGGACGGGAACGAAGAGTTCAGAACAGAGATGTTGTGAAAAGGCTACGCGGAAGGAAAGGAGAGAAGAATCCATACTTACCGTCAGCGACTTGAATTTGGAAAACTTGGGAGGTGTTTACTTTTAGAATCACGCATTCCCCTAGACTACTAGGCTAACCAGAAGAAAAGAAGGGGAGGGGTGGGGGGAAGGAGAGAAAAAAGAGAGAGAGAGAAACTCACATCACTGTAGACGCCTCCACGACCTATAAGTTCCTTAAGGTCGGCAGCGAGGTTGTCGCCGCTGTTCTCTTCCTCGATACGCGACGGCCAGTCACTTTTGCCGGTGCAAATGAGGACCTGCTCGGCGTAACTGGCTATGAGGCCATTCAGCTTCCCCTCGTGATCGATAGGAAGACCTTCCGGCATGTCCGGCGTGTCGGCGCACGCGCAAGTCGGAGGGGGGCAGCTCGGCACCGTGTTCAGATGTCTCCGTGCAATGATGCGTCTGGCGAAGGCGGTGCGCTTCGGCGCCCCTCTGCGGGCTAGCAGTCGTAGAGACATGACGGGTGGTTCCAAATACCGGTACAGTAGATAGGTATCACCTCATTTGGTGTAAGTCAATTCGAAATAAGATAAAAATAAAATAAAAGGGGGGAGGCGGAAAGGGAGGGTCTAGGTCTCGGTGAGTATCTATGAGAATTCATTGTCCTACGTACCTAAACCAATTTAATTGATGCGGCAAAGACGTCAGTCTTTTATCTGAATTAAAATGTTACTAACTTAGGTAGTCTTGTTAATACCTTGTAGCTTTTGCTTGTAAGCTCCGAGTGTGTGAAGTCGTAAGTCCGAGAAATATCTCTGATAATCGGGCGGTGTGTTTTCGCCGAGGTTCTGACTAAACACCTCCGAGTTTATTTCTTAGTACATACCTAACTAACCTACCCCCCGATAAATCCGGCGCTTCCATCCCACTGTAAGGAATATTTTAGCCACCACCCCCTTTACTACAATCTATTCTACAATATGAGGTACCTATTGACATAGGTATTAAGCACACCCTATTCATACTTCCATGATACTATCCCATCTTTCGATCTCTCTTTTGGAATTCACCAGGCACTTCGTAAGTCTCTATATTGTAACAGTTTACAGTAACCTAGTGTAACCTAGTTATTTGAACAGTGCCTAATAGATCAACAATCGTGCGCTAGAAGTCTAGTAACTGAGAGGCGTTCTTTGGACTTCGTAAAAGGAAACGATATTAAGCCTCGACACAATATGCCGGAACTGTTCGTTAATTTTTTTGCAGAGTACAAGAGGGGTCTTCGAGACACATAATGATTTCGAGTTAGTAATAAGGGTTGAGTGTAGGATACGATTCAATATATCAGCGAGACTAGTTCCACGATGAAGTGTCGAAAGAAAGGTGATCACAAAGATAGTTTTGATTGTCGGTTGATACTCTGGGCTGTTTTGACCTTTCTTATATTCATTTACGCCTTGAGAATGATACACGAAAGCCACCTAAGAAGGAGATAATTATTATCGCCTTAATTATGAGACCGCCCATACTATGCACAACAAAAACCAAAGGCATGTGTACAAGTTAGTAGCTACTATGAATATGATGAGTCCAGAACAACTAAAATCTCCCATATTGAAATCTTCTTTCTGCTCATGTTTTGCATATTCGAGGTTGAACAACAGAGCTTTCGCAAAGTCCAATAAGGGCCTGTTCACATTGTCTGCTTTAAGAGGTCTATAAACTTGAAATGTGATAACAACTTTACACCACCGGGTTATGATATTTGATGCTGGGATAAAATTGGCGCAACGAATATAGAACGCCCAATCATAACTATAGAATCCTGTTCCTGCGGAACTGTCAAGTGATTCGACGATTTTGGCAGGCGACCATCCTTTACGGTTTTACGACATGCCTCTTTCGGCAAGTCATTAACGAACCGCGTAGATCCTACACTCAAGTCTGTAGTAATTCACATGACACAAGCACTTGCCAACTGCCAATGTTTATGTTTTAAGAATAAAAACATGTCCTTAAGAGCGCAGGGTTTTTTTGGTTTTTTTTTTGCCCTTCGCGTTGTTGCTCCGAGTTCGATGAACGACGATAATGATGATCGCGAACCATGCTAGCTATTTCAAGGGCATTTTTGCCCTGGTAGTGGCCGTCATTGCCGCCTCTGTGCCAGCTGCATCAGCATCAGTAGCCACGGCAGGCTGCGGGAAGACGCACTTCTTCAATGGCATCACGCAGTACCACGGCCTGACGAGCAGCGGGCGCAATCGCAAGTACTCTATTCACCTGCCGAGCGACTACGATGAGACTCAGCCTTACCCCTTGGTGCTCGGTTTCCATGGTTCCAGCAGCATCGGGCTCTTCTTCGAAGTAGACACCAAGCTGAGTGAGAGCCGGTTCAGCGCAAACGTAAGACACTGTAGATGATTCCGGGACATGAGACCAGGACTAATGGGGGGGGGACTAGAAAATCATGGTATATCCAGACGGCGTTGGTGTAAGCCATGTCTCTACTCTTTTCATCATATAGCCCCCCGAGGAGAGTACCTATAAACTCATTATAACTAAAGGGCGCCTGGGCTGGAGCCAACTACTCCCAAGTCTCCGTGGCCGAGGATCTGCAGTTTGTCTCCGACCTGCTGGACGAGATCCGCGCAGAATACTGCATCGACGACAGCCGCATCTACGCGACGGGGTGAGTAAGGACGAACACAAAAGAGAAGAGCGGCGGGTGTTGTTTACTATTTCCACGCTAACAAAAAACAAACCCCCCCAACAGCATCTCCAACGGCGGCGGCTTCGTCAACACGATCGCCTGCAGCGGCGTGGGCGGCGAGTTCGCGGCCTTCGCGCCCGCCTCGGGCTCGTACTACACCGACGACGCCGGCGCGCGCGGCGGGTGCGCGCCGTCGCGGACGCCGCTGCCCGTGCTCGAGATCCACGGCGGCAGCGACGCGAGCGTGCGCTACGACGGGGGCGCGGGCGAGGGCGGCGCGGAGCCCGCGATCCCGGAGTGGCTGGGGTGGTGGGCGGAGCGGGACGGGTGCGGCGGCGGCGGCGGCGGTGAGAAGGTCGAGGACAGCTTCGGGGCGACGTTCACCACCACAGCTGGACGTGCGGGGGCGCCCAGGGGGTGTTGCAGCACTGGAAGGTAGACAGCATGGGTAAGTACTACTAACCTTGCTTGCCTACTTCACTTCACCTCTTTGAGAAAAAGAAAGGAAAAAGAAAAGGATACGGGGGAAAAAAGAGGGCCGGGTAGGTATTATTTCGTGGGTAATACGTAACTTACGATGCTGTCAGGACACTGCTGGGCGTCGACCGAGATCAACTTTTCCCAGATCGCGGCGGGACAGGGGCCTACGCATATCCAGGCCTCTCAGATCATCATGGATTTCTTTGACCAGTTTACCAAGCCATATACTGGTGATGGGGGTAGAGAGAAGGTCCTAACACCCTGATACACAGGGGATTAAGTACCGCCCGTCATAACTCGCTTAATAAAGGAGAAAGGGGGAGAAGGGAGAAGAATGAGGATATCTCAACAAACGCTATGACGAGGATAGGTTAACTTATATATAAATACGCCTTCACATTTATTGATAAGAGTTGCATTGTATTACAGCTACTAAACTGGTAGGTTTACTTTACGAAGGTACTCTTCTGCATTTTTGAAAGGTGGAAGCTACCCAGTAACAGATAATCCATCACCACTTGCTCTAGCCTATAGCTTTCACTAGATTTTTTATTTTTTATTTTTAGTTGTATATGCGCGATATCAGGACACGGGAGCCATGTCACTCATAATGAATCCAGCACTGCAGCACGGTTAGGGTTGTATCCAGTGCTTTGATTACAGCCTGACATATCTTACAACATAGATGGCGGCTATACATCTGCCCTTATCCCATGGGTGACCAGCAGTTCTGTACTATGTAGCCTAGCAATGTTCTCGCCCGCCCGTGTTTCCTAAACTTCCACATCCGCAGGATCACGGAATCCGCTTCTCCTACATCTAACTAGGTACCTACATCCAGGTTCGAGAAAAATCCCACTCTAACCCTCAACGATCCCCCCTCCCCCGAACTTTCATACCCGCCGGCGAAGAAACACCACCCTCCCGTGCCCCGACCCCTTCACCGGCACGTCGCCGCGCCCCTCCACCGCCACAACCCCGGCCTCCTCCTCGCCGGGTCGCATGTCGGGCCAGTCCCTCCAGATCTCGACCTCGACCCACGTCTCCGGCCGGCACGCCGCCATCCCCACGACCCGCACCGCCTGGTCCAGGTCGCCCACCTCGAAGGCGGCGACGCTCGGGCGCAGCGCGGCCGCGACCTCCAGCAGGCGGGCGTAGAACACGTCCTCGGGCGCGCAGCCGTAGCGCGCGATCGCCGCCGCCACCACGGCGTCGTCGTCGTCAGAGGAGGAGGAGGAGGGCACCAGCGCGCGGCGCGGCTCGAAGTTGCGCACCGAGCGCGCAGTGTCGCGCTCGAACCCGCGGGCCGATATGTACGGCGGGTTCGAGACCAGCACGTCGATCGCCCCTTTCCCTTTTTTCCGTTTCCCTTCCGGGGAAATACCACCACCATCATCATCCGCAGAAGAAGAAAAAGGAGCGCTCACGAGCCTCTCGACCCACTCCTCGCGAAACACATCCGCCCTCTCGAACACGACCTCCCCTCCCTCGGACAAACCCCCACCCCCGGTCCTCCTCCTATTCCTCGCGCGGTTCTCCCTCGCGAGCGCCACGGCGCGGGGCTCCACGTCCAAGCCCCTGACCCTGACCGCTCCCCTTCCCCTCCCTCTCCCCCTCCCTCCCCCGTCCCCGCCGCCGTCGCAGCAGCGCATGCAGCAGCAGCGCGATGCACCCGGACCCGGAGCACACGTCCAGCACGCTCAATTCTTCCCCATCCCCATCCCCATGCCCATCCCCATCCGCGGCCACCACTAGCCTCTCCGCCAAGTGCGTGACCCAGGCCTCGGTCTCGGGGCGCGGGATCAGCACGCCGGGGCGGCACCTCAGGTCGAGGGGCCCGAAGGGCGCCGAGCCGAGGACGTACTGCAGCGGGGTCCCCGCGGCGCGCCGGCGGCAGAGCCGGGCCACCACGGGCTCCGCATTATCGTGGTAGCGGTGGCGGCGAGTAGTAGTAGCAGTAATAGATAGTGATGATGATGACGAGGAAGGAGAAGAAGAAGAAGAAGAAGAAGATGATGCGGTGTTTCTGAGGAGGAGGTGGTGCGCGTGCTCGCGTATCCAGCGCAGCTCGTTCCGCGCCGACGCCAGGTCCCGGCAGGCGGGCAGCAGGGTGGCGAGGTGGGGGGAGAGGCGGTGGGCGGCGCGGAGGAGCGCGGGGGGGATGCGCGGCATATGTATATATATATGTAGGGTACTACTACCTACTAGTATGTATTATTGTGTGTGTGGTGTATAAGGGGAACAGGTCGCAGGCAATTCAGGGTTAAGCTGTTGACTACCTTAGGTACATAAATTTTTTAAAAAAGGGGTGGGCATGGGCTGTTATTGTGGATATATCAATATTACAATTTTCGGTGGTTAAGTAGCGTCTATTCCAGCCTAGGCGGAGGATACCTAGGTATAGTTCCGTGTACATATGCGATTTCCATACTTCAGGGTATGCACCTAACCTAACTTACCACATATACGGTGTTCTTATTCACACTTGCCCGACTGTATTCTAAACAAAGTCCAGCAGAGCAGGGTATTTACATAGATACATATCTAAGTTAGGTACATATAAGGTTTTCTTAAGTACAGACGACCTATTTCTTCTCTCCCGGTATCACGAAACTGGCCAGGGCGCCGTTCCGCACGACAACTATCCTACTTGCCTTCCGGATATCATAACCAGGAGCGCTTAGCTTGACCTGCGCCTCGGGAGACTTGAGGATCTCTTCTACGATCCACGTTTTGTGTTCATCGCTGCTTTCTTGGATACTTTCCGGTCTGGGAGGCACATCCACGACACATCGCAGCTTGCCATTTATCTGGACTGCACACTGGACCGCCCGTGGTTGTAGGAACCTTAGTGACATATCTGGCGCAGGCCAACCCCAACGCCCATAGTCGAAAATGCTCCTACAGTTATTGTTGTGCAGGATGGACCAACACTCCTCGCAAAACGCCGGCGTGATGGGTGCCATCATGCACAGTAGTCGTGCCGTGGCCGCAGTTTCTACGACTCTTGATACTCCTGCAGTGTCTAACAACGTGTTTGTTAGACTCATCAATGTCGACACTACGGTGTTTAAAGAGTAAACATCTTGTAGAGCTTTCGTAACAGACATGATGGACTCCTGTGTTGCACGCCATACAGTCTTGTCTGCCTCAAATTGTGCCTCGTCATCCTTGCTCATTGATAGTAGCACGCTTTCAGGTCTGTTGAAGTGTTTTATAGCATCGAAATCTAATTCCCCAACCTTACCAGAGAAACCAGTCCCGGCGATGTCGTTGACATGGTTGTAGACACGATTTAACCATCGTGTGATACCCGAAATTTTAGTTTCATCCCAGAGCAGAACCTCGGCCACCGGCGCCTGGAACAGAATGTGAGCTCGAACGGCATCAGCACCATTTTCGGAGATAAATGCAGTTGGATCAACACCGTTATGTTTGGATTTGGACATCTTCTCGAAACTGATGTTCGCCGGCTTTCCAGTGTTTTTGATTATAGGCGCCCAAGGATCCGAAAGATCAAGTTCACTGGGCTTCAGGAAGCGGCCGCTGTCCGGGTCAGAGTAGGTCTTGCCATGTACCATGCCCTGTGTGACTAGTTTCTTGAAAGGTTCTGCCGATGATTTCTTGGGGCCAGGTGACAGTTCAATGGAGCTCTGATCGTGCTCAATGCGAAGCTCATCGATGGGCTGGCTTAGCTGTGGGTAGAGAATACCCGTCAGCGCTTTATACATGAATCGTGCATAAAGGAGGTGTAGTATGGCATGTTCAACACCACCGATATATACATCCACAGGTAGGAGACTCTCAGCTGCAGAATGAGAGACAGGCAAGTCCATATTATTAGGGTCGGCATATCGCATGTAGTACCAGCTTGAATCTACAAAAGTATCCATCGTGTCGGTATCCCTCTTTGCAGGGCGATGGCAATTAGGACATGATGTGTTAACCCAATCATAGGCTTTTTTGAGAGGATTGCCAACTTCGCCGGATTTCCAATGGTCGGGAACTTGAGGAAGCTGAACAGGAAGGTGGTCGTCAGGGACCGGCTGAGCGCCGCATGAGTCGCAATGAATAATTGGAATCGGCGTTCCCCAATATCTCTGCCTACTGATGAGCCAATCCCGGATCTTCCAGTTCTGGAAGTGTACGGCCAGGCCTGAAAGCTTCCTTATCTCTGGTACAAGCACTTCCGCCACGGTTTCAGATCGCCGTGCCCAATATTTACCGGCAATCCTTGTCATATATCCGTCTTTGAGGAAAGGCTTATCTTGGTCAATGGGTTCAGAGCCATCCGGGTTCGGTGAGACGGCATATATGATAGGTTCGTCCGGGTTATGTCGCTTCCAGAATGCAAAATCTCTTGCATCGTGGGCAGGAACTCCCATGATAGCCCCGGATTTGTAGTCTCCTCTGACATAATTGGCGACATAGACGGGCAAAGGTTTAGAACCCGGATGTACATTACCATCGTTGCATTCCAAAGGATTGAAAGCGCTTGTATCTTCAAGCTTATAACCTTCCATGCTTCCAGGCGGTAGATTTTCCGTGCGTTCCAGGAAAGCAGCAAGCTGGGGATCGCGTTCGGCTAAAATCTGAACCAGGGGTGCGTCTCGCGCGAGCGCAATATACTGGACTGCAAATATGGTTTCTGGTCTCGTTGTATATATCTCAACACTTATGGGTTTTTTCGGGCTGAACTGGTAATCTGGACCCGCCGGCTGATAGTCTACAGGATAGGCGTTTTTCCGACGTATGGGGAATTTATAACGAGCGACGTCAGACCGTCCGAGCCAGTTCTTTTGCATGGTAATCACTCTCTCGGGCCAGGCATTGTCTTTGGAGAGCTGGTTTAAATCCCGTAGCAAAGACTCTCTGAGACGGGTTACGCGGAAAAACCACTGCTTTAGTTGGCGCTGCTCGACCTGAGCTCCCGACCTCCACGAACGGCCTTGCGAGTCGACCTGTTCGTTGGCGAGGACGGTCTTGTCGACGGGATCCCAGTTGACGAGGGCGTCCTTCTGTACGGCCAGACCGTGTTTGTACAAGAGAAGAAATATCTTCTGGGTGTGTTTATAGAAACTGGGTTCGCAGGTTGCGAATTCCTGCGCGACGAGGGTCAACACCAGAAAGCAACAGAAGCGACAGGATATCAGATCAACCAACCCTCGACCAGTCAAAGCTCGCATTCATAAGCTGTAACTGCTTCTTCATACGGGCAATATTGCCCGTGGTCCAGCTGGCAGGGGAAACACCTTTATCAATTGCCGCATTCTCAGCAGGCAGCCCGAAAGCATCCCAGCCCATGGGAAGCACGACATCGCGGCCTCGCATCCTGTGAAAGCGGGCAACAACATCGGCAATTGTGTATACACGGAGGTGGCCCAGGTGAAGGTCGCCAGAAGGATAGGGAAACATGGGCAGGATGTACTTGTTCCGGCCAGAGGACTTGGGAGCTACAGGGTTGAGGACGGGATTATTGTTGTTTTGGCGGCGCAAACGCTGGTCTTCGAAGTTGGCCTTTCTCCTCCATAGGGCTTGCCATTTTTTATCCAAGGCTGGCAGGTCGAGTGATCCTGTGGCATCTGCGGCATATGGTATGGATTCGGTGGTATATGTTCTCAGGAGAACGACCCTCGAGGTTGGGATGGGAAGCTTCAGACATGATGGTCTGAGCTGACCAGCGATCTTTATGGCGGCGGAGGACATTGAACAGCATGCATGGTCACAGCTCTCTACAACAAGGAAAAGAGAAAGGAAATAGAGAGACCAGAGTGGTTCTTCATTCGTGCATAACTCGGGTTGGTTGCGAAGTTGGAGGGGATTGATTGATTACTGGAGGTGGTAGTATAAAAATAATGTGAATAATGTGGGATGGATGGATTGATGTCTTGATATCGATCAGAAAAAAAAAAGAAAAAAAGAAAAAGAAAAAAGAAGCCAATTGCGTGCATCGGATGCGCCAAGCAATTACACTAGAGAAAAAAAAAGAGAGCTTATGGGTACCTACGTACTGTAGCCCCACCCCCGCTATAGCTTGGTTCGAAACTCTCTAAGCCGAACCGCGCCGTTCATTTCAGGGGGTGTATCTCTTGGTATAAAACACTTGTGGGAGATTCTTGTTTCTACACTAGGGTGCCCTTCCTCTCATTGAATAGGTCATCACCCATCACCCATCACCCATTTCAGGTCTTGTGATAATACAAAACAAAATAGAAACAGTAAGCCAATTGTTTTTAGGTGAGTCCATACATGTAAGCATCTGCAACCCCCCATGACTTAAATCGACATCGACACCCATTTGACCTCATTGAACATGATTACGTATAGATTGGATGGTGGTGTTTGCTGATTGGATGCCTTTGGATATGTAGGTACATACTTGCATGTACAACTTAAATTATAAGACGTCGTGTGGGCATATATGTAGTACATAAGGTACTAAGTAGGTAGGTGCACAGACCCCCCTTTATGTTTAAAGGGGACGGCAAAGAAAGTTCCATAAGTTAGGTACACTAAGGTTAGATACGGGAGTGGACTTTCCAAGTTACCTCCAGCTCATTGTTTCTTCATCCCGAGACCATCTACTTACTGTGTTTCTATTTCTTCAATACCCTTTCTCACTGTCTCCCTCCCTCCCTCTCTTTCCCTCTCGAACACCTAACACCCAAACGAGGGCCTTTGTTATTTTTGAAACTTCCCCCTCTCTCTGAGTCAATACCACTTGATTTTATAATACACACCCATTGTACTATTCATCGTCAAATACATACATACACACAATACGTCGAATTGGTTAATAACGGCAGCCAACGGCAAAAAACGCTCGACCGAAAACTTCCAACCCGAGTGCGCGCCGCCTGACATCATAAACAGCCACTCCTGATCGCCGATATGATTTGCTCCCCAACATCGCATCGAATACATATTATCTGCTAACCCCCCCCCCCCCCCCCCGAGAATCTACCTACTTGCTCTGCTGCTTCTCCCCGGTCACGCCTCCATATGCAATGCCCGCTCACTACTCCTCCTCCAACCTCCACCCCGACGCCCGCGATTCTCTCGAGCTTGCCTCTCTTGCCTCTTCCAGCCATGACCATGACACCTACTCCGACACAGACTCCAGACCTTCCATATCCTCCTCGCGCAAGCTTTCTCTCGAGCAAGATGACCCCCTAAACGGCAATCCTGCTGGGCGGTCCGAGTTTGGCGCTCGTCACGTCAGGACTTACTCGACCACTTCCAACTTCGACTACTCGGCGAACCTCTTCCCCCTCTCCTCCTCTACTGCTCCCGGCTACGCGCCCCTTGGTGCTCCTACGTCGGCCGCCCAGCGCCATGGCGGTGTAGGTGGAGCGTCGCTTGAGAAGCACAAGACTTTGACCTATCTCAACGGATTAGGTCTCATCGTTGGTCTCATAATCGGTTCCGGCATCTTCTCGTCGCCAAGTCAGGTCAACATGAATGTTGGTTCGCCCGGTGCGTCCCTGATCGTGTGGGCTATAGCTGGTGTTCTAGCATGGACGGGCGCCGCCAGCTATGCGGAACTAGGCGGTGCTATCCCTCTGAATGGCGGGGCGCAAGCCTATCTTTCTAAGATCATGGGCGAACTGGCCGGCTTCCTCTTCACTTGGGTTGCCGTTCTCGTGCTGAAGCCAGGGAGCGCCGCCATCATCGCCATTATCATGGGCGAATACCTCGTGCGCGCCGTGATTGGCGCCGAGGCCGAGACAATAAACCCGTGGATCAACAAAGGGATGGGCCTCGTGGGGTTATTCGTCATAACCTTCCTGAACTGCCTGTCCACGCGACTCGGAACCCGCGTCAATGACGGGCTTATGTTCTTGAAATTTATCGCATTGCTAGGCGTGACTGTAGTTGGCATTGTCGTTGCCATGACTGGATTTTCCTTTTCGGGCCAGGCGAATATGGACTGGAAGACGCATCAATGGTTTGAGGGTACAAGCGCTGATGCTAGCCATTGGGCCGTTGCTCTCTATGCTGGGCTCTGGGCCTATGATGGATGGGATAATGTAAGTCGAGATCTGTGGACTCTACTATTTCATACTCTCCCGCTGACTTGACAAAAGACAAACTACGTGGTGGGCGAATTTCGCAATCCCTCACGGGATCTACCGCGGGTCATCCATACAGCCATGCCTTTGGTGATAATTAGTTACCTCCTTGCCAACCTCTCATATTTCCTCGTGCTACCCCTGGATACCATCAACTCATCTAACACGGTTGCTGTCATGTTTGGCAGTAAGGTGTTCGGTCCTATAGGCTCACTCGTGCTGGCGCTCGTCGTGAGCGCCTCGTGTTTTGGTTCTCTCAACTCGACTGCCTTTACCAGTAGTCGTCTGGTTTATGCCGCCGCCAAAGAAGGCTATGTTCCGGCGTTCATCGGCCGCATTGGTGTTGGCTCGGCGGAGCCTGGGATGGCCACGACTCGGTCAAGGAACTGGTTCTCCAAGCGCTTGCATAATCTGCTTGGCGATGACGATGCGGGGCTGTTCTTCACGCCGGTAAACGCGCTGGTTTTCAACAGCCTCCTGACCGCCGTGTACGTCTGCGTGGGTGAATTTAGCGAGCTAGTCACGTTCTATGGTGTGGCAGGATACTCGTTCTATTTCCTTACAGTCCTAGGACTAATCATCCTTCGGGTTAAAGAACCGCACCTCGAGCGGCCGTACAAGACGTGGATCACGACGCCCATCATTTTCTGCTGTGTCAGCCTGTTCCTGCTCAGCAGAGCAGTTTTCGCCCAGCCCCTGAAGACGCTCATTGTCGTCTCGTTCGTCCTCGCTGGAATCCCTGTATTCTTCTGGCGCATACAGGGCCGAGATCAAATCACGAAGCGGGAAACGGGATCCGGGGCGCCGCCCCCGGCATGGCAGTTCTGGAAACGTTGGCGGAGATGATCCAAGCATCGATAAGAAGAAAAGAAAAAAACGAGATTACGACTTTTTTAGGGACAATGACTCTAGACATTGTTTTTATTCAAATAAAAAGGCAGGCGTTTTCTTCGTGTCATGTTTTGTTTTTGGCGATATTCCCAAACTATGATGAGAAAGATACTGGGTATTCATGAGAGAAGAGACGCGGCGAGGAGAGAGTTGCAAGAGAGATGCAAAATGGAGAGAAAGGATCACTTGAGGCACTGTTGAATAAACAACGGCATCGGATCACGGAGTATGGGGAAATTTATACGTTTTTATTTCCTTGTACTTTTTTTTCTTTTTTTGACTTTCAGGCTCCTAACAACACGGATCTGATTTATTCATTTTTTGTGAGGGGGAACTTCCCTTACCCTTGCTGGTGTTTACGCGTGGTCGGACGTTTTACCGCATTGCATAGCATTGCATAGCATAGCACAGCATTGAACTTGTCGATAAAACAAGACATACACGGCATACCTACTTTTCTGTGCGTATGGTATATCCCGGAGTAAGGTATCGTGGTAAGGAGGGCAAAGGAGGGAGCGGATAAGGATGGACAGGGCGATACGGCAGCGGCGGCAGCAGTGGGAGTGGATTGATGTGGAACGGGGTGGATGGGGGGTTATATAAAAGAGAAAAAGCAAAAAAGTATAAGAGAAGAAGAGGTGGAGAGTTTGTAGTGTAGATACAAGGGGATTTTTTGTGTGTTTGTTTATTGGTACCATACATACATAGTACGCGTACTATACTAACTTATACCTCTCTCTCTCTTTGCCCGAAGAATTGAACTCTCAGCCTTTGGGATTGGAGGAATGAGGGAATAATTAAAAAGAGGCAAGACCCCGGATGTGATATGCTAGGTATTTGGCAATTTGTTTGCGCCTGTGGGTTTTGAGAGAACTCGGTAGGTAGGTATTACGTGCCCCCCCCCCCCCCCCCCCCCCCCCCGTGCCAAATGATGGGGAGGATCTGTAATAAAAAAGGATGATGTATGAAGGGGAAAATTACTGTAATGTTCTTCTCTCACATGAAATGTGTCGCGATGCTATTTGACTTCTTGACTTTTCTTCTTCTTTTTTTGTGTGTATGATAATAGCAAGTTTAACGGGGTAGGATAGATAGGTTCACTCACCCACCTTTCACGGCACGAGCGAGCAAATTATATTGATAACTACCTACCTATACCCTGAGAAGAGATGGGAATGGAGGACAGGATATGGGAATGGGAAAGTTGCGTACGACCGGACCCCCCTTTCCTGCCTGCTATATAGGTACATACGTTCGTTTTATCCTTCACCGCCGAGGTGGAACCGGGAGGAGGTATATCGGCAAGATGGCATGGCATTGATTTAGTCAGGGGTAGGCAGGTAGGTAAAGAAATACAGAGGGGAGGGAGGGAGAGGGCATTTTTTAATTCTCACGTTGCAAAACGCGCCTTTGCTCTTGGGGTTTTTCTTTTTCTTTTCAAGCTCAATGACTTCGCCATGAAACCCATGGGGGAAGGGGAGAAAAAAAATACACATTACTCGTCGCCATGCCGATGCCAATGTCAACGCCAATGCCGTGTCCTGTCCTATCCTGTCCCGGACGATTATCCTCCTCTGAGATCCTGGGGCGTCTGATTTATGATCCTGTCCCTATTTCCTATCATTGCGCGCAGCTTTGGGAGAAGCATAGGTCCGTCCGTCCCTTTCTCCCTTAATTGTACAGCCAAGCAGGACTAGCCGAGCCCCTGCTTTCCCGTCCCTTCTCGTACAACCACTTGCTATTCAAGCTGACGGAGCTGCGCTTCATGGCGGCGGGGATCGGGCTAGGGGTGTCGGGCGGCGGACCCCCGAATATCGACGCGCCGGTGGCAATCGAGGAGGCGGGCGAGCCCCCCAGCGAGCTGAACGACGAGCGCCGCGCGCCCTGCACGGCCTTGTGCAGCAGCGGGCTGCCGGGCGAGGCCAGGATGCTCCCTCCCCCCATGAAGCTGCCGTTCCCGTTCAGGGAGCTGCCGTAGATCGAGGCCGAGGGGCTGTGCGTTGCAGAGCCGCCGCCGGGCGAGCTAAAGCTGCGTCGGCTGCCCGTCGAGCCGGAGATGGAGGGCGTGCGCGAGTACCGCGGCGGCGTGCTGTACTCAGACCCTGGGGTGGGCGGTGCGGACGAGGGCGGTAGGCCGAGAAGCTGGCGCTGGCCGGGCGTCAGGGGGATGTCGGACAGATCGTCTTGTGGCCGCAGAAGGGGCAGGAGGCTGAAGCCGATGTTTATGATGGGCAGCGTGAGGAGTAGCCAGTACGCGTTATTGGCATAGTACCAGAGTCTGCGGGCGTGGGTTCCAGGTTAGCAATTGTCAGAACTAGGTACAGATACCCTTCGGTAGAGGGTTTCAACGCGACGGTGGCACTCCATCGTGTAGGTAGGTAGGTAAGTAGGTAGGTATTTATCGGAGAGGTAACGCACTCGTAAGAGAAAGTCCGTCTAGACGGCAGCACCTTGCTGAGCACGGTATGGGCAATGATCAGAGAGAAGAAGACGGCGACGTTGACGGCGACGCGCTTGGCATTCCGCTCGGTGAAGCTAGCTGCTTCCTGGCGACGGGTGATCTCCTCGAGTCGAGGATGTCGCCATGTGCCGGGGCTGTCAGCTATGGGCGAAGCGGCTGTAGCTTTGGTCGGCGTCGAGATGGTCTGAGCCGCGGACATTCTCTTGCGGGATCTCCTGGGTATGTATGGGTATGTATGGGTATAATAAAGATAGACGTGGTGGTTGCTATAGCTATGGCCAGCTCGTGTGGGTTCACGAGAGGCTTCGGCGCAAGGTAAGAAGCGAAGGATACAAAGGGACTGAGCTGGGGATGGATTTCTTTGCAGGCGCCAATTGGCAAAACATGAGATAGATGCAGGGGATTGATTGCAAGTTATGTGAGGTTTTACTGCTGTGTATGTTAGTTAGTTAGTACCTGAGGGTTAGTAGAGTTGCCGCGGGCGCCACGAAGGGCGGTTGTTGCCGTGTGTTTTTCGGTGCGGATGCTTTTGTTTTCATTTGGGGGGGGATGGGGATGAGTCGGGAATGTATTGTAGTGTAGGTGCACGATGGGCCTGTCTGGTTTCCTACCACTAAAAGGTGTTGTCGCAAAAGAAAAAAACAAAGCCTCTGTCTATCTGTCTGTCGGTCCGTTGGCAGTTGGTCAAGCTGGCTGGAAGCTCCAACCGCAAGCCACAAGATCTAGGTAGTGGATCCACGTTACCCACTTCTGCGGCTAGGTTAGCGTTAGTGTAGGTACTGTACCTAGGTTAGTACTTAGAGACCTCAGACAGGGGGGATGGATCTCGGAACATTTGGGGTCTTAGGTACGTATGTAGTGTACTTACCTAAAGATGCACTACTTACATAACGTACTACTAGCTAGCATTTCCCAAGAGCTTGCCCAGAGGTCGGACTACCTGAGCCACCCGCAGTCCGTTGAGCAGGTGGAACCCCCACTAACCCTTACAACTTTGGCTGGGTACCAACTCATCCATCCCATCAATCCCTCCAACACACACATTCATCAACCGTAGCCTCTCCCAGGATTCAAATAAGGCTTGGTGGCCCATGTCAGCTCCGGACGTTCCGTTTTTGCAACTTCACCAACTGCCAGGTTGATGGTTTCTAACTACTAATACCCGTCTCTCTTGATGAGAACTTCCACCTGACCTTTCCTTGCCCTTTTCTGTCCTCCTCGCCCCCTCCTCTTCCTCGTCAGCCGTCAATATGAGTGCTGGCAACTTCTTGAGCCAGCTCGATGAAGGGCTGAGCTCCCTCTTGAGCCAGTGGAACTCCTATTCCACCGGCCTAGTCACCCTTCTCGTTTTTATATTCACCTATTCTATCATGACCCGGGCCGAACCCGATATCCATCCTATGCTGTTAGCTCGTCAGGCTCAAGGCTCGCCGGTCCGTCAAGAAGGAGAGTCCCCCGTTTACCGTGGAAACTCGGCCCCTCACAGCCTCCCTCTCAACAGTGGTCTCAACGTCAAGGATGCCGGTGCCTCCAAATGGGCTCCCGGCCGCGATGGTGACCTGCGTGACGTCTGGCGGAGGGTTGTCTCTGGTGCTCCTCCCACCGATGGACCTTCTGGCAAAGGCCGTATTTTCACTGTGCTTGGAAGCGAGAAAGTGATTGAGCACAAGCTCGGTATATTAAATCTGCCCGCTCCTGTATCACACGAATGAGATGCTGACAAGTTACAGATGATATCACCCGTCAAATTAACCTGGTTGGTCAACACATCGCCTCCCAAGGTGGAAGCAAAGTGGCCATCTATCTACCGAACTCGGTTGAGTTCATTGCAACCCTGTTTGCCTGCAGTTTCTACAATTTGACTGCGATTCTGTTGCCTTTTGACGAACCTGAAGATGTTGTCATTTCTATGCTGCAAAGATCAAACGCCGACACTGTCGTTACCGCGCCCGGGGCCTTCCCCTTCGACAGCGTGGTCAAGAGTTACCCTGCTCTTCGTCAGCTAATTTGGGTTGTTGACGAGGGCAGCAAGCACATGGACTGGAATGAAATCCCGAAGGGCATGGGTGGCAGCATCAACGTCTCTACTTGGCAAGATATCCTACATGACAACCCCGTCACCGCAGGCACCGAGCTCCCAGCAGCAGACAACAACTCCGAGGTCAAGGATGTGATCGTTTTCTGGCAGTCGGAGCCTGGTACGCTGGAGGAGATGGTTCGGTTCACTCACGGAAACTTGGTATCTGCCGTTTCTGCACAGCTCACTGCTGTCCCTGCCAAGGAGCGCTTCTCGCCAGCCGATCTATTCCTCCCAGCCGCATCTCTCTCGTCCTCTTTCACTCTGGTGCTCACCCTTGCTGCACTATACTCAAACGCCTCCGTCGCCTTCAACTCTGTCGCCGGTACCTCTCCAGACCTCGTCCTGGCTACCACAGGCGTCGCCCCCACTGTCGTCGTTGCCACCCCGCAGACCCTCAAGAAGACCCACGAGGAAACCAAGGCCCAGATCGGATCGCTGCTCACCCGGCTCTCCCACTGGGTCCAGACCCGCAGCCTCGTGCAGAACGGCACTATGCCGGTGGCCTCGTTCCTCGCCTCGTACAACGACTCGCTCCGACCCCGCATCGGCAGCAGCATCGCGCCCGCGGCCCCGACCCCGGGCAAGCTACGCCTGATATACGTAGCCGACCCCGCGGGCGTTAAGGGCACGAACGCGCCGCCGCGGCTCTCGGAGGCGACGCTCTCGGACCTGCGTGTGTTCACGGGCGCGCGCGTCATCTACGCCCTCGCCGCGGCCCGGTGCGCCGGCGCCGTCTCGCAGACCCAGTTCCACGACTACCGCGTCACCGGCGACGGCAGCGGCACCCACTTCGGCCCGCCCCTCAGCTGCACCGAGGTCCTGTTGCGCGACAGCGGCGCCCACAAGATCACCGACGACAACTACACCGGCGAGATCGTGGTCCGCGGCCCTGCCGTTGTGGGCGGCGAGGCGGCCCTCGGCGTCATCGGCACGATGCGGGAGGACAACGTGTTGGCTTATGCGTGAGGAGCTTTTTTTATCTCTTGTCAGGAGGAAGAGAAAGGGGAAAAGAGAAAAGGTTATGGATATGGATTTATAACTTTGTGAAGTTTGTCTCTCCCTCTGTGTGTGTGGGTGTGTTGTGTGTGCGCGCGTGTGTGGCTATTTAGCATGTTGACGATGAAATGGCGATGGAAGAAAGTGGAAGAAGTTGTGGTTAGAAAGTTTGCTTGCTCTTAACCTTGGAAGTACCTACGATATATAGCTTATTGAGTCTATTACCTACCAACCTACCTACCTACCTATTTAACGTTGATACATGGTGCGATGATCGAGCAAGATTGGATTTCGAAAATTTGTGATTAATAGAGACTTAGTACCTACCTACCTACCTACCTACCTAACCTAGTTAATTGGTTTGGGTCGGGGCCGGGGGGTATGATGAAAATTGAGAGGGAGAATCAAATTGCTTGAGATGAGGAGCGAAGTATGTAGAGATCGGGAAAGGGGTAAAAACTTAGTAAGATTAGGGGTACAATGGGGGGTGCTAAGGTTAGGCTAATTTGCTGGGCTGAGAACTATATACCTAACCGGACCTAACCTGACCTGCGTGGTTTGTTTGTTTGTTTTGTTTATACGGATTAGAAAGGAGTGATATAGTATTTCCTCTCGTTTGCCTGTCTGTCTGTTTCTCTCAGGAAGGAGGAGCAGATGGATATGGATGGGACACAACATGACCAGTTTTCTATTCAGGGGTTTCTACCCCCCTTATCAAAAATGTGGTTGGTTATGGTGTTGGTGCTCATATACTTTTTACTTTATTTCAACATTTATTTTTGTCCCCCTTTATCCCTCTCTCTCGCCAGCCTTCCTTCCCTCTCTCTCCCATCGAGTCAAAAACATCGTATGACACGTTATAAACATCATAATTAAAAAAATGGAAAAATCATACGTAGGTGCGCATCCCCGCACCCCCCCGTATGGCTAACATCTCTACGTAACAATGTAGGGGGACGAGTTCTTCCCTTTAACCAAAAAAACGCCGAACAAACAGTTTATATGCTTTACCGCCCCATGCTAGCTTACGTTAACTCCCCTCCCCTCCCCTCCCTCCTTTGCTCAGAATATTCTCCTCCTCGTCCTCATGTTTTTCACATAACATTTTATTTCCCAACCCACATCAAGCACCGTTCCGATATACCTGGGCGCCCTGGTTGCGGAACATGATGGTATCCCTGCGCTGGAGGATCATGAGGGCGCGGTTGAGGCTCTGCTCGCTGAAGCCGCGGCCCTCGACCATCTCGCGGCGCAGGGTGGCCAGGCTCGTGCTCCAGCCGATGGGCAGGCGGCGCTTGAGCTCAGTTTCGACGCGCGACACTTCCTCGTTGAGCTCGCGGCTGCCTTGGTTAGAGCCTTGGTTGACGGCGTCCATGGTACTGCAGAGGAAAAGCCGTATCGCCTCGTCGACGTGTTGCTCCGTCGCGACAGGGGACAGGGTCAGCTTGGCGAGCGCCTCCGTGATACGTACGATGGCCTCGAGTTGTCGTACCGTGATCGGGATACTAGACCGTGTGTTGGCCTCAATCTCCGAAGCGTGTACTTGCTTCCGGATCGAGACAAAGTGTGAGGAGAGCTTTTCTGCCGCTTCCGGTGAGAGACGGGGAGCGCAACGACTAGGTAGTAAAAATTAGTATCAAGTACTAAGTAGTAGTATATAGTCATAGTAATGGTATCCACTTACGATTTGCAGTAGCTGAGATACCGGCGCATCTTCTCCACAGGAACCTCGCCTTCTACCTGATCCTCTAGCCCTCGACCGCCCATATGGATACCCATGACGTGCCTGGCGATCCGCTCATCCTTGTCGCGAGTGTGCTCGTCCTTGACAATGAAGATCATGTCAAAACGCGACAAGATGGTAGTCTGGAAGTCGATATTTTCACCCGGTGTTTTCATATCATCGTAGCGACCAAATATCGGATTGGCAGCAGCGAGAACGGACGTTCGCGCGTTGAGAATTGTCGTGATGCCCGCCTTGGCAATAGAAATCGTTTGCTGTTCCATAGCTTCGTGGATGGCTACTCTGTCCTCGTCTCGCATCTTGTCGAACTCGTCGATACATACTACGCCTCCATCCGCTAGAACCATGGCACCGCCCTCTAGATAGAATTCCCTTGTCGAATGGTCTCGCTGGACTGAAGCAGTTAAACCGGCTGCCGAGGAACCTTTTCCGGATGTGTAGATGGAAATGGGCGCGGCCTTCTCAACAAACTTCAATAACTGTGATTTGGCGGTACCTGGATCACCGAGCAGGAGAACATTGATGTCACCTCTAAGCTTCATGCCATCGGGTAAAATCTTCTTAGAGCCACCGAGAAGGAGACACAGAATTGCCTTCTTGATATCCCGGTTTCCGTAAATGGACGGGGCAATACAGTCCGCCATGATGTTATATAGGTCCGGTCTTCTGCTGAGCTCCAGAAACTCTTGCTCCTCCTCCTCAGAGAAAACCGAGTTTCCCTTGGCAGTCGAATCCATGTCTGTTTGGATGCCGACAGCTCTGAGGTAAGGAGTTCTTATGGCAACAGCACCGCCAGTAGAGGAATTTCTTGAACCCTTGTTCTGGTAGATAGAGAAAATACCCATAACAGTACACCTCGAACCAGGGACAACTCGATTTGTAAGATAACGGTCGGCAGATATAAGAACGTGCCGTGGGAGTTCTCCGACGGGGACCTGGTCAGGAGCCTCCTGTAGCTTAATGATCTGTTGGTCGACGAATTTGGACTTCTCGTGAATGACAAAGTAAGGGTCTAGAGGACATTTCTCGGATGTGTCATTTGCAGTGCGTTGGCGACCACACTGCCGTGGGAGAGTAACGCCAGTGAACCCGCCAAAGACGGGAATGACCTGGGTGTGCAGGCAATTACGGCACTGGATCTGCAGCTCCGTAGCTTTAGAAGACATGACGGAAGCTCCAATCACGATACCAGGTACTCTAACAAGGCGTGCGATGGTTTCCGAGTCAAGGTTTCGGATCGAGACATCTTCGGCGGTGGAGTGGAGAAGAAGCTGGTGTTCGGGGATGACCACGTTCTGGTCGTGGGGGAAGACGATACGGCGGGTACATTTCCTCAGAGCTGCTTCAAACTACGACAATTAGGCATGTTAGTTTATATATTACCCTGAATTATCCCTTCATATGCGGCATACCAAAGGAATAATCTCAGCCGGCTCTGTCACGAGACGGTGGGCCAATTCCTCGTTATATTTGATCAGGTCTGTGATATTGATGTCACAGAAATATTTTTGCAGCAACGCATTTTCGCGCAATTGATCTCTGAAGCTCCAGTCAGCATGAAATATACCGAATTATGTCGACACGGCACGATCTACACACCTGTAAACGAAGATGTTGTCGTGTCGGAACTGCAGGATGAAGTTGATGAGCTGCTCTTGTAATTGGAGTCGGGTGTCTTCGTTAGGCCCAGCATTGTTCTGGAAGACGGAGACGGAATAGACAGATTGGCGATCCATCGTGGTAAGGATGGGATATTGCGAATCTCGAGCTCAATGGGTTTGGTGGAGGATTGGCCCTTGAGGACGTTGAGTGTAGGTAGGTAAGTCGGGTATCGAGGGGTTGTTTGTTACTAGAGAGACAAGATTATGAGGCGGGACGAGACGGGACGGCAAACGCGAAATCGACACGCGCCAACCAGTGAGCGCGTTAAGAGCCTGCAGATAGCCCTAAACTCAATTTAGCGCTATACCTAGGTACTAAGGTACCTGACCACTTGCTGTTCTCCACTGGAGTTGTGGCTGTTTCATGTCACGTGGATCCTTATGCGCCCGGGCATTAAATCACCGGAATATGGATGATCCCTTTTAATCCGTACTAGTACCCACATGGATACAGCTGGAGACGGGACCTGACCTCAATGGACGAGACGCTGAGGTCCACTAAGGTCTAGGTAGGTTAGCGGGTTCCATTCGGTACCTAGTGTACGTACCTACTTACGTTTACCATGTCATGGTGTTAATACATACATAAGCAGCAGAACCTGTCAACTTGAAATACATATGACTAGTATGCACACTAGGTACTTACAATGTAGTGTAAATGCTACTAACTTACCTACATCAATACACACTAACTAAATCCTTAGGACTTGAAAGCTCCCTAACCACCATCCCCTTCTTACGAGATTCTCCAGACACACGAATTCGGTAACGAGTATCATATCGACTAACCTACCTACCTAGTTACCGACCTATATGTACCAACCCAGATAATTCTGGCCTTGTCGTTGTCCTATTGCCCGTGTTTCTTTTAAAATACCAACCCGCGAGATATTGTGAAGCTGTACTTCTTATAACTCTTCCTTGCTCCGTCAGCCGAATTGTCCTCACCCGCCGACACGTTCATCATCCATCACCCATCGCTGGCGTCCTGGACTGTCAGTTGCCTTTCACACAGCTATGATTTCCCGGTAGCCCACTTGCGAGCTCTTTCCGACAAGCCCTCCCAGGGCACCACCACCACCATCATCATGTTCTCCAATCCCGCAGCTCGCAAGTCCGTCGACAGCCTGTCTCCTTGGTCTCCAACCTCCCAGAACGAATTCCCATTCCACCGACGGGGCTCCGTATCGTCGCACTCGAAAATCCGACGGGGGTCGACCGCGAGCTCCATACATTCCATTGGTGGTCAGCTTGATACCTCCTCGAGCAGCTGGTCTCAGGCAGTCTACGAGACGGGACAAAATGCGATATCTACATTGCTTCAGCCGCCCATTGTGCGAACCGGCTTGCTCCCACACACATCCGCTCCCGCCTCCAGCGCACACAAGCCGCCGACTGCGAGGGATATACCACCGGTCACCTTAACTAACATTCCACGCATCGATGTCGCCGAATTCACACCTTACCTCACCCAAGTCGGGGCACTCTATGAACAGTTGAGGCGCGTAAAGGAGAGCGATGACGACGTTAGTGACCAAATATTTCGACGAGAGAGCAAAGCCGAAAGTCTCTCGGGATTCGGAGATGATAGTCATCTCAGACCTAGTAGTCGACCTGGAAGTTCGCGCAGAGTAACCTCCCCCGCCGCTAGGTCCATATCGCCTATTGATTCCCCTTCTTCGATACGTCCAATGCGCAGGAGATCGAGTTCCGGGTACAGTCGGAGGACCGCCCAGGGGCCTCCGCCCCTATCGACAATTCCCAACGTGTACTTCGACGACGATTTCCACCTCGAGAATCCCCGGACCTTTGATGTAGTTAGCGAGCGCTCAGAAGTTATACGACCGGCGGGTGGTTCGGTGGAAGAGAAGAATGCGGCTAATGGGAATGCGCCGGCGCCGCGCAAGGCTCTCGCTACCAACGCAATATTGCAAGAGAAGTTGTCGTGGTATATGGACACTATCGAGATGCATCTGATATCATCTATTTCCACAGCATCGACGACCTTCTTTACCGCATTGGGGGCCCTAAGGGAACTACATTCAGAAGCTGCCGACTCCGTTGATAGAATCAAGACATTGCGCAAAGAACTGGAAGCATTGGACCGGGAGATCGCAACCAGTGGCCTAGATATTGTGCAAAAACAACGGCGGCGCGAAAACCTACAGCAACTAAGTGATGCCGTGAGACAGTTGAAAGAAATTGTCGAATCTGTCGCAGTGTGCGAAAATCTAGTGGATTCTGGGGAACTCGAAAAGGCACTGAAGAGCATCGACGCCTTGGAGAACTTGATCGCCGGCACCAGACCATTAGCTCTAAACAAGAATGGATCCCGAAGTCCCCAGCTACGGGATCTGAGAGATGCCGTTGCTCTTAAAGGGGTCAGGGACGACATTTCTGCTTTGCGATTCCGCATAGGCAAAGCATTTGAGTCACGGCTCATCGAAGTCTTATTAGATGACTTACGGCGACATGTCGAGACAGTTTCGCCCCAAGAGGTGCTTCTTAGGTGGAGCAGCTCGTCGATGCGAGCTCGTGGTGGGAATCTCAAAGAGTCATCAACCTTTCCTACTTATCTGACCACAACCGAGGATCTTCGGTCGCAGCTCATGCCTATAATAGTTGGGCTGCACCGATCTAAGCATATCACAATTGCCGTAGCGTCATATCGTGAGATCGTCTTGCGGGAGGTGAGAAACCTAGTCAAGCGGCCGCTTCCCACCTCCAATGATGATGACAACGAGTCCATGATGTCTGCGTCTACTATTAGCTCGAAGCACATGACACAACAGGAGAAATCTTCCATACTAGCTCGCAATATTCGCGCGCTTGATGAAGGAGATGCCGAGGCTCTATTCACCAAGATATATACTAGTGTAACAGAAACATTGCGAAGACTGAGCACGCAAGTGAAGGTGCTTTTTGATGTTGCCAGCTCTATGGGAGAGGCGCCAACTCCTACCTCGGGCTTGCGCTCGCCGCCGCCCATAAAATCACCCCCCCTCAATAGCGCCAACAGAGATGTCCAAGAGGATATCCATATAGCTATGGATATGGCAAACCTGCTTGGCCAGGCAGTTGATATTTCCCACGAGAAGATTGTGAAAATATTACGTGTTCGGTCAGACCAGAGCACACACCTGCCTCTGGTCTGGTTCTTGAGGTACTTCACCCTTAACTTCCACTTCGCAAACGAGTGCGAAACGATATCCGGGCGTAGTGGAACGTCGTTGAAAACTGTTGTCAATGCCCACATCAAAGATTTCATTCAGCTACACGGTGATGCAGAGAAACAAAAGCTTGCCCAGGGGATGGAATCGGATCAGTGGAGTGCCAAAGATTTTACCGAAAGGGACAATGTCCTGTTGAACCGTATTCTAGAAAGCAGCACAAAGGACAATGCTGCGTGGTCAGAGGGGAGCAAGATTTGGATGTCATTCGAAGAAGCGGCGAGCGAAAACCAAGAACCGGTGTCCAATGGGCGGCCAAGAGCCGAATCCAATGGAACGATCAAGGAGAAGACCCGAAGCGCGATGATCGATTCCGAACCTTTCATACTCCCCAACTCGGCGATCCTCTGCCTAGAGGGTATGTCGCATTTCCTGCATCTCATATCCGGCATTCCCTCCATGGCCTCCGACATCTCGAGCTCCCTTATCGCTTACCTGCAGCTCTTCAACTCTCGCTGCACGCAGCTTATCCTCGGCGCTGGCGCGACCCGCTCGGCCGGACTCAAGAACATCACCACGCGGCACCTGGCGCTTGCGTCTCAGGCACTTGCCTTCATCGCCACGCTGATCCCGCACGTGCGCGAGTTCGTGCGGCGCCACGCAGGCTCGGGGCCGAATGTGAACAACGTGGCGGTGGCGGGCCTCATGGGCGAGTTCGACAAGGTCAAGCGGCTGTTCCAAGAGCACCAGAACAACATCTACGACAAGTTAGTGGAGATCATGAGCGGACGGGCGGCGGCGCACGCCAAGAGCATGAAGAGCCTCGACTGGAACAAGGACCAGGACCAGGACGGCGCCGCCAAGGTCAACGTCTACATGGAGACCCTCGTCAAGGAGACGGTCACGCTGCACCGCGTGCTCACGAAACACCTGCCCGAGGGTACGGTCCGGCTCATCATGACGCCCGTGTTCGACAGCTACAAGTCGCAGCTCGGGGCAGCGCTAGAAGGGCTCAAGGTGAAGAGCGAGGGCGCGGTTACACGGTAAGGGTTTTTTTATACCTTTTTTTTTTCACTTTCACATACACACATCGCGGTTGTTCTCTGTCAATCGTTACATATATATGTATTTTTTTTTTCACATTTATAGGCTCTAAGCTAATTACTCGACCAAACAGGATGGAGTCGGATATCGAATATCTTATCAACCGGCTAAGCAAGATCGATGGGTTCGGCGACACGGGTGAGCAGTTGTCGAACATCGTCAAGGGGAAAAAGCCAAAGCCTAGTGCGGCGGCGAAGGACAGCGGCAGCGGTAGTGGAACGGGTAGTGCCAGGAGCAGTAATGAGGATAGTGGCGGCAGTGGCGGCAGCGGCGGCAGCGGAGGCAGCGGGGGCGATGATAATAATAGTGACGATCCTAAGAAGTCGAACGGGGATGACGCAGATAAAAGTACGACGATGGCGGATGGTGGGGAAGAGTAGTTTAAGAGGGGAAAAGAAAAATGAAATGAAATGAGAAGCTGTAAAAAAAGGGGAAGGGGGGCAACCTTACATTCATGAGCGGGAGGAAGGGATGTTCTAAATTACGATTTTATTTTATATCTGTTTTTTCGTTTGGAGTTCTACTTTTTTTTCAATGATTTGCAGTTGCAAATGCCAATGTCCATGTGTGGTGTTTGTTATCTTGGGGGGTTTTTTTTCTGGAGGAGGGGGGGTTTGGTCTCATGTGCATAGATACCTAAACCTACCTATCTTTTTGAATATTGGATGAGAGCGGTTGCAGAGAGGAGAGCAGAGCAGACAACGAGGCGTTTATTCATGAGTACCCCTGGAAGAAGACGGGGGATATCTTCTTTCTTTTTTTTTTCTTTTTTTTTTTTTGGAGTTCTTGTCCCTATGTCGATTTTGCTGCGACGGTATCAGGCTTGGCTGAGCTGGACTGAGCTGGACTGAGCTGGACTGAGCTGGACTAAGCTGGATTGTGGACTGCTTGTTTGTGATGGCCGGGGATTGTGTGTGTATATGTGTGTATATATCAATGATATATCATGAGCGGCTGGGCTTGGTGGGTAGCTTGGTAGAATGTGACGATATTGCGTGTACCTTTTTTTTTTTTATTCAATGGTTCTCGGGACGGGACCCGGGGAAGATATATATATGGCTGTAAGAAGATATTCACATTTATATTTCCAGTCGCGTTCCGTCAGTGTGCTTCTCGTTTACAGCCCTGGGCTATCAGGGTATCGAAGACAGTTCATGCGGTTTTGTTTTGTAAGTAGGAGAGGGAGGGAAGGAAAGTCGGCGTATATCATACCCGCTTGGCCTAAGATTACTTACCGTCTCTCGTCGGGCTTTTTCTCGCTGGAGCGGATAACTACATCGCATTGTATAAACGTCATAGAAAGATATACATCATACACGATATAGATTAAGAGACTCGATAATGTTTGAATAGACAGATACTCGGGTAACGAGCGTCAATGCTATTAGCTTGATTGGGTTGTCTATCCGATGTTCCCTCCCTTTCCCCCTTCCCCCTTGCTTTCTTTTTCTAGATTCTTTTTTGTTTCTCTTCTAAAACCACTTGTCGGGTACGCGTAAACTTTTTTTTTTCAACATGGGAAGCATCTCTTTCGGCTTATCCGTCAGGTCATCTGTGCTGCTAGGATGAATACTTTACTGCAAGTTGAAAACGAGTAAAATCTACATGCACCACCCCTGGGCAGCCTTGAAAGCGGCGTGATACATAAATACATAGTACATCACATATGTACCTAAGGTAGACTAACTATGTAGCTATTTGCCTCGTACATCTTTATCGGAATTACGGCGGGAGATAACTTGAAAACATGTTTCAGACCCCTTTATATTGACAGCCTTCGTAGGTTTTCTTTTCGTCGGGCTTTTTGCCTCCCTACGTCAAGTTAGAATAAAGCAATATCTTTACCAAGTTCCAACCACATCCCCCCCCGAATATGTGTTACCGTGTTAGAACCTTACGCGCTCGCCGGATCCGGGTTCTTGGCCCCCTAACGTCATAGCAATTGGCAAAGTTGAAGTGCATACTCGTATGCGGTAGCAGCATGTTTAGGTATACGAACCTGTGCTACGGCGATTTACTCATGTAGGATCCCGCACGTACAAAACGAAGCCTTATTGTAGCACTTGTTAGCAGGCTGAGGGCGGGCAAACTCCTGGATTAGGCCAAATATGGTCGGGCGTGTCAGCCGGTCTGTTTAACATGTCTTTCATGAGGATTGCATTCTTAATAGGAGCCTCGACAACTCGATCATGTAAAAGCTGGCTAAAGAAACAACTATACGCAAGATGTGGAAAAGGGGGGGAGTCGACTAAGCTAGGTTAGAGCGAGGGAGCCGTGAGGTAAGCTTTATCCATGTATGGGTCGTACATGCAACACTTGCACTCCTCACATCAATGTCTCAGCTCCTCGTAGAGACCTGAGTAACCTACATCGTAAAGTAAGCCATGTGTATGCATTTGGCCATGCATACCTCGGCCACTGTCGGGTCATCTTACGCATCGTTTCTTTTTTTTCCTTTTACCCTTCGCCGACTTGTACCACCTGGGTCGTTGCCAACGGGGGCGTTGAGTTTTACGAAGGTCACCACAGAGAAGACGGAGAGCAGAAGCAAACCACCAACGCGTGTGTCCCACAGACGGGAAAAATAGGTGAGACATGATTACATGTGAGTACATGTCTCTAATTCGCACCAGGGAGTTCGTGAGGCTGTATGTTATTTTGTAGACTAGGTACCTACACTACGTGGCAAGGTGACAAAGGCATTCTCGTGATGGGAACCCCTCGAGAGCCGGCCACAAGGTGAAATCGGCCGAACCCTAACCCTTGCGGAAACCTTTCTTTCTGTCTTTTTACCTCCCCTCAACGTATCTCACATCCTAGCCTAACTTGAAGATGTTTGATAATATTGGTTTCCCAAAGCTCACCGCCTAGGTAGGTATGTATACCATGGTAATTCTGTGAAAGAGGTTCACAACAACCTCTTCCTTGGACATGATACCACAATTTGAACTACCTAACTTTTACCTACATATGCAACTCGCCAACGGCCGTAAGTGTACTCCCAAGCGGTAGGGCTGCTATATTCCCCATGCTGGAATCAATATATTATAATATTCTTCAAGCACTTCAAATGTATTAGATTGGACAAGCTGACAGGGTGCAGTATGTACCTTAGGTTAGGTACTTATAGGGGTCTGCGTGCTAGAGCCAAAGAATAGGCAGATCTGCGCTGCGGTCCAATTCTCCGAGGGAACCACCAAGCGCGAATACGGCGTAGTGAAGTCGCATTTTTCTCTACCAGACACCCGGCAAAACACGTTGCGATCGACAGGAGGAATAATAATAAAAAGACGAAAAGGCTTGGCTCTCCTAGGAATTTGGAGCCCCCCCCCTTTTAATCGTTAAAATGTTTATTTGAACCACCGCCGGTCTTGGCAGGATGGAAATGGCTTCACTGACATGGAAGACTATAGTCTTGAAGTGGTGAGACTCGGTCAAAGGTGTGGATGTTTCTCAAAGCCATAGGTGGGAAGTCAATGTAAAAGATTTCCCGGGCATGTAAGTGCTGGGCAGCTTGACGGGACGATCAGGCTCGGATTTGCATTTTCATGTAACCTAGCTTAGATGGCGTGCATGCATCTGCTGAGTTCGAACCATGTGATGATACTGGTCCTTTATATATATTGATGGCAGAAACGAGCGCGGAGGTCCAGGTGGTAAGGTGCATCGCTGCTGGCAGGAACCCCGACGCTCCTCAGCCGCATCTCTTCCCGAACTAAGGGGCCACAATCTTCTTCAATGAGTATACCACTCCCGACTCGCTGATAGCAAGGAGGTGGGTATTAGCAGGGCGTTCCTGATCGATGCTGAAGACGCCCAGTGTGTTGCAGAACGAGGAGATGCGGTCCTCGTCAATTCTTCTCTGGGAAAAGTAAAAGCAGTAAGACTGACGCTTGACTAGATCTTGGTCGTTATCCCCTCTACTTCTGAAGAAAGTAGGTACTGCGAGGGATTTTTCGTCGTATTATCGCAGGGGTGGTTTTCGGAATGGAGAATGAGGTAACCCTATGGCAACTTGATAGAGAATAAAATCCTTTGTCTCCTTGAAAGGCACAACAAATGCCATCAAGATGTATGACTACAAATAGGTACTTACCTACCTACTTTAGACAGAATTTGGGTATGTAGCGGGCTCTTTTCTAACATAAATTCTATCTTGAGCAGAGCAAAGTCGATGCAGCGGCAATAATAAGGGTAGCATATCATCGAATATCAGACCTAGGTACCCTTGATTAGAAACTGGTCGAAAGGCTGCTCAAGCTGTGTTCAACTGGTTGAGCGCTTGTCTTTCAACTCTATAAGTACAAAGCTAGATGCAATATTACGCGGGCTTAGTGTTACTTATTTAGCGATATCCGTCGCATTATTCCCGTAAAAAATATAACTGCTATTAACGAATATAAATAAGTATTGATTTAAGGTAAAACAGTACCTACTGCAGTGCAACCACAGGGTCAAGGTTAGGGATAGGGTTAAGTTATCCTGTAGATAAATATGTATACACTAGAGCAAGTTGATCAATATTGACTTTGATACATTTAACTAATAACGTGGAAACCAAACCCATAAATCTCCATGGCTCCAGTTTAAGCATAAAATGTTTAACTCTATGTAAATAAACATTGTATTATTTATAACACCTGCAGCAGCAGAAATACAGTACACTAGATGGGATGAACACGTCAAGGTGGAATGGGACCGAGAGACAAGGTAAGAACCCACTAACTTAACTTATAGTTATCTGTTACGATGTGCAACATGTAACAGGCCAACATGTTACATCAATGGAGCAATAAGTAGTATGTAACACCTCGGGATTTGCACACTACCTACCTAGGAATGCTGATAAACTCGATATTTCCTCTTGTCCACGTCATATAATAAACTGGACTCTACACTATTGGCATAGCGTATGGTTGTGGGTTGATGACGGGAATCTCCTTGGGTTTAGTTGTGTACGGGCACTACCAGACATCCTACATAACTTAGCTTATAACAGAGAGTTCACTAAAATTGAGACGAAGACAACTCATTCGATCACGGAATCTGGGGGAGGACCACCTTAAACATCTTCCTCCTCCTCCACATCTACATGTTAGTGTACACTAGGTATTTCTCTCTCTTCCCCCCCTTTCGCGCGGGCGCGCGCGTCTGCGCTTGCATGAACAACGGGGTCTCCGTGTAATGAGGTTTTGTCTACGTGTACATACATATGTCAATATCAATAAGCTGTGTTATGTTATTAATGGTCCCCATTCCGAACCCGACACCACTGCATAAACCACAATTTAAAGTAGGTAAGTATCCCCCCAGTTACCTAGCAATTAACAAAAAAAAAAAATCCACTCTGCTGCATAAGTAATGTACTACGATACCGACATTCTTTTTCCGTTTACCGCGACGGAACTCGAAAACTCACCTTACCTACCTACCTCAAACATCCATACCTATACTACCGTGCCACCAATTATTTCAAGCCGTAGGTAGGTAGGTAATCTCAGATAACCTCTCTCCCTCCCCCCCTTTCTCATTCCAGAAGTTCGCGACTTGCCAGCAGCATACGTAACCAACCACCACACACACACACACACACACACCCAGAATCCCCCATACCAACTCATTCTAGACTAGGTAGGTCAACCAATTCCTCCTCTGCTCCCTTTCTTTCTTGCCTGCCTACACGAACGAAACCTGAAACCGTAGCGTCTACCACCGTCCCCGGGCGCCTCGCCTCGCCTCGCCCAGCGCAAGTATGTAAGACACACTACCTACCTACCAACCTACCTAAATAGAGCGCTTAAAAAGAAAAAGGGCCACGCAATTCCCACTAGGTATTACACTACACTATAATAAACGGCGAGAGTGGGTATAGTGGGGTAGGGGGAGGAATGGGGCGGGGCCTTTTTTTTACACCACCTACCTATACTACCTAGGTAGGTATATACTACACTACGCTAGTGTATATAGCAAGAGCAAGGGTCTGGTCCACTCCAAGGGGGTTTTGTTTCGAGACAGAACCGAACCAAAAGACAACAGTAAACGATTTATTTTATTTATTTTTTATTTATTTTTTATTTTTTAATAATTTCATCGTCTAAAGCTACTCTACATAACATACACTAACTAAACCTGTGTAATATGTAAGCTGACCTGAGCACACAACAATACACTAGTGTAAACGCCAGCATAATAAGGAATAGGCAAAAAGGAGGACATGTGAAAACGTAGAAAAAAAAAGAACCCCCCTGAATCCTAGACTTTATCCTACACTACCTAGGTACACTAATTCTCCCGCATCGTACCGCATCTACCTGCATCTGCATCTATTGACACTACATTGATTGCACAAGAGGGGGGTTAAGTTCTACTAATTACTTACTTACATGAGGGCTTTCATGTTAGGTAGGAACCCGCCATTTGACAACCTACACGGAAGAAATCTGCCCCGAATTCTCGCAATACTTACTTAACCTACATTGAACAGAGATAACTTCTTGAAGGAATCCCGCTTGACGAATCGCTTAGGTTAGTCGTGTTACGCAGGATGGTAACATTTTAAAACACATGACGACAAGACTTATATTATTTACTCTAAACTTTTTATTTCAAATCACCAATACTAAGTACTAGTATATGGAAGAGACAGCCACAATATCGTAACAAAAAAACGGGTATATTTTTTCCGCTCCCTCGAGAGCTGTTCTCCTTCCGACTTGTCTTGTCGGAATTCAACCTAATATGTTAGGGTATTTTTTTCTCATAAACGTATATACATAGAACAGTAAAAGCCGCGGAAGAATTTTGGGAGTGCTCAGAACATCTGAAAGCTAATGAATGTCGAGAAAGATATTGTGTATCCCGTGTGCTAGCAAGTCCGCACGAGTTGGGTGAAGGAGGGCCGGCGCGAGAGATGGATGTCTAAAGACGTGGCGCAAGCTCGCCCTCCCCCGAAAAGGGCGTAATGTAGCCCAGTATGCCTCCCAGCCCAGATACACATATTTGATGAAAAACGATAGGTGGAATATGAAAACCACCCTACTCCAGGCCCTGTCGTTTAGCGTTACTCCGCGTAACACCTTTTTTTCTTTTGATTTCCGCCTACCCAAGTGTACGCCCTTTGTTCATCCAAGTAACCAAACCTCCCATGGAGGATGAATTGCAATGCCTTCGCCGTGTAATGATGTATGGAGGAGAGAGAGAAGAGTAGAAGTGAAGAGGCTCGGGGGTATCTCGAAAATGCTGTCCATTGTAGGCGCTCAGCGCGTAAAGTACGTCACCAGAAGCGAATTGTTTTGTGGCTTTCTTAATAAGCCTTAAAACTTGCCGAGGACATAGTTACGAGGCACCCGCTGGCCCTCAACATCTCGCGAGGCCACGTTGCTAGGGGTGCCTAGAGTGATGATGATGTCTGTCTCCTTGGTCGTCACCGTCTGGACGTCTTCGGGATGATAGTAAGCTGTGTCGCATGGGAAGACCTCGCAGCCAGACACAGAGGATTTGGGGGCGGCGTCCATCTGTGTAGCGGGGAACATCTGCTTCACACCGACGTGATCATTGGGATTGACAATAGCTGATACATCGAAGTATGTCAGGTCGTTCCAGCCTTGGAAGGTAACCCTGTAGATATGTAAGTATAAGTTCAGGTTTAGGTTCCAGTACGGAATACTTACTCAGCCAGCATGCCAACAGTATCCTGAGCGCCTTGGCTCACGGAGTAGGCATTTCCGATCCAAGAAGCCGGGATGTTGACCGTCACCTGGTTGTGACCCGAAACATCGACTGAGCCAACGGCTTCGTGTCCTTCGCTGGGGGTGAAGACGATGTGACGCGGAGTATCATCTTGATTGACGAAGGTCATCGTGTTGGCGCTGACAGTGGCTGCGGCGGCAGCTAGGGCAGCGAGTTGGGCGAGGAAGTGCATTGTGGTGGTTGATATATGTTGGTATATATGTGGACGTAGGTATATAAAGGACTGTGGGATATATCCAAATGAGATGGGGTTAAAGTTGTGATGTTCACGTATATAAATATTGCTGGGCTGTAGAAGCAAGTCTGTGAATCTGATCAAAAGACTGTACAATATGGCGAACTAGTAGGCAATGTACCGTGATGAAGGAGTGAATCACGGGTTGTAAAGGAAGGTATAGTAGCCACAAGAGCTTGGGAATGTAAATCCAGAATCCGATGTTGGTTTAAGAGAGGGAACGGGGGTAAGGAAGGCCAGAGCGGTATGTGGCATGAGGCCTTTTTATAAGTCCGGACAGACAAAGACTGCTGGCGCTGGACTCTACCGTACCCCGTTTTGTTCCTGTCCACCAATGGTATCGTATAGGAATAGGAGGCATGCTGAATATGCCCATAACTGGCAGCAAAGAATCTTAGAGCTGCGGGTCAGAATATTTCCTGGCCCAATCCCCTGATGCTGCGGATGCAGCAGGGGGGGGATTGAGTTGAGGTCAAAACTGAAAGAATCGATTGGCTGCAGGTGAGAATAACCTGCCCCTGGTTCCTGAATCAGGGCAGCAGCCCAAAGCGCGCCCACCTGGCAAGACGGAGGGCGAGTTTCACGCCATCTCCATGGGGCCAGGAGCCTAGCAGCTATGGAAACCAAGAGCTCGGTCAAGGAAACCGACCGTTTGTCCCAAATTACCCACCGACCTGTTCTAGAAGATGTTAGTCTCCGTACCCGAAAACAAAGAACAACAATGTTGTCACGAGTTATAGATGCTTGGCAACAGGTGTGCCTGGGTACACCTTCACACCCTTAATTTTAGGGCTGATGATAGGCGGGAAGTACGCAAGGAACAAGTTAGCGTCCCGGGCAGATCTAGACGGGAGGAGAGAATAATGGAATGGCCGGGAATGACAAAGACTGGGCGCCCTAACAAAAGAAAAGAAGGATGGAAGAGCTTTTCGCTGCATGCTACTAGGTTACTACTTACGCTAGAACACACGATTCTCCAATCCGATTGGGCTGGTACCTGGCATCGGCTCAAGTGGTGTGGGTATCATGTGGCAATCTCATACATAATTCCTACCTTAGGAGCTGGGCCCGACAAATAGAAATACCCAGAAAAAGAAAACCAACGTCGAGCCATCTTGGTAGATATGTCTCCGAGGGATATTACTCACCTGCTTACCTGCACTACACCTACATACTCAACGAAAATATACTCCTCACCCCCTCTCCTTACCTCCCCTCCCCGCAGCTGGATATAGTGTAGGTAATCTGTGGGCGTCGGCTGAACTGCTGTGATCAGTGACCTTGCCGAAGATTACCGACACGTGGAGCCAGTTGATCGAAGTAGAATCTTATCAATCTAGGGTAGGTCGCACCTCGCTGACGAGCTGCTGACCATGATCTTGTCTGTATGCAGTTTGACCAGTAATTATGTTGTTTAACGTGAAGTGATGAGATGGAAAGTCGCAGATTGTAACAATATAGCAACCGGCGTTCCGTGAAAACGTTCATACGTGGCATACTATGAGGAAAATCAAGCCTGACAGGGCTAGGTTACCGGGATTCTAGATAGACTTCCTGTGGCTCTGAAAAACTAGCATGAGTTGCTAGGTTAGAAGGGCCTTTCTACGATGGAGCGCCCCGATGGTTTTTTCTTTCTTTCTTTCTTTTTTGTGTGTCGGATGAGATGCCGCCATGCATGTGACATGACTTGCGTTACTTGCTTTTCGACCATACGCTGTCTGCATGCATCGACTATTACATTACAGCTGTTAGTCCGGTGGCGACCACGAAGAATTTTTTTCATGACGAGAGGAGGCCTGAAAAGAGAGAAAAAAAAAAAAAAAAAAACCTTGTTTCCTCTGCTATAGTCGATAGTTGATTAGCGCTGACAGGTCAAGCAGGTCGAGGTTGGAAGTTGTATGTAGTGTAGTGTAGTCAAAACCGTCGGCGACAACGGTTAAAACGTGTGAGAAAAAAAGGTAACTGAGTGGGCCTCAAGTTACCGGAAGAGGGGCCGTTCACTGACAGCATATAAATTAGTGTTCGTATAACCAGTCGGATCTGCGGAAAAAAAAAGGCACAAATTCAAGACACTTCATAAACACACACAATGATCGTCAGGTACACAGCCCTACCTTGCCTGCCCTTCTAACCCTCACACCGCTAGCTTCGATGCAGGCCCTTCTTGGCAAAAGGACCCTTACCACAAGCTCGGCTGTCAATGGGTAGGGAGTTGGAACAATCGACTAACCTAACGATATCGGATAACCCTCGGCCTCTTAACCGTTGGGAGTTTGGTGCAGCAGAGTCTTCACATGTCCTTACGTCTTCGACGACTTGTCGACTTGTCGTTATTGGCCGCGATTCGATATAGTTGCGAGCGCCACGCCGCATCTTGCTGCAACTTTGAGAAAACCCCTCAAGTCTAGACGCAGTTTGTCATTGTAATCAGGCTCTGTCGGACCGACGTGGCAAGCCCTTTCTTAGTCCCGGCTCCAACGAGATCCTTTCAGCATGTGCACGTCCACTCCGAGTCCTAAAGCGTTGGGCGAGTGAGGAGGCACTTTGTTTCCCAAGGGCTCTTGTTACCAACGTGTCGCCTCGGCGACTAGGCATGAGATGTACCTAGCCCAGCCCACATGTGCTCCATCAGCATTACTGTACCTCTATGAGAAATTGAATGGCCTTGTCTGATGCCCAATGCGGCGTCTTGGCTGTGGCCGCACATGGTCGAGTGTTGAGTGTACCGGTTCATCTCCAAGTAAGGCACAGTGATATAGCTTCATGCGAGAAGGTCGTAGATTGAACGCATGCAGCAGAGTGATAGACTGTAGTATTGACTCCGCTGTCAATTTACAGAGAGTCGCGTTGTCCCCTCTTTCAAAATTGTCACAGACGATTCCGTCACTACCTACACTTGGGTAGGTAGGCAGATAGACAGAGGCAGAGCAGAGGACAGAGAGATCGGCGACGAGGCGCTATTGGCCACCAGCGATGTGCCTTTGCTGTTTGTGACGCATTAAATGGATGTGATTGCCAGTCGTTCTTCGGGGCATTGGGCTTTTCCGTTTGCGCCCGCTTATGCCTGGCGTAGTATCTGGTCGATAACACGTCCTATCCTGCCTTGGGCCGGTCAGGTAGCATTCAAACAGGAGTATGCAAACCAGCTGCTGAGGAGGCTAATAGTAAGTAAGTAGGTAGGTAGGCATACTAACCAAAGGATATGTCTGGAGGCAGGCATGGTATGGTCTGAGTAAGAACCACAGGTCTCGCTCAGATTCCAGTCTCATTTGGTGGACCTTTCTCTTCGTAGATCTCCGACTTTGCCTCTCCGGTTGAAGAGTGAGGTAAGATAGGTAGGTTAGTAGCTTTTTAAACGTCTCGAGGAACGAAATAACGAAACGCGATGGACTCCTGGTAGTGTCGGTATCCTGTGTCTGATGAGTTTCTGTTAGGTTAGAAGCTGGCTGGCTGGCTGGCTGTATACTAGCCAAGCATCAGACTGGACCAGACTAGGTTAAGAGACTGGAGGTATTGAAGAATTCACAGGGTTGCGGAGGAGAAATCAAGTCAAGGGTTTGGTGTTAGTATTTGGGGTTGGGTTCGCTGGCTTATTGGGCACCCGTGTCTACATAATCGGGGACCAATTGCCTTATCGTAACCTTAAGGGGGTGGAGAATGCCTACCTTACTAAGGTTCTGCCTTTCCATCCTCCTCGATCTACATATTCCATTCTAGAACTCTGACAAACAGGATGTCGTCACCCTTTTTAGCAGGTAGCCAATACCAGGTGGGCGATTCGAACAACTTACTTACTTTAGTACATACTTAAAGTGCCTAGGTTATCTACATATGTACTAAGTACTCTATAATAGCAGTCGGAGGATTTAAGGTTGCGTCCCGAGACTCGCATTGAAACACCGGCGTCGTTCCCCAAAAACTTAAAATGTCCAAGACAGCAGCAACAACCTTGGAACTACACTAACTTAACCTAGTTGCCGTGCTACTAACCTACAATTATGCCAGTGTAAAATGGTATATCAATACTGCGAATAATCTCACCTTGAGTAGAGTGTTATGAAGAAGTGCTTGATACGCTGACGGCCTATGTTTGGACTCGTCTTTTTCATATTGATACTTATAATGGTTGAACAATTAACCTGTCGCACGGATGAGTTGTATGGGAAGAAGTAAAACTACAACAAATATTATTACGTCAGCGCTACACACCACTACAAGTGCTACCTCAGATGGTCTGTGCACCCTGACTAGATTAGGTGGTCTTCTTACTTTCACACCAGTAGTTAAATCTTCGGTAGGTAGATGGCTAGTCGTGCGCTAAGAGCTTGGCTGTACGTGGGCCGTCAGGATGGCACGGACCAGGTAACAAACTGGGGTCTGGTACTTTCATATACCTACATACAGCACTTTTACTGCACTTTTACTGCACTTTAATTTTATAATAAGTTAATGGTTAGTAGTTAGTGGTTAAAGTTAGTGGTTAAGGTTAGTGGTTAAGGTTAGTGGTTAAGTGTTAAGGTTAGTAGTTAAGTGGCTAAAGGTAGGGTTAAAGCTAGGGTTTAAGTTAACACTGGTTTTTTTTTTTTTAATAATGTAACTGCTATATTATAGTAAAAAGGTCGCTGTATAATAAGTACTGCGATGTACCTTGCTTGGACCAGGTACCTGTCCGTATTAGGAAGTGTTCTGAAAATTCATTTTTATTGGCTCAAGTCGGCTCCACGTACAGCCAAGCCATTAGCGCACGACTAGCCATCTACATGCCCTTAAATCTTCTAGATTTATTACACACACATTCTAGCTAGATAGCACTGCTGGAAATAGATTCCTTTATATCTGTTTATTGTGCCCTCTGGATTTGTGTGTCTCCGAGCCGGCTTCTACAGCCGCTATAAATACTCTTATCGATATTTGGGATACACCCGAGTATCGGCATCAAATCATGACTATTTGTCGAGAGAGTCACGAGTGCCTAGGCACGCTATCACTAATCCAAAGCATTTAGGTTACCCATATATCTTAAATTTAGGTACAGTAAACTCCCTCTATAACGATACCCTAAATCACGGAAAATTTATCGTTATAATAAGAGTATCGTCATAGAAAAAGTAGAATACGCACGGAACAAGTCTTTTCCGGGGTTTTTCGAAATTTGCCCTATAATTTACTAAAAATAACGCTATTAGCCCCATAAAAATACATTTCTTATAACGATATATATAAGCAAAGTCAGAAAAAATTAACGATATATAAGTCTATCGAGGATTATCGTTATACTCATATAAATTTCGCAGTGTACTGCGAAAAGTATCGTTATATTAAGGTATCGTTATGTGATGTGATCGTTATAGAGGGAGTTTACTGTAGTATATAATGAGTGCGAGGCTCCACTGAAAAGGACTGTATAGGTAGAGTATCCTTTAGGATTCTTCGAGGATGTGTGTCGTGTACCTCGTGTACGGGTACAAATAACCACGTTTGGTCTCTAATATTATATATCGTCTTGCTGAAGCCAATATTGGTGTCCATGTCCACACGTCTTCGTTTCTTTTTGAATAGGTCTAAAGGTGGCGAGAATCTCCAAACGATGCCTCTGACTTACAACTTTCTAAGCTTCCGAGCTACATAATTTATTACACACAATGTCTCAATACGTAAACCTCGAGTTTCTAGGCATTCATTCACATGATATGCAACATTCAGGCATGCCAACAAGATCATTCAAAAGTTACAATAACAAAGCATAATCGTAGTTCCATTACGCGAGCTCTGTGGTATGCTACATCCAATAACGTGCTTCTAGTTGCTGGGGTGCTGTGATCTAAGATGGCGTGTGAGATTGTCCTTTCTCTTAAACCCCTGACCCTTTTCCTTGGTGTACTTGCATCCCTGGTAACAGCAGTACCAAGACGGCGACAGGAATGTGTCCGGATGCTTGTCAGAGCGATGGCGTACGAGGTCTCTCGTGTATTGGAACCTCTTGTCACATATATCACAATGGTGTTCAGGGTCATGCTTTTTGTAGTGTTTGCTAGTAATATCCCTTATTAGCACTGGCAGCCCCTATCGTACTTGTTATGTGTAGCACTTACTTCAATTTATATCTCTTGTCGAAGACCTGATCGCATGTGTTGCACCTGAACTCTGACTGGGTGGATGTAGCGCCGGTGGCTGAGCTCGACGCAACGGGGGACTGCTCGTTTTGTAGTGGTTGTTGAGAGGGTAAAGGATTGCAGATGGTAGATGATTCCACGATACTAGGCTGTAGTTCCTCCAGCAAGTGTCCATCCTGGCCAGCAGGAGGGTGATGAGTTGAGAACGGGCTCCCATTGTCATCTGGCAGCGGTCCATCGTTTCCGACCAGAAGCCAACTAGGATCAATGAACTCGAATGACCGGCTTTCAAGTAGTAGATTTGTATTTTGTGCTCCAAAAGTTGATTCTGTTGGCCCTTGTGTAGAAATCGGTGTCGACTATAGAAAACAAGAGGGGTGTGGACAATCTGCTGGTATCAAAAGACAGACAAGCTTGTAAGAGGCAGCCTAGTAGTGAGAGAAAGAAAAGGAATGAAGAAGGTCAGGCAAAGAGCGGGTGCGGTTCCACCACCAGGGCCGACCGTGGGAAAAAAAGAGGAAGAAAGAAAAGTCGGAAGAAGTTGCGAGATGAATACTTATATCTCATGGCTATAACTATAGAGGTAGCCTCTTCTCCTTCAGCTCAATGATTGGATATCAGTTTGAGGCGGCGGTCTCGGTTGATAATTATACCCGGTATATGCATATTATGCAGTATCAATGTGCGGCCTCCTATACTCAATACGGTGTATATATTTACCGGAATATGCATTTAGTAGATGGTAGGCCTCAAATCTCCAGTCTTTCCTAATTCGGAAACTTCCCGGCTTCATACGTATGCACGCATGTGTGACAGACATCGATGGTTGGATAGGGACTGTCTCTAACCCCTCATCAGTATTCACTATATCACAAGCAGAATATAAAGGAAATGGGGTAGAAAGAGACGGGGGAAAAGCATATATACCATGACCTACACCATCATTCTCCCAGCAGAGAATCGACAGAAATCTCTACTTGACACAGGCATTCCTCCGTTTTTGATATACAATACTGAGTTTCTTTTTCCTCTCCCAGTCTGAAGTCATCCCAAAATGTCAGTCTTATTCTGTTGTGATTCCATCAAGCCTTACCGACCACAGTATATCAGTCACGAAGGAAAATTCACCACCTTCATGAAATGGGCTTCATACCCAAAGGAGGTTCCACCAAGCGAGGACAAGGTGTCTCTTGACGAGCTGAAGACGCCTTTCGTCATCCAGCTCGTCCGCCAAGTCAACTATGGCTCGCTGGAGAGCAGGCGCTACTTCGCGCACGTCAAAGACCAGGATGAGGACTTCGTCGAGGTCGACGAGGACGCCTTGATCCAGGCCAACTTCCAGAAGTTGAACGCGTAAGTAAACCTACATCACTTCCATGCTTATGCGTTGCTATGATGTAGTTCACGGGAGGCGTTGACAACACACAGCTACAAGAACTTCAAGTGCGAGGGCCACGACAAATTCTTCGAGGTGAACGTGTACCAGAAGGATCCGCTGAACAAGCACCACTGGAGAATTAACGTTGCCCGCCCCGGCAGCACGATCGACTTGGGAGGGAAATGAAACTACTAGCCTGTGGTCAACGCTATGTGCGGGATCGGAATGATATGTCTCTCTGTGACTTGGATATGGACATGGAAATTAGGTAGTTCATGTGAACAGGGCTTTTTAGAACGGCCATTACAATCTCTTGAAATTTACTACGAATATCACATACCTATATTTGGGTCTTCTCGTTGGGTGAATATATTATTCGTGATATTTTTTTATACTAGCAGTGTATGAAAGCCAGTATTGACGCGCGATATACCCCTAGACTTGCATCACTCATGTTGTATTCATTCCGGCCAAGTATAACTCGTGTCTACGCAAGATACCCTAAGATAATAGCTTCCTTGGTAATATTTTTTTTCTCATTATACATCCTCTCTTTTGTATGACCGAGGTCTCAGGACCGTCATGGGAAGCATCATTAATCGTTATTGATAACGTGATTAGCGTACCTCATAGTTTATTCATTGACCGTCCTAACCTAGACAGGTTATAACTTTGAGTCTCTTATTCCACCAAAATAGATATCGTTGAGGCTTAATACGAAGTGACTAAGAAACCTCATGTTATGCTAGTGGTGCGATTATGGAGAGAGTTCTAGTCTTCGTATCAGCCGCATTCTACTATTTTAGGTAGTATGTTATACGAACATTAGTTTCTTTAACTACCTAGGTACTCAAGTCTTAGGAGGAAACTGATGTTCGGCTTACTAGAGCGCTGCACCCTAGATTAGCACGTTAAAGGTGCCTCTGGTTTAATAGATTCGTGATACAATGCTGTGTGGAGTTGGCGTCAAAAAATCTACATACCAAGCTTAGCCTTTTACTATCTATCCATGTATTTAATAAGCGAGAGGCTTTGGTGTTGCCAAGATTATAGGTCATAGATGGTACTTAACGAGACATAGGCGATTCTTTCTCGACCATCAACTTGTAGGTGTGTAACACCTATATAGTACCTGTTTATACATTGCACATATGTATTAATGCGCCTAAGTTGGTCTAATGTATTGGAAAATCTAGCGTGGAATAAGAAAAAGGGAGGGGGACTTAAAATGTCGAAATACAAATCACTCAACAGAGCCTTGGGTACCTAGGTAGGTAACTTACATGACTCGACTTCGACAACTCAGTAGCCTGTCAGAGAGACAACGTCGCAGTCAGCTCCTCAAATAGGAAAGGGATTCCACCCTCAACCGTTCCTTTCGGCCATTTCTGGCTTGCCAAAAGGGCAGAAGGAGAAAGAAGCAGAAAAATCGATAAATTTGACGGTCCAATCATAAACTGCTGATCTGTCAGGGGTTGTTGTTCGTCGACACTAACGCCTATCAAAGCGCCCCTCCTCCTCCCCCCTTACCCCCGCCTGACGATGGTGGTCTGGCTGGTTACCTCGACTTTCCTATCGCACGATGTTCGATCGAGTTGCAAGGTAACAATACCGTGAGCGAATCCTCCGTAATCGCCAATGAAATAGGTAGGCCGTATATTGTGGCCTCGTATTACCCATCGCCATCTATCGCCCGTGTAAGACGGGCTGCCGAGGTATGAATCACGAAGGTTCTATCTAGGAGTGATATATGTCGCTTGCAACAGAGGTTACCAGGTATTATATCATCTTTTTATCGGATGTAGCGGGAGATGATTGGGCTAAGCCAGAAAACACCGTTCGTGACAGGCCTCATGGCGGCGGCCGTTCTTTTTTCTTGGCCTGGGCGGGTCGCATCGCAACGAGGGTTTTCGTGAGCCGTGTGCGGATTACACACTTATACAGAAGAGGGCTCTTAGCCGACGTTGGAGGATGAACGTCACTGGACAGTGGCGAAGACGGACCTGCCGGCTTCGCCAACCGTGATCCCCAACCACACGATCTCGCTCCGAGCTGAGTGGTTACCTGTGGTTTTCCTGTCTGTCAATCTGTCTCTCTATGTGAGCATCGACATTAGCAACTATAATGTGCATCACGACCCAAAAAAAAGAGCCACTAGACTGCAGACAGTAGGTAAGCTGCGAGCCACCAGCCCTGAGCCCTGTAAGTGCAGGCCGGGCTTTCTCGACGTGAGTTGATGGTTGCTCGTCATTACCCACCACTGCCTACCTAGGTTTTACATAGTCCCTTCTGTCTCTCTGTGAATAAATACTCGGGTAGGGCTGCCGTCTGTCTTCCCTCCTTCTCTTCCTTTCGAACTTCATGCTATTTAATATTCAAGGCTCTCCAGTCGTTGCCGAAGTCAAGGTTCTTTCCAGTCTTAGCCAGCCTCACAATCGTTTCGCAAGCTCAGTCGTTTGGCCCATCAACTTGCTGGAGCATATTCGTATTATCACTCGCTGCCATAATATATACCATCGCACCTTATTATCATGAAGTCGATCCAGCTCCTAGCACCCCTTGTCGGGCTGTTTGCTGCCGCCCAGGCTTGGGACGAGTACACGGTTTGGACTACTGTTGTTACTACCGACTATACCACCTACTGCCCGGTATGTTGAGAACTCGGTCCGAGTTACCTTGATGTGTTCCTTGAAGCAGAGGTGTTTTCTAACATGTTTGCTTCTTAGTCTCCGACTACCTTCGCATGGCATAACGTGACATACACTGCTACGACGGAGACTACCGTCACCATCACGAGTATGAGCCTCGTACCCATCATCGCCGCAGGAGGAATGCTAACTACCCGTCAGACTGCCCTTGCACTGTCACCTACTCACAACCTCCGCCGGTGACCACTACTTCATATCCGACCTATCCAACATACCCAACCGTGGTGCCTCCCCCAGGAACTGCTAGCTCATCGTCCTACTCATCCTATTCGTCCTACTCGTCCTACTCGTCTTACTCATCTTACTCTAACGTGAGCTCGACGGTGATCATCTCGACGCCGCCCGTGTCGACCATCATCTCTGGAACTGTGCCTATTACCACCCCCGGAGTTCCTGGTACGCAAACGGTCCCGACTAACACTCCTGTTGGACCGACTACCACGTCTCCAGTCGTTGTTCCCACTGCTGGGGCCGATAAGGTGGGACCTGTGGGAGCTCTTCTCGTGGCTGGTCTCTTCGCACTCGCTCTATAGGACCAGCTCTTATCGAACTCTGGGGTCATGGTGGGTTGTCGCAGATACCGGCATGGCGAGACGGAGAGGAGGTGAATGCGATTTTGCAGACCACGGGGAGGTAATTGGACCTCCTCCTCTGGTCTTTTTTAGTTGCCTTTTTGAGATTTTTGTTCTGACGATATGTCACATCTTGAGAGTGGGGGAGTATCTACATGACGGTGAAAGAGTTCTATACCCTCATTCGAAACCAAGAAAAAAGAAACGAAAAAACCACTAACAATGGTTCTTGGTTTGTTGCTTATTATGACATATTTGATGGGATCATGTGGGATGAATACGGGAGGCAAGGGAAGGGGGTTTGTTCTTGAAGTGGACAAGCTAATACGAGACATCGACGGATATCTACCATATTCCGGTGGGCACGAGGATACGCATATTAGCTAATGATGGTTAAAGGTCATGACTTTTGGGGGAGGAAAACACACTCCTTTTTTATTTTATATATCCACATACGCACATAAGTACACACGCAAAACATAGCATACCCGGGGATGTGGCGAGTCCAGCCTCACTCACATGTATAGCTAGGCGAAATTAAATCATAATACCTATTCCGCAGCTGAATTCATATCGGGTTATCATGGTCAAACTCCAGTAAACAGTGAAATATTAACAAGAAAAATCTACGCTTTTCCTCCCGTTTATCAAGCCTTGCCTGGGCACGTAAAGTACGATACATATGTAAACTGGGCGTCTCTCCTAAACCAAGGGGTTGGTGGGTGGAAGGGACAGCACAGGGCTAAGCGCCTTGCATTTGTGTGTGGTTGACATACATGCTCGCCTCGAGGACAACAGGAACTAAGCAGGGCGCCTTGCCTCTTTCCCCTCGTCGCCGCAAGGGCTTTGACGTCTTTTTACAGCTATTCTTCTCCCACTTCGCCAAACGCCACGCAGCTCAATAATCTGTTCCTGCGACCTTGTCCCACACACCTCTCTCAAGGGCTTATCACGACACATCGGTGGCGCCACTAACTGCCACCATCCAAAGCCAAAGCCATCCATTGCAATATTTCTTCTACCTAACCCCCCCTTCCCCCCTCCCTCCTTTTCTCTTGGGTTGTATTAGAGGCAGGCAGTCAGAGAAAAGAAAAGCTTTAACGTTGCATGTAGTACCACACGAGGAGTGAGGAATTGAGGGGAAGGTACTGTAGAAAAGGGAAAGAGACGTAGTATAGGTCTACAAGCTGCTGCAGGTTGTGTTGGACAAAGCTGACAGGCTGGGGGGGAGGGGGGTTTCCTAGCTACCCTGTCTAAGGCTAGGATGGGTTGTGGGCGCTCCAGGGTTAGGGATTAGGTAGTAGGAGGTAAGGTAGGGCAGTCTACCTGTATGCTGGGACTCCGGTCACGGTTACAACCGATCTCCATTCCGCCCATCAGGATCTCAACTGTCCGAAAGGGGAAATCGGACATGGGACTTGGGTATCTACTTAAGGTAAGATAGGTTCGAGTGGTTTAGCCTTGTTGATGCTGTGTATATTTCTTTTCGATTCTTTCACGTGTATAAGTTCGGCATATAGTTTTCGTTTTTGTTTGGTGCTCTTCTCCTCTTCATCAGTGCAAGAGAAAACAAATAAACAATATATCCACATTGACCCGGTTCTCGCTGCTTCTATTACACAAATAAGAAGGCAAGCCGGCCGGTTCCTATGCAGTGACCGTTGCAACGTCTTTGTTACCCGGCCCCTGTATTGCATGCGATTAATACATAGCATGCATGGGAATCGTCAGAAGTAGAAGTAAGAAAAATAGAAGTAGAAGTAGAAAGCAACCTAGATAGGGTAGTAAGGTAACCTAAGAATGATGTTTGCGCTGGCGCCAAGAAATCTGGAATAACTCGTATTCCTCTACTCACTACGCCATACTTGCAGCTTTTGTCTTAGAATGAGGGAATGGTCATTGGTAAGAGACACGCTTATATGGGTAGGCAAGGTCGGTAAGGTAGGCTAGCAGAGTAAGAGAGGGGTTATAATAGCCTCATTATAGACACCTACTTTACGCACGTTGAATGTCTCTGGTGATCTTCTCTAGTCTATTGATGTAAGTAAATAATTCGGTTGCTACATAGGAAAGGTAAGGCAGGACAGCTAGGTAGCTTGAAGCTTTGCTGCGCCGGCGCGGGGCAGAGCAGAATAGAGCAAGCAAAGCACGGGAGAAGAAAATCGGCATGGGTAGCGGGGTAGCTCCAGGATGAGAGCTACGGATTACGATAGTAATAAACATCATGAAAACGATGCCATGGAGGTTAGTTACCCAAATAGTTCATGTATAGATGGCCGGGATATAGAGATGAGTAGAAACTAACTAACGACTAGTTACTAGTTACCTGACTAGCAGCTCACCCGAAAGAGGTAGATGAAGAAGATACGCATCGTATGTTCGTGCCAGATGAGGGGCACCGTCTGGGTGGGAAACAAAGCCTTGTATACTAGGTTAGAAGATAAGGGAGCATGTAGGAAACATCCACTTACGATCTATTGGTAAATACCCATACCTTCTACCTTACACTACACACAGGGGTAGGGGGTAGGGGGCAGGGCAGGGGGGTCAGGGGTCGGTCAACTTGTCAGCTACGTCACTTTGTAATCAGACAGAGACGTCCTTTGGAGGTTAGCAACAACGGCGAACGACGCTCGGTCTTAGCTTATCTGACTCTGCATGTAGTATAGCGACCGACCTACTTACCCGAATGGAGTTGAAAGAGAAAACATATGCTCCTAGTAAAGCGGATAAGACGGAGGAGGCCCATGAGGAAAGCTTATCTAGCAAGCCACTGCATACTGTACCCGCTAGGAGTACATTGATATGTAATATAGGTGAGATGACTGTTGCCAAGGGCTCTCCATTGAGCTCGAACATACGAGGGGTTGGTTCCTGGGAGACACTTCTCAAAACGGTTGTTTAACAATAACATTATTATACACCTAGGTTAACAAATCGAGCGAGTTTAATGACCTCTTATTATTTAGCATCACTGTTTTATTTTAAAATATGTAATTTGGGAGAGCTCTTTCTTATAAGATGCTGTCAGTCATAACGTATTATGAGCTGTTCAACACACACGCAACTTAGGTAGGCTAGCTTACATAGTTCAATACCTTCCAACACGCGAGGCTTTATGTGATACCGGGCGCATGTGACCCTATAGATAAATGCTTTTCCTCACAGCGTCTATGTACACCTATCATATGCATCGCAAGCTCGCGTGTTGCAGGCCGAGAGATCTAGCTCCCTCCCTACACATGTGCCAAGACCGACGTACGAGCGCCGATACATCTAGATCAGAAACGGGGATCCTCGTCTATCTTAGGTGTTCCTCCATCTTTGGAGTTATATTTTCATTAGGCTAGAGTCGTAAAAAAGAAAATAAGACCTTCACTTCGAGAGCCTAGCGGGCTCGAATACGAGAAATACCTACCTAACAAACTACCGCGTGACTCCCTTTTGGCAGGATCTTTAGTGAAAGCACCCGTTCATGCGAACGGGTCCCCCGGGCCGATTTACCTCAAGTGGATAGGAAAAGCCTATCGACACAGGTGGATTTGATTTTGCTCACCTTTCCCATCAAGATTTCAGCTAGGGCCGGCGAAAGTAGGTATGAGTCTGTGGTAATATGCTATGAGGCATTTGTTGCGGTAATGGTTTGCTCATATGATACCTGGCCGTCGTGACGTATCAAAATAGAAACACACCGGCGTCTAAGACGGACCAGGGAAGAAGTAGTTAGTCGTTGATAATCCCCCCTTCAAAAATGGCTTCTACATCTAAGTATACATCCAAGCTAGAGGAAAGCATGTACAAGGAATCGGGTCAGAAAATGGTCCATTTCGCCGTCTCATTAGATGGGAGCCTTCAGCCTAACCTACCTAGCCTTCCATCCCAGAACCCCTTATCTCTTATATCCCTCCTCCTCCTCCTTCCCACAACACCCCACTACAACCCACCAAGTAGTGTAGTAGCTAGGCTAACCTAGTGTCTCTCCATTTACCCGGCCGTTCATGAACGCCGCCCCCTCTTCCTCCCGGAGAGCCTACCCATCCCCCTATATCATCCACATCATCCACCGCATTAACAGCCCCCGGAATCGGCTTCGGCGTGGGTCCCTCCCGGCTCTCGAGCGGGTAAGCCGACACCCCCGTCCGCCGTCGCGGTCCACCAGCCCTCCGCATCGCCCGCGGCGTAGCGGAGGAGCACCTCGACGCCGCAAAACGACGTCATTGCTAGCACGTGGGGTCCGATGACCGGTTAGTCGCGGTATTCCTTTCCTTGCGCGGCCCTCCCGCACGCAGGTGCCGGTACCAGTAGCTTGTTTGACGTCGTTGACATAGAGGGTTGTGAGCAGGGTATGCGAAGAACGGGGTCGGTAGACCCCGGGAGAGACTGCGGTTTCAATATATAATTAAAAAATTTGCGATGAATACTAACGCCCGCTTTCCAGAAACGACAATCACTTTTCTTCTTCTTCTTATTGTCCCGTTGCTCTTTGTAGTCCGCAGAAAGGAGAGTAAGTAGTTAGTAACTCTTGAATAAAGGCAAGGCAGCTCTGTGTCTAACTGCCGATATTGGAACTAGAAGAACATGCTTAACCTACCTAAGTATTGGTAAAGGGGTAAAACTAGGTACATATGAGAAAAAAAAAGAAAAAAAAGAAGAAGAAAAAAACAGGGAGAGTGGCGAACGTAAGGAGACAGGGAATGGCCCTCCCGTCAGAGTGCTCATCGAACAATATCCGAAAGGACAAAGTTAAAGCCGCCGAGTCGACAATCGTGAATTATGTGGCAAGCACGAGGCTCAAGGAGGGAGGTGAAAAAAACAACATTTTTATCCATCTCTACCTAGTTACCCCAAGCTGGATTCAGGGCTTATATTATATTTCTACCTCCTATCGGACCTCAGAGACTTAACCTAAGCCCGTGACATGGCGAGTTAATAAGGTAGGTGGGTTAGGTAAGTAGATTTGGCAAAATCCTTGGGGGCTCTCTATGTATGAGTTTGGATTCGCTTACACGGGCGTTTCATATGAGGGCTGCCATGCCCAGCTTTCATTTATACCAGCCAGAACATATCATGCGTCTATCCACAGGGGGAACTGAGGTGCTGGAGAAATCTCCAACTTAATATATGGATGTCGGGGAGTGGTGAATGGATATTTTTCTGGACGTCACTACGTATCAAACGAAGCCCGCCAAGACAATGCCCCGGGCATGGTCCTTCTTGAAGCCAGCCCCTCAGAGCAAATACTTGCACGGAGTGTCGTTTGGAAGATATCTGGATTATATGTTGGTGTTACGGCATCTTGTAGGGAAACAAGCCACTCGTATAGAACCCATCTGACGCGAAGAGCCAACTTATAATACTCGTCGTGAACAGACTGTAGGTAACTGCTAAACCGCTAGGTTAGGGGGTTGCATAGTATATATCTAGAGAGCCCATAAAAACATAAGTACTTAGGTTCGCAACTCTTGTTTCGTGTCATAGGTATCATACTTCATTCGTATCATGATTGCAACTTGACAGCTCCTTTGCGATATGCTATCGCGAATTATTACGCTCCCAGGAGTCTTGGAGTTGAACATCATTAGTATCCTCATCTTACCGAAGACCCCTCTACCTCTGAACTTTCCATCCTTGACCTGACCTCGCGAATCAGAGCCTTAGCCTCCTCGACCTCAACACCATCTTGACAAAGCTCGTTTGCTAGGCGATTCGCCGTCGTATAATCCTCAATTCTCATAGCGTAGCGCGCGAGCCACATCCTTGCTTTACTAGTGGCGGCTGTGACCCCTGTGCCCTCGCTTGCACCTCCACGGCCTTCACCATCCCCATCATCTTCTGAGCCACCGCCCGGCGAGTCGTTATGTATGGCAATGCCCTCGCTTTGGCTCTCACCAACTCCACCTACTTCTTGAGCCACGCACATCTCCATGTATTCTTTGGCGTCCTCTTCCTCACCCATACTGTCGTACATGCCCGCGATCTGTAGTAGAATCTCGGGGTCCATATGCGCGCCGCGCATACTACTCACCCCGCTGCCGAAACTACTACCAGTCTCATAGTAGCTGTCGGCCAGCAATGCGCGCTTCAGGGCCTTGATGCCGTCTTGATTCCGGTTCATGCGCTGTAAGCATGAGCCGACCGCCATCCACATCTTACCATCCCAGGGCCTGAGGCCGGCTGCCTTTTTATAGTACCACAGAGCATAAGCATGCATCTCCAGCACTTCGTACGTCTGGCCCAAACCGTACCACGCACGGTAGTCTCTCCTATTTACATCGACAGCTCGCCGATACGACTCAATGGCTGCATGGGTATTCTTGAGTTCGACATACTCGTGACCCATGAGGGTCCAAGCAGAGAGACAAGAACGATCTAGCGTCAGTGCGCGGCGGAAGTATTGCACTGCTTTCTCATGTAGAGAGAGTAGAGAATAATAATTTCCAATGACGACGCATGATTCGGGGCGGAACTTGTCGACGTTGCTGCAGAGGTGTGCTAGGAATGCTAGCTTGGGCCTTGAGTTCATGACATAGAGGATGTTGGAGTAATGATCCAAGGAATCAAGGCGATGTGGATGTATAGTGAGGAGACGGCTGAAATTTTGCTCCGCGGCCACGAGATCCTTGGCATGGTATGAGAGCAGGGCATCACAAGTGAGGAGGAAAGATGATGTCGGGAAGATGTTGAGAAGCTGGTCCAAGGAGTTTGCAAGGTTGGCATCGTGCTGATACAGCTCCAGTGAGGTATGGATATGGAACATGAAGGAGACAATGTTCTGAGGTAGCCGGGGCATTATTCGATTTAACTGGATTTATTAGTTCATCGTTGTCTCAAATCGGCTGGTGGTGGTGCGCTTACATCTTCTACCCGTGAAATAAGCGAAGTAATTTCCAGCCAACAACCCCAGTTCATAGGAAATAGATGGACACTGCGGACGAGCCAATACAGCGCCAATTCTTCGTTTTTCTCTCTAGCCAGGACCATACCGTACCTGCGATAATTGTTAATATCTTGACCTCCTTGACGCGTTACCTATACTATTACTGACAGATATTCTAGCCAGCCTTGGCCACTCAAGTCCTCTCCTTCTGCCGTCTTTCTATTCTCAAACCAGGCCTCTAAGAAACGACTGACTGGGAGCAGCTGCTTGTTCACACAGGTCCCAAGGTCCTGGGGTCCCATCACCATCTCCGTGTCCTCATCTTTTCTTTTCTCCCCCGACAGAAACTTGGCATATAGAGAAAGGAACAAACTCCGCTGGCTAAGTTTCGGTATTGCCTGGACACTATTACTTGGCCGCGGTGTTGAGGTGGTGGCCTTCCCCTTCCCTTTGCCTTTGGGCGTGGAATTCATCTCCCTTGGCGCTACTATGCTGGCTAAAGTAGAATCCGGCAAAAAGACGGCGGCGCATCGGTCGTATTCTCGACAGTCAAACAGGGACTTGGCCAATAGGTACTTATTGATCTCCTTGGCCTCCATTGCGCCCTCTTCGGGGTCAACATTCGGGGCTAGAATTGTCGAGGCATGGCCGCAAGAAGCATCCGAAAGTTGTGAATCATCAAACGGCGGCTCCGGTTCGGGTATCGCATTCAGAAGCTCGGCTGCCCTTGCATTTCATCTTAGTTAGCTGGTCTGCATAACGGATCGTGGTTGACCCGGGTCGGTTGGCCAGGTGTCTCTCTCTGAGTGATGGTAGAAGACATACCATTTGGAAGCTTGATAGAGGCACCTCTCGGAGCATTTGATGACAGCCTCCCGCAGGGCGCTTCGAAGCTGGGATTTCTCCCTGTCGTTGAGTGACATTTTGGCTTGTCATATACTTGTCAATTGGAGGGTGGCCAAGTTTAGAGATGCGCGATGTTGCAGTTTTGGGTCGACAGAGGCCGCGACAATAGGACAAGCAAGAAGCAGCTTTGCCTTTCTCAAAAAGCACTTTTCAACTGAAGTAAGGCAAGGAAAGAAAAAAGAAACTGCAGCTCAATCCTCGTGTTCATTTTCTTGGTGGCGTCATCCAAACCGAGCACCATTCGCGTAGGCGCGAGGTATGTCTGGTAGTAGGAATTGGAAGTATTAATGGTGATTGAGGTCTGCCAGTCTGCCCCTCGAAAGAAAGTCAATACAAACAACCTAATCCGATAAGCAAGCAACCAAGCTAAGTACTTAGTAACCGTGTGTTACGTATCGATAAGTTGATAAGTTCGGCCCGGGGAGAAATTGGAAACGGATGGACAGAACAAGCAGTGGCCGAACACCTGATGTGACGCTAGCAGCTACGCTAGGACCTAATAGGGAAAACCACTAATTGAAGCTATGCGTGCTGGAGGTATAGGGTCTTCTTGGTCCCGATCGCGATTCCAGGTACCTCACTTGTACACCACATACTGAGCACAGGCGGCTCACCGCTTTCCTTCGGTGCTCGTTAGCGGCTTCCCACAGCGGGAGACAACGCTGGGAGACCAACTAGAGACTTTAACTAGAGACTTCCAGTTAACATTGTTATGTATGTACCTTCTTTACCACTCGCAGGCGCCCCGGAGCATTTCTGTTTCCAGTTTCGGTGCTAGTGGACCCCTAAAAGACTGCCGGCCGTAATATTTCTCAACCAACACTTAATTAACCCTTAGCTCTCAACCCTGCCCTGCCCAACCCTCACTCACCTCCTTTCAACATCTCTTCTTCCATCTTCCCCTTTTCCACTCCCACTCCTCCCCTTCCTCTCCAGATCATAACCCACAGCCGCTCGGCCGTTCTAATTTACTTCTCTGCACCTGCCATTCTGGTTTCTGGTCTAACAAGATGGCGAAGAAGACCACCCTGAAGGAGTTCGAGGCTGTCTACCCGAAGCTCGAGGCTGATATCTTGGACTGGGCCAAGCAGTACAAACTGCCCCAGCAGCAGCTTGACTGGTACCAGAGGGTAAGATTTGAAATCATTCACAGACCTACCTACCTACCTACCTACCTACCTGATCCAGAGCCCTTCTGCGCAAGTAGAGATGGATGAGAGAGACCAATTTTCACTCTCATTCTCATCCTCATCTTCACCTTTCACTCCCTTAATTTCCCCCCCGCCTCACTTAGCGCGAAAATTCAGCGTGAAACCGCACAAGGCTACAAGGCTAACTCGGCTTATAATAGGCTCTGCGAGCCAACACACAAGGTGGAAAATGTAACCGGGGCATGTCGGTTCCCGACTCGGTATCTCTTCTCCTCAACAAGCCCCTATCGGAGGAAGAGTACTTCCAGGCTGCGGCGCTTGGCTGGATGGTCGAGTTGCTTCAGGCCTTCTTCCTCGTCTCTGATGACATGATGGACGGAAGCATCACCCGCCGGGGCAAGCCGTGCTGGTACCGCCAAGAGGGTGTTGGCACGATTGCCATAAACGACGCCTTCATGCTTGAGGCCGGCATCTACACACTACTCAGGAAGCATTTCAAGACTCACCCCAGATACGTTGACCTCATGGAGCTGTTCCACGAGGTTACCCTGCAGACCGAGCTCGGCCAGCTGTGTGACCTGCTTACCGCTCCCGACGGTGTTGTCAACCTCGACAACTTCAGTCTCGAGAAGTACAATTTCATCGTTATCTACAAGACCGCCTACTACAGCTTCTACTTGCCCGTGGCTCTCGCGCTGTACATGCTCAACATTGCGACCCCGGAGAACCTCAAGCAGGCAGAAGACATCCTCATTGCCATGGGCGAGTACTTCCAGGTTCAGGACGACTACCTCGACAACTTTGGTGTCCCCGAGCACATCGGCAAGATCGGCACCGATATTATGGACAACAAGTGCTCGTGGCTGGTCAACCAGGCGTTGAAGCTGGCCACCCCGGAGCAGCGCAAGATTCTCGAGAACCACTACGGCCGAAAGGACAAGGCGCACGAGGCCGAGGTTAAGAAGCTGTACGATGAGCTGAAGCTTGAGCAGCTCTATCAGCAGTATGAGGAGAAGCGCGTTGGTGAGATCAAGTCTATGATCGACGCGATCGACGAGAGCGGTGGCCTGAAGAAGGGCATCTTCGAGGCATTTCTGTCTAAGATCTACAAGCGAAGCAAGTAAAGGATTTTTTAGAAGCCACTCACGATTTTTTTTGAAACCCCGTTGATGAGATATATTTGCATATGATAAAAGAGGTCACATGGGTAGGATGAAGTGGATGGTTGCGGAAAGTTCCTGGCTTTGAGGGTGGTGACTAGCTAGGTAGAGGATAGTCATTAATGAAAATACCCTTCCCGTCTTTCCTTGGTGGATTGCAGGGAGCTTGGAGTCACACATCAATGCACACGGGGTAGAAGATAGTTCCAAGTGAAACACGCCTATCTAGCTATCTAGCCTTCAGCCTGTGGTGGCACCCGCATGAGCTCCCCCGCCTACGTGCTTCTCCCCACTGTTTACCCAACGGTTCCTGTTCGAGATCGACGGTGAAGCTCCCGCAGCCATCTCCGCAATGCGGATACGCGTTCGGCACGATCGTGGAAACTATGCTGCGCAGGTCCGATAAGCCAATCTGGGGAGAGGTCTGTTCCCGAATAGATCCGCCAAGGCTGGATAGGAAGGAGAGAAAAGGAAGAAAGGTGAGGAGAGGGCCTAACCCAGGACCACGGAACTGCCAGTTAGCATTGTCATTCTGCCGGGAGACACATAATGACTTTGCGGGGATCTTGAGCCTTGAGGTGGTTCCACGACGCGAACAGGCAAAATAATGAAAAAAAATTTTGGAATGGGAAAAGAGAAAATAACGATTATTGAGAGGACGGTGTCTAAAAAAGGGGGGGTTGCTAACGTAAGCCAGCCAGGTTTTCTTCTCTGGGTGTAAGCAATCACAATTTCTCCTTACTTTTTTTACCTTGGAGCGACTATAAAACCATACCACGCTTACGCCAGAGAAAAAGGATATAGGAGGGAGTAGATGATGTCTATCACCAAAGGCTTTAGAGAAAGATGCGTTTATATTATGGCCCTGATGAATATCGATGTCGAGCGTAAAGAAGAATACCGACTGCAGCTTGTGCGTATAGGTAGATCCCCTGCTTACTACATGGGTATATTAATAGAATAGAATAGGTAACTTAGGCCAGTCTTGGTATTAGGTATATCAAATGTTAACTCTGCGCTTACAACTAGGTAGGAACAATAACGGTCTGCCTATTAGCCGGATTCCATATAGCCAATATTATATTGCTATCCGACCAAGGACTGTTTAGTATTTGAAGCTTCATCCCCCACCGTACGTAGTCGACATACATATCCAAGTCTACCTAGGCATAGCTAGCTAACCCTAGCTACTATATAAGCCAAACATACAGGCAGGGGGTTGGGGTGGCAACGATTTAACTAGGTTAGGTTTAGTCGAGACGAATGCTGAAAAGTCAAACTATAAATTTATATCAGTACCTACGTAGTCTCATCTAAGCAGCTTGTTTAGCAGATTCCTAAAGGTCGCGAATCAGTGCTAGCATCGACGGGGTTGACGAGCAAGGCACGAAAAACATAGATATATCATCACATGGATTGTACATACATACATACATACATACATCATACTTCAAACGGCCGCGGTATTTATATATATCGGAAGTATGCTTTGTTTTCTCATCCCATCCCATCCCATCACATCCTACTACCTAAACTACCTAGCCTCTTAGTTTTTCTAAGTTAACAATACAACAGTTAGAAGAAGAAAAAAAACCATTCCGCAACGCGTATACTCTTTTTTCGGAACTTCGTGCTAAATATATATTGGTTTCCCTTTTTCAGATTATCCCCGCCCAGTTTCTCTTTTTAGATCATTTTGTGTGTGTGTGTGTGTGTTAAATTCAATCTTGTCGTCCGTAACTTCGTATATGCTTTTTTTTCCCCTACTATTCTTTTTTTTTTGACCCTTTTCCGTATCGCTCTCTATGGCCCGCTTCGCCTCGCTAAAACAAGGCAGCTATCAAAAAGAGGAAGAAGCATCTCGAGACTGGATCGAGAGGGTTAGGGAGAAATATGGTGGGGGTGGAGGGGTGAGATAATTTAGCTTAAGACGCCTCCTTGCAAGATCGGCCTGGCTTTGGCCGGCTTTCGGAGACAAAAAAAAAAAGAAAAGTCATGAATACGAATATTCATATACAAGTAGAAGAAAAAGTGGACAGTAATGACAAATAGCTCTCAAAATTTTGGGGAGGGGAAATAACATGTGGAGAGAAAAAGAAGAAGGAAAAAGATAACGATCTGTGACGTTATATATAACACAGCCACCTCCCTCTCTATAAAAATATTCGAATAGAAAGGGGAAGGTAAGGAAAATAAAAAGGAGGCTTAAACCCATTGGGTGGGCATATATGCAAGAAGTAAAAGAGACGAGTCAATCAGAAGGGGGTGTGGGGGGGTGGGAGGATTAGTTTGGGCTGATTGATAATCCTGGTACCGAATCAGATCATCCAAAAGTCCGAGTCCGAGCAGCACCAATAAACACATGGTAGTAAGACAAGACAGAGAGAGAGAGAGAGAGAGAGAACCAAAAGTCCGACAAAACCGACCCCGGTTCATCACACCGTCTTCAGCGTCCCGGTCCTCCCGGGCACCGAGTTGTACGCCCTCTTGCGCTCGCGGTACTCTCGTTCCCGTTCCCGTTCCCGCTCCCGCTCCCGCTCCCGGGCCTTCGACTTCGCCCTCTCCCGTTCTCGCGCGGCGGCGGCGGCAGAAGTAGAAGCAGCAGCAGCAGTAGCCGGCACACTCCCATTCATCCTCTCCCTTCCCCTCTCCCCCCTCTCTCCCTCTCCCTCCACCTTCCCCGTCCCTCTCCCTCGCCGCCCCCTCCCCTCCCCCCTCCCCCAGCCCCATCGATCAGCCTCCCCGGCAGCGCCGGCACCGGCACCGGCACCGGCACCGGCGGGGTCGGCTGGTCTCCGGCTGCGCGCGGCGCCCTGGCGCTCTTGCTCCGCGTGCGGGCGGACGTGTCGGGGCGGCGCATCACGGCGCTCCGGGTCGGGACCTCGAGGAAGTTGTTGTTGTTGTTCTTGCCGCCGCTCCCGTTGCCGTTGCCGACGCTGATGAGGTCCACGAGGTGGGCCATGCCCTCGGGCGCCTTGACGCCGTGGCCCTTGCCCTCTTTCGACCACTGCGGCGGCTCCTGGAACGTCGGGGTGATGTCGACGAGCGGCTTGGGGCGGTCGCCGCGGCGGTTCGCGTGCGAGAGGTTGCCGCCGCCGCCGCTGATCGGCTGCGAGGTGAGCGGGTGAGGGTGGGATTGTCCGTGTTGGGTGGCTGGTCGGGTGCTGCTGTTGTTGTTGTTGATGAGGCCGAGGGGCAGTGGGGGTGGGGGTGGGCGCGAGCTGAGGGACCGACGGCGCGTGGGCATGACGCCGGCGGAGGTGCTAGGCCGGGAGGAGGATGAGGTGCTGCGCTGCTTGGCGGAGTGCTCGATGGCGGAGGGGAACCAGGACGGGGACTCGGGCATCTGGGTGGGCGACGCTGGTGCTGACTGCTTGTTCAGAAGTGACGGGCCATCTGTGAATGCTGCATTCCTGGATCCACCGCCCGCCCTGTCTGCTTCCGCCTGTGCATGTTTGCGCACTTCGTATCCCTCCCCGAGTAGGCCGCCGCCGGTGAAGGCCTCCTCGTTTGCCGACTTGATGGTGTCGATCAGCTTCAGGCTGAGATTGGGCTTGCCTTCCCTTGAGGGGCGGCCGGAATGTGATGTGGTGCTGCCTTTGGGCATGGTCGAGGTATCCGCCCCGGCTGATGCACCAAACTGAGATAAACGTTTGTCAAAGCGCTTCATATCTAGAAGTGGTTCAAACTGGCCAATGGAATATGGTGACTCGTCGACTGAGACACGGACTCGGTGTCCATCGACTGCGGCCACGGTTGCCGATTTCTTGGGTGTGTGCTTGACTTGAGTGATCTGGGGGGGCGTCTCATCTGCCTTGGGGACTGAGACCTTTTGTGTCCTTCGAGCCTCCGGCCGTCGGTCTAAAAGGTACCAACTACGCCACGCGTGAATCTTCTCCTTAAATTGTGCCGCAACCTTTGGGTCCTCGGTTGAGAAGTAATGAACATAGTTCTCGGTATTCATAAACACTGTGGTCTTCTGCTGACTCCTCACAGCGAAAGCGTAGCGCTTAGGGGGTTTGAGATGCCTCCGCATCTGCGAATCTGTGGGAGTATAAATGTCATAGTCAGACAACCGACATAGGTTCGCCGTGTCCTTGTCGGACGTGCGAGCATTCGGCTTCTTGGCGCAGAGGATCTGTCCGTTCTCTAGGAGCGTGATCCACCTCTTATTCCATTTCCCTGGGCGGTTGGAATGATACATATACAGCTGGATACCCTGGGGTGCCTCGCCGCTCGGAATCCCACTAACATCGAGATCGTGGACCTCCTCGGCAGACTCGGTTACTGCAACAACCAATTGGTTCTGCGCGTCCCGGTCCCAAGAGTTCATAACATCCCGGATGCGCTCATAGCGACGGAGACGGCGCTCGAGGCCCAGAGCACCATACACCTCAATTACCACACAACTAGCGGGGCTAATCTCGGTATCATGCGCCATCTTCTGGGAGGCTTGGAATAAGATATCGATCGGGGTAGTTTCAGGCGTGACCTCTAGACTGAAAGTATGGTGTTTGTAACGGACAGTTACGTTCTGCCTTAAAGTTAGCGCCGTGCGTCTTTACACGAAACCATGAGGAGAAACTTACTCGATCCCCGGCGTTGATAGCAGAGTTCGGCGCGTCTGTTTGCGGTACGATACCCCTGCCGCCAACCTGGATTCCGGTCGGAAGGGCCCCTTTGGCATGGGCAGCATGAGTCGTCGCGTGACCCTTCCAGTCATTGCCGCCTGACGTTGGGGTTGTGGGCGACAGCACATCCTTGGATTTTCGACCTTTCGCAAGGAGAACGAACTTCTCGATTACTGGGCTCCTGGGTTTATGTGATAGTGCCGATGCCCTCTGGCTGTTCGCCAATTGTAGCTCCAGTCTCTGTAAGTCCTTCTTCTTTTGCTCCGCTATCATGCGGTCTGTATCAGCTTCCCAGCGCGCCGCCTCTTCAGTACGCCTTGCGGCCTCTTGCTCGTCAAATCTCCTCTGCCGCTCGTTTCGGTCAGCTATACCCCGCCGCTGGTTCTCGTCGCTCGCTGTGCTGGGGCGGCTCTGGAAGCCCGACATCCTACGACGATGTTTCGATGTCGAGTCGGTATGGCGTGGATGTGTTCGCGGAGAAGTGAGGGGGGTTCCTGGGCCGTCATCTTGCTTTTGTTGATGTCCACCAAGGTCGATAGTCCTTAACGGGCGTGGTATAGCTGGCACTGGGGGCGGCACTTGACCATTGGATGGTGGATCGGAATTTAATTTCTGGGTTGCATTATCGTTCGTGGCAACGCTATTTGCTCGCCGGCGGTAGCGAGACATGGATCGAGCAATAGAGTTTCCGGATGTAGCATCTTGTTGCTGACAGGCCTCGTGACTGTGACTGTCGCTACGTGACATTGCGTTCACCGTACTTGGAGTTTCAGGCGCACTTTTGTCTCTGAGACTCCGATATCTCGAGAACTTAGCCGGCTGGTCATGTTGACGCTCCCCGGCCGCAGAGAGAGCGACTATCTTGGGCCCTGTCGCCATTATCAGGGGTGGTTAGGAGGGACTAGAGGGATCAGCCTGCTGAAGCTACTAACAGAGTCACAAGGACTACTAGATAAGTTGTAGTGTAGGGTGGGAGGGAAGATAGATAATGATCTCCGGCGGCGTGCTTCAACAGTACTAGTGGAGACGATATTCTCGCGCGAATCTCCACAGAAGATCGCAAAGGGTTGAGATTGATGGACGCGACAGGTAGTAACAAAGGCGATGGCGGCGAGTGCAGCACGGACAATCGCGCTAGGATGCCACAAAAAATGTCTGCTCATTTACAAGAATAAGTGCGCTATATCGTACACCAAGTCTTCTTTTATGTATGCGCAAAAGACAAAACCCAACTGCGTGGTCACCTCGTCTCTAACACTGCGTTCGCCATACGGAAATCCGAATTTGCTTTTTTTCCCACAGGCCTCTATCCAGTGGGAGGTTGAAATGAAATGGGTAAGGAAAAGACGAAAAGAAAATTGGTGACAGCAACTTTGGTGAAATCCGGTACACATGCAAGGGGGATCTAAGGATATTGCCGTGCCGGCTCCCTTCTTGGGCATGTGGAGTAATATAGCTGAATATGTTTCGCTAGCTGGCATGACGAGCAGCGGTAAAAAAATAAAAAATAAAAAATAAAAACCCCCGAGATGTCGCAGAAATGTGCAGGGGATCTCGCATTGCGTCAGTGGTCACCGGTCCAGATCACCCACATATGGACTGCCAGGTACGAAAAGCAAAACCCGCATGTCGGCAGCACGTACAGAGGGTATGGGGAAATATTCGTTGTCAGTGTGTAAGACAAGCCAACTAGCGTGTCCTTAAAGCAAAGCGTCCATTTGTTCTCTAGTGTAATAGAAATACCAGGGCTGAATGGTGCGTCTTGCCAGATGCCATGTCTCTCTATCCCAGGTACAGCAGCCATCAACCCTGGTCGCTGTAAGTAATACCCTACTCTATTTGGGCCAGCCGACGATCGAGCCAATGCCTGCTTATTCCTTAGGTTTGGGAACATACAGATCTAACAAGTCAACCCGAGTCGGCCCAGTCGTGTAAGTTTAATTCGACATACGAGCTCAGCTCGCATGATTCGTGCGATTTGCCATTTCCCTGGGACGGTGAATAGCCCCCCGTGTTGGACAACAAACGCATCGTTTGATAACTCAGAAACCCGGTTGAAATGACCCTCCCCTTTTTCATCTAACTTAATAAGAGAAATATCGGTTTGGATTGCAATCTTTGTGAGACGGTTTCGGGGCGAAGGGAACGATGTTAGGCATATAATGGATATAAAAATCATAATTGTCGCTCAGAGGGTCTCAATTATATTATATTCATAACCTTCATTTTCGGTCGGAAACCTGTACCTGACAAATCCGTATCAAAATGAGCAAGTTGTTAGTACCATATATGAGCGAGAAGTCGGCACAGGGCAGTCTACATAGCCCCTTAGGTGTGGACTCATTGAATAATGGTATTTTTAGGTGGTTCATTTCCTGAACGCCCGAACGTGCCATCTCCACCAACCCGTAAAATCTTGGGTTGAAACATCGATACCAAGGTCTTTTAGTGCTTGAGTACTAAGGTGGCAATCATAAGGCCTCTGCACAGCAGCGTTCGGGTCATTGCCTTCGGTGTTAGGCTCGATAGCTGCAATCGACAAGCCCATGATCTCACCGAAGAGTTTACATATCTCATACTTGGTGAACTTGTCTTCCGAGGAAAACTGCAGCGTTTGGGGCAGCAAAGTACGGTCACCAGATCCCAAGTACTTGACAGATATGTCTGCAGAATCGGTTAGTGATAAAGAGCAAAAAAAAAAAAAAAAAAAAAAGACACCACCGTAATTAGACTAAGGGGGCAAAAAAGAGCTCGGGAAATAATACCGTGGCATACACGCCCTACATCCTCCGTGTTGGTAGGATACCGGAGAGCCCAGTGGTCCATCTGGATCTTGGCACCGGTTTCCTGGGCTTTCCATACGCTGTCCATGAGCGTATTCACGGCACTCTCCGACGGCATCTCAGCATCGCCGTAGAGCACAGGTACACGAAGTACCACACCCAGGCCTTGCTTGCCGGCCTTCTCGAACTCCTCCAGGGCCGCTCGCTCGCCATCTAATTTTGTTTGTCCGTATAAGTTGGTAGGTTGCGGCGTGGCGTCCGCCGCGTAAGGTGCGTCTCCAGGCTTACCCGGGAAGACGTAGTCGGTGGAAATGTAGATCAAGAATATATCGCGCGCAGCACACAGTGCAGCCAGGCTCCTAGTAGCCGCGATATTCAAGGCACGGGCTCCCTCCGGGTCCTTGTCGCATCTGTCGGGAAATCGGTTCGCAGCACCTAACGAGACAAACAGGGTCAGCGGCGGCCCTCGGCGTCTTCAACAAGTCGGAGGTTAACTGACAATGTACGACAACCTGTGGCCTGGGGTGTTGTGAACGGGTTAGCAAAGAACAAACGCCCAAAGTTAGGGTTTCGAACGAACTTGACGTTATCCAGACAGGTCTCAAGCTCGGATTCCTTTCCGAGATCAACCTTGAGAACGATGGACCCGTCGGCGCGGGACAAGCCGGTGCCCTTGACAGTCCAATCTTTTCTCTCAAATGCCCTCACAACCTGTCTACCTAGCAGACCGGTGGCTCCAGTGACCAATACTGTTTTCCCTGCCATTTTCCCCTTTTTCTTTTTTCCGGTTTGTTTCCCAGACGACAATTGACAGTGTTGTTGGGGGTCGATCAATATAGTGAATAGTGAGAGACGACGAGCTTCAAGGTTGAGCTCTTGGTAATGAAGGGACCTCAGCTTTACACAGGCAACTTAGAGAAATGGTGGGGTTGAAACAGCTTGGGTACATAGATGGATTTTCTCCAACCCCACAAGAGCCACACTGACGTAATGTAGTAACTACTAGTATTAATAGAGGGTTTAACTTCCGGCAGGTGCCTCCTTTATCATCAATACTCCGTAGGTAGGTTAGGTAAGTGTACCTACTGCAGATACTCTATACATCGAATGTAAGTAGAAGCCCCGCCTCATAGATTTTCCTCTTCTTCCTCTAGAGTTTCTTTTTAATCACGGTGGTATAGTCATCTTAGCCCTCCGTGTCCGGTGCGAAAAAAAAATATCCGTCAACACGTATGTGGGTATAAGTAAGGGTTAAGGGTATAATGTTATTTATAGATTGAAACATTCCGTCTGCTCTTCGAGGTATTACACATGCTACCACTTCTTCTGGGAGGCACTCTTCAAGTCGTCTACATTTAGTATGTCGGCACCCTCTTCCGTCAGCGTATGCCAAATCTTGTCCCTGAGACCGATAGGCCAGCTCGGCGTGTCCCAGTACCTGACTTTCAATCCTCTCCTATGGGCCCCTTTTATTTGACCGCGAACGATTCGGAGCTGGGCTTCACTCAGGCCGGCGAATATAAGTCCCACAGCATCTTTCAAACTTGTGCTCGCATAGAATGAGTTTGTCGGGTTATATTTGAAAGTCGTATTGGTTATGGATAGCGGTGTCGAGTCAGGGGCATCGGGGTCTTCCCACATTTCGGATAGCGGTGCGTCGAAAAACGCATCACGGTATGTTGTGTTCTGTACCAGCAAATCGAAGGGCGTATTGCCCGTGCCAATGACGGTGACCTGCCGCTTGTGAACCACGCCGTCTTCGACGTACGACAACCAGTTTCGCGACCGGAGTGGTTCCAGCTGTTTAACAACTTCTGGCCAGGTCTGCGCTCCATCTGTCTTTAGGTCGACTAACAAAGCGACTGTCTGATCGGGGTCAGCGTCGAAAACACCACGCCGGTTATCGTTATAGAATTCCGTTTGTGGGTTAGACCGCTCTAGTAATTCCACTAGGGGATTGACATAAAGGGATTGGAATGTGCGGTTAGGCTGTAGTGCCGCCGTGTCGTGTCCTACGTATAGCTCGGGTTTGCCATCAATGAGCCACACGTCGGCTTCCACTCCCACACAGCCTACGTGCAGAGCCGAAAAGAGGGGGACTTTTCGCCAGTAGTCGTTGTGCGAGTGACAAGGGATCGGCATAACATCCCGTAGGAAGTCTGTAGGATACCAAGCTAACGCCTGCGTTCCCGTTCCTGGTTTTCCCCAGTTGCTAAATATTTTGTCTGGATCGTATCCTTGGCCCCATAACCTCTGTCCCAAGGCGAGAAGGAGACTCAGGAGCGAGATACCAACGCTGCCGTCCAGGTTAGTAGGGCCGAACTAAGTGTAGTATGTCCCTACGAGAGCACTCACAGAATAGTCAAACTCCAAACAGCACTACAGATCCCGTAGCTCTGCCAGTGACGCTTTCTTCTCAAGGATCTGGCTGCGCTACCCTTCTCTGCCATTTTCGTTGTGGTTGCTGGGGAGTACGTGTTGCCGTTCATGGCACACACGGGTAGGTAGTCATATCTAGGGTCTCCGTTCCACAACTTACTTAGCAAGGTGCTATTTCTCGGTTCAGCTGGGCTACGGCCCATGTTGCCGGACTACCAAGCAAGCGCCGGGGAACTGTGGTAAGTTATGTAGTCAACTGGTATGGCTACGGGAAGCAGGTATACGGGTTTAGAGCAACCAGGAGAGAGGGAGATGGCCGACTTTATAACGGTTGGTGGAGTGGGTCCACCCGAGGTGCCTCCGGTATAATGAAGGAATACAACGAGCCATGGTGGTGAGAAGTTGGGAGGGAAAGGAGGTGCGAAAGGTCAAGTCGTTATGAATACTCCCAAGACCTCTCGTACTCGCCCACACTGACATCCAGCTGACACAACAAGTACCAAGGCCTAGACAATGGCTGGTGGAGTGATCAATTTAGCTCGCAGACATGTCCTAAATTAAACTAGACCCTTGAGGACTATCTAGTGTGTCCAACTGCCGCAAAGCAAGGTAAAGCACATGCAACATAGGCCGCGATGAAAGTCGTGAAGGGTAGGTAAATAAGCCATTGTCGCACCGAACAGTACGGCTACGTCCGTCTGGTAGATCCAACCAATCTTATCCTGTTTGGGTAGACGACTAACACTGCCGCTGGGGCATCGCATCGTAACAGTGGAGTATATAGGAAGTTACCAGGAGTCAATGTTTGGTTACCTTTCACAATTAGGGGTGGGTTGTTTCTGCGGGTTGTGGCAGTTCAGGAGGAGCAGAGCAGTTGACTCAGGGTTGCGGGTTGGAGGATGACAGCATGTCTGGCCTGGGAAGTCTTTTTAGGGGACCCCACCATGCAAGGTCTACACATGCGCAAAGATGCAGAAGATGCAGCTAGCCGAATACAGTTTAGGCAATCGTGGGTACCCACTGAACAAGACTAAGTTTGGCCTACAGGCGACCCCACGTTCGGCATTCATTCGCTCCAGACCGCCGAGCATCCCAGAAAAAAAATATCGTCTGTCCTTGTCATATGAACATTGAACCACCTGTGCTCTCCTCCATCAACATCCAGTCCGTGAGAGAATCGAATCACGATGCCACACAAACACACCAGAAAGGTCAAGGACCCAGCAACGTTAGTGTTACCGTCTACATAGATACTCAAACCTCACATGTCGCTAATCGGGCCATTGTTGCAGCTTCGACCTGCCACCCTCGCAAGTTGCCAGGGCCCTTCCTGCAAAGGAACAGACTCAAAAAGATGACAAGCAGAAACGAAACGGAAAGCCCGAGTCGAAACAAGCAGGGAATGACCGGAAGCGCAAGCGCGGTGCCGCCCCGAGAGACGATGCGCCCCGAGCCTTCAAACGGCTGATGGCCTTCGCGGAAGGCAAGAAGCCTCGTTCAGGACTCGACAATGGAGATGGGCCAGACAACAAAAATAAGAAGAAGGGGAAAGGAAAGCAAGATCAGAGCAATGATTCTGGTCCTAATACTAGTAATGGTAATAGTACCAAAGACACTCCGGAACTCCCCAAGATCCGACCTGGCGAACGCATGTCGGAATTCGCAGCCCGCGTGGACGCTGCGCTGCCAGTTGGAGGGCTGATCAACAACTCGGTCCGAGGAAATAGGGATCCCCTAGGCTTGAAGGTCTGGCGTACGAAGAAAGAGAAGAAGATGCACAAGCTGTACGACGAATGGAGAGAGGAGGAACGGAGGATCAGGGAGAAGCGCGAAGAGGAGCTCGAGCTCGAAGCCGAAAGAGAACTCGAGGACGAGGAAAACGGCGTCACATGGAAGATCGAGTCTCAGAGTGGCACTTCAGGCAAGAAGAAGAAGGGCAAGAAGGGCAAGAGGGCCAAGTATATAGGCGAGGTGGACGACGATGACGAAGACCCTTGGGAAGCCCTGAAGAAGAAACGTGGAGAAGTGCGACCCGGCCTGCACGACGTCGCCGAAGCACCACCCGAGCTTACCGTAAAGCCCTCGAAGAAGCTTTTTGTCCGAGGAGCAGCTGTCGAGGTCGGTGGGATACCCAAGTCAGCGGGTAGTCTGCGGCGGAGAGAAGAACTACAATCGGCCAGAGATGATATCATCGCCTCTTACAGGAGAATAATGGAGGAGAAGCGGCCATCATTGCATACATCGTAATATTTGTACCGCATCGATTTGGAAACCGAGCACACTACCTACATACCTACCTATCTACCTATCTACCTAACCTAAGATACCCCAAACACAGGCTCTAACCCTGTCCACCACCATCCATCCACCTTCGGCATCTATGCACTCGTGTGATACACTGCATTATGACTAATGATTTTAGCTACATAGACCTGTCGATATGTAAGGTAATGTCCCGCTGCAACATGTAGGTATCTACTGACCTAGTAGGTTAGGGACCACCCCCATATCAAGGACCGCAAGTAGGTAATTGAAGTACTAAGCAATTGGCTAACTTCCTAACCTTAGGTCATTAATAAATAATCCTAGGCTACCGTTTCTATATAAGCTTTTTCTCATCGTGCATAAGTCAACCATACCTACCTACTAACCTATCCAGCAAATTCCCCTGAATCCCATCCCCGGCTCCAATGCTGCGCAGGGCTTTTGCATCCCAAACTCAAAAATCTCATGCCATTCTAAGATAGCATGGTTACATCAGGGCGCGCTTCTAGATCCAGCAGAAAACAAGGATTTCTGGTTTTATGAGTGTTGAATCAAGGCATCAGGGTAATTATACGTGTTTTTCTATCTACTAGTTTTATATGCAGAGGTGTTCCTTGTGTCCAATTATAGGTAGGAGGTACTATGCTTAAGAGTTACCTAGCAACACAGCGATGTGATGGCATCTTAATGGAACCACATGTCGTTAGTGGGCAACTGTGATTTAGGGGGTCTAGAACTTGCACTATTTAATACCTACACCAGTATGTGCATACCTAAGACACAGAGTAGGTGCCTAGTTAGGAAACCAGGGGGGGGGGTTCAGGTTATTTGCTATTAACGTTGTCTTACTCAGTGATGTTTGGTGTAGGTAATTGATGTGAACCTTCTGGAGTGAATGAATGGGAGCTTGTGCAACAGATTATAAGCCTTAAAGCTTTAAGGTTGGCAGATGATACTGCCAGTTGTATGTCAGCTGACCGCCTTGGAAACCCAAAATTTAGCGGGGTCACTTTCAAAGTTCATTTCCATTGCCGATTGCTTTGCTCCCATTCCATTTCGAAACCAACTAGGTAGGAGGTTAACCCATAACCCCACCACCAACTTTTGATAGCCTTTGCCGATATTTTTTCTTCTTCATTCCGCAGCTGCGTTTGCCATCTCCAAAGCACCCTCGTTCGAGTCCTGCGCTAAACAAAAATTGCCAACTTCTTTTTTTCCATCCCCCGATGTCTCTACATTGCAATTCAATATGGGGAAAGGACTCGATGAGCTGATCGAGTCACTCCTGACTGAGATTGCTTTTTCCGGTTCCCGAGGTATGTTAGCCGGTTGACTTCGCCGAATCTCCCACAATTCTCATCGTCTAATTGGTTAACTGTTCACGATGCCTACAGACTTGAGCTAACATATTGACCAGGCTGTCGCGTCACAAATCTACTTGCTGTAATCAAAGCATTCTACCGAGATGGTCAGGGCATCGATGCTGGTTCTGACGTGACTCTTCGCGGGAAAGGCCCCGAAATCGAACCTGACGACCTTGTCGTTGCCTCAAAGGTTTGGCGTTGGTTAGTGGCGCGGCCGGATGTATCCGTTGGCGTGAACAGAAAATTCAATCATCTTTCTCTTGAGGCAGTCCTCGGCTTGCCGGAAGACGAAGATGATCAAGCACTCCCTGATCTAGGCCCAACTTCTTCCAAGGTTCCGGCGAAACCGTCGAGAGCAGGCCAGTCAGATCCAGGTAGAGTCTCTCGGAACTCAGGGAAAGGGCTCGATAATTACAGACCACGTCTTCACGTTTCCGAGGAGAGGCAATGGAGGATTCTAACCGGACATGGGCCGGATTTTAAAAGGGTGCCTGCGTTCGAATGGAGAGCGTTGGTTGATATCGCCTCTGTGAAAGAAAAGGGGATACTGCAAGGTGACCTAGTGCGGCTCACGGGCCAAGACAAGAGATCCCTCCCAACACGTACCGATGCTCTTGCTAAAAAGGGATACATCATCAAGCAGCCCATTCTTCTCCGTGGATGCAGATCCAGCAAGATATGGCTCGCCCAGTTTGCCGAGAAGGCAAGAGAAGATGCGGATCGCGATGGCCTCCAGTACGATAAAATCGACCTCTCCGCCGAAACGTTGACGAAGGACCTCGACCCAGTCCCCTTTAGCCAGAAGTGGAACGGGGAAAGGTTAGACTATTTGGCCATAGCCCAAGCTTTCATCGCTGTAGTGAAAGCTTGGGGGCTTATCCGGTATTGTGATGTGCGAGCGAAACTGGATGTAGAAGAGCGCGTACCCCAGATGCGAGCGCTTGCAAAAACTTCTCGATGGCTCACTAGCATAGGATCGGTCACCTTCGTTGCCGCCAGGTTCTCGAATAACCATCGTCTTTTCAAGGATTGCGTCAAGTTTCTCCGTGAGCCAACACCAGCTGAGTGGAAGATATTTCGCACAACTCCTAAAGCCCGGCTCAACATTCCATCTCAACGAGTTGGTGCGCGCGGGGTTGCCTCTCGAGCTAGACATGAAGCACTTTCTAAGTCTCGAGGCAAGTCTAAGAAAAATGCCAAGCGCACTCCGCGTGAGGGAGATAAGGTCACCCCTTCGCTTTGGGCGCCGCAAAAGCCCATCACGAATACCGTCTTCGAGATAATCAAGAGGTCTGGTGCTGGAGGATCTTCGAACGCATCTATCGGCCGTCAAACTATAGGGCATGCTTATCGGAAGTATACCGCAGCTTTGAACGCGGCACTTTCGTTCCCCAACTCACAACCTCAGCATCTTGAGCACCTCTCAGTGACCTCAAACCTTACACGAATGGGGAAAACAATGACCTACCAATTCTTCGCAACTAATGAAATGGTCTCTTCATCGGCAACCACCACAGGGGACAAAGTCCAGGCTCAAGAAGTAGATAGAACTGCGCCTGTTCCTGCTGAACAGACTTTGAACACCCATTCCGTTGTGAACAAGCCTCGGACGTTCTCGCAGCCTATAGAATCGAAGTTCGCATCACCGACTTCTTCTTCACTCTCATCCCTTAGCCGAGCTATGTCATCCATAAAGAATGCACAAGTCCGACAGCAGAATTCCAAGCGTAAGAGAAAGCGAGTTTTGGACGATGCTCAAGGGGAACAGCCATCATCAAAACGCCGAGGGCGGCCACCTAAGCCTAAAGTACTAGAACCACCGACGACGATAGCAGCAGATGAGCCACGCGTGAATCCACAACTAGACACAAGTCCAAACATTACTTCTGGTACATTGCCCACGGAAACTCAGAATAATGAGGTAGCTTCAATAATTGTGCAAGAATCATCAGAACCACCGAAAGGGCGTCCCGATACCCCGGAAGCGCCTGAGCCTAGACCCCCTGGTGTATATCGTGCGGCCAGAAGACCATTGGAACCTGGGCAGAAACGAAAGGGCCGACCCAAACGATCATGCGTCGTTATATTCAGATCTGACAGGCTCAAAGATCCATCTTTCCTTGGTGTTACTGAAGCCACAGAAGAACAGTCCGATGGGAAACCTACAGAAACGTCAAATCTAGACAACAATGCAGCCGACTCGGCAATGACTCCACCAAATTCGATAGACAGAAATAGCGCGTCGATACCTACGGTGCAAGAATCAACACAGACCAAAGAGAGCCCAATTATTCAGCGTAGAGGACCACGAAGAGGCAAAACAAAGTCTCACAAGTGCGAAAAGTGTGGAAGCAGCTGGAGGAACTCAAATGGACTAGAATATCATCTTAACAAGTCACAGACTACTTGCAATCCCGACTTTGTTCCGCCGCCCCGACATCCATCACCCCAGCCTAATCTTAAGCAACGGAATATCAAACCATTGGCATCTTGGACTCCCGGGCGCCAGCAGAAAGCCAAGGGGGGCGGTATTGATCCACAGTCTAGTCGTCGGTCAACGCCTTCTATTCGGGTTCGTGCAATGGGGAGTCTTACCGGGACTATTAGTGAAGGGACCCCTAAGCCTGCCTCTACTCGGGGTTCAATTCTTTTGCAAGATCTACAGACTTATGATGTTATCGATCGAGAAACGCTGCAGAGCCATCAGTCAACGCCTAGACTTGATGGAACTTCTACTCCTGACATAATACGTCGGGACTCTGTTCCACGTCAACTCAAGAAAAGGGCCGGACGCCTTCACCAAACTCAAGGTCAAAAAGATGGGGAAGTTGGGTTGGCAAGTACTGGTTCACACCGTATAATCAAGGAATTCTCCCGTGGATCAGGAGCGCAAGATCCAAAACCTGGTGTCTCTGCCGCTATAGCGGCTAACAGTACCAAATCCATGAGCAATGCCCAAGATACCCTGGTGTCTTCCAATACTACAACAAATAATGACCATTTCTTAAATCCTGAGCCCAAACCCCAAGACAAACTACTTTTACCGCCATTGAGGGGACCTTTTCCAGATATTGCCCCAAGAAAGCACCAATCCGAATCCTCTATCCTCGCTTCATTTAAAACCTGTAAACCAGGCAACACATCATTGGGAGCTCAACGCAGGGAGCGTACGTCCAAAATCATTGAATATCTCCTCGATCACAACTCGGGTGTATTTCCTGGAAACAAATCTCTCTACTTGGTCTTGGTATCTCTTTGGAACCGAGAATACGATGACTTAGCTCCCCCCGATCGGAAGATGTGCCAGAGCACTGTAAGCAAAATGGACAAGGCTGGTGTGTTGAAACAGCTACACTTCTTTTTTCTCGACGGCCGAGGCAATATGCAGGATTGTGCCATCCTCGTCAAAGTGAGGGAAGACGATGACCAGCTGAATGACCTCTCAACTGACCCTAAAGTCATTGCTATCAAGGAGAAGATGAGGGAGATGTTTCCAGAAACCTATATCCCTGAAGCTTTCTCGCTGTCTGAAATGGAGATTGAACTGTTCGATGCGCTTGACTCCAAACACAGAGGTTCGCAGTACGATAATACCTCTACATCGCGCCAAAAGGTTGATGAGACACGAGACGTTGAGGTTTTGCAATATCCGATGCCAGTAATGGTTGATATACCTATCAATGCGACCACATCAAAGCGACCCCGTGAAAGCGACGATGATCAAAGTGGGCAGACATCGAAGAAACTTCGTATTGATGCTCAAGGGGTGGGAAAAATCCAGAGTAATAGGAAATATAGAAAGAGACCTGAATCCGAATTTTGGGACTCTGGAAAATTGGCACTTTATCTCTGGAACCAGAAACAAAATCACGTCGGGAAGTGGGATGAAACATCTACTCATCTTCAGGATCCTGGATCAGGTGCGTGGTCGTGGAACCCGGAGGCAAATAATCAATCAAGCCCGGGCATCGAGAGCATATTATCCTCGGTGAAGAGCACCCGAGAAAACGATGCCCACTTGAGACGGCGATCCTCTACTAGATACAAGTTGTATCGGGCTCATACGGAAGAATTTGGAGATATCGGCGATGATGCTATGGGGTACATTGATACTCCTCCAGACAAAGTCCAAAGTATTGATCGGTTTGTCGAGCCATCAACTTCGGCATCATTTACTTTTGAAGATGTCGAAACTGAGGAAGATGATGATGACTTCACAATGGAAGATGCCCAAGATGTCTGTGCTACGGATGACAATACAAGTGCATATTCTGGAGATACAGCGGTACGATTTTCACAAGTTCAATCCGTTCGCGATACCGGCCATGGAAGTTGGCCTCGGCTTAAGGCAGATTTCTTTGAATCTCATACACAGGGCTTTACTTTGGTCGGTTCTTTGCCCTCTTCGAAGTGGTTCCAAAAAGAGAACTTGCCGCGAAGCATAAGTGATATTCCTAGAACCGCGCGGGGACCTGCGCTTAGCTCATGGGCTGATCCTCTATACGGCAAGTTCATGAGGGATCTTGCCAAAATTGCGAGGTGGGAACAGTCAGTTGAAGGAACCCATATTCTCTCTCATGGATCAGTGGCTCCAGAATACATATTCCTATCCCTCAGCAGTGATAAATCCAAAGCGAACATGGAACCTTGTACTGTGGAATGGCCGAGCAGAACACAATATACCACAGGGAACATGCCTGACGAAATACTGAACGCAACCCAAGAGGATGAAGACTTTGGTTTGCCCAGTCCAACTCGAGCCAAGAAGATTAAAGATACACTATCGCGGCCCCAAGTGAAACGAACACGATATAACCGTCTATTACGAGATGATTGGAATACAACATCAGGGCTTGGCATTGAGTACAAAACACGACTTCTGACAGCAATACCGAGGCAACCTAGGGGTCGCTCTACCCATCCTCGCCCAATTAATGGGGAAGCAGAGCTCATTGCTGCCTTTGTTGTCTTTAGAACTCTCATAGGAGGTGTTGATCAAACCGTAGATATGGGATTGGTGATGAAATATTTCCCAGAAATGTCTCTATCTGCTCTGAAAAAATTCTGGCCTAGAATTATGAGAGAGCGAAAGACATATGTTGATGCTCTGACGACAAAGTTCCAGGCATCATTCCTTGAAGCGTATGAGAGGGGGGACTTCGCCACTCTTGATTATAACAACCTAGAAGACTACGACTGGGGTTCATTGATCACATGGACAGCAAGGCTCGAGACTCATCAAGATGTGAGCCTACCTACATCACTCCATGCACTAAACGAGGCCTATCTCCTTGAAGACCCCATCAATGAAGTCGTGGACTGGAGAGAAATTTGGTTTTCCCAAGCATCGGTGTACAACAGGATTGAAGCAGCTGCTGGCGAATCAATCTCGATCCCTATACCCAGCATCCGAGACGACCAAGCAATTTTAAGCCTGGCAAGATCATGGGTTCGCTCTCTGTGCTGCACTTCTATTAAGGGTGCAGATTCACCAGAGAAGATTCGGAAGAAGCTTCTACAATTAGCCAACGGCGATGAGGCATCGGTTAATAGGCTCCTAGGCAAAGTAATATCGAAACTGAGGCTAGAAAAACTTGTTGTCAGGGCCAAAGGCAAGATTATGGGTCAAAGCTTTAGACTACATGCCCAGTTCGTGAAGCAGTTAGATAAGTTGTCCCGCGCCGAAAAATTTACGCAAGCTACTATGTTCAAGTCGCAACTGGACGAGAGCTTCAGGGCCAACAAGGAATTCCTACTGCCATATGCATCCGATGATGGTACCATCATGGCAATTATCAATCTTCAGACTGCAGGCCGGATCCGTGCGGACGCGACCGACATCCCCAACATACCATTCGGTTTCGAGCCCGGCAACTACGAGGGGAGACTCTTCCCGAAAAGTTACTACCACTTCCAGATCCGACTAGTCCCGACGCAGACGTACATGTACGACGAGGACATGCCGCTCCTGCAAGAGGCGAAGAACAAGGGCCCGCCCACCGAAGGCCCGCAGGGCGAAATCCCCATCTGGGTCGACTTCTTCGGAAAGCTCAACCGGCCCCGCTGGATCGAGTACCTCTCCATGATGGTGTTCGCGCTCGCGACCAAGGGCCCACTGACTCCGGCGAGCGCCACCGTGCTGCTGAAGCCCGTCATCGACGAGTTCGAGGCAAAGCTCATCATGGACTGGCTCGATGCGCTGGGACTCCTGCAGCGCGTCGAGTCGGAGAACGGCGCCACTATGGCGGAGTGGTGGTGGCTGGTCGTCGGGCAGCTGATTAATGTTAAGGGGAAGAATACGAAGTAGACGGGGGACGTGGTGGGTTATATTACGATACCCCTTTGCTTTTTTTTTGTTTCTTTTCTTTCGTAGGTGGGTGAGTGGGTGCGTGTGTGAATAGCATTGTATTGATTAGGACTGTACAACTCCATAGCATGGCGTTCGGAATAAGGGAAAAAAAACAAATATAGAGGATGCTATTGTTATATAAAGGATCATGTCGGCATGTGATTTTCATGTGGATCCTATTGATACCTATGCAATGCACCTTGGTTGACTGTAGAATACGAAAAACGGTGCGAAGCGACACATGCCCTTGTACGATACGTACCAGACATGGTTTTTATTTGTTTGAGATAGTTGTTGGTTTGTTGTTACTAAATCGCGGTGATATCTCAATTCTCGAGGTCCATTGATTCCTTACCTACGGTTACAATTACTATAAAGTGTGTCATAGCCTCAAGGTGCTGCTGTGTTGCTGTTCCTATACACTAGAAGAGGATGAAGTGGGAGGAAAATAAGAAGTTTCCGTGACAACCTAAGAAAAAAAAAGGTCGTGGGGATTTTGATGGAGATACTTAAGTAACTTCAAATACAAAGTAAAGCCCATGATTATCATCATGTTCCTCTGCGCTACACTCTTTCCATTTCAATGAATATATATATAGGCTAGGTTACCTAGGAGTATCTTATCAATGAAGAAGGATCGAATCGAACGAACTTACTGAAAAAAAGCCGATATATATATCTCCCTAGTGGTCGAATTCTATTGTGTATCAAATTTTGCCAGGTGGAGCGTATATTGACAATACTTGAAAGGTCCCAGGGGATGGGGATGGGGAAGCATAATGAACCTACCTAAGTTCCTTAACCAGCCCTTAATTACCCTAGTTAGTTACAACTTCTCTCGTGAAAATCGTATAACCTGCATTAAATACACCTTTTGACCCTTGATCTTCGCCTTCAAACGGAACCCAGAAAGAGGGGGGGGGGAGGGAGGTTTGCTTCGAGAATGTGAGTTGACCTCAGTTGAGTGAGCTTGTATCGTCGTGCCATCAATCCATCTAACCTACCAAGTTACATAATCTTCTATGGAAAAAAACACGACGTCGTTAATCCAAACCAATCAATCAATCAATCAAATAACTCGGGAAAATAATTAATTCTTGGGGCAACTAATGCTTTTTTCGCTAAACGACCTACGCCTTGCAAAGTATCCTGTAGTAAAAACGCCATAACCCCCCCTCCCCTTCCTTCCCCGTTTTCCTGTCCGAAATGTTGGGTCGTTTACACGTCATAAAACACACATATACCGAAAGAGAGAGAGAGAGAGAGTTCAGTATCCAACCATAATCTTGAGGAGCATGGCTACCAGCATGATCACCAGTGACATGATGGCGTAGTCGACCCAGGGGGGCACTCCGTTCCCGTGGTCCGCATGTATCGATCTCTGAGCCGTCGTGACCCGTCCGACAGGGTCCGGCAGCGGCACTCGCCCGGTCGGAGACGGCAGCCCTTGAGCTGGTCGAGCAAGCGGCGGTGCGGCCGGCGCGGGTTCTGTCCTCTCGGGCGCCGTCTGGACGAAGCCCTCGGCCAACTGCGCGCTCTCGGCATCAACTTCCTTGTCGTCGCCCTCGGTACCGCCGGATCCGCCTGCCTTGCCCTTTTCCATCTCGTCCCGGAATCCCATCCTCAGCTCGGCGGGGACCTCGACCTCCTTGCGGGGCTCGGCGCCGGCGCCGGCGCTGCCGCTCTCGGCCTCGAACTCCTTGTAGCGCTCCTCGCACTCGGCGATGATCTCCTCGTTGCTCTTGGCGCACACGCCGCACCTCCAGGCCTTGCTCTCCGAGGCCAGCCTCGTGCGCACGGCGTCGCTGGTGTCGAGGCCGCCGATCTGCCCGTTGGCGCCCGTCTCCATGAAGGTGCGCAGGGCGACGATGGCGGTGCGGACGCCCCAGGCGGGCTGCCACGTCTCCTCGTGGTGGCCCGAGATGCTGAGGCAGATCTCGCGGTTCGGCTCGAAGCGGCCGCTAGGCGTGGTGAAGCGGAAGGAGGGCGGGCTGAGGGGGTAGGTGGGCGGGAGGACGATGCGCCCGTGGTAGATGCCCTCGGCGAAGGCAGACTTGGGCGGACCGCGCATGGTGAAATGCCATTCGAAGAGGTCGGATTCTAGAGGCGATGCCGTGTATTCGGGGGAGGGCGAGTTGGATATCTCGGCGGCTTCTTTCACTGCAATGGGGTAATTTTCGTTTAGCAAGAAGGCGAGCCTAGGCAAGGTAACAACAAGCAGTAGGATGGAATTCAAACTTACAGATGCGCCGGATGGTAGGGGACTTGGAGTTGAACTTGGGGGTAGCCATCTTGGTTTTGATATCGTCAACCTGGATAGGTGCTATGGATATGGTGGGGGGTGGGGGGGTATGGATCATCTATAGCTCATCACTGGCTGAGAATAGTCCGTAGGCTCTGATGATGGGTTCGCAAATACTCTCGGAGGATGGACAGCCAAGGAAACCCAGGAAATAGATAGGTAGGTAGGTAGGTAGGTAGGTAGTTATACCAGGACTGACAATGCGGAAATGTGGTGTTGATGTAACTTGGGAGTGTTACATCGAATAGAGCATGAAGCCAGGTTGTCTTTTATTTTATTTTATCTTTTTATTCACTCCGGCGGGACGGGGGAGGAGGACAGGGACAGGATGGGATAGAATGGGATGGGATGGTGATGATGAATAAACCAGAGTGGAACAGACAAAGGTTCCAATCCTATTAAGATGCATTGGAAAATGCAAGTAGCAGAGGTTACGGCCAGCGATACTTATTGAGTTACGTAAGGATCTGGGGCTGTGTAGGAAAGATAACACCTTGGAAGTCCCGCCTGGTCTGGTCTGCACCTGCTGCTGCTCCCGTCACAAAACAGATTACCCAGCTGTGGCGCATCCCCCCAAAACCACGTGACGACATCCAACGTCATACTCTTTATATTGTTATAACCGAGTTTAATTACCTGAACAACCTAGGTTTGGTACATAGGAATGATTTACTCTTTTAACTGAATATCTACCGTCCTAGGTGAAGAGTTGAAAAGATATAGGGACAACAACTCCAGTCAAGTATAGAAAGTACCTAACTTGTTAACTGCCAACTTAATATACCTAGTGTATTTTTGCTTGTCCTGCTTCTACTTAATTATCACAATCATGGGAACCATAGTTTTCTTAAGTGTATATCCAATTCTTATCATATGTCAAAACATCTACCTAAATACACTAAAATGTAGCTCGAGGTACTTCAATGTTATATTCTATAAGGATGTGCTTGTTATGGTTGGTGTAGCCTTCAAGTTTGTAGGTTCCATTAATAGAACAAATGGTAGTAGTGGACTGTACATGTGCGTGTTGATAACCTCCAAGAACAAAGTTACAGGTATGCCCACTTACATTGTTTAAGCAGTCACGCTGTCCTTCTTAAGCTACCAACCAACCCTGGACTCTACCGTCCCTTCCACATCTTGTTGTTGTGATACTATGTATGCCCTTGTAATGTTCCTTCCCAGGTTCATCGTTTTCCTCACACAGGAAGGAACCAGCTTCTGAATTTGTCCCTTCCATTACTGTCTACCTAGGTATGTAGATAGGTACCTTTCTTTCTGCTCTGCATTTTTGTACACCATTTCTCTCTTTCTCTTTCTCTTCTTCCTTTTCAGCTACACCTTTCCACCCACATCCCCCCACCCCCAACCTACTCATCCACCAGGGTAGCTCGCCGACCTGAATGAGTGCAGTCAACATGTCGTCCGACATGAATGCTTCCATCTCTAACCTAACCATCACTGGCAATCGCCGTGATGACAAGGGCCCAAAGACGTGTCCCAAGTGCAACCTGCGCTTTGAGACGCGCCTTGACCTGATCCTCCACCAGGAATCCCAGGGACATTTCCCCTGTGACGAATGTGACAGAGCATTCCATCATGCACAGGACCTGGCTGATCACAAGGAGAGCGTAAGATAATATCCTATTTACTGACTTAAAGATGCATATGACGACTAACCACCATGGCATTGCTTAGAAACATCGCGCCAACCAGAACATCACCTGCCCTGGTTGCGATATGCATTTCATTCGTGCAGCCGCCTGGATATACCATATTGAGGAGTTGGAATGTCCTGTCATCTTCCCTTCTACTATCGAGGCCCGTCGCAATGAACGACTCAAGTTTGCCCAAGCATTGAAGGAACTCAATCCGGCCAACAGCGAGAAGCTTTACTTCCAGCCCCACAGTGTCACCAAGGGTGATAGAACCACCAAGACGCACCTGGCGTATGACGGCCACCGACCTCATGATGCTCCGGATGCTAACAAGGTCTACTTCCGAATTGACGATTTCCCCCGCACCGAAGCACAGAAGTTCCGTGCTGGAGATTCTAAGCAGGTTGATCTCTTGACTGGTGACGATCCTGACCCTATTGACCAGAAGCCAGGCGATTGGGGTAACAAGAAAGACCTGTTTCCCAACTCCCATGCCGCTGTTCCACCCCCGCCTGAGCTGGTTGAGAACCTTAGAAAGCCGGGTCCCGGTGCAAGCTCTCTTCGTCCCAATGGAAAACGCATCATTGATCCTGACCATCCTGACTTCAATGCGGCCGTGTTCAAGAATCCCATTCTTGGCACCTTCAAATGTCCCCATCTGCTTTGCACGTACGTATTATTGAAATTTGAAAAGTCTTGTGGATTCCCGTTACTGTTACTAACATCGTAGGTGTTAGTGTCAAGCCCAAAACCGCCAAAGGCCTGATCTTGCACCTTAGATCACCCGCCCACTCAGAAGTCGACATCTCATGCCCGTACTGCAAGAATCTCTTCAAGACTCTGACAGCCTGGGTCGCACACACAGAATCAACTTCGAGTTGCGCAATCCGTGACACCCCGGACTACCGACCAGCACTGGCCCAGGTTACTGGCGGCATTCTAGACATTGATCCCACCAAGACCCTCAAGAACTACACCCCCGTCTTCAAGGTTGATGAGACCTTCATTAAAGAGATGAGCTACAAAAGAGCTGCGCCGACCCCTGGCCTTGAGCAGACAGAGACTGCAAAGAATAACAAGAAGGCTAACTCACGCGGTGGATTCCAGAAGAGCCATCGATCACGTTATGACTAATGCTTTTGACCCTTCAATGCTTCACTACACCTAGACGGATAATGGATTGCCATACTTTGGAGGTAATATCCCCTTTATGTGTTACTGGTTGCCATCTTGGTTTATGACCATGTTCTTCTCACTATATTGGGACGCCTTCACCACCACTGTGGCGTCTGGGCTATGTGAGCCTAGATTTTTCTAGGAGGGATGGATAAAGTAGAACAAGAGCATAGGCAGTGAGGCCAAAAGCTGGACTGGATTTCCCGAGCACATAGCTCAAACTTTTGTACATTAGTGAACCTAGGATTGATACTGAAATCTTCTCCTGATACTTGCAATTTTCCCCAACCGTGATGCTACACATAAATCCCAATCTTGATGATACCGATCCTTATAGATATACCTTATGATGTCGATTGATATATAGACTATCATGAACTCAAAAACACACATAAAAGAGAAGAGGGTGCGAATGTGAATGCGACAAGCTTGCTGTTCCGCATTACTACCCTGGGGTACGATGCCTGTTCTTGAACTCTTTAGCCTAGATTCCATACATAGATACATACATACATACATAGCCTCTCAAGGCAAACAAATGGTGTGGAGACTGGATGAGATGGGGGCTTGGCTATATCGAAAGCAGCAGATCACTCTCGCTCTGCTATGCTCTGCGGCTGAATACAAGAAATGCGGAGTTTAATATAGAGAGGTGGTCTACCTACCTAGCTAGGTACCTTAGTAGGAAAGAACCGCCGCCACACATATTGACAGACACACACGCACACCTATTACTTAGGTACCTATGATAATACACCCCGACCTACATACCTACCTACCTGCTGCTGCATTGTACACCTACCTATCATTCCCATACGACGAGGGTTAAAGGGAGGGGGGGTTTCTCCCCAATCCCATCCCCATCCCCATCCCACGAGCCGGCAGTTTTTACCTATGGCTGGGGGTATATTGGGGAGGACCCTCCTCCTCCTTTGGTATGCCGTCCGGCAAGTCGGGTGAAATAGGATAGGACAGGATAGGATAGTAGGGTTAGGTAGGTAGGTAGACTGGTGTGCTTTTGTCTCGAGGACGGGGCGTTTTTTCCATATATTAGAAAAAAGTAGTTTACTTAGGTACTTACCTACCTAGTAAAACCGATAGAACAATCCTACGTACCTGTTCGCTTTAACTTTACCTTACTTTTGATTCATCCTCCCTCTCCCCCCCTTTGTTGCGCGACTAGATCCTTTTTTTTATTTTCCACCCTTCCCGATCCCTTACTTGTCATCGTAGCATAACCCCTCGGTACCTACCTACCTACCTACCTACTCATTCAGACAGACAGTAAATTCAAAATCCCCCATCGAAAATGAAATCGCTCCTCAGCAAGCCCTCGTGGCTCCTACAACTAGTCCTATCCGCTGTCGCTGTGGTCGGCCAGGGCATCGGGACGGCGGACGCGCCGCCGCGGCTGGTCACCGAGAAGTGCACGGCGCAGGGGGGCTGCGTCCGGCAGAACACGTCGCTCGTGCTGGACGCGAGCTTCCACGGGCTGCGCGCGCGCGACAGCGACGGCGATGGCGATGGCAGCTGCGGGGGCGGGCGCGACGGCGGGCCGCTGAGCGCGGCGCTGTGCCCGGACGCCGAGACGTGCGCGCGCAACTGCGTGCTCGACGGGGCCGACTACGAGGGGAGCGGGGTGCTGGCGGACGGGAGCGGGTCCGGGGCCGGGGTCGTGCTGAGGCAGTACATGAGGAGGGGGGAGAACGGGACGGGGGTGGAGAGGGTCAGCCCGCGGGTGTATTTGCTGGAGGATGACGAGGGGCGGCGGGAAGAAGAAGGGACGGGGGAGAGGAATTACGAGATGCTGTACCTCAAGAGCCAGGAGATCAGCTTCGACGTCGACGTCTCGAAACTGGTTTGCGGGATGAACGGCGCGCTGTACCTGGCCGAGATGAACGCGACGGGCGCCCGCGGGGAGTTGAACCCGGCCGGGGCGCGGTACGGGACCGGATATTGCGATGCGCAGTGCCCGAAGCTGCCGTTTATCAATGGAGTGGCAAGTCTTTCCCTCATCAAGTTGAACTACCCAGCTATACGGATTCTTTGTCCCTGGCATAGAAAGAACTCGAGCGGTGTTTTTTTTTTTTACTAACACTTGGCGCGCTGATATCTAGGCCAACATCGAGTCCCGGGGCTCGTGCTGCACCGAGATGGACCTCTGGGAGGCCAATGCGTTCGCGGCGGCGTTCACGGGGCACGCGTGCAGCGAGCCGGGGCAGTACGCCTGCGCGGGCGGCGAGTGCGGGGCGCTCGGGGTGTGCAGCAAGTCAGGGTGCGAGTACAACACGTACCGGCTGGGCAACAAGACGTTCTACGGCGGCGGGGGCAAGGCGACGGTGGACACGACGCGGCCGTTCACGGTGACGACGCAGTTCCTGACCAACACGGGGGACGCGGCGGCGGGGGCGATCCTCAACGAGATCCGGCGGCTGTACGTGCAGGACGGGCGCGTCATCGCCAACGCGGCCGTGGCGGACCCGTACATGCCGCCCGGCGACTCCATCAAGATGAGCCACTGCCAGGCGAGCGTCGCGGGCACGTTCGAGAACCTCGGCGGCCTGCGCCAGATGGGCCAGGCGCTCGACCGCGGCATGGTGCTCGTGGGGCGCGTCTGGAACGACGACGCGGCCTTCATGAACTGGCTCGACGCCGGGGACGCGGGGCCCTGCTCGGCGACGGAGGGCGATCCCAGACTCATCGCCGAGAACCACGCCGACACTCAGGTCGCCTTCTCGAATATCCGGTGGGGAGACCTTGGGAGCACGTACACTGCCCAAGCTATCTCCCTATCCAGGCCAGAAGGGGAGGAGGGAATACAGTAGGGCACTCTGAGGGTTTGGATTGTGAATGTGATTACCTATACTACCTACTTACCTACTAGTTACCAAATTGCGGGCGGATGCTTTTCCAGTGATAGCCGCCGCGGCTTCGAGGATAGATAGGGGTGTCTCGGGAGATGGCGTAATAGCTAACGGGTACCTATATCTATTTTAATCTGCCAATGAATGGGTAAATCCGGGGTTGATTCGCGGTCATGGTGAAGACAACTTGATGCTGCATTTGTAAGTAGTAAGTAGAAAGGGAGAGTAGGTAGGTAGGAATTTGAAATGTCCTACAGTAGCCTAGGATGAGCCACAGTTATTCGTAATTTGTCATGAGCGTTTGTTAGTAAGTGGAAGTCGCGTGCTAATGGAAGCCTAGTACCCAAAGTTCGGAACCCCTGAGAGATCCGTGCACCGCCACAGCCCTCTACCATAGGTACCTAGGTAGGTAGGTACGTAGACCCGACAGACACCGATCAGGATGCCAAGACACCAAGAATGCGCAGCACCCCCACAGAGTTACCGCTAAAGCCGTCCCCCCTGTCGCCCCGTCAGCCGGTGTTCGATCGCCAATATCTTAACCTACCTACTACCTAGCACCTAGCATCAATCAACTAACCTAAACTCTTCTGTTGCTTCTCTCCTCCAACACGTTTCGTCGACGGCCCCTTTTCTTCATCCTCCCCTCTCCTCTCCTCTCCTCTTCATATTAGCCAGCTAATACGACTACTCGGGGCGGAATTTGTCTGTATCTAAAGCGAAAATAATATTCCTGATGACGATGCGATAGATCAATGATATTCTTTTTCTCCTTCTTTCCTTGTGTTCGTTCGCATCGACTTCCACGACACCACATCCTCCATGGATAGAATCCCTTCTCCTACGATCCGATCTCCCACCGCTAGCATGTCTCCCAGATGGGCACGCAGGGCCGAGCGCTATTGTTGCCTCGGCCTGAAGTACTTCCCTCTAGTATTTGTCTATGCCATCTCCACCTGGGCTGTCTGGGTTGTGGTCAATATCGGTTCTACCACGATGAAGAAGGAAACCAGCTGGACAGGTACGGTTCTATTGTGACTCTGCAGATGGATAGAGACCACCCCCGAGTAGTGACTGACAGACACCAACTACCACTCCTCCAGGCACCAAGTCGTCTATCTTCGGCGTCCTCCTCTACCTCCTGCTCAACTGGTGCTACACCACTGCTGTCTTCACGAGCCCCGGCAGTACCACCAACGATGCCGGTTACTCGACCTTGCCGACTGTTGCACCACCTCGAGCGACTTCGTTTACCGTCAAGTCCAATGGCGAACTCCGCTTCTGCAAGAAGTGCCAGGCTCGCAAGCCCGACCGCGCCCATCACTGCTCTACCTGTCGCCGTTGCGTGCTCAAGATGGACCATCACTGTCCGTGGCTGGCCACCTGCATTGGTCTCCGAAACCACAAGCCCTTCCTCCTGTTTCTGATATATACCACTGTCTTCGCCTTCTACTGTTTTGCTGTCTCCGGCTCGTGGGTTTATGACGAGCTGTTGAGCCAAACCCAGTACGTTGATACCCTGCTGCCTGTGAATTTCATCATGCTTGCCGTTGTTTCCGGAATTATTGGTCTCGTTGTCGGTGCATTTACCGCCTGGCACATCATGCTGGCCGGTCGGGGCCAGACCACCATCGAATGCCTCGAGAGGACGCGCTATCTAAGCCCCTTGCGGAAGTCTTTTCAGCATCAGTTTTCGGCGCAACAGCACGGCGAAGGCATTCCGCTACCCAAATATGGGCAGCAACTACTGGACATCCATGCGAACGCTCTGCCGGGCATTACACGACCCGAGGAGGGAGAGACAAGAGCCAGTATGGACGACGGTATGCCTCCCCATCTGTCCTACGAGGAAATGGAGAGATACCGTGCCAGGAAGCGGTATGAGGAATATATGGACGAGCAGGACTCGGAGAAGCTGCCGAACGCCTTCGACCTCGGGGTAAAGCGGAATTTGCTCCACTTGTTCGGGCCCGCGCCTTTCCTCTGGTTTTTCCCTATCATCAATACGACAGGCGATGGTTGGTCGTGGGAGGCCAGTCCTAAGTGGATCGCAGCACGCGAGCGAATTGCCCACGATCGAGAAGTGCAAAGGCAGAGAGAACGCGCTGCTGGATGGGGCGAGCCGGAACCTTGGGCCGCCGTGCCCTCGCAGCCGGCAAAGCCTGCCAGTAGGCATTACTTGACGACGCCCTCAACCCCTAGTACTCGACGGCCGCCCTCCAAGGCAGACCGCGTCTTGGGTCGCGACCCTAACCTTTACGTGGATGAACCGCCGACTTCAGTATCCATGCGAACGCTCGACCGGAAGGGGCACGACATCGAGGACGAACTAGATGTTAGTAGCGACGACGACGCTGCCGCTGCCGCTGCAGAGCACAGGGCCCTGAATTTAGTGACAAATGGCAGCTGGGCCAGAAGCGGTGCTAGTGGCCTACTACGGGGTTCCTCCTCGAGATATAGCCGCACACCATCCCCAAGAAGCGCGGCTCCCGAAGATGATGACGATGTAGACTGAGAAAATGCCGAGAATCGATACTCACCGAGGACCGGGGCTTGGGGGCATTTGGGATAGATATGGGGTAGGAAGAAAGGTGCATGAATGGACGGAATGGCGGACTGGTTTTTTCTCTCTCATCCTCTTCTGATGACATACTTTGCCCTCGCGTGCTCTACTACTATGTTGCAGTTGGTATGAATACGCTGTGGGTACAACATCGCGCCTTTTGCATGGCTGGGGCGTTAACACTTTGATCTTACAGAAGACTCGGCTTCTTTTTTTTGGCTTTTCTTTTTGGCCCCTTCCCAAACAGTCAACAATTCATGTATAATTTTTTGACTATGACACGTTAGGACCTCGCTGTTTCGATATTATGGGTTAACGTGTACAAGGGAAACAGAAAAGAGTTATACTATATATAGGTAGGTATTTATATATATACATAGGTATATACATATATATTTGTAGGAGTTAGTAAAAGGGGGGGAAATGCCTAATGGAGAATTCATTTTTGTACCATTTTAACCTATTACCTCGATTAACGTAGGTATGTTTCGTGTTTGCTGAAATTCAGAATAGGTAGATGAGTAGGATATCCGTGATTATGGTGGGGGGGGGGAGAGGGGAAGGGGAGGTAAGATGTAAATATGGTAATAGGCGTTTCTCTTTCTTGGTAAATAGGGTTCTGTGGTTATTCTGCTTGTTCGAGGCTAGTTCTCCTGTCTCGAATCTTCGAGCCCCTCCTCCCCCCTCCCCCCCTATTCTTAAATATGGGGGGCCTTGAGACTCGGTCATACAACATCGACGTTACGTCGCTAGGTAGGTTAGACTATTGCTCCTACAAAACGTGGATACGGGGACGAATATGCGATTTCTCCCACCGATTTAAACTGCGGCAAAATCAGGCATGTAATTTACTTGCATAACCTAGGTCAGATACCGGTCCATCCATATTGACATGCCTTGGTCCTCTTATTCACTCACCTTTTTATGGTAAAGTGTGTGGGCTCTAGGTTAGCTATGTGTATTATTATCTAACCCGATTCCCCTTTTTCTAGTAGTTTTGTAGATTGCTCTGAGGGTAGGTAGGTATAGGTTAGGGAACTGTAGACTCACCTACCTACTAATGACCGCTTGTATAACGTCGTGCGGCGTCTTGTCTAGGTTGACCCCCTATCTTGGGTAGTTGTTGTGATGTGGCCATAGGATAGTAGGTAAGTTAGGACGCGGCGAAGCGAAGATAGGGATGGTGATGGGCTCCTCTTCGTCGTACTTGTAGTCGACACTGATGTTTTCTTGCAGTATCGCGCTAGTACTGTGGTATCAATGATGAGCTTGCTTCCTTGCCCGTGGTAAACTAATACTAGAAGGTACCATAGGTCTCAAGGTGGTTTCCGACGACGGCACGGGATAGACATCCTCGCTATTAGCTTTCCGAATTCTTACGCTGCTGTGGGAGATATTTGAAATATGCTCCATATCATCTAGAAATTACTATCGGGTATTTGAAATTTATCTCACGGGTTAATGGGTGCTACCATTGATGAGGAGGCTAAGATGCCGAGGTAGAGGCGTGGACAGGGTAGCGCGTATATGATGTCTGAAGGACAACATCTGGTTTCTAGATGTATTATATTTAGGACCATTGTAGGTAAGCTTTGCTAGAATTGAACTTTAAGCAGAAAGGTTAAGTAGCAACTTTTCAATTTTCGGATGAGAACATATTGTTAGAAATGCCGAATCAATAACTTCTCCATTTGTCACTTTCACACACAGTAGAGGGAGGGCTTTACAGAGTATCGAGTACAATTTCTATTGTTGTCCAGCGTGCAGCTCATATTATAGAAATATTCGCATTATATTGGGCGTTTTATAGGAAACTAGTAGTTGTTTACAGCGTCATTAGCACACATCTCTTCTTCTGCGTGTAATACTGTGAGATAAAACGTATCCCAGTGATTGACTTTACAGTCATTAGCATGATAATGCCCTAAATAGTTTGCTTTTAACAAGACTCGTTCAGTGCCTATTTTGACATCGTTCAAGGAGAATTGGTATAGCACTTGTATGGAATCTTTCTGTTCTCCATCGTTGCTCTGGAAGTTTACGCAATGATGTGGCTATTACTGAAAACATATAACCATAGACCGGTTATATGAGTGAAGACACACTTTTGTACTTTCATAAAACTGACGGTATCTTTGCTTATTATTTACATTTCTCAAGTTATATCCAAAAGCTGTCTGAATATTGTGACATTATGCATTTATCTTTCCTAAGTAGTTAAAAGTTGACTGTTGTCGGAGAGAACGCAAGTCGTCAGAGTGGACATTCCTATCTCGAGTTCCAATTACCTCAATTCCTTTGAAACTCTCACCATATGGTTTCATAGACATCATAGCCATCTTTTGCCACCTTTATATCTACCAACACCTGTCTATGGCATCACTCGGAGGCTTGCCACCAAGGGAGGAACAAGCCAGCTTGATTATATATATGGGGTGATAACTATAACTGCCAATTTCAAGCGAAAGAACAGGTGAATAGTAGGTTAAGGGAAACGAAAGGTTAAACTGAAAGGGAACGATAGAGAGCTATCCTAAAGGTGCCCCTGTGTCACGGGCTAGAAACAGGATACATAGGGATGATGGAACTACGAGATGACTCTGCAAAATAGGCACAAAGGGTCGTGAGAGCCTCGAGGCTCCGAAGGAGAGCTCCCTACAGATTATTCTCAGTCCATCATGCACTCTCTCTCTCCATTGACAATGGAGAGTCCGCGATTATTTATAATCAATTCATAGTAGATCTCCATCTTGTAGTGCACATAGCCCTGAGGCCCTCCCACCTTAGGTCCGTGAGCCATTATCTCTTTATATATAGTGGAGGATCACGCTAAGTGTATGAGCCCGGAGAAACATAGGGTATCGTCATTTCCAAGTTGATCGAGACCCCCCCCCCGATCGTCAAAGATGACGTTTCGTCTACTAAATAATACTTATAGTATTTACCCATTTAGCAACTAACTGAATAACCCCCGAGGGAAACCAACGAACTAGCCAACCACCCGCTGAATACTTTTCTGACTTTGTCTACTTTACGCCAGCATTGAAAAGAAAACAGCTGTGTAATACGTAACTACAGCCAGAAGACTAGCTCTGAAAGAAGGGCTTATACCTCCCCAATGTGGTAATAATAATGCACCCTCTCTTCTACGTCCTCATAGCTAGGTATCATACCTACTGCTTGTATTATGCCGCGAGGGGCCAAGAAGGCGATGTAAGATATCATGAAGCTGAAGGTGTTGGAATATGGGGTTACCACCCCACTATATGGTCCTATACTACCTACCATATATATATATCTCTGGGCTTCCGCCTACCCACTAGACTCTCCCCTGGACTAATACACTTCATCCTCACATTCATCTTATATCAACAGAAGGAGATTTCACACCTCCGAGGTTCGCGCTAGTACCTATTATGGTACTAGATTCATTCCCTTCCCTTTAAATATAAAACAGGCCTCGTTTCTAAGACCTTTGGAGTTCTTCCTCCTGCCCAACCCCCTTTTCACTTATATACTTACCTGCCTACCTATATAACAGAAGATAAAACCGTTACTCCCCCTCCGCATCAAAACTAAAAAATAAAAATAAATAAATAAATAAATAAATAAATAAATAAATAAATAAATAAATAAATAAATAAATAAATAAATAAATAAATAAATAAATAAATAAATAAATAAATAAATAAATAAATAAATAAATAAATAAATAAATAAATAAATAAATAAATAAATAAATAAATAAATAAATAAATAAATAAATAAATAAATAAATAAATAAATAAATAAATAAATAAATAAATAAATAAATAAATAAATAAATAAATAAATAAATAAATAAATAAATAAATAAATAAATAAATAAATAAATAAATAAATAAATAAATAAATAAATAAATAAATAAATAAATAAATAAAACCCTACATTATTGCAGCAAAAGCACAAGGGGGCCTAGTTTACCAAGTAACCGATCTATAACTACACACTTACCTGGCCAACCTAGATATGTTAGAAGCTCTGTATTGCACCCCACAACTCCGACAGCACATGAATTACTTATCAATCAATCAATCAATCAATCGCGAAACCTCAAGTATAGAAAATGGGAATAACAGGAAACAAAGCTACATGCTTAGCAACCAGGAAGGGGAAAAAGCAAATCCCAAACCCCAACCCCCTAACCCCGGCCCGTCACCGACGGTCTAACCCGGCTACCCGGCCCCATCCTTACTGTGTAGTAAGTAGGTAGATGTACAGGGCAATTGTCACGATACCTGTCAAAAAATAAATTTCCAGTTTTTATGTAAGTGACTGCCGACGATGTGATGTGATGTATAACATCTCACAACTTATGTATCACCTGTTTTTTTTCTGAGTTGCCAAGACCAAGAAAAAAATGCCCACCCCTTTCGTGTGGAGGATTTCTCTCTCTCTCCTTGATCTTAACATCGTCGTCATCATGATCATCATCGTCGGACTCGAGTATTTGTTCGCCCCCCCCCCCCCCCCCCCCCCCCCCGGCCTGAGTTTGATACGGAAATGTTCCCTGGGTAATTTATTTTCACCGTTTGATTAACTAGGCTTCCATGAAAAGGAGTGGGAAGAAGAAAAAACCAATTGGAAAAAAAAGATCATGAACCTTTTTTTTGGCCTTGCTGGTCCTACCTATTCCTACATCAGTTGTATATCCTCATATAACGAAAAACCCCTATCCACTGCCCGATTCCCCCAAGCCCAAGGATCCCTGCGGGTAAAAAGGGCATAAAAGCAAGATAATCTGTAGATATGTCATAAACCCTGTCTACCGACTAGTGATTGATCGTAGGGGTAGAGAAGAAGAAGAGGAGGAGGAAAAAAAAAGCAATGTGTTTCCGTGACAGGTCTCGAAGGATTGACGATCTTCTATGCGGGGTAGACATACATGTCTCTCTCTGTAATGTAAGCTGGGGTTTATGGGGTAAGGAAAACAAGGAAAAAAAGAAAAGAAAAGTAAAAAAAAGGGGGGGAGGACGACAGATTTACAGTCTCGTGCTTTTGCAACAATGTCTAAAAGTTCTCCTTTTCCCCCCATTCCCATTCGCTTTCCTCGGCCGTCTTATCCGGAACCTCTCTTGCCGTCGGCGTACATACGAGGATCGTAAATCTGACTGAGAAAAGCAAAAAAAAAAAAAAAAAAAAACCGTCGCAGGGCCGACTACCGAAGGAGAAGGGGGAACAATAAAAAGGAAAAAGGAAGACTATCATTGCGCAATACGAGCACCTATCGCCTCCTCCAAGATTACACATGCTAATGTGCCTTATTTCTTGGGTTGCTCCCTTGTCCCATCGCAGGCAGTAGATTGTCCATCGCAAGCAAGTAGACGCTGTCGATCGGATGTCGCTCGCCCGTAAAAATCATACGAGGAATACAGGAAGAGAAAACACTACCCAACGCACTACTACTACTGCATTACATACATACGTGCGTACGTACGTACGTACAACGAGACTGCCTCGGCTCAAGTTCCCTGAAAGAAAATAAAAAAATAAAAAAATAAAAATAAAAGAATAATAAAAGAATATTGCTTTGCTTGTCCACGGGGACAGTGCGGGCATATAACATCGGTGGCTTTAGGTGCGGCGGGGGGCTTGTAGGTTTATCGCGAAGAGGCGATGATCTACGCCCGCCGGCCGCTTAATCTCTTGAAAGGCAGCAGGAGTCGTGAAGTCGTATTCTGCGTACGTCGGTCGATGGCATGGAATGATAGCGTGACTGCAGCTGACCAGCTTGCGCTATAGCATCAGCCACGTGGGGAGGATCCTTTGATGCTCGGGAAGCGAGGAGGCGGTATAGTAGAATTGATAGACAGATGGGTAGGTAGGTAGATAACCAAATCCGCCGCCCAGCCCCTCCCTGCCTGCTTCCCAAAGGCGTGAGATTATACGGGGTTTCTGAGGTTGAAGGATCAAAGATAACTATCCAACTACCGAGATGGCGGGCGCCCGTGGCAGACCATACGATGCTGGCCTGGCCCGGAGTACCATACCTACTTAGTCTTCCATGTAGATATGGGGTATAAGCCGGGGAATCTCTGGTGCGGGTTTACAACGGTTATCGGGAGTGAGGGGACTTCAGGGGCCGGCCCGACCATCCTAGAAATGGACGAAAGAGGAGATGAAGAGCGGCTAACGTCAGCACGATTCGTCCCGTCCTAGCAGCCGAAAGAGAGAGAGGGAGAGAGAAAAAGCAATACCCATAGGGCCGTCTGCATTGCATTATGCTATCTATAGCAGGTAAGCAGAAGCAAGACGATTACTAAATTTCCGAGGAGTGAAACAGGACGAAGTCGCTTACAGGAGGAGAAAAGTTCCAGGTCGCCGGATTCCGTATCTCCGCGAGAGGAACCACACATATGACAAGCCCTAAGCGGCTTACAATGGGCAGGGGCTGGGGTCTGGGCATGAGCATGGGCATCATCTTGTGTGCATAGAAAGAGGAGGGGAGGGGGTGACTAGGTTTCCTTGAAGAAGACAAGGAGAGAGAAAAAAGCGAGATCCAGCTGTCCAGGAACGGTACTTGCAGGGCGAAGAGAGAGAGAGAGAGAGAGAGAAAGGTATCTCAGGTACCCAGTACGCACCTGGACAACCCCTCCCCCCTTTTTCGCCCTAGTAGAGCCTGGTAGGGCGAATTAGAAGAAAAACAACTTCAACGGCGCAACGTACCGTGCCGCTATTCCCCTCTGCTTCCCCCCTCCCACCCTTCAGCCTGTCGGGATCTATACCTAATGCATACTCGAGCACTGTGGCCGGTTGGAGGACACAACTGATGGTACCTAGCATATGACGCTCGTAAGCTGCATGGCCAAGTGTTGCAGCAGAAGGAAGGGGGTTCCCGACAGTCCGGGTCCAGTGCGCCGGCGACCCAATGATGGAAGCCGGAGTCGCCACCGCCTTGAGGGCCATGAGAGTCGATCGGATTTGGTGTGACGTGACGAAACGTGGGCTTTATTTTTCTCTTTCCCGTACCTAATCGTTTACTTTATTTTGTCATGATGTGCGGTCGATGTGGGTGTCCCAGGGGGGGCGCCCCCCTTTTTTTCTTCTTCATTCAGCACGTGTTTTGTCGATCGTTGATATGAACGCAAAAGCACTAATTGGGTGGGCAAAATGTAGGCAGAGGCAGGCAACATAAAAAACCGAGTATGATCTGCGACATGCCTTGCTTTCTAACGTTTGTCCTTGTTCATAAGATCGTCGATCATCCGGTGGTGGGCTAGTATTCAGCTTGCTGGCGTAGCTTTGGTTTTTTTTCTTGATAGCGCCAAACAAGCGACTGGTCTTCCTGCTGAGCTGACGCGATAGGCCCAGATACCGATGTAGACAGACTTATGAGTACTTCCGCATGCGAACGATACATCGGCCCTCTCTACGTACAGTAGGGGCCTTAACCTTGCTCTAGCTTCCCATTCTTGGAGAGAGAGAGAGAGAGAGAGAGTCATACGTAATTTGGCGTCACACAGTGCAGCTTGCGCGAGTTATTGCCCGGAATGGTAGGTTTATAACCTGGTGGGTGTGTCTCGGTGGGACTAGGTAGGCCGTGTCAGATCATGGGTACTGAAATCGGTTGGTCTTCTGGTGCCTATTCGAGTGAGGATCGAAGACAGATATGGTTAAAGAGCGATCTCTTTCCCGGCATCGCATAGGCGAAGTGTAATAAAGGGGGCACAAAGGCGTATTGCAGCTGACGCGAACAACCCGAATATGGAGTTTTGCATCCACTTAGCCGATGTTCACAAGAGCTTGGATCTGCATGTATGTGTTGTCGAGGTAAGTGTCTCCTCATCCAAGACCAATAGAGCCCACCGTCAACCTAGTATCTTGGTAAGATGCCCCGTGCTTCCTGGTATGTTCTTTTGGCTCTGGGTCTTGTATACGCCCATATCCAGGGCGAGCGAGTTTTCTGACTTTGGTGTGTGTATTAGCAAGGGGTTACTCCCCAGTTGGTCTTTAGCCGCCAAGGGGTGTTTGCGGCAAGGCGGCTGTCACCATACTGGGACGTCATATGACCTATTACGCCTTGTCTACACTATGTCCTAGTCATTTATTCATCAGTGATATGCAGTAGTTCGCGGCGATCAACGATAACGCGCGGCTTGCACGGATTGAAACGTTGGATCGACGGCATCCGATGCCCGGGGAACCGATGGCACGGGGTTTTAGATATTACAGCATAGTATCAACACTGGAGTCACGAATACGGGTTGTGTACCTAAGGTATGATTGGAAGAATCGGTCTTAGATTCAAGTGCTATGCAGCGTGAGCCGCCGGTATCGTTTATTCGAGATCATGCAAGTGCCTGCCGGAATGAATGCCAATGCTGCTACGTTAAGAGAGAGAAGAAATTGAACTGTCAGACAGTTGCGCAGCTGAATGAAAACATGGATGCCGGGGGGATCACAGGCTCTCTGCCGAGCCCTCGCTTCATTGTCTCTGACAAGGCTGTGTGGAACGACACTGTCGCTTTCCCAGTTGCTGCTATCATCTGCGTTCCAGCGCCATTCAGCGGCATGGTGAAGCCCTGCTCTATCACACCCGAATGCCAATATGAACATTGTCCTAACCCACTATGCTTCGAAAGGATGTCTCGTCGCAAGGAAAATCGTGATATGACCCAAAACACCGTAACCCCTATATGCCATAATCCCACCCAGTGGAGAGGATACCGCCCACCCAGATAATAATAAAAAACAAAAGAGAACTTTTTTTTGTCATTTCCCGATTCTATCTTATCATAACCCTCAACACCTGTAATATGCCCATCGCCTTGCGTGCTCCGTAGAAAACCTCGATTTCACCGAAGCATCTGAAGTATGCATAAAAATAATTGAGATTTTATCTCGACAACGTAAAAAGAAAAATATGAATGATTACTCCCGCCTGCGCAGCGCCGGCCCTATGCGTGATCAGATGGGTATTCGCAGGAGGTTCAAATCAGGTCAGAAACCATCGCGCCCCGATTGTTGCGTGTTGGATAAACTCGGACAAAGATATGTTGATACACGGTGGATGATATCCAAACATGAAAATTTTGTTGTACAGGTTTAAATAGTCACCTGTGGCGTAGTCTCTGGAAAGGCACTATCCAGGTTTGACTTTTCAAAGCTTGACTTAGCACTGTTCGCGGATCTGTTGAATACGTTGCGACCGATATTCTTCAACTTCCCCCCGGCTTCAGCGTTAACCTCCGGATTCGGCACGTAGACGCTAGTGATAGGGTAGACTTTGATGTGACAGAATAACCTCGAAAAGAGGAACTGGTCGCCGTTGGAATCGAGCAATGGCAATGTACGATAACCTTGCTTAAGGCTGCTAAGTTTGGCTGTGTATGTCGCTATAGTGGTGTTACGACCATGGGGGGTCTCGCCGCCGCCTGTCGAGAGCTTGACGCTAAATCTGACGAAAACTAGTTCGGGGTGCTTCGTCGTGATGTTAAAGAAACTCTTGTGATTAAACACGGGATTGAATCCGTTTTCTTTCACTACACGAGTGGAACTCGTTAGAGGCGTATCGGTCAATATGGGAATGGCGGCCATGCTGTCGTGTTTGTCCCTCTTGTCGTTGGTATGGAACACCTCTACCTCTACGTAGGGATCCATGGTGCGGTTGGACGGAAGATTTGCTGGGCGCATGAGTTGCTGCGCAGAGATGATGTCGATGCTGAAAGCCATGTTTTTACGTTCGAGCTTTCCAATAGCCTCCACGGGAAGACCGTTGGGCAGAATCCGGATAACGCGCATTGATGCAGGCTTGAGGACGTACCCAGATCTGTCAGTGCCACCGTCAAACATTGCTTGGTTAAGTTGCATGCCGAGATCAAATGTTTGCCAATTGAGCGCTGCCATCTGGACACCTTTCCTCCAATACATCAAAGGATTGAAATTGTCGGATGAAAGGCGGGAGTACTGGGGGTATACTCGCATCATGTAGCGCATGTTATGGCGAATTAGGGCAGTTTTCGAATCCGGTGCCTTCGAGTGCTTCCTAAATGTACCCTCCATAAAGGACAAAATATGGTTGCTCTTTTTGCAGTCGGCGGATTCAAACCCATGGAACTTGACACCAGTGCAATAAACCCCGAGATCGCCCAACGTTTTGACGATCTTGCTGGTCTTCCGTTTTCCAGGTTTCTCCTCTTCGGTATCGCAGTCACTGGTACTGCTACTAACAGTATCATGAACCTCACCCTCGGTGATCGTATTCACTGCTCGTTTGCCTATTACGCGTCGCGAACCCTGACTAGGACCGAGAAGTGGGCTTGAAGTTAGAGCTTGGGCTGGAACAAGTCCGTTGTCCGAGACAACTGGTTTGGAAAACGGCGAGGTTAGGCTGTTCCCGCGTCGGCGACCCGCAGACTCGGTTCCGCTCCGCTGCTCATGGCTACGATGAGTCCCCTTAACCTTGATCAAGATCCTATCCTTGAGCTCCGATGGCGATGGGAGCTTGTCTGAAGACGGGTCTAAAGGTTCGGTTACGAGACGAGAACCAAAAATTTCCTTCATTGTCTCGGCCATTATCTCTTGCTGTGGCGCACTGCAGTGAACCTCGAGGGAAACCCAAAGCGGAAAATGGCTGGCGGCAAAAGCCCACTTGTTGATAGTGTTGATAACTTCTCGAAACGAGATCGAATTTGTCATAGCATATCCATGTTTCACCGTAGGCTGTCCATCCGACCCGTCCCAGCAGTCAATTTCCACACTCCGACATCCCCGGACGAGTGTCATTATGTAGCCCTCGACCGAGGAGACGTCAGCAACCTGCCGGCCAACTAAATAGGTGTTATGTGAGCTAGATATAAAGTACTCATTGAAGGGGCGGTCTAGAGAATATTCGAATGGCTCGCGTATGAGAGGATCGTTGTCTTTCGAGTGAAGATAGGCTGCAAAAGCCTCTTCTGTCATTAATAACGAGTCTCGGTCGAGTCGCTGAAACGTTACATCCCTCGGTTTGTTTCGGTGAACATAGCGAAGAAACCGAGTCTCCCAAAAACTTGCATTGCTGTCGACGTCCTCGCATTGGACTTCTCGTAAGAAACGCATGAACTCCTGGAAGCTGATGCCCTTATCCGGATCCGAGGCACGATCACGATATATGTTTCGGATATCTTCTCTTCGTTTCATCTCGCGGACAAAGACCTGAAACTCGGTGAAGTTCAACCGGCCAGTCCGCGTAGTGTCAGCGATTGCGAATTTAGTCAGCAGATCTTTCTGCGCCATATGAATATGAAGGTTCCTGCAAACTCGCTCCACGCCTATAAAGTCCATCTCCTCCTCATCGACAGAGTGCGGTCTGTTCTCAAACTGCTTCAACATTTCGCCGTTCCAGAAGCTCCGGATGGCGTTTTCATTGAACGCCATCAATGAGGCCATATGAACTTCTCTATGCTTCGATATCGAGTCTAAGGCTGTGACCCAATGCGTAAATGTCTCCTCGTCGTCAGCGACAAGGTGCATCATCTTACTTCGGGACTTGTCCGGAACTGCGTAGAAAATAGTGAAGAAACGACCCTCGTCCGATTCAGGAATTCCATAATCGATTCGATATTGACGGATGTCAGATCCTATCCTTACTTCCTTAATGTCGTCGATATAGATACACTTGGAAGAGCGGCCCTTATCCCACACAATCTTACCAGCATCTGATTCCAGAATGAAAAGCATGCGCTTGGACTTTTTCTTCTTGGATATTTTGGAAAGATACGTTCCCTTGATTAGGGCTAGAGGCAGGACCGGCCCAGGGGGGATATCCACTATGGATGCCGAACCGGAAATGGAGGCTGCGGTGCTCCCTGAAGAAAAGTCACGGGGCATGCTATCGGCGCCACAGAGGGAATTGAGCTCATTCATCTCGTCATGAGGTTCTTCGTCCGAGTCGGTGTATAAAACAAGGTCGGCTGTGGGAGCCGTATTGGTGCTGTCACTTCTCCGTCGCAGAATGCCAGGACCGATGCTGCAATCCCTGCTCTTAGGCGCAGCAGATGATTGTCTTCGATTCCTCGCAAACTTCTTGGTGGCTCTATTGGAAAGGCGTCTTATGAGACCCTTACCGCCGCCGCCGCCGCCGCCACTGCCGCCCATTACTTCAGCCATTGAGCCGCCGCTGGTTGCTAAGCTGGGGTTGATCGAAGTGGTACTAGGTTTATGGTTCAAAAGGGGGTCGCCGAGTTGGAAAGGCGGTGGGAACTCGGTTTCACGGCCTCGGTATAGATCCGGTGAAGGCTGAATGGAACTGCTGGTGGTCAACACCGCGTTCTCCGGGGTCATTATAGGAGAATCATGCAGAGAGCCAGATGCTACCGTGGAGGAACTTATGGCTGAGGGAGGTATAGAAGCAAGAGGCGCACCAGCTGGATGACTGGTCTGGACCTGGCCTGGACGTGTCCGACGCATTAGAGAACCCTGGGCAGTCATGACAGGTGTAGTGGAAAGGGGCCGGGAATCAGAGCTGGGGCGGGTAGGATTTGAGGTCGCAGACATGATGTAGGGTTGGGGGCAGATGCCGCCACGTTTATTGATTAGTCGTACGCAGTGCAGGGGAGAGGAGAGACGTTTATAAGAGCAGAGTTGATATCTTTGCCCTCATCTTCCCGGGCAGCCCCTTTGGTGGAATAGAGAACCTAGGATATGGGAAAGCCAAGCAAGCGAGACACAACCTGACGTGAGTGGACAGGCCTGGGATGAGCTTCGCTATTAAACAAGGGCCAATTCGGGGCTGCAGAACATCGGTGCTCTCCACGATGTCGATTGCGGACCGGAACGCAAGGGTGCGCCCGAGTCAGATGTACAGGCCGGTCACTGGTACGGCCTTCTGACACAGGTACGTCGAGGTACAGCGAGTACTGCGTCTGGGTACGCAGGACCAGGACCAAGACCGGGCGGGCAATGGGCCAATGTTGCAGTAGTCACAATAAAAATGATGAGGTGGCAGTAGCATGCAGGTCGCTGATTCGGGTATGTGAGGTTGGGGTGGGATGGTCCCCAGGCGTCAGATCCAAGTCGACCAGAGGAATTGATATCGAGTCCTGTTCCCCCCGCAACTTTTTCTACGTCTCCCTGCAAGTACTTCGGATATAGCTCCTGGGGGAGAGAGAAAAGGGGGAAACGGAGATGGGCGAAGAAAGGAGAGAAGGAGGAGAATTCTTATTTGCTTGCTTATAACTGGCGTGTTATAATCAGATGCAGTCTCGAAAATAAAATAAAATCTGCTGACTTGCACCTCTGGGATGTGGCGCCTTGGTGAGGGATGCCTGCCTGGGCGGTGCTGCTCCTCCTCCTGGGGGATGGATTATCAAGTGCGGGATGAGTTTTGGTGGATCCTTGCCAAGGGGTGAGCAATGGGCAAGCAGAAGAACATAGAGCGGCAGAATAGAAACCGACGGTTTAGGATTGACGTTGATGAGGCTCAGCGATGTCGAAGAGCCAACAGAGAGACACCCCGTATATGGCGGTTATGGTTGATGAGTATATGCGATGTGCTTGTGCAACGTGAGTGGGATGCGTCTGCGTGCGTATGTATGTATATATGTACGTGTGTATGCGTATGCACTGAGGATAGCAGGGTGAGTATATATATATGTGTGTGGTGTGTATGTGGTGTGTATGTGGTGTATGTGCGTGTGTGTATGTGCGTGTGTGTATGTGCGTGTGTGTATGTGAGTACGTTATGTGTGTCAATGACAAGGCAGGATAGATATGGAGGTTTCTCAAAAACAGAAAGAAAAAAAAGTGTCGTTGCGCAGGGCCGGAATAATAAATTAAAAAAAAAACAATACAATTAAAAAAAAAGTGTGAGCAATCGAGAGTAAGAGTGACTGAGCTGGAGACGGGGTCGGGAAATTATCACCTGCTAGCCTAGCGTACTGGTGACGGAGCGGAAGTGGAAGGGATGAAAGAAAGGCATGGCAGAGACAGGGAACGGAGCTGGAAAGAACAGGCGGTTCCTGGGGTACGTATAGAAGAAGGCCTAGGTAGGTATGCCCCCAGTGACATGTACCTCTGCTAAGTGGTACAGAGGTAGGGTTGTAGGTACAAGCTATGCATGCACTAGCAGCAGATAGGGGAAAACCGACACGCTAAACTAAACAGCGTAGGAAAGCGGGCTCAGGCAGGAAGACGACAAGGAGACGGGGCGTTACCTACCTCAAGAAAGAAAATAAAGTAAGAATAAATAAACCTAAGATAGGTACCTAGGTAAATATAAAATAAATATTTTATTTATTCTTTTACTTTCAAGTTCTTTTCCACCGGTTATGAACGAGGGTTCTTGGCGTGTTATCCTAAACTAGGTAGGAAGACAGTTAGGTTTGTTTGGTAGATAGTAGGTTACCTACGTATGGTTGGATGTGGACGTACGGGATGTATGTAGAAAATTACCTATCTACCTTCAGTCAAGAAGAAGGTAGACAGGCAGACAGACAAAGAAGATGGTAGAAAAAAAAGGGAGGGGGTAAATGGAAGAGACCAGTCAACGCGTAAGTAGATGTATAGTATGGTGTGCGTATGGTGATAGCGACAATGACGGTGTCGCAGTTAGCAAAAGGTCAAGTTAGGTAGACTTGGACTAGTCAAGGTAGACAGAGAAAAAAAAGCACCTTTATTAGTTAGCGCTGGAGGGGAGAGGATTTTTGTTGATGATCGGAGACAAAGTGACCAAGTGGGAGAGTGGGAGTGACAATTTACTTTAAAGGTGTGGAGAAGAAGATCGATGACTCTTTTTTTGCTGTTCAACCCGTGGACTGCTGGCAAGGTACTTAGGATGTCCTGTTTTTTTCCTTCCCAGGTGAAGGGGGGGAGGATGGGAAAAGACAAAAAAATTTAATAAAATAAAATAAAATCAAAGTTCGTCAAGTCAACCAGATATTCACATTGACACCTATGACGAACCAAAAGAAGGGAAAAAAAAAGAACCCCCTACCTAACCTAATGACAAGACCGGTCAAGGCTACCTTCCTACTACTGCTGCTTCTGCCGCTGCCACTGCCACTGAGAAAACACGAGCAAAAGAGAGAAAGGATGGACTAAAGAGAAAAATATAGAATACTGCTAAGGGAAATTGACACTGTGCGGAAGCACCTTAGGGCAACGATGGTAAGTGCGATGGTAGGTATGGTACCAAGAATGTCCAGGGGGTGTTCTCTCTCAGGGGAGCTGACGCCAATTGCGTGCTGAGCCTTGGAATTGACGCACGGTGAATGGAGCTTTGTTCTGACAATTCGCCTGTCATTGGCACTCGTTCATCCACTCATTCAGCTGTTCAGCTCCTCATCCTCGCGTCAAGTGACCTCGATCTCGGTTTGCGACAAAGATAAGTCCCTCCCTGGCGGCTTTTGTCTGCCCAACGGAAACATGGGCACAATGGCATGGCATTCTGAACCCGAAGATATTGTGAGCCCATCATGGCATTTTGCTTCCTTTTTAGCCTTTTCCCCCTTCCCCTTCCAATGGCCCCGACATGGGAAAATCCATGAAGCGCATGCAGAACTTATGCCGCCTACTATTGCACCACAGTCCAACTATTGGGTAGTATATACCGTACTGTATGTAGTGTAATGATTATGTGGGATCATCAAAGCTCGCTCCAGCTAATGTTACGGTGTCGAGGCACCATTCGATGGACCATGAGCGCATGCATGTTGCCGGCTTCCGGGACTTCATTCATGAGTTGAATTTTAAAGTTGAACCCTTTTGTCTATTGTGTCTTCCATTCCGGAAGTCTCAAACAACATAAGCGAAAACGTCATACGACGAAGCAAGATTCGCCCATCCACAGCCTGAACTAGATTGAGCCATGAGAAAAAAATTACTAGTCTTCCGTGACCGAAACATCAAATTGAATCAAAGGGGACAATCAATACCTCAACCTAAGTACATACATAGGAAAGTACTATTAGTGTGTTGATTTATTTACCGAAGTACGTAGTTAGAGTAACCTTAGTTTACACCTCAAGTAGAGGAATACTTAACATTAACTATCATGATAGGTGGGCATGATTGGCGCCCTCAGGAAAACGAAGTCAATAAGATGTAAGTACCTAGGTATGTATGTCATTGTATCCAACGTTGTACGTATTATACAGTGCGGATGGGAACAAGGGGGTTACAGATTATGACGAATGGGCGAACTTGGAAAGGGGGGATTTGGAAAGGATGGAAGGACGGCAGAAGGGTTGGAAAAAAATAAAAAATAAAAAATTTAATAAAAAAAGGAAAGAAAGGGAAAAAAGAGAACATTTCTCTTTCTGGACTTTGACACCAAAAAAAAGTGGAATGCAAAAGACATGGACCAAGGCCCAATGTACCTAAACCAGGGCTTGCGAAGCAGGGCTAACTTACCTGAAGGACCAGGGTTATTTGGCAACTACATCATCGACCAGCTAAGCCCGATCCGCTGCCGGCTTACCCAAGATGAGAAGGGGGGAGGAGGGGGGTAGAAAGGAGGATTAAAAAAAAGGCATGCGCTTGATTGACATGGGGCATACCGAAGACCTGGGTGGAAGTTGTGCTTCTCTACTCTTAAAAAGCTACCTCTACTTAATTAAGGTGTAGGTAGCATGGCATGGTAGGCAGACACTTCTAATCTCAACTAATAAACCCACACATTTAGACCAAGATGCTGAACAGCTGCATGTCTGGATTGACTTCATATAATTAACACCAAGCATACGGAACACATGAATTGTTGGTTAATTGGTGTCTGATCAGACTACCGGTCAAGTTTGTCATGCCACTGATGTACCATGTCAAGCTGTAGAATACGGACAGGTATTTCGTGATGTAATCTAGATATCCGTATGTAAACGTGCCACTCAAGATGAATGAATGCATTGTATTGCGAATGTGTTTTGCGCCTGTTTTATATTTTATTCATTTTTTATCAAGCAATGAAGTGATGTGAGATGCCCGCGTAGGAGAACTAAATTGCATTTTCCTTTTTTTTTGTCCTTTTCCTTTGACTCAAAGCTATTCCAGATATGAAAAGGCAGATTGTGGTTTCTCGGCAATCAGAACATTGCACTAGGTAGTGCCACCTTGGGTACTTCGTCGATTACCTACTGCTACACTACCTACCTACATACTCAACATGACACCTGCACTTACCTATGTACCTACACCGGGCATAAACCTATTATTATTTTAAACCTTAAGTGCCTCCTTGTAGGTTATATAGGCTAGGAGGTAGGTATGTATATAGCTAGTACATACCTCCTTCCATTATTTCACTCGACATTCATCATATCCGTAGGTATTTCACTAGTAGACTTGCATGTTAACTGAAACCTTCGTTGGTTGCCAATACGGCAAGATATACCATGATGTGCAACACTACGACAACTCTAACTCAAATCTTAGCAAGGGCGTGACAGACTAAGCAAACACTAAATCGAGAAGAAGACAAGGAGGGCAGGGAGAAAAAGGTTAGCAATACCTGAAACTAGGCATGTACCTTATTTATCAATTAGGTATATACAGTACAAGTATGTACCCAGGGTAGGTACTTGGATTTATTCATACCTACTATGTAGCCTTGCTAGCCTACAACACCTACCTACACTACCTTACATGCCTTACATATATACAACATTACATACTAAGGTATACCTCAACCCAGAGAGGCATTACTTCTAATTCCCACTTGTCCAGAAAGCCAAGGTTGTTCTTGGCTTGCCGAATCGCGACAGGGGTGGATTTGCCCACTTCCTTCTAGACGTCTTCCACGTTCCCCACGAGTGTAGCTTTGAAACAATGACAGGGAGCCACCGCCAACTAACCTAGTGTAGAGCAATAAAGGGCTGAGTCCACTAACCGCCCAAACCTACCCCCTTGGACACTGCCATCATGCCACGGTCTCCAGGTTGCGCAAGGGAAGCTGGTCAAGTATGCACCTAGTGTATGTCCAGTAATACCTAGTATGTAAAAACCACCTGCACACCACACTACACCACACTTATTAGGTAGAAACTTGTCGGGCCCGGTTGACGGCATCGAGACACATCGTTACACCACCAACTTCGCATGGCTCATGTTCCACCCCGAAGATCTCTGTTTCTCTGCTCTGCTACCTAGCTACCTAGCAGCCTAGGTAGGTGGTGGTAAGGAGTGTCGTAACCTACTGGGCCATAGTCGTTGGATCATCTTGGACAAGAAACGCCCGACAAACGCTTGGCCCAGTCTATCGTATGTTTTTGCTTCTTCTGTACGTTGGCATTGCAGCTCGGTGAGTGAGCTGTCGGTTGTTTGTTTCAAAAATATTTCCATGTCTGACCTCTCCTCTCCTTTCCTCTTATTTTTCCTGTTTCTCCCTGTGTGTGCTTTCTCATATTACTTACTATATTATTACCATTTTTAATCATCTGTTCTTCGTACACACTACAGCGACTAGAATAGAATATGCAAACTCATGTCAAGTCGACAAGGGGGGTACTTAATATGCACCTACACCCCGATTAACACGATATCTAGCCGCCTATCCATTACTTCTTCTCACGTACACCGTACGACGGATGATATCTGGTTGGTGATGTGGGCAGTGCTACCACGCTTTGGATGGTCATCAGGCCCGAATAGCCCCTCAAAAAAAAAGTAAGTTAACATCAGAATTGGCATCTCTCATCGTGGGGTGTGTTTCCCTGGCCAATCCGGACGGCCGAGTGGGCAAAAATCCTTGGTTCCGTGGCTCGACACATCGTCTCTTCAGCCTTCTTCCTATTCTCGAACCTAGCTTGTACGTCTTCCCCAGAAATGGGCCCAGGCTTGAAAGAAGATGGCGAGATACGTCAGTTGAAATTATCATCCTGCAATTCAATTTTGTCTCCCCCCCACAGGTTATCGGAATCGATCAATCTCGCAACGCCCATCATCATTATGTACTAATAATGACGAACCCCCCCAGTAATCGCAGGTTATCAACCCGAGCCCTGTGCGCGTGTGTGTAGGTATATATGTAGGCAGGCCATCAGATAAATAGGTAGGTACTCATGTAAGCATCTAGGTTATTGCACATAGCAGACACGAGGGAAGAGGTGGAATTCACATCGGTCTTCTTTCGCCAGGCCGTCACGGGAACAACGCCAAAAGAAAAAGGCTCGATGCACCCAGGACCGCATGCGACACGCTCACGTACCACAGCTACATGTACAGTGCCATGTAGCTCAGCAGAGATAAACCGAGATTTCTTTGGGCGACTACTACGTACCTAGGTTTCGGCAGGCGATCTCTCTCTGCTGCAGCCCTGTACGAGGACCCTGTTGGAGCCCTCGTCATCGCCCGACTCCGCTTCAAACATGCTACAAACGACTTCAGGGGTTCCCTGACATCCAGGGCAGTTCTGTGATATCCGGTGGTATTTGGTATCTCTTCGCCGTTCTGCGCAACAAAACGCCATAACACGCTGGCAGATGTCGGCGGAAAGTTGCGTACATACAGATCTTACGTGTTAAGGCAGCACTTCGCCAAAGGGGTACAAACCACATATATTGGGTGAAAGAGTTATGTAGTTTCTCACTACACCAAGGTCTGAAAGCCCTCTTGATTACCGGGCTAAGAGCGCTCTGTGTTTTTGCTCAGCGCAACCCAAGGGCGTCACGAACGAGAGAGAAAAAACGGAGCCTTGGATAATGATTGGTGTGCATTATCCAAGAGATGTTGCCGGCCCTTCCATCATCAGAAGTTTCCCGCACGCCCTCCCGGCTATTACTGTTAACTTGGACGACGTTGACAGCCAGATCCGACATTAGTTGTCATCAGGCATCAAGCCAATCAGCGATTCCATAGCGCCCTCCTGTGTGCTCTGGCCTGTATTTCCCTGCCATGGAACGTGACGAGCGTCTGCAAGCCACCGACGATATACACCACGGCAACTTCGGCTTGGACGGTGAAGCCTTCGACAGCGTCTGGTCAAATGAGGACCCGAAGATGCGTTTTTATTATCACGACTATAGACTATCTTGATTCTTGAGGCGGCTGGTGCGCCGTACCCCCATCCCGCTCTTTTTTGGGGGAGAGGTGGGCTGCGTAGCCAGGGCTAATAAGCGACCTGAACCCCTCCGCTGGGCCCGCCAACACACGATCATCACCGTTTCCATTCGTTGTCTCGAATCCAAGTGACTGTAGATCCCTTTTCGTCTCTGCTGTAAAACATCGCCAAATCTGAGATCGAAAAAAATGCCTGCCCTACCTGTTTACATCATCCACGGCAACATGATAGGCTATGGTGCGCCCTCTTCGTAAAGTACAGGCCTGCGTATCGGTTGCGACTAATATCAGTCATGACATGTACCTTCTGCTCTACTCTTAACAGGCAACATGAGAGGGTGATGATTGGCCTACCCGAATCACTTTTTGCAACGCTCGAAGAATGGGCCAGGAGCAAGTGTCACGAGGACGCTTTTCGACATTGTTGCAGCTTTTCCATTCCAGGGCACTGTACTTGATGATCAGGGGCATCTCTCAATTTGTTCTTTCGGCCGCTAAGGACCTTTTGGGGGTGGTATCGAGCGAACTGGAAATGTGCAAGTACGAAAATCAATATTGTCACGGCTAGGAGAGGGAATGAAGAGTCGAATGTGCGTTGCGTTGTCCATTCTCCAACCTCTCGCATCTCGTCTAGCGCATTAGCAGCATGTCCGCCGCAAAGGATGTCGAGTGCGCTCGGGCAGTCTGTTGTCATGTTCCCTCCCATCTTCAACCGCCAACGCGGGGTTCACATATTGCTAGAGGGACTACCAATAGAATGGGCACTTGTCGCAAGCAACGTTGTCGATCCAGATCCACCTAGAATCAATCAACACGCGAGACAACCTTGCATACACGTAGAAGCCATGCCATGCAATATGCATTCCAACTGCATGCGTAGAGAGAGCACTGGACAATCAAAAGGCTCAATTCGCAATCCGGCCATATATCCACCCTAGGGATGACGGCACATCGTATCGTCCTCGCTAAGTGCGGCTTGAGGGGAATCAAATCAACGAATTCCACCCCAGGACTTTTCGATCACGATGATGTCTTCCACAATGCCACTTGCCTTATGGAGGTGGAAACCATGGAGGACGGCAACGCTCCAAGCCAGCAGGTAGGGTAATCAATTATGCGTCTATCTATCTATGTAACTAAACCCTCTTGATTACTAGCAACTCGCTGCATGTATCATACACTAACCTAGGCACTTGGCTTTATTGAGGTACTTCTTCTCATGCCTGGTTTCTGTGCCGTTTCCGGCCCGCCGCCGCCGCGCAACCTACTTTGACGGCCGGCGATAGTCAACAAATGTCGCATGCCCGATTGCTTGCTTTGTCATAATAATAACAATAAAACAGGTTCACCAGCCTCGTCTGGTCAGCATTTTCAGCTTCAGCCACCTCCTCTGGATTGGGCGCCGAAAAGTTGTTTTCTGTCGATCTACACCCATGCGTTAGGTCAAACTCTGCGCGTGAATGAAACGAATCGGCATTGGTTGCCGGGTGTGATCCGCGAGGTGTGCTCTTCGGCACAATATGCTGTGATACCGCAACACCATACACTACCGGACATAGCGGTTGACACAGGCCAGACTTGGATCCCGAACTCTTCCAGATGGTACCGATTACCAAAAGAAGAAGAAATGTGTGGACGGGAGCGTCCGTCGTTACGTGCGGCATGCTCTAATTGCAGCCGCGAGCTGCACTGGTGTTTGAAGATAAAAGGGGGAAAAGGCAACCCGCGACAAATCCGAACGGTCGAGCTGCAGGAGTCAGGAAGAAAAAGAAAACGTGAATCCAGCAGCAGGCAGGTTCCTCCTCCATCATGAGATTGAGGTCTAAGGACTACCAATCACGTCCGTGACAAGTGTACTACGGGGTCCAAAATGCCATCATAGTGGCTAACCATGCCGATCCGGTCGTGCGTCTCTCGGCCTGCATACGGTCGGCTTTTTTTTTTTCGTCTCTCTCATACTTTCTTTCTTATTGTGCTATGAAGGCGAGGGAGATGAGGGTAGGCCAGTTGTCAAAGGCTGATCTATTAACAGTCATTTTGTAGTTTACTGGTTAGCGAGGCTCACGATCAACCCCTCCCTTCCATTACTATTCCGAACGGGCCATTGTCTAATGTAGCCCCGAAACCTCGATTGCTTGTCGTGACATCGTCTTCTTCTTCTTTGAACCCACGAACCAAATGGTCGGAAATAGCGCTTCCAGGGACCCATATCCGGTCCATTGTTTGAGAGTCCGGGGAGGGGGGAAGAGGGGAATATCAGAGAAAACAAGAGAAAGTCCAAGTAAGAAAGAGAAGGGTGAAAAAAACATTCACGATGAAGACAGATCCGAGGTAGCATCGGGAAATGTTGATGACCCAGTTAAAAGATATCTCTCTATTGTGATGGCCCGAACAGGAAGTCCGTGGCAGACCCAATGCACTGAAACCTTACCGCACTATGCACCGGAACATTACATTGATAGTACATACGGTATCAAGCTTAAGAAGAAGAATAGAGAAGTGGATAGATGGTGGATGGATGGATGGATGGGTGAATAAATGAATGAATGAATGAGGATGGTTGTACATTAACTTTTTTTTATTGTTTGGCCGGTGGTTTTCTTCTTGTGATTGGAATGGATATGATATCAGACGGGAGTTTCGACTTGGAATGAGATAACTTCAAATGTAGTATTAGGTACTACTTAGGTTAGTCAAATACCGCCCTGCACCGCGGTGGTTACCAGGTGTTGAACTATAGGTATCCATAGACCCGGACATGCCACTATACATTACGATACATGTACATGTATGTACCTACATAGTGTGCTGTATGTATGCAGATGCCTGCTGCATGGGGGGAGAAGGAGGGCAAATGAATGGGTTAAAATCGAGTTCTCTCTAGTGTGTAAGCTAGTAGTTACAGACGATTACCACAAGCAGCATGATAAAGGCTGGCTGGCCAATGAAAGCGGATCCCATTCGACTAACAAGAGCAACACCTCGGAAGTCGGTGGAACAGGGAAAGGGGGGTTGGGGGTTGGGGGTTTCTGACCAGGATACCAGCGTGGTACCAGACGTACGAAGTACATACATAGCTAAACTACCTACCTATACACTAGATTTCAGCACAAAGGCAGGCCAGTGGAGTACCTGCCTAGTAAGAGTTGCATTAAGGAAGAGACCGGGAAAAGGAGAAGAGAAAAAGAAAACCAAGGGCGTTTTATAAAAATAAAAATAAATGAATTAAAGTATAGATAAATCTATGTTATTTATTTATTTTTCCTTTTTTCCCCATCTCCTTCAAGACACAATTTAAACTACCTACCTAAGTACCTAATCCCAACTCTATGTAGGTGGTAGTACTCTATACGACTAACTTAGGTTTACATGCCTACATTGTACCTACCTACACATCAAATACGTACGTCTTCTCTCTGAACAACTTGAATGCCGTAAACTATACACTATGTACCAGACCTACACTTAGCATACAATAAAATACCTCGTGTAACATAACTATGTCCACAAAGTTGACTTGACAGGCTGTGCACTCTTCATTACCGACTACCAATAGATGCGATTCTTGACCGCCGTAGCCCCCAGCAGGAAAGCAAAAGAGGGAATAGGGAAAGTCAAACCCCGCCATACCCAGACACGGTGATTTACCGGCACCGAGATCGACGGCTAGTGGTGGTCGAGGTTAGGAGCCTATGTAAGTACCTAGTAGTAGGTAAGTATGTAGGTATGTGATATACATACTACTATGTAACCCAATTAAGGGATCACTTTTTTCTGACTGTGAGGACTTTTGTCCATATGTAAGGACGGGATGGGACGGGATGAGTATAATCACGTCCGCTTCACTGACTACCTACTACTAACAATATAATACATATAGTAGGTAAGTAAGTAAAGGAGTCCTTTTTGACATAAGAGCTAGATATGTGGTATATTGATCGATTTAGGTATTTATATGTGCCGGGATAAGTACCGTAAGCTGTATCTTATTTTAGTTAATAAGTTTTGCCCCCCCCCCCCCCCCCCCCCCACCTCCTGCGAGTAAGAAAAAAAGGCACACTATAGGTAACTTATATAATACATCCTATCGTGAGTATGTACCTATGTAGTCCGTACGCACATACAATGTAGGACATGGGCGTTCCATATCGACGCTACCTTAAGTATGTACCTACCCTGGTTACCTTCTACATACTCATTGCCTACTAGTCTCTCTGAGCAACATGTATCAATATGTGTTGTCGGCTATCAGCTATGTACACTATGTTGCAGGATCAAAGCTCTTCATATCCACTCTTAGACCACTATACCTGTTAAGTAACGAGTTAACACATTACATCGTACAGTGAGAAAAAAAGACTTCAAGCTACTACATGTACTACCTATTCCTTCCAACCATGGACCTAAAAGACTAAAGGACTCCAAGGATCCTAGCTACGCCGCCTTGCCCGCCACGTGCATCCATGTTCCTCCTCCTCTCCCTCTCCAATTTGAACTTTGCCGTATTCAGTCTTTTTCAAGAAGCTTACCACACGCCTAGCTTACACGCCTCCATCAATTCCAAACCTCCTACATACATAGATCCGTTTGCTAGCAGGTGGATATAGCCCGTCTAGCACGCTCGAGATAGAGTGGATATCTAGCGCCGGCCTTGCTATATGTTTCTTTTTTATTCTTTTTCTTTTTCCACCGACGGTCTGGCTTCTCGGCATCCTGAAACGATGACGAAGAACCACGCGAGCCCACGTAGCTGGTCGGGACCCCCCTGGCTGTCACCCCTCTCTCCGACTGTATGTTCCCAACGACGCATTGACAATATGCACATCATTTTTGCTCGCAGGCATTTGGTCCGAGAGATTTCGACAAGGTTTGGGGGGCGTCCGGGGGGAGGGCGGAGGGAAGGGTAAAAAGATGGGCAGAGAGGGAGTTAAAATTTTTCTTTAATTTAAAAAGAAGGTCATAAAGAAAAAATAAGAAAGGGATACGACCAAGGGACAGGGTCTTCCTAGACTTCTCGGCCTTTGTGATTCCTACACTACATACCAATTCAAGGTGTTACATAAGAAAGGGGTGGTGTCTTTTTCCCACTTGGTAGTACTGCCGTTTAATTACTGGCTGCCGAAAGATCCTTGTACTCGTACGAGGAGGTTATGTACGCAGTATAGTCCCGAGTGTTCAATCCTTGGTAGACATCGAAGTGCTGTCAGCCTATCCAACTCTCGACCGCGCTCCCCCCCCTGCTAGGACGATGAAGAAGGGGGAAAAGGGGGGACGGGGGTAAAGAAAAAAAGGAAGAAGTAGTGTAGAAATTTTTTTGAATACGATAGCGAGAGGGAGATCGCCATGCTGAAGCCATCGAATTTTTGTTCAATTCTACCCTAGAACCATGGCATTTTGCCTTGTTGCGCTACGATGCCGATAACCCGACGTGAAATCTCTATATACCTACCTACCCAAGTCCTACATGGGCCATACACTCCACAATTCTAGATACAGTGACGGATACTTTTTTTCTTTTTTTTTCTTTTCCCTCCCTCTTCCCTTTCTTCACCTCCTCGACATCAGTGCATTGGATTGTTTCCCCCCCCCCAATCCGCGTGCGCGCCCATCCCGCGCTATGCCATCTCGTCTCACCCAACGTGCCTTTTCCAAGATTTTCCACGGGCCTACTCTATACCACTTACAAGTCCTTTACAGTAGCGCAGTTTACTTTCTCGACAGGGAGCCATACAACTCCCTCGTAAAACCCCACATGGTGAGATTCGTCGCAGGAATTCAACATCACATGGTGTTCGTCTTTTGCCCTGGCTGGTAGACTAGTCCGCCCTGTTACTTTAAAAGAAGATTTAAAAAAAAAAAAAAAAAAAGTCCGCCGCCTAGATCCGTTGTCTGTAAAAGCTCGCGGCCCTGCAATCTTATCTCGAAAGAATCACGCGGGAATCTTGGCGCGAGGAGCTTGGCGGGCCAGTCCACGGTCTATACGGACGAGGTTTACCTGATGACCGTAAATAACCCCCCATTTGTCGTATAGGTAAGCATGATTAGGGGCGATAGAGGTGCAGCAAGCAAGGAGCACGCAACAACAACAGCAGCAGCAGCAGCATCTCCTAAGCGAGCACGGCGCCAAGAAGCGATTAGACGGGCGCGCGTAGCTGCATGTAGCCGAAGAAAATACAGACCAGCTCTCCCACCCCTTCTGACCACCGACACGATCGATGTATGTACATACGTTATTCCGCATTCTAGAAAGCTTCCAGGGTATGGGCATCATTCCCACGGTTACAGCATCCCAGCAGATCTCCAACTCCACACAATGCGAAATATGGGCCCCTTACCATGCCATCGGATCCATCGGGCTTGTGCGGCAAGCTTTTCTTTTGCTCTCTGTGTGTGTGCTATCGTCGACTTCCATGCCCAGTGGCGCGGGGAAGAAGGAAGACGGAAGAGGGGTTCCTCTTCCTTCTTCCCTACTGCGCCTGGCAATGTAGTAGAACCGTGGTTTTAAGAGGAACTACTTCTAGCTTAATATCTACTAGATACCTAACCTATGTAGGTACTCATATATATATATAGTAATGTTCTACACTACCTACCTAGTCGACGAGACCGCAATGGCACAAATTCATTGTTAGTGTCATAGCTTCGCCTCGGCGCCGGCTACGGCGGCAGATGTGGTGTGCTTTGACGAACCAAGATAGCCTATAAAGACGACAGGAATACATGTTATGACTTTATACTCTCATATCTGAGGATTATGCAATGTATTGATATGTTGCAATCAAGCTTCGACTGTATCTACGACAAGTTCTAGCTTACCTCATCTTAGCAGGAATTGTTGCTTATCCTGGAAGCAATACGCCCCAGGCCATGCCGTGACAAGGCCCCCCCCCCCCCCCCCCCCCCCCCCTAATGCGCGAAGCAGCAAACTGCATGGCATAAGGGCCTACTTGCCCAAAGGCAAGTCCTCCTTGATGAGGGAGGGGGAGGGGGATGGGGAGAAAGTAACCTTGTCGAGCTACACAGACTATTACTCCACAGAGCTGTCAATGCAAGTCGGCTGTGAGCTGAACTGACCATCACGATCCGAGAAGACTACGCATTGCAGGTGTAGTGCTCACCATCATCCATCTTCATCAACCCTGCAAGACAACGCCTTGTCACGGCCCTACAGCATACCTACAGCCGCACCTAGAAAGAGAGAGACAGATAGTTCCCCCCATATTTCGCTGTGTACGAGTACTGCAGAGAGACTAGGTTACTGGATTCGGGGCCGACTATCCGACCATCATTGCTCCTTTGTCTCTGTGGCATTGCCAGCCCCGGCATGTTCGTGTTACCACGGCTACAGGACAAGGTGGGCAGAAACGCGTACTTTAAGTGTTTGCATTGCGCCGCCCACCCACCCTATTGACGCCACCATCGCCGCCCAGGGGCTGAGACTGACATGTAGGAACAAGCGCATGAGGGGAAAGCCTCCCAGCCCATCTGGGACACACAATCGAATGGATTGGTCAGTACGTAGCTACGGGTCTCCTCGTGCCAGGGGGTTTACCCTAGTGGGTTTGCCAGCCTGGACAACTGAGCTTCTGCCCTGAGGCCCTGGTGATCTATCACATTTTCTGTAAGCCATCTACACTATGGGGGAGGGGGGGAGCAAGCACACATCGCTCAACTGTCAAATGACATCTGGGTCCTTTTTTCCCCCCTACCGTGCTTGCGTATCTCTGCGGAACCCAAGTAGACGGAAAGGCCCGGTGACATCTGCCATTGTATCCCGGGGGGATGGTAACAACATGTACCCGTCTTTCCGGCCCCTCTTCTGGACTTTGTCCCCCCTCCTCCTCCTCCTCCGCCCCTGGATCGAATCGAATCGAATCGTGATAATAGGTAGGTACCGGAACTCGGAGCAAGATCCGTACGGATAAGCCGGGGGGGACAACCGCGGGGTCGGGTCTCGCTAAGTATTCACGCCTTCCCGTAGAGGACACGAGCCTGGTAACAACCCCTGCTGCTCAAGCTTCAACTTCGTGTATAGCCAAGCTGCAAGTCTGTCCGTAGCAGACAGGTCGCATCCAGGCAGAGGCAAGCGGTGGATAGAGTAATGGCAAGGAAAGCAGGCACGTAAGTCGGTGAGCCAGGCCAATCCTCTTCACCTTGGACAGGCCGAGCACGTCTGCGGTGCGGTGTGAATGTTGCTTGTACGACGTGACGAGTCATCTCTTGTCAAAATAGATGTCCCGCAATAGACCCGACTCTGACACTCGCATTCGCACTCACATGCAGTGTAAGAGGAGAACCAGGGCAGACAGAAATCCTTCTCCTCTACGGTTGTGAAAAGTCATTTTTTCTGTTCGCCGATTATGACTTAATAGTCCTCGGCCGCAGATGTCATGGTGATGAGACTATGACGAGCCGTACATGCAAATCAAAGCCAACCCCAACCAACTCCCTGTGTTCATCGAGCGAAAAACGCACTGATGAATAAACCTCGACAAGGTCAGGGGTTTGAGCCTTGTCCGTTCAGGGCCTTGCCTGCATGCCGCATATTCAGTCAGCCTCAAAATGGCAACCGGGGTAGCAAGGAGAGCTCGAACGACATAGTATTACAGTGATTCTGACAAGTCGTATTTCTTCTTCTACCCCCTCTCCTTTTTCCCCCCTAGGAGCTTTATGGGGGATTTCAAAATGCCAGACCCAAGAAATCCAGTCCCCCTGGTAAACTCAACTGCAGGTTTCCTTCTTAAACGTTAGGGCAAAATAAAAAGAAATGTGATCTTCGGTCGGGGGCGACGTTGAGATCAGCACATACCTACTTCTGCAAGCAAATTCATAGGCTAGATGGGGAAAACGGTAAGGAAAACTCAAAGCATAAGACTCCGAGTAGCACTGAGTATCGGTACTTCCCTTCTATGACAAGAACCCTGCTCAGCTGGGCCGGCTTTGCATAGACGACTCGTGGGACTATCAATCACTTTTCTGCCCTGCTTCCCCCCTTTTAGCACGGACACGGCAAAGGCTACTGCCGTACCTATGCGTCCCTTCTGCCGGTAAGATGCCAGGAGACTAAAACCAGCATAGTAATACCCAAATAAAAAGAAAATATACAGCCGAAAAGGGGGGGAACATGGATAGCTAGTGTATGTGCGTGTTGTGTTCATGTGTGTGAGAACTGAAGTCTCTGTTCTGCATCAACCGAAAATGCAGCGATTAGAGCTGAGCTTGCTCTCTCACGTGGACCCTATAAATCTGCACACGCTTCCGCGAAGGGTTCCGACCTCGCCAAAAGGGGCAACTTGCAGAACCGAGTTTAGGGGGGGTGGGAGAGACGTAAGGGCCAAAAACAAAAACGCACCCCTCCCCCCCCTCCCCAATTTACCGTTGGAGACTTTTGCTGGAGTGGTTTCCTTTCAGCCCTACAGAGCGACCGAAAGAGCTACCTACATCTCCCTCCCCCTCCCCTTACCCCCCCTCCTGATCCAAGATCACACCTCGCTTGTCACCTCCCAATGGAGCTTCTGGGGCGAGCAGGAGGGGGTGTAAGGTGCTATATCGAGCGAAAGGTCACTCTTGGTTCTGGAATGTACATGCGTACGTAGTTTACTTACCACTACTCACCACTCCAGATGTCACTCCTCTTAGAGAAACGTTCAACAGAGAGAGCAGATAAGATTTTAGAGCTTCTTTTCTTTTCATTCTTTTTTTTTCAGCTGCCTAGGTACCTACCTACTCTCTTTCATAGTACCTAAGTCTTTTTTCTTCTTCGTATTTTTCTCCTTCACTGACAAACTACCTAACTTACCTTCACTCTTCACTGCGTTGCGTCGTCCGTCCTTGACGTGCGTCTTGTCAGACGACGAGAATATCACTTACAGGGAGTTTATTTTTAAAAATAAACCCTTCGTCCCCACCGCATCGAAACACACCTAGTCCATACGACGACGGCTTCGAGCCGTTTTCCTTTCCCGCCTTCCCGCCCGCCTTACCTTGCCTGGATTTGCCTGACCACCACCACCACCACCTCCATCATTTTATCTTACACACACACACACATACATACTTACACATACATACATACACACACCCTACATAACGCACGCACGCACGCCCGCACGCACACGCTCTCCGACCCCCTGGACATGGTTCCCTCCACACACATCCTCCGTTCAAATCATAACTCGTCCGCAGAGCCTCTCTCTTTCCACATCGGGGCATGTCTAAGCATACGTGTGTCACAACACTCTTTCCCAATCGGGGTCCCGCGCTGTCCGAAACGGAAACATGGGAAGTTGGAGAGAGAGAGAGAAGAAGCACTATCGATCCGCCGCCACCACCATCATCATCGTTATCATGTACAAGGACATGTTGGAGAGGAAAGAAATGGAAAAGGGGGAAAAAGGAAATATGGTGTATGTAGGTACCTTTTTTTACCCCTCCCGCCCCCTGAGTGGTTGTCCATACGTACATAAGATACTTTAATAAGCGTAAATATTGTATTGTCTTGAGTCGTTGCTCGTTCATTTTCGCCGATTTTGTTCCTAGAATAGTGGGATAAACCAAGACAGGTTCAGCTACACGTAGATACACCTGAAAACGGAGACTGTCACTTGGACTATACACGCATCCTCTCTTCCTCCTCTCTTTCGCTGTCTCGTATGCAGTCATGCTAGAATCTTGCTTCCTTCCTTAGCCAGCTTCTTTAGCGCGTGGCCTCTGCCCATGTCAAGAAGGAAAAATTACATTGTTTATCCCCCTTCGTTATTATCATTTTAGTTTTTGGTTTTATTACTATCATCGTAATCATCATCATCATCATTTAAATCGTCTGACCGCTTCCTCGGCGGCACTCGACATGGCGCTAGTGACACAGGTAAGCAAGACGCTATTTTTCTATTTGCTACATATCAGATGTCTACTTCTCCTATGTTGCTGCTACTGATGCAGGTTAGGTATTAGCCGGGGATTACTATTCCTTTTCTATCTGTCTGTCTTTATTAGGGCCTTTTTTAAATTGTTTACCGTGTCTTGGTTAGGTAGGTAGGTATGCAATTTGAGTCATATGCCACCATTCTCTCATCATCATCATCATCAACCATCATCACTGTCATCGTAATATTTTACAACTATCCACGATTTCCCTGCTTCTGGGAGGGTTAGTTTAGTAAAGCGTTATAGTAGGTAGGTAGGTAGGTTTTCCTCTCCTCCGAATGACCCTCTCCTCCCCGCCCCCGGACATTCTCGGGCGGATCTACAGCGAATGGAAGCTGGGACAGCCTCAATTCGAGAGAAGGCAACCAAAAACGCGCCGAACGCCTGACTGCGGCCTTCCGTGGCCCGCCCCTCCCTTTACAACCCCTCTCTGAGCCCAATCGAGCGTGCAGGACAGCCCCCTCGAATGCATATGGCAAAAGGGGGGAGGGGAGGGGGGTGTGAATGGAGAAGGGTCCTCTCAAACACGCGCGAGAAAGGTACCTTAGTCCAACATTTGAGTACCGATCCTGCGGGTGCCTTGTTGCCTCGTTAAGACGTTTTTTTTTCTTGCCCTTTTTTTTTCCCTTTTCATTCTTTCATGTCTCCCCCACCATACACACATGCCGCCGCGTGGTTTTTTTTTTCTTTTTTTGGGGGGAGGGGGGCGGCACGTCACTTCGGTTACCTCGGGGAAGGCCAGATTCTCTCCGGCACTGGGAACCGAACCGACGACAAGTCTGGTTCGAAGATCATCACAAATGTCCGGCGATCGGCCGGTCAGATCTGAACATGTGAGAAGGAAAAGAAAAAAAATTCAAGTCTCCTGAGAAAAAGGGAAAAACCCTCCTTCTCGCGTCTCGCTTCCGCGCGTAGCCTGCATGGGGGGGGCCTATATTGTTGTTGTATTCCTCCCATTCGCCCCATTCGCCCCGCTAGGAGGACGGATAGAGAGGAACGGAGTGGCAGGAGAAGTGAGGTTGCGAAGGTTGGAGTGGGTGGGTGGGGGAGAGGAAATCCTTCCCACCCTCCGTCATGTTTTGGGGATCCCTAGGCACATACATATGTACATAGGAGGTACGTCAGGCAAGGTAAATGTAGGTAGATAGAAAGTGAACCTACATGCAGACGTACACATATACATATGCATACCTACACATGGCTGAAGCACCATCAGAGGCAGCTTGTAAGCAGCCTCGCCGCCCTCGTTTCACAAGGCTGCAAGCTCTTGCATATATGTACGTACGATATCACTATCTGAGCGATGAGGAGGGCTTTTGGTTTTTCTTTTGCCAATCTCCTTTCCCCCCTGTCGGCCGTGGTCATCTTCACCATCATCATCATCATTATTACCACCTATCTTCCTCTCTGTTACTGTGACTAATTCAATATTATGCCTGTCCAGACTAATATTGAGGCCTGGAATTTCCATCGGTAACTCCCTTGGCTGGAGAAGATGCCGACTTTGATGTCATGTCTTGTCATCTGTGAAGAAGGATTTCAATAATGCGTTTGGCCCCCTCTTCCCCTCTGCTCCCAAGTCCCGTCTCGCGTCACACCGCATTCGCTGCCTTCTAAAATATGCACTATAGTCGTATAGAGGGGGGTGGGTTTGTTGGTTTGTTGTGTGTGTCTGTGTGTCTGCGTCTACGTATCGTGCGTCGTGTCTTACCCTCGTCGTTATGCGGTCCCGCCGTGCAGATGGTATTAATAATGACAATGCAGTCGAATGAGAACCTCGAGGTAGACCGGACCTATAGCCCCGAAATATGAAGATTCGTGAGGATGAGAGGTTGCCCTGAGAGCATGTGTTGAAGGTGAAACGGGACCGGAAATGGGAAAATGAACTGAACGGGGAAAAAGAAAAAAAAAAGACCCCATCGTGCCATGCTAAGAGCTATCCCACACCACCCCGGCGATAACACCATGCGGTGCTCGAAATCCTCCCCTTAGAAGGGGAAGATCGCCCATCACGAGAACACTGATAGCGTCATGGCCGAGGCATCTTAGTTTGAGGGAAGGAGAGGGGAGGTCTATCATGTGCGCGTGCTCGAGTGTTCATGGCTTCACCCCTGCGCATCGCCTTCCCGTCTATCCGGCGCTCGTGCGTACAGAGTGAAGCCATTTCCTCCTCTATGTCTCGCACAGTTATTATCGTTATACGACGTGCATCATAGACATCCCCTCGATTTCTCCCCTCCTCGCCAATTTCCTCGATCTCTCGTGCGTGGGCCCGGAGAGTATCTCCCCGACGCCGTGGAACGTGTTACCGTGTCTGCTCCCCTTCCCCTCTCTTCTTCCCACAGGTTCTGCCCTTCCCAGCCACCTGGGATGTGAGACGGGGTCTTAGATGCTGTTCGTGATGCAGAGATATTAGACATTGGAGGAGAGTGGAGGGAAAGCAAACACCACGCCGACCTGTTACAAGATTGATCTGTGGGCGGCCTCTGAAACTAGAAGCGTGGTGTCTCGGGCGTTATATCGATGCCGTGCCCGATGATTTGTCCCTAGACGACATGAGATGGACAGACTCGAAGGGGTTCCACGCATCATCCCAACCTACTAGAGGACCCGGGGCCCTGGCGTCGGGCACTGAGATGGGGGCTGGGGTTTTAGGAACCGGGTCGGAATTTGCTTTTTGGCTGCAGCATATATAGAAATATATTGTATACAATGCAGATAAGATGAGGATTCAGGAGTTATCTCTAGCAAATACGAATATTTCCCGAGACGCCACATTTTATACATCGGGGCAGCGCGTGAGACAAGATGAAAGCCCATGTACCTACCATACGACAATGGGCGCGATTTGGGAGGATGCATATTGTAAATTACAGGAACGAAATATTAACTCCCCCAGTTATGGCTAAATAATGTGATTGAAGTTCAATATCTCCCTGGGAGACGATGACAGTGAAGGGAGGATAGACTACACCGAAGCAGACGTACAGAGTTTGACATGCGTGATAAAAGGGCGTATCTGAATAATAACGTAAATGCCCACGTGGACACGTACATGTTGAAAACTTAGCGACAGTAGAGCAAGAGAACAGCACATCAATGTGGAATGCCCTCGATACATTGAGGCCCAAGATAGCTCCAGAATATATTTGCTTGCTATCCATTCCCCGGGAACATCCTTGGCCATACGGTTTCCCCCCCCCCTTTTCTTAAAAAAAAGGAAAAAAAAAGAAAAGAAAAAGAATCGTCGTTGTTTGGGACCAGGACAGACACTATCCGACTTGATATCGTCATCATAGCTGTCTTCTCCTGTGGCAACCCGATATAGCAATACGTTTAGGGCTAATTAATTTGCTTTTCATCCCTTTAGTGGGACATCATAGCAAGACTCCTATAGTAAATAGAGATAATCGAGAAGCGTACTCTGTAATCAGGAGAATTTTTGGAGAGTTTCATCAGAGAGTTTCAAGTCATGAAGGGTCGTACTTCGAATACTCTATGCTCATAGCTTAGCCTACTCTTTCCCAGTGCACTGAATTGTGCCCACTCCCGGCATATCTCCATGACATGAGTAATTAGATACCTGTGGGTATGTATGACCATCTCTTACATGGAACAGCCCCGACTAATGGTAGAATAATAAGAGGCACTACAAACAGGTTAATTACAACAGAATAGTTTCGCTGCACCATCCAGTTCAAGCAAGAATCGTCGGTTTGTTCCGGGCAACCGAAAAGCAAAATTAATATATCTGAGAAAGCAGTGAAATGATAGAAAACGGCGCATGCCGAAGCAAGGGGGCTCAATAAACATGCCATTCTACCGCTGAGTGTCACACATAGACACTGCACAAATATTCAAAGAGAATGCTGTTATACGTAAAGATACTCTAGTTGTACCATGGGGTTCCTCGAGGAATCGTGAATCGTAGTGACTTTGAGCCATATTCGTTTGGTTAATACCTACTACACCGACTGCAACGCAATAGTTCCCGGCTGGCTTAATTTTGGAATTCCTTGTAAACTTATCTAACCTAAGGGTTGACTAGGTAGGTATACATACAGCCGACAAGGCTGATACTACACAAACTGCACAACCCTGGAGCTACATACAAGACCGAGACCCTTTGAATAGTTAGGTAGCGTTGTTGCCGGCCGTCAGTAAATATCTACCTATACTATTGTTTGCGATAGCAAATTCATTCGATGCCACTCCAGGTTACAGTGCTCTTCAGCAGCGAGCTGGCAACTGTCCTCCTGAGGTTACATGAATATGACACCGTGACGAGGCATGCGGCTGTAAAACCTAAATATAGTCAGGTCAGCCTCGTTTGATAGGCCGCCGGGCGGCTTGACCGCTCGCGTATCCATCAATTCCCAGTGCATGATCCTTTCTATGTTGAATCTGTCTCCATTCTTTAATTAACCGTGTCACTCATATTACTACGCTGACTCAAACACCGACGTTATTGTCATCCTAGTTATTGTAACCACCATCGCAGCCGTGGTATCACCCGGTGATACTACTATAGAGCGGTGAAGATAACCATTTTAATATATCCTAGAATGATGCATGTACGCATGTAAAGCATGTGGGTTGTAATGACAGTTTTCACACGAATAAATCAGCTTGGAGCAACATTGCACGTATGTTCTCAACTAGGAAGAGAGAAAGAAAATATAAAAAAGATTTGCTATCACATTCTCAGATATAGTCACTTACACTGTACAACTATAGAAACTCCTGGCTCTGATGCTCCACCAGAAGGACTCTTCTAGACCACGAGGTTAATTCTGCACCTTGTCTAGTGGAGACAAGCATTCAACATGCTATAGTAACGTTGCGAGTCTTGGCTCTCCTACTTAAGTGATTCGTTCCCAACACATGCAAGCGGGCTGGATCTCAGACAACAATGAACTGCAAAGTCCCAGTAATAAATAAGTATGTGCATACTTCATCCTCGGGTATTAAGGCAGCAAGTCCTGTCTGTAAGTGATTAACTTCCTTCAGCATAGGTAGTGATGCAGGGGCTATGACTCAGGATCTGTACATGCATAGTGAGAAAATGCCAAGACCTAGCTGTCTTGCATGACATGGTATAGACGTAGGATCGCGGCGCTAGGCTGAGATGGAATACCGGGTCTGTGTATACCCTACAGCCTCTAGCGTGGTTCCGATTCGGGAAGGGCTGCTATATATATATACATGCGTGTGGTGTATAGTGTATATATGTATGTATGTGTGCATGTATGTACTTATTTCGAGATGCAACTGCAAAAATTTTCATACGAGCCTAGCCCTCATGTCCCTGACCAGAGTAATATGTGCGTTAGACGAGCGGTGCACCAGCGGTCTATACTGGTACACGACACAAGGTTAATTATTACTCCTTCGGCATCTATGGTTTTACACCGCTCATTCTCGTCGACATCATATTCCCTTGTTGAGGTTCTCCTCGAGACCCCAAAGATGGGGTGAGACTATAACTGTCTTGTATATTTACCTGCATTCACCGGGGTTTAGAAGTCAATTATCAACGGTCTAGAAGTTAAGGGTGAGTAGGTATCTGACACCGACTAGTTCATAGCACACAGAAACGAGACCGGATTATGAGAAAAACACAATAATTACTTTAAAGTATTGTATATATACTTGACTGAGACATGGGGCTTGCTGGAGATATAAATAGAGTGAACTTGTTTTCTAACCCGTGGCTTAGATCCCATAATACCGTGTAGTATTTACGCTGAATTCCCGAACAATAGTAGGTTGCGCCTGATAATGTAGAAGGATTTATGCTAAGGATAAAACACATTATGTTAAGTGAAAAAAAGGAATAGAGAAAAGTCTATTCCATACCTATTAATCATAATATACAACGATTTAGCACTTGGTCTTGTCTATAGTCAAGCATGGAGTTCCATCACTGCATGACACGAAAGTCTCGAGGCGTTTATTGGATTGAGTCTTGTCACTTCCTGTTTATCACCATCATGTTACCAATTTTTTATTTTTTATTTTTTCAGAATTGGGGCTGCTATTCATAGAACTTTGCGGGTTGAGAAGAATCTGTGGGGGAGGGGCACAGTTCCTCCGGAAGTATGAGAAGTGACCGCCCCCAAGACAGCACTCGGACGATCGTAGATTTGCGGACACATAGAAACTCTTATAAAATGGCAATAATAAGCCGTTATTGGTTGGTTGGTTGCAGGGCTCTATGCAAGAAATCTAGGTGTCCGTGCCAAAGGTTGGTATAGGAAGGTCTAAGCAAGTGCATGAAGTCGATTTGAAGGATCCCATTTATATAATCGCGCCCTCTGGACCCTCTGGGCCCCATCTCAGCATGAGCCCAGAACCCATCTGCGTCAAGGCTGCAGTTATTGCCTGCAGCGCGATCGGAATTGACCCTAATGCTGTCTCAGGTGCCAGCTGGCTAGGGGAGGAACGGGAAGAATGCAGCCTGCATGAGTCCGTCCCCTGTTGATCCTGCAATGATGCCGGCCGAACATGTGCGCTCCCGTCCCGCCCTGCTTGACATGAAGATGAAACAAAACTAGCGTAGAACAGAGCTTCTTACCTAAAATTTACTTGTTGAACTATCTGGATGGTTGGTCGGCTGCCCATAATAAGTGAACGCCGTCGCCAGCTTGGCAAATACACACCGGCCTCAGCATCCCGACGTATTTGACGTGGAACCGAGAACCTCTTTACGACACTTGCCTTATTTATTGCATTCACAGCTCACATGGTAGCTGAAATAACCCTGTCAACGTACGTAAATGACTAGACTCACACTGCCCCTGAGTGACATACCGGGCCTGTGAGCTGGCATGGACGTTGGTATGAACGGCTATGCCTGAAATATAAGGACAACAGTGGGTAAAGCAAGTACCTAATTACACCAACGCAGGGCGTGCTGCACATCTACCTGGTGTACAGATGTATGGATGACCGTGCGGCTATACGCTGTGGCTGCATGCGTATATGTCCGGATTTGCATCCGTAAGGCACCATCACATATGAAACATGCCATAGTGTGGCACTATAGCAGCAGTGGAATTCCATATCATACGGTGATCATGCCAAGATCATCTTTTCTAATCTCTCCCAGCGACCACATCATCCTATATGATGTGGGATGTATGTGCGTCTCCGGGTTAACCTGCCCAGAAGCCGAGTCGTGCATCTAGAAGCCTGGAAAACTTATGAAGACGTCCCCGACGTGCCAATTGGATCGCCCTGGTATCACTCAAGCTAAGAAACGTCAATGAAATCGAATATTAGGCTCGGAATTGTCCGCGGATTTCGAGATGGTTGGGATTGGGGACTGCGTGCATACACTCTGCAGGTGGCAGAGATCTTAAATTCAGGGTTACGTTAGTCACGATACTAGCGAATGAGACGAGCAGATGGGGGTTCCTGCTGTGATAGGAACGGTTTCTTCCATCAAGCTTGTCTCTGCGGTTGATAGAAGATGATCAGGCCATATAGTGAGGTCAGTACTATGTCAACGAGCTCAGGCGGTGTGGTATAAACAAGGCATGTACCGATTCGTACCTGAGATACGCAAGAGCTCTAGATACAAATATTTGAAGATGTGTACATGCGATACATGTTCCATAAACATTATATAATTTTATGACACTCCAATGATCATGTATGGCTGTCCATTGGGCCATATTGTGTGGTTCGATGAACACTGTCTATTTACGACATTTTCTTACAGACGTATATGTAAGTGTGACATTGAGAACATCTCGGGTTTGATTCCTATAGATGAACGGATAAAGAAGTCTGCTGTTTGTGAACTGATTCGACTGGATGCGATCTCTTGTATTACCACTTTTGTTTTTTTAAGAATATAGAACAAATCAGGGCACTTGTAGTAAGTAATCAATACGCTGGTGCCATAGAAGGTGAGTTAGATGTAGTTGAATACATCTCATAATCGAATAAAATAGATATTCAGTTCTTTATGACAATGCCGCGAGTATATTGCTGATTGGTGTGCAATTTGATATCTTCACAAATGGAAATATCGATATAGTTACCAAAGTGTCCTAGATTATTTTATGGCAACTATGCTTCTGTCTAGTAGAGTGAACCATATATATATGACAAGATATATTAGCAAGCGAAAGAAAATAGCCACCTGCACTGCATGAGCTTAACCACGTATATTTTCAATAAAGTCGAACATAGACTATATACATCCAAGGGGGTATCTTACAAATGCTCAATTAACCCACAGTGAAATACAATCGGTATTCTCAACGAGATATCATTAAAACATGTTGAAATGTGCTAAGTGATCAGACCTAAAAATGGATATTGCGTACCTACCACAATAAAACATAGTAAATACCTAACCATGCCATAATTTACTAGGCAGTATTATAATAAAAACTCTATGAAAATTCAGTCGTTTAGTATATAATTCAGCTAGATTGTAGTTGATTAAGCTCTCGTTATATATTCTCATCCAATAACCACTATAATTAAAATTCGCTTTTTTATACTCTACGGACGGTAACAGAAAAGTAATACCGCTATTGCTTTGCTAGCAATAGTGAGTTATATACCCCGTGTCATATGAACTATATCTGATCTCAACTGATGTGAGAACCTTATAAGTAGAACTGATAAACAGATGTTCCTTCACACTGGGGCTTACGTTAGAATCTCAAACAAGGCGGCTTTGAAACCGAATAAGAGGATATTTAATAATGATCACTATCAGAATGAGTAGGTAAATTGACGTAGTTTTTGATAAAAAGACGAGCTCGATTTCAGCACCGCGTCCTCCCTTATAAACACAAAGCTAGCTGAAAATGTAGACTCATTATCATAAAAATAAAACAGACGAAATCCAAAATATTTGATGACGACGTGTAGGAATATGAATCCCATGGTAAGTAGTATTCTCGAAAATCGCGTTCCACGTATGTCAATTGTGACAGGATGATATTCAGGTCTTCTTAAGCTTTAACTCCTCAACTTCGGCTTTAGTCTCAAGCCAGTCGTTAGGAATTTTGCCTTTAATCAAGGCATCCGAAACCCTGTACATGTTAGTTCTCAACCGAGTAGCACTTATAATTTATTGCTTACTTTTTGAGCAGCCAGTATGCTGCGAACTCGCTCTTCGCCTTTGTAACCCTCATGCCAAATGCCGAAGCGACCTCACTCATCAGCTGAGCAGTGACCTTTCCTGGTTGCTTTCCCAGGAACTTGCCAAGATACTCCGCAGCACCTTCTGATAATGTCACCCGAAGCGTTTCGTAAAGGTAACAGCCAATAGTGGACTCCTCAAACTGAGTTTGAAGCAGCGAGTTCTGAATGATTCCGGCTTTTTGTATCTCAACGAGGACCCCTAGAGGTGCGGCGAGGCCCGCGCCGATCATCCCCCCTAATGGACCCCCTATTATTGTACCGATAATAATACCTCCACAGACGATACTAGAGTTCGCACAAAATGCTCGGATCTGATTTATATCATCCTGGTGATGGGGAATTAGGAAAGAAAGGTAGCATTTATGATGTTAGAAGATGGACATACCTCTTTTGATGCCTGGGCATGTATCTCCGCGACAACGAATTCTACGAAAGCGGCCCTTTCAAAGAATCGAGTGAAAGGCCCACCTTTCTCTGACTGATCATTCCTAGAGGTATGGATAACGTGGTGAGCGAAGTACAACTATTTAGTCATGGCAGAGTCTTACTGTTTATCGAACGCGAAGCGGCTGCCGCGAATCTTGATACAAGCCGTCAAGTCCGCTCTGCTTGTGTTCCAGAAATCCGTGGAAATCCAGTGGTTGCTTTTAAGCTCCGCCTTCAGAACGAGCGAATGGCTTGATGGTTCGATCGAGATGTTGCGAGCGCTGGAGTAGAAATTACGGCCTATGCCTAGCTCCCCATTGAAGTTCTCGAAGCACTCGTTGAGATCGATCTCAGAAACGTGTAATCGCTTGTCGTAACCCATGCAGAGGCCTTTTAATCTCGAATCTTCAAGCGAGAAACAAGATCCGCAATTTAATAGGTAGTCATTCCTACAACATAAGTATTAACGTTTTAGATAATATACCGCAATAATTCACCTAGGAGAGGGAAATAGGGGAGTGTGGGTACACACGGTTTCTGGAACTTGAGTTTCCCATTGATATTAGAAACACAAATGTTGAGGTCAACGCTGACCGCAACTGGTTCCTGATTTCTCTTCAACAGAGTTGCACATAACTTTGCACCATCCAGTGAGATTTCCTTTGCAGACCGAGAGAAGTGTCTTTCGGACAGCGAGAACGCGCCGTCTATGTTTCCAATAAACTGATCAAGGTCGAGAGACGACTTCTTCCAGTTCTGATTGCAATCTCGACATTCGGCTTTCAACACATTGTTTTTGATGGAGATATTGCGTGAGGTGACTTCGAAAGCCATATTTCGTGATTTATCTCTTTAAAAGTGATTGAATTAGCTATTTGAAATACTGAGAATATTCTGTCCAATTTATAACCCATACATAGGAAACTTAATATCAATTGATTGAAACTGGGTATAATTTTCGTCTGTCCCCGTAAAAGAAACTATATCGTCGTTCTGAAACTGACAGCCGCGGATCCAATGTCATCAGGTGCTTTTAACATTCGCTGAAGTTCCAGGTCTCTAGGTTGTCATTATCGAGAAATGCGGAAGTTTGCGTGAGATATATTCGCTTTTGGATCAATCAACAAGTCGAATTATTCACTTTTGGGGATCAATGGTTCTTTTACTCCCTTAGATTAATATGTCGTGGTGAAGTATAAGTAGAGAAGCTGCTCTCGAAGTTCATATATATCAATATATTAGTTGTTTTTAAAAGGGCGATACTGGTGGTATTATGGAGCTAAAAAGGTTACATATTATTGATTCAGGCACAAATCGGTGCCTAAATACATAAAAAAGAGGAACCATTCTACGTCGTCAACCGACTTGATCTGTATAGCTCCAATGAATGAGTAGGCATAACCCCACTAATAGGAGTTATGGAACTGCGATGGCTGCCCAAACATCTGTTCTCACCAATGTGATAACTGAAATCATGTAAACTAGACGTTGTTCGGCCTAGTTCGGCTGTGCCCCTTTTCACATCTGCATTGGAGCACACTAATGCAAACTATTACATTCTAGAATAGCACGACACGTCACACATTTATGAAATACTTCTTTGGAACCAATAAATCTAAAGCCTCAACGCTAACTACGGACAATAACTGAATTGTCTCAGTCATCCGAGTACCTAGGACTAGGCCCCATTTGAACCGTTAACGAGTTATGGGAGGCTAAACGAGGTAGAAGTGAGAATCCCTACTACAAATCTATGCAGACATACTTTCGCTCTCTAAATAAGGTAAATATGGTATGTCCTGAGCAATAATTCAATGGGTGCTTTATGATGATTCTCGTCTTAACAGCAAACTTTGGACAATAGGTATAGACATTCTTAGTTAAGTAGGTAGGTAATGTTTCATTAAAATGCATGTAGTTGACCTAGGCACTCTTTCATCAATTAAGAGAAGTTTACCAACCATCAATACTTCTGTCACTTTTCCATCTCATTATTTCATTGACATCTCACTGTTGTTTCTTCTGGCCGGGGTTGGAGGCCTTGAACCATACTCGATGTCAACCTCAGTCGTACGTATAATCCCGGTTGATGTTATTATTTCCTCTTCGCTCGTTGTAGGTGACCTTGAGCGGGCATCTGATCGTCCCTTCATGTCCTTCAACGCGAATGAAGTAGTTCCGTAACCATGGTCACCCCTCGAGTTACTAGCATGCCCATCTGATCTGGTGCCATGTCTAGAGCCACCGGTTGCATACCTGCTTCCCCCAAATCCGTGGTTTTGGTTCGATGTACCGCGGATTGATGAGAAAAGCCTAGGAAACCACACTATAAATAAAGGCCTTAGAGCAGGGCCTGATGCAGTTATTATTGCCAAATTAGTCTCGACTGCGGAGTATGTAAAGCGGATATCGTAGGTACTATCTGGTGCCATCGGATAAAGGGAGACTTCAATTATCCATAGCAATCGGAGTATGCTGACAACGGTCACACTACCAGTTAATGTCAGTATGAATTATAATTATAAGTCTTCTATTGCTTACATTGCGCCCAGGAGAAACACGGCCATGATGGCGATCTTCAATTTAATCGACATCTTTAGACCCATGAAGATCCGGAATGGGAGTATGAGAACTAGAATATCCGTGAAAATCGTCAATCCTGCTGTGGCTACATAAAAAGCTCCGGTATCAATACATGTTCCCTCTAATGTCGGATCCCTAACTCTTTCCCAGAAGTATGGAATCGGTCTGCATTGAAAGATTACTGTAAGAAATATCGCAATCATCAATCCGATATTGAAACCATTTAGCGAGTGGATCGAGTATCGAATCTTTCGTTGCTGTCCGCCGATACGAAGGAGAAACAGAAGAACAGAACTCTTGACAAGAGCTAATATAGGGTTGTATAAAATCTGGATCAAATAGTTCCACTTCATCCCTAAGCTTCTATCGGCTGTTGGCGGTATATCATAGATATGTACTCCAAAGTAGGTTGTTCGCATGCCTAGAAGAGCTATGAGCTATGGCGCGGGCTACGTTGGTTGACGACAGTATAAGAGAGTGAATGAATGTGGCTACTCCAAGCACTTACCCATATATGAACAGCCTGTTTCAGCAATAGAAAACATCTGCTCGACCCATTAAAAAACGTACCTAGGTATAGGAAGTGAAATCATACTTACCATTGCCATACAAGTTAATGCATCATCTAGCCTAAGGTTAGCAATGGTTATCTAGAGAGAGGGTGTCCCGAATTAAAAAAATTATTACTTACCCCAACCAAACTGCCTAGCCTTTATCCTCCCATAGGCTCTTAAGCTAACAACAACAAGAGCGATTGAAGGAAAGAAAAATAAGATAAAAAATCCACCTTGTTGCAGGGGTGAGTAAGGATAAAGATCAAGATTAGGTTCGGATGACAAGCCAGGGCCTCCAGGAGATTGATGTCCAGTGATACTCGCCATGACTATGCGCAAGTTGTACGCAAGGACGGTGCTGCGATGATATTGGTATTAACTAGCAATAACTAATCAAAAGGTCAACAAAGAGAAGAAAAGGTGCGTCTGATAATTGGACTACTGGGATATCTCCTTTTTTGTATTTGTAACCCTCTTTATCCCAGAACGTCTCCGGCTTGTGACTAAGAGGTGACATATAATAGGGGGAATAACACCATCATGAGGTATGTATAAATAGCGTTACTATCTGGTATTGGATTTGTATGTAGAATAACATCAGATCCCTGCACTGTCAGTCAAGATGAATTTACCCCAGATTTTGATTCGACGTGGACCGGGAATTTCCCCTTACCCCCCCCCCCCCCCCCCCCAAACGTGCAGCAATAGCGATAAGTGCAAACCCTCCCAAGAATCGATCATAAGGAGCCGAAGGACAAGACCAATAAGAAACAACAGAATCTATGTTCCGGGCACCTTATATAGATTAGGACCAATAATGGCTTGGATGTGATGCAAATGTATTTAATTAATTAAATTCTATGCCTCTAGCCATGCCATTGACTAGGTAGTTGAGCGGGAAGTAGAGATTGTATTGACTTGTTTCTTGTCCAGCTCCGCTCTAGATCCTGTGTCATCAAAGGGTCTTTATGTAAATTCTTGATTTCATCTGTACCATTTGATATGCATAACATGACAATATAATGCAGTTGTGCGTATTCCCATGCTATTTGCTTCTTTGAGGACCAACAGGAACAGTAATATTGTTGTGTGTGTAAGCAATCTAGATCAATAGTGGCAAGAAAAACCAAAATGATATCGTCATTTTACGTGATATGTGGTAAAATTCCTGTAAACGTGATAGGTTTTTCAGTTCTTGGCTTTGACATTCATTGGCTACGTTATGAATTCAGCCGGTCGGGTATGCATCACATAGATCAACGCGACCTTTCGTAGGGAACACTATCTATATTTGGCTATATTCGGAACCACAAACTCCAATACCACGAGACAGAGCTAACTCAAATTATTCCCCTATGAGAAGTGGACTTAAAGAATGCCCGAAATGTCTATAAGTATCACCTATCACCTTATGGAACTAATATACCCAATACTTGTGGAGTGTAGATATCCTAGGTAGTGTGGCTGATCAAAAGGAATGTATGTTTCAGGGCCGGGTATTGCCCGAAATCGGAGCGAGGGAGTAATCTGAAGAATAGGTATTTAATGGCATGGCGGCTCAGTTTTAGTTACATTGTCTACAGAGTTGCAGGATAGCCTCGTAGTAGAGCTCTCCATGCACAATCTATCCTGAATCCGAATGCCGGGGTTACATTGACATACAGAGAATAGGTATATGGCCCGTGTTACAAGGACTTCTTCCGAGCCTACGACTCTATGCGGCGAAACGTCTGGTCAGTCCTATCCGTTTACATTCACTCGAGGATAATGTATAATCTTGAGTTAACTGCGAGCACTTGCTATTACTGTTCAATGTCTCACCAACGGGTTGGAATAATCCCTGTCTCTTGTGATAAGAAGCGCGGCTGCTCAGTGGCTTCGTACTGAGTATATAATACGCATGTTGTTAAACCTATTATCTTCCCACCTCCTTTCTTGTAATTAGTATAGCACGGGACAGTTACTTCGTGACGAGCCACATCATTGATTCAGGTAGCACCGGATCCTAGGATAAGTCTAATAAGTATGTCACGTTTAAAGTATTTTATCCTTAAGGCGCTTTTGCTCCCACATGCAATATCGCGGTTGGCTATTGCCCAGTCCATAACGCTTGACAACTTGACTGTTCGTACGTATCTACCTAGTTTTCCCCAAATCCGAGGCATATTTACATGCATTGCAAAGCTACTAACCATTCAACTAGCGGCCGAGGAATCAACAGTGGCTCCCGCAGTTGATAGGATCGACGAACGATATTCAAACTCAACTGCAGATTTGTTTATGTACGAGACATTGCAACTAACTGATGCGATCATTGCAAACCTCACCCAGTTAGATTTGTCCAATGTTACCCTGTTCGCCTTCCAAAATCACTCCGTGATGGAGGACGCCTCGAAGCATTCGACCTTTGGTAGATGCAAGACGTATCCGGGAGACCACCTTTGGCCTTCACAGTCTCTATGGACACTCTTTAATCTCTTACTTGGAAAAGCCCTGATCGAAACCGTGCCCTATGCGGCGCCTTGTTATGATGATTTCAATGATTATGACCAGGCCAAGTGTGATTTCATCACAAGCAACTGGGCCAATGGCTCGATATACCAGTAATATCTCCCAATATCACTCATCAGCTAGGTTCTAACATACACCAGCACTGAGGATCCCACATCAATCAATGCAGTCCTCTTCCAGGGGCTAACATGCATGCCACCGACTCTCATTCCTTCCGCAGGCAATTGCACAGTTGGGGGGTACCCTTCTTACGCAGTGAATGTCAGCAATGTCGCCCAGATTCAGCTTGCGGTAAATCTAGCACGGAATCTTAACCTGCGGTTGGTTATTAAAAACACTGGACATGATTTCAGTGCAAAGTCTACTGGCATGGGGGCCTTATCAATATGGACCCATTATCTCAAAGACATACAGTTTTTCGAATATTACGAAGAAGACTCCTATACCGGGCCGGCATTCAAGGTTGGTGCCGGCATCCAGGCCTTTGAGCTCTACGAAGCAGCGAAACAATACGGAGTCACCGTCGTGGGAGGCGAGGGCCGCGTAAGGATAACGGTTCCCATATTATACAGGATATGCTAATGTAATGTACCAGACCGTCGGCGTCATGGGTGGATATATCCTTGGAGGGGGACACTCGCCGCTCTCAAGCATTTATGGCATGGGTGCTGATCAAGTGCTGTCCATGGAAGTCGTCAAATCAGATGGACGGTACGTAACTACCTCCACCACGTGTAATCCCGACTTATTCTGGGCTCTGCGCGGTGGCGGGGGGTCCACATTCGGAGTTGTAACTTCGGTTGTCGTCAAAGCGCACCCGAAGATTGGGGTTACGACCTTGAATTATACCTTGGCGACAAGCAACACCACTACTGCCGATCAGTTTTGGGCTGCTCTCCGAGCCTTCTTCGACGGCTTCATTACTTATACCGTAAGCTAGCCTTTGATTTCTCTTTTACCCCCTTATATCAGACCTTGGCAACATAAGTTGGATATCCCGACACATCTTATATTAATGCTTTCCGTCCCGAACCATCCTTCACGTGCCAAGGATGTTGCTAGTAGAACAGTTACTAACTCACCTTTCCTAGTCTGCTGGAAATTATGAATACTTTCGTATCCAGAATCTCGGCGGAGGACAATACTATTCAGACATGGGACCGTAAGCGATATTGCAGTTCATTAAGTTTGTGGTAATTCCTTAATTCAAGCTGTCCGTGTTCTGATCCCCGCGTTCTATAGATGGTTTGCTCCAGGAATGACACGATATGACCTAGAATCACTTGTGGCCCCCCTTTTCGAACGTTTCAGGACATTGGGAGTCGAGGCTAATCCTGTGTACCAAGAGTACACCGACTTTTATGATGCTTGGTATGCATCTTTTCCTGTCGAGGCCTGGGGAAGTAACGCGATTCGACAAGCTAGTCGTTTGTTCCCGAGATCCAACTGGCAAGACGCTACAAAACTCAATGCTACATTCGATGCGATCAAAAGTGTAGTTGAGGAAGGGGGTTTCGTGATTGCGTTTAATATAGCAGCAACTCCTAAGACAGGTTACCCAGATAATGCGATCAACCCGGCATGGCGAGATACCGTGATGCATGCTATCATGGCTACATTGTGGGATCCGACTCTATCAATATCTGATATGGAGACGGCTAGTGACAAGCTCACGTTTGACTGGATGCAAAGGTGGAGGGACGTATCTCCTGACGCTGGCTCATATCTGTCGGAAGCCGACTACATCGAGCCCAACTTTACCCAGGCTTTCTTTGGGAGTAAGTATCCCAAGCTCTACCAATTAAAACAGCGCTTCGATCCTTTGGGGGTCTTTTATGCCCACACGGGGGTTGGTTCAGAAGATTGGGAAATGTCCCAGATGATCCTGGGAAACTTGCCTTCACAGAATAGCAAGTTATGCAGGGTGTATACGAATGAGTAAGCCACTGTCCTGACAGTAGGGATGGATTACCTGCATGTCACATGGAGGTTGAAACACTATCAGTTAATGACCTTTCAACTGATGCCTCATAATGTGATCGAGTACGTAGAAATGTACGCAGATAAATTGGCCTGCCATGCGCTATTTACCATAAATGATGTTTTCGGATAGATGGACAAAGAACCGCAAAATTGAATAATGAAGTGTGCCCTGTATCGATATTTATGCACTTTCTTTGAGGTCAATGCCTGACTTCATGCGCACTTCAAAGGGGTCCATGATTATAAAGGCCTGTCAATACCGAAACCGTAGATACATATATCTCAAATTGTTGTATATCTTGCAATACGTGGGACCACTACGCTAGTACGTATAATTATTATTTTGTGGCTTTTACTATCCTGGTATAGGCTTCCTATGTCAACGTCTGCTGCGTTCTTCACTCCTATTTTAGCAGCAACTCGAAAATCAGGTATTCATAATGTCGGTATGGACAATGGAATCAGCATTGGACCCACAATCGATGGCAGAGCCGGACCCGGAGGTAGAGAAGATGAAATACCGGCAGTTGGACTTACGCGAGGACGTTGATATTGTTGGTATGGGACTCCGGGGCAGATATCAGAACAATATATTCGAATATCTCGAGTACACTCCTGAAATAGGTATGTTCTTAGAGCAAGTTGGTTCCAATCTCTTTCCTTAAGACAGGCACATTTTGGCTCTACTTTGCTATTGAATCGATTTGAAGATGCATTCCTATGGTTTGCCAGCAACTAGTAGACATTCCCGAGCATAATGAAGATCAGTTAATAACGTGTTTCGATAATAGAAGATGAGATTGATCTAGTACCTGAGGATGGTGAGGACAGTGATTCGGACGATGAGGATGATGACGAAGATATGGCGGACGCAGGTAATGAGGATTTGGCAACTATCTGGGCGAATTGGCAAGATGATGCTCCAGGCGATACAAACAATAACAACGGCCCAAATAACCCGCACGCCCCTAAAAAGACGAAATCGGACAAGAAAAAGGACTTCGATCCAGCTATCATTACGAGAAACCGCCTTTGCTGGGGATTTAGTCTCGAGTTTGCCATGGCGACCTGTCGTGGCAGAAATAGCAAAACAGATCCACACCCATGGGAAACTCGTTGGCTTCCATGGTACCTAGGTACTCCTAAGCTCCGTCCAAATGGTATCAGATTTTTAGATGATTTTGATGAGAAAAGGTGGGCTCTATGGGTTAGAGACCACATATACGAAACGCTTCAGATTGCCGGAGAAGACACCGCTCGAATCGACGATGACACTCTTTGGCCCGGGCACAAAGCGAAAGACGAATCATCCTTCTATGATCGTCTCGACTTTGGTGTCCTGGAGGCTGCTGAGAACCATAAACTCATCTGTTCGTTTGTGGATGCGTTCAACGGCTACGGGTATGATTGGGACCCCCAAGATACGCCCGCTACAAATAGAATCAAAGCTTGGGCACAAATCCGGGAGCAATTTGAAGAATACCTGCTCGCCAACCAAGTACACCCTGGTTGGATTCTGTACACGACGACATTATACATCGCCGATAATTTTCGAAGACCAACATTTCTCAGGGGCAATTGGCCAGACGCCACGCGAGACCAGCTGATCACGCTCGCGAGGGGGGGGCTTTGGCCATTGGCTCTCCTGAGCCAGAGGTTAATTGACATGTACGATCGTCCGTTGACGGCAAAAGCGCCAGTGCGAAGGATGCGAGACAAGCACAGATTTGCCAGTGTTGGTAGAAGTTCCGACGTGCTCATCGACTACCTCATAGATGCAGATTATGAGAAGCCAGGGAAGGAACCCGAACTCGTTCGACAATACAAATGGTTTCCAGGAAAGTTCAGGTCTCGCATCATGGCTGATGACCCCACGAGCGTTCAAAGTATGCATAGAACATGCGTGACCCTGCGTGCTACATATCGACTCCACAAACCGCTGTCTACTCTTGGGGGGACGCTGTGCGTTCATATCGGCGCCTGTGAGTTTTGGACCTTGACACAGCTGAAAAAGTTCGCGACACTATGGATTCTCGCGGAAAAGGCAATTCTGAAGTGCTTCCGCAAGGAGAGGGGTTCCGAGTATACAGCCCGGCCGCTAGGAACACACAGCAGGCTCGCGAAGTATCTTGAATTAATGCGGAACAGGCAGGGATATGCATACAGCTCTGAGGACATCGTCGAATTGGAATGGTTCAGAAACCGGGTTTACTCAGAGAAGAGAATGGACGAGTTCCGGGCGTATGTGCCAATTATCTTCCCCGATGGAGACCATATTGGGGAGTTAATAAGTGAGATTTGGCAATACCGCAGCATCAATGCGCGTAAGTAATCAGATCGCTTTCCAATCTCTAGCCCACCATTTACTCTCCTAGAGAAGAGACGACTAACCTCGTTCTAAAACAGTCAGAGAAGGGTTAGGAGACGCCAAACAACTCGAAGATCCAGAAAACCCCGGCGATATGGCGGTCTATTTTGGCATGCATGGGTGGAAGGTTACCGGTGACAGACCATACGACTGGAATCCGGAGACTCGGGACCAGTCAATATCTATCAGGTTGATGCATACGACGACGAACCCCCGGCATATTAAAAATTGGGTGAATGTGCTTTTATCATTAGCTGAGGTAGCACGAGGAAGCATTAACGATTACGCATGGTCTGCCAAGCACTTATGGAGAGGACGTGGCCACATCTGGCAACGTATAGCTGATATAACAGATGAAGCGGAAGCTATGGATTATCTGATAACTGCGTTCCATCCGTATGGAGTAGATGCCGAAGGACTAGCTGGATATCTTGAATATTATGACCAGGATCAAGGTTATTGGGAAGACCCCTTTGTAGCGGAAGGGCATGGTTCAGAATTCTTTTATAGGGATATAGGTGAAGCAGATGATGATTAAGAGCGGCCTGATGGGGAATGGATAGAAGTCCGCTCAGCTGTAGCAGGGGATGGGAGGGTGTTTTCTCAACGTCTTTTGTATTGTAAGATCATTTTTAGGTAATTAACGATAAATACACCTTATGTATTAAATGTCGAGATACATGTGATTGATTTCATTATTTATTATTCCAGTACCCCCTTTAAATGTGAAGTTGTTATGACACGCAACATTCAATGCGTCTATCTTCAGATCTTTGGATAGCATCTCTTAATTAGAGACACGATTCAGACATAGTAGGTGGATATAAGTACTTATGTACTCTATTTCTAAGTATACACACTATCAGGCTCTCAGGCCAAGGGCCTCATCGGGAAGAGAAGTGGAACGAGGAAAGGGTGAGGGGTGAGGGAGCTTTTATACCAAATCAGAGGTCCCGAGACCGGGTGGCCTTGTGGTCTCAAGTCCAGAGCCCTATTAACGCTGAGTAGGTTGACAGTCAGTACTACTCAAGTAATGGTGTTATCCCGAGCACGGTTTAATTACACCTATTCATGTATCAATATGTACAGAGCAGTCAGAGTTTCTTAATCATGGAACCTATGTAACTCCTAACCTAGTATTCTGTAGTTGTGTCTAGGTTACAGAAATTATGCCTTGTTCCTAACACGACACAGTGACAGCTCGCCGAGTTACATAAGACTCTTGTAAGTGACGTATACTTGTGTAGCTCAAGCGACCCTCTTGGTCATGAGCCCAACTTGTGCTTACACACCTTTAAAGTAGTCAAGGTATCCTAGTGCGGCATTGTGGGCGGATAGGCATTATGGAAGCTACATATAGAGTCGGTTGGTTGAATTGACATTCCCAGGCAATCTAGACCATTGTCTACGACATTGGAATCGCCCCCAGAAAGCAGTGTTTATTGCGGACCGGGCCCGAGACTATCCACTTTGCTAACGCAATATTACATGCTGCACTCAAACTACTTAAATGATCTACTAGGATTATACATCGTCGTCTGTAACCACTATACTCAAGCATATATTGGCTGGAGGTCAGGAAAGAAAGTCTTCTTCCCTTAAAGCCCCTTTTAACTGCAGCGCTGGAGCTGCACGCATGAGTAGAAGAATGTTGTCCATCCAACTGTTGCGCATGAATCTAGCCGAAACCGCCATCATTAATAGAAAATAGAATGCTGACAAGCACGTACATTAGACGATTCCTTATGGCTGCCGAGGTGGAAAGGCTTATGAACCACGGGAATAAGAAGCCTTATTCGACCTCTACCCTAGAACCACCGTAGTTAGTAGGTAGCTCAATGTACAATACGTCATATCGGCGACGGTATTCATCCCAGTCTCAACGTGTCATTGGGGAACCATGTGTGTCATAGTCGTGGTTAGGAGGTTGGTTCAGGGGAGAACAAGCCCAAAACTAGGGTTTTCAGTCTAGGTGACGAGGCCGATGATGAATATTACGGTCCCTGCATGTCTGTCAATGTAACTGAGGCAAAAACTTATATATACACCTTCTATTCGCTACAGTGGCGAATGGGTAGTTGGGGTAGACCAGCAGATAGTGAACCTATCGACCAAGGTTTCATAATGGAATCTTTGAATCAGCCAATTCTGCGTTTAATGTCGAGTACAGTCGGTAGTCGGAACTTAGCAGACTGCGACCTTTTCGGTTACCATGGCCTTGGTAACCATAAGACATGCATGACTCAAAAAGAGAGTTTGACGATGTGTCTTGGATTCGGGTAGGTAAGGCCATGGGATTACCCCTGAGTGAGCAGCGCATTGTTAGCTGTTTTCCCACAAGCCCCCCCAGATGAGAAACTGGGAGACGACCAGATTCGTAGCAAGGTAATTAGTTATTTACTCTCATTTCGTGCTCTTTTTTAAAAGTTCTCGGTAGAGAATAATGGCATGTTCAGACCAGTCTCCTACATATTCTATATGCAAGCAGGCGTCTTGTGATAGTGATACTTACCAATGATGTGCGTGGCTTGCGCGTTCATTCTGCCGTCGATCTGCACTGGATTCCAAGTGAGCTCGGCACGGAGACCACTTCCGGCCGACTCCCGATATTGAAGAACAGCTGGAGCCCCTTTCAGAGCCACCCACACGGTAACGGGTATTAGATTAGGTCTCCTTTTTCTTTCTGCTCTCCCCCCCTACCCAACCCACCCCCTTTTAGTCCAAGACAACCATCTACTAGTTTCCCTGTCAAGGAGTAACACACAGATATAGTGTTCTCGGAGTTTACCAGAAACGACAATACGAAAGGCAATCAAACGATACTTGGCGGTGGCTGTAACAAATCTATCTGCTTCTTGACTTACACCTGCACATATCGTCGGGCATTGGGTAACAACGAAGCCGACTACCTGTGTAGACCTACCTAGGTTAGTCCGCTGAATAATAGTCAAAGAAGACAGTCGGCCTCCTTACCTGGTTTTTTAACGTCTACCATTAAGAGTCATCGACTTTACAACTTTACTAGGTACAACTCACTCGTTCGTAGCTCCTGTTGGCTTTAGACTTCTGACCACCTCGCTTCTCACCCCCCCTCCATGTCCAATCAAGATTGTGAATTTGCCTCAAGATCTGGGGTAGGTAGGTTAGCAGCTTAGATCTAGGCCAAGCTGGAGACTCACTAGTCACGAGCAACACAGGTTTGTGTCTCAGTTCAGGTTCGCCGACGTTTTCAGCCCTGGTAATAGTGCTGTTTCTCTATGTAGTAATCCATCGCTTCAAGGGAGAGAACGAACACGCGATCCGATCGCACCGCACGTCGCCCTCCGATATCTCGGAACCGAAGGACGGTACGGCCTTGAGCGAACCCCTGTTGATCACTATGTGACCTTAGATCAGTCATTTGATATGTATTTACCTCCAGATTTGCGGCATGGAGGCTACCTGGGAATGCCAAGTTACGCGTGCAGTTGTATTCGACTACGTACGCATCTGCGCTCCAACGTCAAGTGGGCACGGCGATGGAGACGGCCTGTTGGTGCCCGTGTCCGCTTGCCTCGCATCGAACGTTAGCCTATGGTGGCGTTGCCTCTTCTCATCTAACCACGTTCCAGTCCGCCTAGTCGCCCGTGTAGAAATAACCCAGTTAGCAGTAGTCTCATTCTAGCGTAAAAAAGGTACAACTATCCGCTCTTGTTGGCTTCGTCGACTCTAAGTCTTCACTCCAGTCCCAGAGTAAGTAGCTTTCGAGTTGTCAGGTGCGACGAAACCAGGGACGTTGGCGGGATGAGACCATGAGACCCCCCATTGCTCGACGTATGCACGCACGGCATATAAGTGATGGCGACCTACAGTGTGGCTCAGGGAATGGAAGTGAAAGTGCATGTAGCAATATTATCCACAATAGTCTCTCTAGCCTCGTTTACCAATCACATGTTGGCAGTGCCGGCCAACCAGCAAGCAACCACTACATAGTACAAGTGCAACATATTGCGCGGTCGTCGCACTATCCTTGTTGGGGGCATAGACTATAAGCTCACGGATCTTTCCTGACTCGACCATAGACTACACTACTGATATCATGCCAAGAATCACTGCCCAGTCAACAAACCTATATTATGACGCTCCTGTAGCCCTCCTACCTCTCCTCAGCTCGGTACTTCTCCTTATAAGACTCTACCATTGGCACCGTTCCCAATACTATCATCTCCTCCACATCATAGATAATACAATGGAACAAGCATCACTACTTCTCACCAAGCCCCTAGGGCCTACAAGCTTTACCAAGTTCAACGAGCTTCCACCTGAACTGCGTATCAAGATTTGGCAACATGCCATGCCGGAAGCAAGGACCGTTGTTATCAAGTCACCCTCTACACGAAACACGCAGACACCCAAGTCTCTAGACGGGGCATTATCGCATACCTGTGATGAGGAGGAGGAGACATGGCAGTCCACTACACAAATACCCGTCCTCCTCCATGTTAACGCAGAGGCTCGATATGAAGCCTTGAAACACTATACCCTCTCCTTCGGCGTCGGAGGAAGGCAGTCGCGGATATACGTCGACTTCAGTCGAGACACCATATTCTTCGGCCACGCCGAGCTCAAGCCCGAGTGCTCGTCGTTATGGGCGTCCACGCAAGACCTCAACAAGATACAGCGACTTGCGGTAGTGCCCGAAGGCGCGTGGAGGGTGCTACGGTGGAAGAAGGTGGACCTCAATTCGCTGCAGAAGATGATATTCGTGCACGACACCGACAAGGTCAAGCTGGGTCCTCTACCCCAGCTCATCGAAGATGCGTCGGCAGAAGAGGTCTACGCGGAACTGGAAGAGCAGATCAAGCTGCTGGACGAGGCAGAGGTCATGGGGGAACCCGCCCCAATACCGGATTCGATGAAGAAGCGGATGCAAGCCGCGCGAGAGGAGCTCGACACACTGACTCAAGTGCTGCCGACGCAATGGGAGAAGGAACCTGCCGTCTCGACGGCTGTTTTCAGAAAAGGCCGTGGTGACAGGTGGGCGTCCTAGACGCTGTTGCGAGAGCCCACAGGGGGGTTAGTCGCGAAGGCATGTCTGAGATGAGGTGGGAGCCGATAGGTCTGATCTGATGTGATCCGTCTAGCTTTCTTGTTTGCATATGGCTTCTTTTATTAGGTGCATATCCACGGTGACTACGCCATGCATACGGGGAAGGGAGAAGAGGAAAGCGGGAGACAAGAGATTGAGGGTATTTTTGCTTTGTTTTGTTTTTCTGTATTGCTTTGCTTTTGCTACTAGATACCAGAACTCCAATCAAATTCGCTGCCATTCGTCTATTCCCATGAATAAATCAAGTTTTTCTGACACCCCTCGTCGTGAAGCCAATGATGCGAGTGAGGCCATTGGTGAGAATCTTCCCTCGAACAACCACCACCACTAGCACCGCTACCAGGTCAAGTCAATCCAAACTCAATGCTCCCCCTCCTCCTTCTCCTCCCCTCCCCTCCCCTCGTTACTCGCCGAATTCGCCCTTCGCCTCGCGCTTAGACGGCGGTCGAGATATCGTCCCGCCTGACCTCGGGGAGGTAATTAACTTAAGTACGTAGGCACCGCGAGAAGCCGAGATGCCGTTACCCCTTAACCTTACCGCAACCTAGCCCAACCTACTTACGATGCACCAGCTGTCTGTGCATCGTGGCACTAGACGTCGCCACCACATATCGGGGTACGGGCATAGCATGCGACTACATGAGGGGACAAGATTAGAGGGGAAGGGGGAGGAGGGGCAAAAAAAAGGGAGGGAGAGAGAGATTCTATCCAACCTAGTCGTAAAATCTCCCAAAGTCAGATGCCATCCATACTTCCTTTTTTTTCTCTGCTCATTTATTTTCTCGTGATATTTCTTTTGACGCCACCAACAAATACGCAATTTCCCTCACTTCGACTGGAACCCCTATCCTTCGCCGATCTACCTCTTTCTCTCTGTTGCTTTTTTTTCTGACCCCTTCCCCCCATCCTTCTTCCCCCTCCCAACCCACAAACTCTCGCCTTTTGTGTATGTTTCTATATATTGGGCATTTATTTCACCCAGACCAGACATCCGCGAGTCACCTCTCCCTTCTGGCCAATGTTTAACTCTATTAGGTAAGGGAGGTTGATGTATGGGGTGGGATGGGATGGATGATAGACATCGAGCTCTTTCTTTGTCTCTGCAGTATGCATCCGACGAAAGCAGCAGAGAGACATAAAAATAGGCGGTTATTTGTGGCATAGGCTGGCTATATGGGATGCGGACATATGCAGCCTGCAAGCGGCCGCATGCGATTCACCGCATAGCCCACGCAGGAAACCCCCAGTAACTCTGAAACGAAAAGACGCTGCCTTTTTTATTAATTTTCTCTTCCCTCGTGGTCTACCTATTCTGGCTCTTCGTCTAACTCTTACACTCTTGCATCCTTCTCCCGAACTCCCCCCCACTTCCCGCGGGATAAAAGTGCCTTGCCTGCTGTATATGTGCATGTATGTAGAGGTATGTATGCATCCTATGTATATGTGCTATGTAAGTCGACGTGGCCACTGGACCTAGCCATAGGCCATATATGCTGTGTTACAAGCTAGAAAGACTGAGTATTAGGTAGATCCCACCGACAAAAGGAGTAAAGGAAACAAAAAAAAAAGGGGGGGGGGGGAGGGAGCAGGGGAGGGAGATGGCTAAACTCATGAATATCTTGTTTGGTTTTCTTGCGCAATTTTCACTTTCTCAGTGTCTTGGCGATGACCAATGTTATTCGCGTCCCCTTTCCCCTTCGTTCTTCTACATTGACCTCACGCCGGCTTTCTTGGCCAGTGAAGAACGCAAATAGTCTACACTTACCCTCGTTGCTGGCCCCTCCACCCCATGACGTATCTAGGTATGGATAGAGTTCGAGCTGGAGTGGAAATGCGTACGCCGTCCCTCCCACCAACTTAGGTAGAGTTACCGTTCGGAGACGTAGCAGCAAGGTTGCATACAGGCACGTCAAACTCACTCAGCCACGTTGTTTACGTAGCGTCGCATGTCGTCACGATATGCCTTCTTGTAGTCGTTATTACTATCGTAGTTATGGACGGTTGGATGTGTGAATGATGGTACGATAATGGCATTATTATATTGAACCGTGACTCAATAGAGTGTCAGGTAGAGTAGGGCCTAGTTTACCATAGTTCGTGATGATCATCTGCAGTGGAATCGTCCCGCATCAATATGTCTCTCCTATAGTATTTCTCGCCGTCCCCGGGAATAACCAGCAGCAGCACCAAGGACGCTACCTGCGGACACGGCACGGTTAGAGCAGAAACGCGCGCACATATGTAGGTGAACACATACATAATCCACCGACATTGTGGCTTGCAGTTCTCCCCCGGGGCTTTTTTTCTTCCATTCTAGACCTAAACCCTCCTTCGTATCATGTACGATCATCCCGGAAAAGAGAAAAAAAAAAGGGGGCTGAAAAAAAAAACCCCAGAAACCATCGCTTAAAGTGTTTCAGAGCCATATAATTTCCACAACCACACACTTAGCTCGCTCGCTCACAGCTTGCTGCCCCTTGCCGCGGCGTCGCCGGCGCTACCCTCACCACCACCATCGCCGAGGTACGACGCGCCCCGCTTCAGCATGGCGACGGCCTGGTCGACCATGTCGGCGACGATGCGGGCGGCGGGCTGGATCTCGGTGACGGCGCCGGCGACCTGGCCCATGATGTGCGGGGGGTCGACGTCGTTGCCCTGCTCGAAGTCCCACTCGATGGGGACGACGCCGCGGTCGCACAGCTCGCGGATCTGGTCGGGGCGGGCGTGCCAGCGGGCGACGTACTCGTTGACGCGGGCGCGCAGCGGGCGGCCCGACAGCACGAGCGTGCGCTCCGTGTCGGAGAACCCGCACCCGACCACGCTGCGCTTGTGCTCGTCGCTGCACCCGGCCTCCTCGCTGGCCACGAACCGCGTCCCCACCCACGCGCCGGCCGCGCCCTGCATCAGGGCCGCGGCGAGCCCGCAGCCGTCCGAGATGCCGCCCGCGGCGACCACGAGGGCGGTCTGCCGGCCCCCGAGCATGGGCGGCCGGTAGCGGGCGGCCACGTCGGCGACGGCGGGGACGAGCACCGAGGCGGCGATGTCGCCGGTGTGGCCGCCGCCCTCGCCGCCCTGGGCGCACACCATGTCGACGCCGAGGTCGAGGGCCTTGGCGGCGTGCCTGGGGTGGCCGACCATGTTCATGACGAGGACGCCGGCGGCGTGGAGGCGCTCGACGACGGGCCGCGGCGGCACGCCGACGGCGCTGACGAACAGGCGCGCCCCCGACTCGATGGTGATGTCGATCAGCTCGTCGAGCCTGCCCCCGTGTAGTCGTGGTTGGTGCGGCGCGCCGACCCGCCCACCTGCGGCAGCGCCAGGTCCACGCCGAAGGGCAGGTCGGGCGACCGCAGCGCCGCCTTCATCTCGGCGATGATCGCGCGCAGCTGCTCCGGCGTGTACATGAACCCCCGATCACGCCCAGCCCGCCCGCGTTCGAGACGGCGGCAGCGAGGGCGCCCCCCGACGTCCGCGCCATGCCCGCGAGGATGATCGGGTGCGATATCCCGAGGAGCTCGGTCAGGGGCGTGGTTATCGGTCCTTTGGGCGCCATGGCTGCGGTTCGCCCGGATAAATGACTGACTAGTCAACTAGTTTCGAGGTCGCGAACTTGGCAGGTGGTTAGTTTCGACTTGAGTATCGAGAGAGTGGTGTGAGGGTCTCACGATGTGAATGTGGTATGTGTGAAATCAATATACCTAGTGTACCTACCTAGTACGCGAGACTTCACGGGGACGCGGGGTATTATTAGTATTATTAAGTGACCCTCGGCTATAGTACCGCAACTTCTAACACGGTACGCCCTTGACCTTTTGAAATAGCTTCAATTTGATTTATGTATCTCCAAACGTTAGTTAAAGAGTTGTGAGTTGAAATTGATGGTTGAGTTTGACTGAGTTAACGCAATGTTGCTTTAAGTTCTAGTCCCACTACTAGGTAATTCACTTTATAGTTGGGAGGATTTATACGGCATTTATAGACCCCTAAAAACTGGGGAGCTCGGCCATTAGGTTACTCGGGTGGAGTATTCTGGGGTAAGTCTCTCGTTGTGGAGAGATGCCGAGGCAACATTTCTGGTTTTGTGATCTTCAAGTCTCCGGGTAACACACACTACTTAAGTATACTGTATACATTGATATCACATTTACCAATCCTTCCTGCTGATCCTGCCAGCCAAAGCATACTTTTAAAAAGCAAAGTCACAGTGAAGAAGGATTGATTGCCTAACTGGGTACCTAATCATCACGTTTACCTACTATTCCAGACGTGTCAATTTACCATATAAGTCTGGTACTACCCACCTAGGATATAACCTATGTAGGTCATTGATATGATACATTAGCCACCTCATAAGTCATAGGGTTAAACAATATAAAGGTATGTATGTACCTACCTAGGTAGGTATATAAATAACATTGTCTTGTGTGAATAATTACACGTAGAATAGAAATTGGGTATATACGTCGCTGCTAGGTGACAGGTCGTAGTCCTGTTGCTACAGCGTTCAACAAATGCATGCCAAATCCCAAGCCATACCCAAAGCAATAGCAAAACTCCCGTCCGATGTAGATAGATCGTAGGATAGCTCTAAAAATGCACCTCGTTGATATCCCCCGTTTTACCACCAGAGTGATCCTCGGAAATAGATCATAAACATGCCATATACGTCGTAAAAAGAAACTGATTGCTGGTGCGATCCAATGGTGGAATCTTCATTTTGTTCGGCCAGCCCCCTCTCGCCCAGTCCTTCCCATTAAGTCAATTAATTCGCAATTAATTGGCAGGTTGGCTTTGGGATAGCGCTCCATGAAAAGACATTGAGGATATCTGTTATATTCGTATTGTGTCACCGAAAAAACGGTAGACGTGCCGGCACGAACTGATCATCGGGTGTATCCTTGGCAGTCGATGCGGTAGACGGGTGCGGTTCGTTACGTGTGTGTCCTGCCGGCATTGGCCTTATATCACCATCCTCATCCTCCTCGTCGGTAACCTCATCCAGAATGGCTTGCTCTGGAACCCGGACCACGTCTACCTGCACTATCTCTGATTTGGACTCTGGCACAGATTCTATCGCCAGATTCTCACGGCTGAGTCCCCGCCGCAGAGCTAAATTTGCGGCTGCCAGTCTTTTCTTTTCGATCATCGCGTCTTCTTCTTGCTCCAACCGGGCTTCTTCCATTTGTAAGTCTTCCATTGCTTGAGCTGAAAGCAAGGCAGGGCTTTGCGGGTTAGATGGTGAATGGTAACTCAATCGTAACGATGGTCTCCTCGAATCAGTTGTTGTCCTTGAGACGCTGCGTGGCGTCTTATAGCCGGCTATCCGCTTTCCTTTACTGCTCTTGGTCATGTTGCTCGAACGGTCATCCACATGATCTAGCGCCATGGTGAATTCATCGTCCAAGGGGATTGCGTCTTCGTCTCCTTCCCCATCACTCGGGAAAAGATCGCCCCTAGACCTGAAGGAATCACTGGTACCCCCACTACCCGTTGTCCCGCTACGCTTCCTATTTTGCGCCGGTATTTCTCCGGGGTGCAAGTCGTCATCACCGCCCGCACCCAATAGAGGCTCGTGTTCACCTTCCAATTCGTGCCTCAAGGCTCCGGGGTGTTCCTGTAGATTCGCCGCACTAGGTTTGTACCTCAGGGTTCCTCCGATCTTGAAGGGCAGACGAGCTAGGAAGCCGAGGGGCGCGGTACTCGGGATGATCGTAGGGTCTTCTTCTTCGTTGGGCTTCCTCCGTCCACCTCGTGTTCCATAGCTCATACCGCGATTCCTACCTCTGGGTTGATCTTGCACCTCGCCAGACGTCCCCTTGCCCGTTCCCGTGCCAGCTAATACGCGATCCCAGTCTTCCCTACGCCAACCACCCAGAAGGCCCCCATCCTGACCGCTCAATTCTTCGTCCCAGTCATCGTAAAAGTCAAAGCTATATTCGGCGCGGCCTCGTGCTCGCTGGCGATCCCGTGCTCGTCGGGCGCGTTCTTCCCTATCACCAAAGCAAACAGTGACGCAATGGTCTAATGAAGAGGTGACAGAAGCCACGCAGGGGTTGATGTAGGTATGCCCGAAGCTCCAGATACCGGCGGCAGCATTTTCGGTGACGGTCTCGGTGGTATGGGAGATCTGATTCCACCGCTGCCGAAGACGAGGATCTTCCAGGAAGGCCATCTCGAATAGACACGGCGGTGGAATTGGGTTCTAATATAGAAGAGGTCCGATAGGGCGACGGAGGCTCGATGGAGAAGAAGTCGTCGTTTGGGTGGATGGAAGCTGCTGCAGTGTAGACAAGACGGAACAGGACGGAACAGGACAGGGCTTGGAAGGGTCGGAGTTCCGACTTGACAATAAGTCGAGTTGTACAGTGGTCGGCGAATCATGCAGGATTACAGGCTGTCAGGATGGGGGGGGAGGGACCCATTCGGAAGAATTGATTCAAGAGGACGAGGGGGTGGGAAGAAGAATTGGGATCCGCTCTATAAGCGATGAATGATATGAAGCTGCAAAACCATAGGACGAATAGATACACGATACGATGATGTATGGACGAGTGGTGGCCAAGATAAGATAGCGGTTTTGCGACCCGTTGGCTTAAGTTAGCAGGTTAAGGTTAGTGAGCAGGAGAGTTTGACAAGCTGTTTTCGTTTTCTTTTTTTGTTCTTTTTTTCTTTTTCTTTTTTTTGGGGGGAAGAGGTGACTAATAGCAACGTGCAGCTCTATGGAGGATGTGTTGGGGACTGATTCGAGGAAAGAAAAGGGTTAAAAAAAAGAAGATAGCGATAGGAATTCCAAATGCCAATGCTCATGCAGGTGGAAGGTTTGGTTCGGTTCCAATGTTGAAGAGTGCAGGTGTACATAGGGAATAAGGTTCAACGGTTCCTACCTGACCTTACTTAAGAGCTGCGACAGCTAAGTGTTTGACATGGATGCAAGCCCGGGAAGGTACCCAACGTCGGGTATCTACATACCTACTAGTACTAGTAAGTATGTAATAATAATAACAAATTACCAGGACAGGTTGGACGGGCTCTCAATCTCGAGGGAAAGAGGTTCCTAATCCCAAGTCCCATGACCTCATTCCCTACTTGGTACCTACATACATAAGGTCCCTTACTACATATACCTACATACATACATACATACACATATACATGGCTACATATACGTCTACGCACTCTTCTGTACATGTGATACACAATGTCACATCAAGGGATTAGTTTACAGAAAGGGTGGTGGTAATGAGTGACCTGCCATAAAAAGTTGGCGTCCGCCGGCAATGGAGAACTCCATGTACTCCGTATGCCCCGGTAGTGCATACATTAAATATTTAGGTACATACAACTAGGTACATCCGAACCCAAGCCACAGGCAAATCAGCCACTACGCTGCCTACATACATACTACCTAGGTAGGTAGTGTAGGTACGCTATGTACCTCCCCGATCTAACCAAGTTCGGGCATTTTTTAGGCGGCCAGGCGCGGCAAATAGGGCCAGCTGCCGCTTGCGACGTCCTTTGTTCTACCGTGCATCGCTACAACTCTTCCACAATCAAACAATAGGCCGTTGAGCCACCACCTTTTAATCAACACTTACCACCACGACCATCACATCCTTACGAGCGAGAACCCGTAGCACAACATTCCACTGTGGACAAATCCTTCGCCGTGAATATTCTCATCGCCGCCCAACTCTCCGTTAGGCAATTTTGTCGCGCCGATTACCATCTTCAACAAACAACACCACACGCTACCGGCACCAGCACCATCATCACCACCACCACCAAACCCTACATCGCACTTTTTCCTGCCTTCGACATCAATTCCCGCACCGCCTCTATGTCGATGACAGCCGAACAGAAGGGCCGCCATGCTTAATACCGAGAGGCACGGCGGTTGGGGCACCGGTGGTCCGACAAACACGCCCGCCAACGGTAAGTCGATCGTTTTCTTTCCCAACACCCTCGTCTTAATGTAGTGTTTTTCTTTTCTTGCCGCGGGCTACCACGATATCGCCCATGCCGGACACCCGCTCGACCGAAGGACACTCTCCACTACTCTCTAGCTTGAGTAGAGCCGACGTCTAACCTCGAACTTGTACATACTCGTCAATCTTAACATGGTGCAATGCGACACGGATGAAGACCGAGCCTCCCTCCAACCCATCCAACTTGCTGGAAGTAATGCCGCCGAGCAGAGAGGGCTTCGCCGACCACGCGCAAGGCTGTAGCTGAAATCACCAGATCCGCTTGTCTTGCTACCTCAACACTACAAATTCTCGCTAATGTCCGGGTTATTACTTTAGCATTCGGTCAGCCGGCGCCCTTAAACCCTTTCTCTCATATCCAACCGAATGGACAAACGACTGCTCAGAACACACTCGGAAATGGGACTACTTCCGCGAATCCTTTCCTCTCTGGCAACTCTTCAGCCCAAACTCAATCAGCTTTTTCTTCCTTTGGCCAACCATCCAACGCCGCACAAAAACCTCACAACCCATTCGACAAGAGCAACAAAGCAGTAGCGCCCAAGCGAGCGCCAACCGATACCAGTGCTCCGAAACAAAATCCATTTTCCGCACCACCCGCTAGCAACACTAGCTCTTCTGCTCCCAACAGTAAAAGAAAGGTTGCCGAATTTGTCCAGCCAGCATGGCCCAACAAGCAGAGTGGGGGGTCGCAAATGTCGGGTGCTGCCAGTAGCAAGGGCCCGCCAAACGTCAAGAGGAAGAGTGATAATGATTTTCAGGGGAGATCTAAAGTATCGAGGAATTCGCCCGGTCCTAAGCTTGCTTCTACTAAACGCTCTAGCTCGGGGCCTCCACCACCCCGGGGCACCAAGAACACGGCCGCTTGGAGTAACTCGAAGCCATCGCCCAACCACAACGGACGTTCGCATGACTTAGCGGTCAAAATCCAACAACAACTTGCGAAGGATGGCATCAAGCCTCCGCCATGGCCGGCAAACCCCGGAAGTCTAAGCCAACGTCAGGCAGTAGAAGCATTACGAGAGTCGCATAAGGCGTATCGAGAAAGGGCTAGAAAATCCCTGATCCGCGCAGGTCTTATTGATGATCCAGACGAGAAACGTACTTTGGATAAAGCCCTCATTTTTCGGGGTATCTCGGAGGACATGTGCCCGGAATGGGAGAGAATTACCCGTATCGTCGAACTCGATATCAAGCTTGCCGAGAAGGAGGTGGACGATAACGGCGACCTCGTGGCTAAGCCGCACCTCATGGTCAAGCGTCTCGCTCGGTCTGCCGCTGGTCAGGATGCTCCTTTGCCCATGGATGTTCGGTCATTCCCTACATTACGGAAAACCTTGGATTATCTGATCGATGACCTTATTCCCTCGGACGACTTATTGCCCTTACGGCATAACTTCCTTTGGGACCGCACGCGAGCGATCCGAATTGATCTGTCTGTGCAGAAATACTCGATGACCCCAGACGAGAGGAACGATCTTATATACTGTCTAGAAACAATTGCCCGGTTTCATGTGACATCTCTTCATCTCCTATCGCAGGAAGGCTTCGCTCAAGAAGACTTTTCGGAGCAGCAAGAAATCGAGCAACTGGGCAAGACTTTGATGTCTTTGAAAGAACTCTACGACGATTGCATGCAGCAGGGGATAGAGTGCCAGAACGAGGCAGAGTTCCGTGGTTATTACGTTGTGTTCAATGCGCATAATCCTGAAATAAAGGAGATTGTTCAAGGCTGGGGCACTAGATTATGGAACTCTGACGGAATCCGGACTGCCATGTGCTTGGTAGAAGCTATGGAGAACTCCTGGAGAGTACACGGCCCCCTGACACCCTATGCGCCGTCGGAACTTGCACTCAGTGTCGCATCCATATTCTTTTCCATTGTGGCCCAACCGCAAATATCGTACACCATGGCCTGTTTCGCTGAAATTCATTTCAACGGTGTCCGAAAGTCGATACTACAAGTCATAAGAAAAGCTTATTCCCGGCCAAGAGATGGGCCGAAAGATATCACGCCGGCCTTCCTCAGAGATCATATGCATTTCGACACTGAGGAAGAAGCTATCGAGTTTGTTCAGAAGCACGGCTTCGAATTTAATGGGGAAGGCGACCATCGATATCTAGTTGTAAACTCGCGCCAACAATTTGTGGATGCCCGAATACCCCATTCGTTCTCACAAAATATTGTAGAGCGCAAACGCTGCGGTCGTTCGCTTCCAGATGTTATTCACCACACAGTGTATGAAGACATCCGCGAGGCATCTTCTAATGACACTACCGAAGAGAGCTTATTTGTTCCCGAGACTGGCAGTGCATCACCTAGTATCGGCCATGCTCACGCGCCAGGAAGTAATGCTCAGGGTGTAATTGGAAATGGCACCCCCCCTTCTAGCCCTCCGGTCACAGCAAGCCCGTTTCAAAATAGCACAGAGGGCATCCAAAAAAATCCCATTCCTTCAATATTCGCACAACCTGGAAATCTAGCACCATCTCAGAGCACGAATCTATTCAACTCCACGACTTCGCGATCCTTGAGCAGCATCACAGACTTGAATTCGTCTACGGGTTCACCGGACGCACAAGTATCAGGGGCAACAGATCAACCGTCGGGATATCCTTCTGACGGCCCAATTCGCCGTCCCAAGAAAAGGGTCACCTTTGGTGAACCTACATTCGGCGATGATGCTGCGAGTACCCAAACCGATAGCCCAGCACCGGGATTGTCTAGTTTCTTGAACAACAAGGACTCAAAAGACGACTCGTCACCAGCCCCTATCGATCCCAACGCCAACCTATTCTCTGGAATTTCATCAACGCCTTCGTCAGGTATACCAGATAAAGATAGGTCTCAACAAACCATATTTTCGACGGCGCCGACATCCGCAGCTTCGACATTTCAATTTCACAGCTCACAACTCCCCTCAACAGCCGTTGGCCAACAATTGCCAACAAAGGAACAGCCAACCTCTTCGATATTCCAGAAGTCGATTGTACCGGACGGTTCTAGTAGTGAGGAGACTTCGCTTACAGGTAAGACAACTTTCAAGTTTCTTTTTGTGGTTTATGAGGAACGGCCTATACGTTTCTTCCACATTCTTGGTCATAACAGCTCATCGACACCCCTCGAATATTATAGACACTGATTAATCTTATCTTATGTAGGTGACGGGCCTGCCAAGTCTCAGTCGGGAATCAGTTCATTATTTGTCCCTAACCCTCTTTTTCGAGGCATGCCACCATCTTCGGTTACCAACGATGTCTCGGAGAAGACACCAACAGTTTCAGCACCATTACCAACTCAGAAACCTATTCCTACGCCAGAACTCGTCCCCAAGGCAGATCCTATGGGTAATTTTACTCGTTGGTTTGTCTGCGCTGACAAGGGTCTCATGGAGGATCACCTAGAGCAGTTCATGATAGAACAAGTATTGAAAGATACTTGGAACAATTTTCAAGAACTTGAAGAGGAACGACAACGAAAAGAAGAAGACGAAAAGTCATGGGCTGAGGCGCGCAAGTTCCGGGAATACAGTCTCAAGGTTACTTATTTTTATCGCTGGCTCGATACTACGCGCAAGCGAAGAGTCATCAGGCGTATTCAGATAGAAAAAGAGAAAGCGCGACAGTGGAAACTACCGGAAAATGTGGCGAAGCGAGAACTTGCTGCAAAACGTGAAAAGGAGAAAGCTATCCAGGAGGCAAAGGAGTTAATGCAGAAGAGAACCCAAGGGAACATAGCAGAGACCGCTAGGTTGAGGGAATCAACAAGGTCAAGGCAAGAGGACAGGGAAGATAGCGTTGAAGCAGCACTGCTTGCTACTGGAGTTTTCAGGGGCGTTCGAGATGAGAAGGCCGCCGCTCGCTATGCCGCTCGGGAAGATGAGGATGAACCTGAGCAGGGAATATTCCCTGCAGAAAAGATGCTGTTACGCTCAGAAAACCAACGCCGGCGGAAACGTGGACTCCTACCATTAAAGAGGTTTCCGGAGCCAAAAACACATAAGGATGGCTCAAAAACTGCCATGCTCAAGGCACTTTCGACCGGCGCCGGCAGAGACTCCTTATCCAGATCGACTGGTAGTTTGCGCAACTCGACCTTTAGTTCCAGCTATCGTTCGAGTATTGGTTACAACAGTAGTCGCGTATCGAAGTCACAGTCAAAGGTCACTGATCCGTATTGGCGTTTGAAGGCCAACGGGCTTGTGCTGATGCCGAACGGAGAGTACCTACACGAATCACTCGCATTACCCATGTTGCAGGAAGGAAAGCGTTTCCCCGGGTTAGGGGATTATGGATTACCACCAGTCGAGTCCGCGACTCCAAGTGTATCGCCACCTCCTGGCGGTTTGGATTATTCATTCCGGGGAGGACTAGACATCCTGCAACCGAGTAGATCGCCCTCGGTGTCTGAAGGTATCCAGAAGCGGAAGCGCGGCGAGGATGAGGACGAGGATCTGTCTGCATATCGGAAGGAAGCTCCCGCGCATAGGAAGCGAGCCCGGAGCGGCGAAGGTGACACGCAGTCGACGAGCAGCGATCAGGATTTCTTGTCTAGCATCGCAAACCTAATGAAGGAGGTAGACGACTTCAAGAAATCCACTTCCGGGCCTCTTTGAAAAATGAAAAAAAGCCCCCCGAAACATTACTATTGTTATTACTACTTACTACTACGCACGCACACCCAAAAAGAGGCGCGCAAGATGAATCTGAAAATAAATGGCGAAAACCCACCTAACGACATAATCCCCTCCCTGGATGAATACATGTGAGACACCCCGTGGAAAACTGTGATTGGTATTTTTGTTGTTATTGTTATTTTGTGAGGTTAAGCTGCTACTCGCAAGAAAAGAAGATAAAAGATACCTATTTCATGTCGGTTTTTTTGGTGTTTTGTTGGAGGTCCTGGACTTGGGGGTGGCGGTGATACGCGCATGCATATATCATGTAATACGTCTTGTCTGGGGGGTTTTTTTTTTCGTGCATCGGGACAGGAGTTGTTTTTTTTTTCAATAATATTTGGACAGCGCATACATAAATCATAAACCTGCGAGTTGGATCTGGAGAAAAGCTCTCAAAGGGGGAACGAGGGATGTTATCTGGCTTGAGTGATAATAAGGAGAAAAATGGATAGTATTATCTTGTAAAAATAAGAAGAGAAAAGGGAGAAGGGGAGTTGGGGAGGAATATTTAGGGGAAATGCACCACAGCGGATTCATAGGATCGGGGGAGAACATTGAAGTCGGGGGGGCGGGGAGGGAAGGGTTCTGCCATGTCAAGAGGGAAAAAATAGGAAATAAAGCGACGAACTAACTGGTATAAAATGTCGGGTGGGTTAGTTAGTTAGTTGGCAGAGAGAAAAAAAGAAGAGGCAGAGGAAAGAGGAAGAAGAGAAGACAACCATAATGATTAATGAATGAATGGGGGAAAATAGATGATACCCCCCCCTATCCCCTATCTTGCTCTCTCCCTATGTTGATTTCATGTTGCCCTCTCCGTACTCGTCTCGTCTTTTGAAGAGGGCATATATACCGTGTGAGTGATGGGAGACCATGGTTAGGTAGGTAGGTAGGTAGGTAACAGTTTTCCTGGTCTGGCTGGCTGACTGGCTGGGTGGTAGCGATACTATAAAGATAATAGGTAGGTAACGTATATCTCACCCCCTTCTCTCTCTCTCTCTCTCTCTCTCTCTCTCTCTCTCAACCTCCCTCTTTCTCCTCCTGTAATCAGACATAAGTTGTTGCCCGGTATTATCATTGCCGCCATTTTTACTTCAACACACATGTCATCTCGTCGTATTTCATCATCATCATCATCTAATGCCTACATATATACATATATACATATGTGTTTTCATATCCCATACCTCATGATTAAGAGACAAAAAAGGGGCTCACAAATACACACACACAAACGCGCACAATGTCACAATAATCGTTTTTCAAGAAGCCTCCTCAAGAAGAGAAAAAAGTGAGAAAAAAATAAACGACGGAAATGAGTTCAGCCTTCATTATCCGCGTTCCTGATTTTGTAGCCCTATCTACAAGTATCCCAGCAGGTTCGTGCAAAAAATAACTGCGCGAACGAAAAAAAATTGTCGACCTATCTACAGTGTTTTCTAGTTAATTGTCGATTGGGATGTTTGGGGAAAATTCACGACGTACGTGTCTTCGAATAAAAAGGAGGGAGAGGTGAGATGGTTTGTTTTTTGAGTCGTACGCGTTTTGTACGAAAAGGAAAGGGGGTGTGAGTGGGTGAGTGGGTAGTTATTTTGGTGATGCAAGGTAGGTTAATTTTTAAGTCTTGGGTGTTGAGGTTCTTTCTCCAATGATTGGACCCCCTCCAACTCTAGTTCCCGGGTATAAATCCATTGTAAGTTTGATAACCGTCCGTAAGGAAAAATGCGAAAAAGAAAAAAAAAGAAAAAATAAAGAAAACAAATCCAACAATGAGTCCGCGCGATCTATCGCTTTTTTCCTAGATGTTGTGTCGGGTACGTAGGGGGGGAAGAGGTAAGTCGGTAAGGTAGGAAAGAAGAAGTTAAAATGCATATACTCCCCAAATTGGGTTTCATTTTATAAGTCATCATATCCGCACATCATCATTAAGTGAAACCCGCTTGAGGAAAAAAAAAGATGCCAAAAATGAAGATAAAAAGGAAAAAACCAAATCAGCTATGATCGTCATAGCTTGCTCGAAGGTTATTTTTTTTAGATCGCCCGGACTGATTCGCTCGCCATTCGCTCGCTCTGTGTGCTGTGTTTGTCTGATTCCATCAATCTGTTTATACCATGTCTCGGCTGTGGCTTGAACGCGGCGGCTCAAAACTCTTTCTAGCAGAACGGCTGAAGAGATTTCTCCGGCTTCTACCACTACTGTTACTAGGTAGCTTTTCGAGATTCTGATTACTCGTGTTCACTTTGTGAAAGTTGGCACCGCTAGCTTCGCCCTCCTCGTTGATTCTCGGAGGGTGGCTAAGATTGTGCGAAGTACTAGCCTTGCGGCCAACAAAGACATCCTGGTATACGTCGGAGGTATCAGTAGCACGCGACCCCGCACGTCGGCGACTAGCGCTAAGTATAGTTGGGTCGACGGCAGAGTGTTGTCGTTCCTCTTCATACGATGGAGGTGCAACGTTAGCCTGATATACGGGGAAGTCTCGCCCAGAGATCTGGAACTGTCGGCGTGGTTGTTCGATTCCGAGGTTGACCATCTGCTGCATGAGTTCGATGGCGAACTTGTTATGGCGGGTAAGACGTAGAAGTTCGTTCTGGAAACTAGACTTGTGAAAACAGATGAAATTTACCGTCATGCAGTATGCATCTTCGAAACTCCTTAGCTCAGTAATAATCTTGCTAGTAAAGTCACGCTTGTGTTCCAAGACAAACTCCGTCATGCGAGCCTCTAGTTCTTGAATGACAGAGGGAGACGTGCCGTACTTCATTCGCAGCTCGAAAACATCAGCTAATTGGCCGCTGCGGCGGTGGTTCAAAATGAACAAAGTGTTCAGGATAGAGTTAGGCGCCTGTACGATGTGACCCTCCATCTTCTTGAATTCGGTATACAGAAGTGAGACCTCAGTCACATAGTAATCATCACCCGTCATGTTGGTGCCAGTGTTACCGTATACAGTGACACGGTCACCAACATCGAAGGGGTGCTTAACAAAAACGAAGATGATTGACTGGAGGAATTCCTGAGCCGTTGACTGGAGCAACCAAGATAGACCGAGGACGGCAGTACCAGCTGAGGCTAGAGCTGCCGCGGTTGAAGCTGAGATAATAGATATGAAGACGATAACGGCAATGATGAAGATGATGACAAAGAACACCCTATCAAGTTTGGTGATGACGGAATCAAGATCCTTGAGTGAAGCGGCAATGGCCTTCTTCTCGCGATGGACTTCATCACAAAATGCCTCCAACTCCTCGCTAGAAACATCGCCATTGAGATCTCGATCAAAAACGCCGAATGCAGCTTCAGCATCCTCTTGAGTGGGGAAAGCTGGGTTCAGATCTTGGGGGGTGAGGACATCGGCACCTGGCTTCGCAAAGGTACGGAAAAGACGGCGCGCGAGAACCTGAGCACTGCCAGTGTTACGAAGCAATTCCGAGACAACCTTCCGTGGGTGATTTCGGTGCTGGATTTGGCGGCCTGTGAAGTCACCGGCCACACGGTTTGCGAGATCACCAACTTTGTTGACAACGTCTCGGCCTTTGTTGGAAAACATGGCCATAGGGGTTTTAGCACCAGAACCTATTCCGTTTTCTCCCATGACCGATGCCTCCGAGACGAGCTTGTCCTTGGAATGTTCGTAGAGATGAACCAGGTAGCTTTCCCTGATGTTAGCCTTGATGAACTATCAGTGAAAATGGGGCAGTACTTACGCAAGACACTGCTTATTCACCTCAATACGAGTGGAATACGTCCGCATGTGGAAAGAAGTAGCAATCCATTGAATCACGATTTTCTCCACAAAGTTTAGGACTGCCAAGACGAAGAAGGCAATGATGACCTTATTGACAACGTCAATCCACTTGATGTACGGGTAGGCAGTGTCGGCCTCGTCGGGGACTTGGGCCGGGACCTTGTGGTTGTCCACGATAGGGAGGAACGAGATGAACACGGCCAGCATCCAAAGGAACAAAGACATGTGCAACTCGAGCTGACGACCGACATCCTTCCACTTCTTAGTATTGCCCGAACCTAGCATCTTCGCGACAACTTTCAAGGCGTAGGGCATAATAGAAGTAGCGATCCTTGCAGCCCACAGCGAAAGCCATACAACCTCGAGCCAAATACCAAACCATAGCAGCTCAACACCACCAGGGCCACCGATGACAGCCCTCTGGTCCTCAGGTAGAAATATACCCAGAAGAATGGGAATCAACAGTATGGCAGTAACAGGTAGACAGTAAAAGAAGTATCGGGCCATCCGTGGAAGATTCTTGATGAGCAGGAAACCCTTATTCAGCTTGCTTGGAGGCTCTAGCGGAATGATAGGGACGGTATGCGCAGCTTGGTTGAACACATCCGATTTGTTATCGGTGCTGCGCGCGCTGGTATGGGTTTTGTGAAGCGCAGCTTCATTTTCTTCATTGCTCACAGCACGCTCGGCCTGGAGAAGGGTCAGGTCGTCAACCAACCGGTAGGCCTGGTCTCTTGTTTCGGTGGGGCTGAACTCTTCGGCCGGGTTCCGGTCAGAGGTACCGGGGATCTGGAGATGCTGAGTTCGTCTTTCAGATTCGCCATGTTCCGAGACAGTCGGGATGTTGTATAAAGAATTCTTCTCGTCAAGGTCATTCTGACCATTGCTGTACCCCATTGTGGAGTTTCGTGTGTAGGAAGTGCACCGAGTAACGAGAGCTGAGGTGAAGCAGTCCTTGAGAATGCTGAAGCTATCACCAACGCTCAACCAAAGCTGCTAGCTAGCCAAACCACACACATTAAATAGTAAGTCGAGGGTCTTCGTCTCTAGACCCTGAGAGCAAGGTGGGATCGGGGGTGTGTCTCCTAAGAGGCAAAAGTCCAGAAATCCCAAAACCAACCAAGTGGGTGAGGGCGGCGGTAATGATGAAATATGTATCTCCTCTGTGCTGGAGCAGACAAGACAAATCGGTCGACCTAGATCTGCGGCGAATGGACGATCCGTACGGTGGTTAGTTATGGATGAACCGGGGAAATAAAGACTGGAGAAGGATTTTAGAATGTAGATTAGGTCGTGACTGGGCTGAACGGACAACTATTAGTAGATAGGGAAAGGGAATAAACGAGCGACGAGATGACCGAAGAGAAGAAGTTGACGAACAAAAGAAAAGGTGTGTATTGTTAGAGACAAGATCATCGATCGGGGCTTTTTCGTTCTTTGGTTAGAGATGACGCGCTTTTTGACTGGATCCACGGACCATGCAATATTGAATTCTCTTGATAGGCGATCTACTGAATACTCAAGTCGATTGGTTGTTGAAGGGTTGAAGGTGGTGCCGGGGGAGGAAGTGGAGGAGGCCATTAATAACAGGACCGGAGCTTGTAATGCGGGTGGATAACGAGAGGAAGGCCCCCCCACAGTGAGTGGGATGTTCTCCAGACACTGTCTCTCTGTACTAGTACGTACCTGTGCACTTACACTAGATAGTATGTTTGTACACATGCAGAAGGTATTACTACCTCTTATATCGCTTAAAGGTAAGTACATAACTACGTAGGCAAAGGAAACCTATACATATAGTGTACATATATGTCTGGGTAGGTACCTTGTCTTATATTAGTAACAGGAATATGTGGAAGTAACAAGACCAGAAGGAAGAGAAAGACATTTAGTAACTAAGCAGAGAAATGAAAAAAGAATGAAAAAAAAATTACCTAGAATTGAATGACTGGTCAGGTTGTACCCAAGATTCAGTTAGTCTACTGTAAATAGATGTGGCGTAACAAACTAAGGACATGTAGGTACGTAACCCCCTTTGCCCTTATGTAGGTATTGTCAATTTCTAAATTGCCTTGCCTTACATTCATCCTAGGTAGGTAACTAGTAGTCTTAACCTAGGCAACACATATTGCCTCTTTGTCAGTTACAGACATGCCTACAGTAACCGAGATGTAGTCGAGGTATATACCCAAAAATAGTCACGAGAAAACAAGTAACCTCGAACCGAACAAAGCCATAAAGTTCACAAAGTGTTACCGTATGATTGTTGAGGTTTAAAGAAATGAGGTAACCACAAAAGATGAGACGAAAGCGGGAGTAGGGTACCGTACCTGGTAGCCCGGGTCTACTCCTCCATTCAAGCCTAACCTTGAACCATCCCAGGCCATGTGAGAAAGATTTTCACCTTGTGGCGGAAATCGAATTTGACTTTCAGAGGGAGCAGTCGATTGGGAAACACTACCTAGGTACTCTCCCTTGCAGGTTTTATTATTATTAATAGAACAGGGTTCTAGAACAAAAAGAACAACTTCAAATTGTTTTACCGAAGCAGTTTACCAGCCAAGGAAACTTAAAACTACTACCACAACTAATAACAAGTCAAGTAGCATTAAGAAGGAAACATACTACAGAAGCAGCTACAGTTAATCTGAAAGGGAAAGAAGAAAAAACTACAGATACCTACCTACCACAATAGTATTTGCTTCTCTATAGCAGCCAAGCTACAACCTTGGGTAAGTATGAGTCGTGACAAAAGTGTCAAATTCATGCAACCACCCATCTCATCCACCCATTAAGAGTCACTAGCACACACATACAAATGGACTCACACACATAACCATGTTGAGTAACACACCATACTAAGTGTGTAGTGGAGGTACATACCTAATGATCGGACAGTGCGAACTTTACCCTGTTCCAAGTTTCCCTGTTTCGGCTTGATTGGTGTAACCCAGATGCAGGGGCCGTGGGGCTTTATCTAGGTAGCTTGACCTTAAGCCACCTAGGTGCCACCGCGGCAGAACAAGTACACTAGTGTACATGTCGCTAGCCTAGGCAGGCTCCAGGGTTACACACCCCCAATCCCAACTTCATGATTGGGACAGAGGACATTCCTGCCGGGGGACTTCTTTGAGACCTACATAGCTACATACAGTAACAATCCCCGGCCCAGAACCCTCCCTCGACCCCTTCTACCATCGGGAGATTGGAGGAAGACCAGTAGACAAGCGAAAGCTTCGAAATACTTATCTAAAGAACCCTACTCGCATATACTTAACGGAGATTGCTAGCCTTATAGATCCTTACCTACCTCTGAACGCATTTACATACCCAACGTATCTTGTCAAGGGCACCAGATCCATCCATCCCATCTTGACTTACAACGTACACACGGCATATATGAAATCCAACCGTCGCCCCAAACCATGCTCCCATACTTGGCCAGACTAGGTAACCCGAGCGACCTAAAGAGAAACGGGATGTGGCGAGCCATGCAGAGCTAAAAAAGAGGCGTTTGAGCCTCACCACCAATACGACACGCGTCAAAAAGAATTAAACTATGTAGACACTCCAAACCCCCCCTCCCCAGACAGTCAGTCTCCATAAGTGCTACGCATAGGGTCGCTACCTAATTTAGCGAGGGCTCGTGACGGCTTGAGATCGCTAAGCAACCTTCACTGATACAGATAAGACAGACAAGGATAGATCGTCATTGTCCATGCTCGGATCGACACCCATAACCATGCCTTGTTCACTAGAGCCAAAGCCGAACTAGGTACATATCTACATAGTGTACATACAGTAGCGGTGAATATTTTAACGTACAGAAATTCCACATACCTATAGCAGATTGCAGATTATAGTTCGCGACGAAACATCAGATCTGATATAAGAGGCTTTCATGCTCGTGGCAACTCAGGCTCAGGCTCAGGCTCAGGCTCAGGTTTCTGGTGTCTGGTTTCGGATACTCGGGTCATGATGGCTGCACGCGAGACCACCTTCATGATTCAGGTCAGGGCCTTCGAATCAGGGGACTTCCCGGGAAGCTGGGCGGGCGCCACGGGCGAGCTTATGCGGGTAGATAACTTACACTGCAACGTACGTAGTGTATGTACTGCCTTTATCCAGTGCACCAACTCCTGGGACCAACCAGTCCATCCAAACCAACAACCATCTCCATTTGTGGAAACGTGGGCTTCGGTCCCTTGGCGTCACTGTCTTGGTAGTGGTGTGCAAAGGTGCAACGACGTGCAGATTCCAACTCGGACCTGAATTTGACCGCTCTGACACACCCAAAAGGTGCCGATCCGGAGGACGGGCTCGGGTCTGCGTGGCAGACTTCGATGCGAATAGCTATAGGCGTAGGATATTCGGGAGTAGGTGTAGTATAGTATGTACTATCTATCGGACGGATCACATGTCATCGTCATCAACCAGTCCATCTCGTCTCTTGAACCTTGACGAGCACCACTAGGTATTGGGACAACATAGAGAAGACTCATTGACTATGCACCTAGATACTTACCGGAAATTGGAATTGGGTTTTAGAATTGGTGGAATAGGATTCGTTGTTTCGTACCATGATCCTACTGGCGGACCTCGAAATTGCACTTCAGCTTATACATCCACCCATCACCGTACGGACCCGTACGCACATTCCATCAACTGAACCCCCAACCGTCGACCCAACAAACCCCGCGCCAGATCTCGCGAGATCAGCGATCATTCACACCTGTCCGCTGCGTCCATCCATTGGTTCAGCTGACTACGCTACACTAGGTGCTGGGGCCGCTGGGGTCACTGTCGTCAGATCTCGCGACGCCGTTGGCGAACAAAGATCTGACTTTGTCTGACACAGTCTACCTACCACAACCTTACATATGTATTCCATCATACGTCGTCCTATTACAGACATTTTACAGAACCGTGGGATGCCAGCCTTGCCGGCCACCTGCGTAATTGCGCCATATTCATTCAACCAGGAAAACTTGTCGCGTTCGACCGGCGCACAACTTACGTACCTATACTACCTAGGTAGGTAGGTACTGCTTCGCTTGGGTTTTGAATCTCCGTGCGGCAATTGAAAATATTGAACCAATTGATACAGATACATTAGGTCGGTATCTACCTGCCCATGGAGCTTACATAGGTAATGACTACGTCAGAAGCTATGTTGACGAGTGTGTAAGGTCAGCAGTGTGGAGTTCCTAACTGAGGTGGACGTTTACGGCGGGCGCCCGCTATATTCTATGTAATTGGATTGGTGCGCTACAATATACTGATACACGACTGGGGAAACCCACACAACACAACCCGACATCACAGTCAAGTCTCCATACGGACGCACTTACCAGGAACTGGACCGCCCCTTTTTCCACTGTCGGCGCTCTGGCCATTACGCTGCATGTCAATATGTCAATCTCGTGAGCCATCTATAACTACACTACTACGTAGTGTACTACTAATTAAGTAATATTAAACGGGGCCGGAGAGTTGATATCCATCTGCAACTGTCCTTGTCAATTTACAGCAGGATCGAAACCCACCTCTTAACCTCCGTCCCATCCTCCCCGCAGAGACAATAGACTTATAATAGTATACCACACACTACTTGCGATCTACGAACTCGCGCCCACAAAAACAAAAGAAAGGAAAATAAGCAACAGAAACAAAAACAAAAAGAAACCCGCAAGCCCGAAAACGGATTCCTAATTTATCAGACGCCACGCAACGTGGTTCCAATCAGTCAAGCCCACGGGGGATATAAAAAGAAAAGGCAAAAAAGACACGCGGAGTCTTAAAAACCACCCCAAGTTAACAAAGAAAGGAGAAACTAGAAAGGGGGAACCAAAAAAAGGAGGGGTTGGGGGAAGAGATGGGAGGGGGCCGCCGCGCAAAAAAAGGAAAATTGATTCAAACGAACTTGAATACCTAATAAGATGGTAGGTAGGCCTGGTAGGTATAACGAGCGAGTACATAACATTAGTATACGCGAATAGTTAGTTAGCAGCGCGGATGGCCCATTCCGGGTGGAGCGGGCGGCTGGCTCTTTAGGTGGTTTAGTAGTTTGGCTTGGCCGGCGTGCTTTCAGTACACTACATACACTGGTTTTACCTACCTACCTACCCTCCCTCCCTTTCTGTTCTGAGGGCGGCGGCTCTTCACTCAACTCTACACTACACGTAAGTAATAATAAAAATGCGGTGCCTGTTCTGAATCGCGGGGTAATGTATGTTAGTTTAGATACTTAGGTTAGTATGCTTTCTCTAGTAATTCACAGAAGGGGAAGGGTGTTGTTTTCTCTCTCTCTCTCTCTCTCTCTTTCTTGCTTTTTCTCCTCCTCGCTTGGAACGCAGTACCCGCGCACGTTGTGTCGTGTGAAAAAAAAAAAAAAAAAAAGATCGTATATCCCCCCTGGTCATGATACCTATTTTAAATTTGTTTCGTATGGATGAAAAAAGAGAAGAGGCCAAGAAAGAGGGGAACGTGTGGTCTGTGCTCTCCGTCTTTTTTTTTTCGAGGCGGCGAAAACCTTGGGCTTGGATGAGGTCGTCCCTGTGTACACTACGTAGTGTAGGTAATAAAAATGTCTCCGAGAAAGAAAAAGAGAGAAGAAGAAGAAAAAAAAGTAAACCTGTTGCACCGGTGTCCCAGCGTGTGCTTTCCCCCCCTTCCCCCCTTTCCCTGGAACCTTGAACCTTGAAGCAATCCCGAAATACGAAGTTTCTTTTTTCTTCTTCACTTTTCTTTGCCAATGGAAAAACACAACTAATCCCACCACCCCCTTTTCTTCTTCTTCTTGTGATATGGCTAGGTAGGTACAATGGATTTCAAATTGAATAGGTAAGTAGGTAAGTAAGTAGACCTAGAGAGGAAGAAGAAGAGGCGAAATCTAACGTATGGTATGGTATTGATGAGCCTTCTTTGGCAGTGCAATCGCGGTATAGGATCATCTGCCTCGGCTACGCTATTTTGGTTAGTTTAGGGGGGGGGGGGGGGTAGTGCTGTTGCGATGCTATCCATATATGAGTTAATTGCCCGCATCAAGTGCAGTGGCGGCCGTTAATCTACACGAAACGTACGCTGGCACGACTATCTACACTAGATTTGTTACTAGCTCCCGTCCCGTAACGGCTGTTCTTTTTTATTTGTTTTTGTTTCTTGTGTGTAGTGTTGACGTATGCTCGATTGAATTGAATCTGGAACCCGGATTCGGACCGGGCTTAGTACGTACGGGTGGATCGCGGCAGGCCGGACTGAGTATCATAGACGGGTTGCATACGTACGTGTCAGCCACCGCTTTCTGAGACTATTGCGTAATTGGTGTTGATGGGTTGGGTCTAACGAGGACCACGTTGGGTGGCTTGGAAGATATGGTCTGCTTGCTGACGATGATCACGGACGGATATGGGGTTAGGTATGGATTCGTACGTAGGGAATCCGCTGGGAAAAGTTGGTAACTATTATCTCCCTACGTAAGGTAGGTAGGTACACAGTGAGGGAAGGCGATGATGATCTACGTCATTTATGTTCGTGACTTTACTACTTAGAATAGAGTATTGACGGGCTAGTAAGATGCAAGTGTAAGGCAAGTTGGGCGTGTCTCTCTTGTATTATTCCTTATTGCACTCTGTCACTTGACTCGCTTCTAGCTAGGACTTGAGCATGCGAGGAATTAGGTATAGAACACCTAGCTACTCTTGACGGGGGATTATCGACACTACTATCATCGGCTAAGAAGAGGTGAACAGTTGTTAAATGTTCTTAATGCAAACATATAAATTTATTGCCTTCTCTCTGAGGGTTATTGATACGGGATATCACGTTTTCAAGCAATTAATAGACATCGCCTCTCTCCAAGTGACCACAGCATAGTCATACGCAATTCCATCTCTCGCTAGTTCTAAGACAAAGTTGTCTTTGACTGACTGCCTACCGTGGTACCGTTAAACTTGCGTGCTAGGGAGATGGCTGCTCCTAGAGACCTTCACCATATGATCATTCGAGACAACGTTATCCATATAGGAGCAATTTCTAACACATATAATTAACATGTTTGGTTGGTGGTACATCCTCAATATTTACTTCTAAGAGATGTATATGCGCACGAAGTAGCCTTAGGTGTTGAAATATTGGATGATACAAGGGATAGGCTGAGGTATATGACTTATAACGACACGGTTTGAAATCATGAACAGAATGGCAACTGCGAGTTGTGGTTCTCGAACAAGGGCATAAGGTAGGTTGTTTTGCTCATATTGAGGTTTAGATGTTATTATAGAAGCAACTCTAATGTACGGCATTATTATAAGATATTACATTCCCCATAAGTCTTACAATTTCGGAAGCAAGCCCTCTTGACACGTTGTAGTTAGAATAGATCAAGAAGTTGGAGTATTATTTAGCAACATTCAACTCTTTCTACCGAAGTATCTCGCTCATCCTCTTGTTTTAGGGAAGCCGCATTTTGTGTCGGTCGAGGGATTATCCACAGTGTTGTTTTTATTCGAAATCCTTTGCAGTCTGATAATCTTGAAAGAAAGATATATGTTGAATTAAAAATCTCGCATGTCTATTTAACTCTGAGGTTTAGAAACACATTTTAAGGACCATATCCCACGTAAGACCCTTTCACCCTATCTTAGCACCTGAGATTCTTTAACCTCACAGTAAATTGCACATAACAGTCTCGATATACCTTATGCGATAATCTCATATCGAGAGTTATAAGCCATATAAACCGAACTAAAGGTGAGAGTATGTAGGTATATTGGGGCCGCGGGATTGTCTTTCACTGGAACTCATAGACTTCTAGTTGGTACACCAATAAGCAAGCCCATGATGTCCATATGCAGATAAAATTGGGAACGGTTTAAACAGGTAACCGCAGGAGTCAAAACCAAGGGTCTACGACTCTCTGAGAATATGTTACATTTTATCGGCCACGTGTATATCTGTGGGGTTGATAGATATAAAATGTATATGTTCGGCAGTACATATGCGTGGTCTTGTCCACACGGACCGGGATGATCTTCAGGTGATAAAAACTACCGATCGAGAGCCCCAGCGAGCACGCAACGATGGATCTTCATTACCAGCCTTTCGTAGTAGTATTTCCTTTCCCCGATCTTCACCAAATTAGGGCTCTTTACCAGATCTGATTGGCCCAACCAGGGCACATAATACCCCGTCCCGAGATCGACGTGCCGGATTCCTTCTACCAGGGTCTCAAGATGTACTGCGACCAAACTCCGATTCCTGTTACATCTAATCTTATACTGTAGTCCTCTAGAACAATAGATGTTCGATGACGTACAGGGCATTTCTCAGAGAGGAAAAAAAATGCACTATCAGGGCACCGGGAGATATCGTAAATGGACCAGAGAGACTACAAATAATCCTTGGAATTTGAACGGCTTAAGTTCCAGCTATTTGGCACCATGTTGAAACGCCCTATCTTAAGAATTTGTCAACATCAAGGACACATTTTAGAAATACTGGCGTAGTGGAATCACTTCCTTGGTAGGTATATAACCCCACATGCTCTTTGAGTGTTAAACTAGAGCCCCATTTCTCCTAAGCCGGCATGTAGTAAAATATGATAAATATCAATTCTTGACATGATGCTATTACTTTCTTTTAATGATAGACACTGTTCAATGTCTCTGGTAGTATGGTTGAGTCTATATTCGTACAAGGTTTAAGATGTGCGACTGGGTTGTGAGGTGACTGAGGTATAAGTGAATGGCCAACGTAGATATTGACCACCTACCTAGGTTCCAACCTAATGTAAATGTGCAATATGTTGGCTCCAAGATGAAGATAAACATTTCTCTTGATAGTTGAATAAAATAAAACATCTACATAATTGATTCCAGGGCTTGAAGTGAGAGACATGATCTACATACGGAAAATACCGATCTGTTGAGATGTCATACTGTTATCCTCTACACTGTTCATGTTATTTAATCAATCTCAGTTTTGATGCTGAAAAAGGGGGGAACCCTTGCAGCTGAGCGGACGCTTTGACCACTAAAAACGTGGAGGTGGGGCAAGAGATGGGGATCAAGGGGGGAGACCCTGGGATCCTGTGTGACCCTTAACACCAATTCCTTGCGTCAATCGAGAATTGTCTCGGTCACCGATCTTCTTCCATCTTTTCTCTACCTTTGCAACCATCAAAATTCAAATCTCACTTCAAATGTATTTCACGACATGGTCAATCTCTCGATATCAACCAGCCGTACTTCTACGTAAGAAAGGCGATTTCCTCTCATAAGAACCTCATAACAGCTATGGTTCTAGGTTAGGTTATATCATACCTATTCACTCCAAAGACATTAAATCAAGCATCGCTCGCTCGCTTGGCACATCAGCTTTGGAATTGATGGAAGACTATGGGTCCATCGAGTTCAGCTCCTGCACGCTACAAGCCACCGTCCCATTATCTAGACATCTAGACCGTACGGCGCATCTCAGGCCGTAATGATTGGGCTTAGCTGCCCATGATCGTATCCAACATGGCTGAACTAGCTTGCCTCTTTTTGGGAGCCTTCACGGCTTTCTGCTCCCCTGAACTTGCCATCTGATTACTTTCATTGTACTAGGTGGTCAGCTTGGCGTGGCCAGGCCGTTGGTGCCTCGCTTCACTCGTAGAAAATGTTGTTCTGGCCGCAACGCTCGAAATCTCGCCCGGGCTTTTACCATCTTCATGATTTTTATTTTTCACCTTCGACTTTTTGCTTCAGCTTGCCTTGCGTTTGACCATTATAGCCCATGACTTCGACTCGGTGATATAATCTATATAGTATAGTATGCGAGGACTCTTCGTGTAATTAACCAACACTCAACTATCATAGTCATCCACAAACAAGTCATCACAAATTCGATCACGAAACCATTTTCGTAATACTCTGTGATATCCCGGCCCGACATCAGGTTTGACAATTCTACAAAAGTCGTCCGCCAACAGCAGCAGGTCAGGAAGGTCACATCTGACCTCTACTTACACGCCGAGTATGGCAGCGTTGCCTAAAGGCTGGGAATCGGACTACGATGGTTCGCGATGGTTTTACCGGTACAAGCCAACAGGAATAACACAATTCCAATTCCCCAAACCAGGGGATGAATTTCCAGAATTCGTTGGCTTCGGGTTTGGTCCTTTGGATCTTGCCCCCGAAGAAAGACTCGCGAGTGAGCAACAAGTAAAGAGGCGCATATCTGATGGAAGTACCACGTCCGGCATTGCATCAAGAACAAATAGTCACAGGAAGACGAGGACTACTATAGGAGAAGAAGAATACGAAATGAGCGCCACCGGTTATTTTGACCCGGAAAGTTTTATATACACCGGATCAAGTAGCCACAACGACGTTAGCCCAGCTGTTGGCGAAGAAGACGGCAATGTCGGCGCAACGTTGAATCAGAATGAGAAAGAGAGTGTAGGTCCAATAATCAATCAACCTACCGAAGCTATCGTATCTCCAGGAGAAACATCGGTGGCTTACACACCTAATGAACAGCTTACAGCATTCGAACTTCATGAAGATACTCGACAAGTTTGGACCCCTGTGGGGTTTGTAGCCGAGCTTGCTAGTAGCGACACTGTCAAATGCGCAGAAGAACTGGCCCCGATTGAATTAGATGCCACATCTTCCACGCCAGCACCTATACGGACCAATGTAGTTCATGATGCGCCAGTTGAATTACCTACCCACAAGAGCCCAGTAGAGCGAAAGCCAGCGGCAGCCCCTACTCCGAAATCTCTACAGCCGGTTGATTCATATCCTTTAGTGTCGGCCTCCTTTGCATACCCGCCACTGAAATCAGCGGACACTTCCAGTACAGCAACCAAGCCAGATGATCTACAGACTGAAGAGCCTAAGGTTCTTGCTTCTGAACGACCGATATCTGAAAACATGGGACAAAATAGGTTCCAGCCTTGGACGCCCGCACAACGAATCATCGAGCAGAACTCACGACTACCAAGCAGAAACTCAATGGTATTGTCGCAGGCATCTGTTTTACAGACCCAGAACAGCGACCTTGGAGACTTTGGAAAGAGACATTCTCTGTCAGGGCCAATAGGTGGTCACACAGCAAACTCAGATATACCCGATGCATTGAAAGTACAAACGAAACAGAACATCTGTAGGCATCCAAATATCTTGAACTCACCAATCCCGACGGCTTTGCAGCCTGCTGCACCACCGTCTCAGGTGTTGGCTTCCCAAGAGTCTCCGAATAGACATCCTATAACCATCCCTGGAAGTGGAGCTAGACATGAGAGTATTTCTTCAGGCAGTGGGAAACCTGGCCCAGATCATACAGAGATACGGCCTGGCTTTACACATGTCCCATCGGTGCTCAAACCTGGAGCTCAACAGCAGCAGGTTCCAGTCCTAGGAAGCCATAACCCCCAGAACATCGAGTCTTTTCAACCAGCTCAGCCTACCAAGCCAGTGAATTCCATTGAAGGACAACTTCCCTTACAGAATAGTGTTGGTGCTCAAGGGACTCATCTATCAACTCAAGCTATGCCGCATGCACAACTACTTAATGATCACTCAAGTAACAACAGGGTCAACACTATGCCAAACAAATTACCGTCTCAGACTACGGCAAATGGACTACCAAGGATGAATGGACCTGGTTTTCTGCTTTTCCACGAAATTCCTTTTAATAATGAAACGATGGCTCCAGAGAATAGCATGCGCCCAGGGGAAAATCCCAACACACAAGTTCCCATATCGAGGATTAATAACAATAATCAGCGCCCCGGGGAGTCTCATACAATCACGGACGACACACTCCCTGAGATTGCGCCACTGACATTATCTAAACCACAGCAGTCTAATAGCCCACAGAAGTCATCGGCAAGCCCTGTTTCTCAGTCCCCAATGACTTCTCCAGATACTACATTAGACCAAATATCTGAGGTTATATCCGATTTTCACATCAGCCTTTCACAAAGTACCGAAGATAAGCCCTCTGGCTCTATGGAGGCTGTTTCTCACATCTCAACCCAGTATTCGAGCCAACCGAATTCCGCTGGGGTAGTATCCGGGATTGAGAGGCCGTCAACAGTCGCCATCACTCAGCCTGTGTCTGGACAACATCTGTTGGGACATAACCAGCAAGCTACTACAAATCAAATAGTATCAGAAGGGATGTCATCTGTGTCTAATCAGGCTCCCAACTTCGGAGGCCATCGCCCATCTATTTCTCAGTCCTTACAAAAACCACCCACCCCATCGCAGACTCCATCCCAGACGACTTCATTCTCGGGACCACAACAAGGGCAAACCCCTTTCAATTACCTGGCAGCATCATCCATCACTATCGACAGCAGTGGTCAACCTCTTGAGGTATCTGGACCGGCTGCTCATCCGAGCCTCCAAACAAGTCATACACAATCAGTGACAGCATCTATTACAAACAATCAAAATGCGCAAGTCGCTTCTCAGGTCAGCAGCACAGGACATCCAGTAGTATCAACAGCTGGGCAGCCGCCCCTAAGGCCGTCCTCGGTGTTTATATCCCCCCATCCACAATTCGGTACTCAACATCCTCAACCCACAATGAATCATGTTCATAATAGTTCTAATCCTCCGGGTACGCCTACTCAAATACATCAAGGGAGACCGAATGGACAAGTCCCTATTCAAGCTAATACAGGATACCCTGGGTTTCCGAACCCACCACATCGGCCCCAGCAGCCTGGCAATATCCCTGGACATTCGATGATCTCTCCCCCACAAGCTACAGTTCAAGGGCAGCCGTCAAAGCCTCCAAGCACTATAATGTCTCCAAGTCAATTGACTTCAGGGTCAAAACCAACCCAGACAGTCATTTCTCAAGGTCAAAACCAGAGTTCAGCTTCGTTTTCAAACCCCAGTCTTGGTCAAACATCCCATCCACCGCATTCCTCTCCCTCAGTTCATCACAGTTCCCCATCACAGAGTCAAATCTCATCACCTACCCTATCAATTGCTTCACTAAACCGACCTCCATCCTCCGCATCGTCACACACACAAATGTCCGCCACCATTTCTGCGATACCTAGCACTTTCAGTCCAATGCCCACAAACATACAGTCATCCAATCTAGTAAAACCACCGTTAGTTAACCAGCAGCCAACTCATATCGGCCATAACCGACCTCAGAATGTTCAGCACCACCCGGTTCAAGGCAATGTTCAAGTGTTCCAGCAGCCTAATTCTGCACCTACCGCCCCGTCGAAGCCTTTCCCAATGTTACCCGGCCAGGTAACACCATTGCCTTCACAAGTTGGAGTGCCAGCTAACCCCATTCCTGTTTATCCACAACCATTCAGTGGCCAGACGAAGCCTCCTAGCCAGATACATCAACACCCACCCAACCAACAAATGCAACAAGTGCCATCACCGCGACCGTTTCAGCAACCGAGTTCGGCACTGCCAAACCAAGCACAATACATGCCAGGTCCTGGGAAACCAGCACTGGGACAAGCACAGTTAGGTCAAGTTCCGCCTCAGACGCAAATAAGGCCACTACAGCAGCAGGTTCATCCAAATGTTCATATCGTCGGGCAGCCGTATCAACAGGTGTATCAGGGACCTCATCAGCCTCATCCGTTGAAAATACAACAACCGACGGGGATACCCAACCAAACATATAACGCGCAACAGATGATACAGCCGAACTTTTCAGTAAACACTTCTACTGCCAACCAGTCGCCCTCGTTTGCTCCGCCTCCTACTGTCCAGGGACAAGGAGGGCAGGCGTCTGTACAGTTAAATGTTCAGGGGAAACCCTTCAATTCAGACCAAGCTGCGGCAGTATTTACGAGCGCAGGGAAGGGTATGAAGAAATGGGCTCAGAAGGTGTGGCAGAATCCTACAATCAAACAAACGACAGCCGCAGTTGGCGGCGCCATCATCGCCGAGTCTCTAGGTGGGGATGGTGTCGTTGGAGCAGCTCTAGCGAACCGGATCTATACTACATCTCAAACACCCCAACCTCGCCCACAGATAGCTGGCCCTCAACGACCATCGGGGCTTGTACATGCTCAAACGGCACCACCACAAGCCCAAGGCATTCCCGGCCCAATCCCGCAGTATAACCAAGCGGCACAGGCTGTGAATCGCCCCCAACTAGGTATGCAGCCCGTTGGCGTGCAAACTCCGGGTCGACCTGTGATGGTACAAAACCAAGCTATGGTGGGGACCACTGTGAATATCAACGTCCCTCAACAGGTCGGTGCCATACAACAGCGTCCACCACAACCTGCTCAGGGTCAGTATGCTGGGCGCCCGCAACCACCTCCACCGCCACCGCCTCAGATGATAGCACAGCAACACTATCGTCCTGGTCCTCCACCTCTTGTTTACTCACAGGCCAGCCAACCCGACCAGGACCAAAACAGCGTGGACCCCAACCTAGTCGCCATAGCTTCCATCGGCGGTGCCGCGATCGGAGCAGCGCTCCGCACCAATCAGCAGCACGAACCTCCTACATCTACGTTGTCTTCGCACCCAACTTCGCCGCCGCCGCCGCAGCAGCAGCATCACGAGCAGCCGCATCAAGAATATCAGGAATCACAGTATCACGAGCAACAGCAACAGCATTACGAGCCACACAGCGAGCCCCATGCCACCGCCGCTCACGAAAGCACGGCCCCCTCGGACTCATATTTCTCTCCCTCAACGCAATACGCCCCGGAGACTGCTACGGCCACGGCATCGACAACGGATAACACGACGTATGCGGACTTCTCCTCAGCTACGGCCGTGTACGTAGACAACAGCACGACCTACATCGACAGCAGCGCGCCCGCGGAATCGAACACCGCCGCCGCCGACGCCTATGCCTACACTACCTACACGGACCCGGCTGCTTACACGGACGCGAATTCTAATACCGCTGCCACCGCCGACTACCTAGGCGCTACCGACGCTTCGTCGTTCGCTGCCGCCTCCGAGTATACCACCACGACCGCGACCGCCTACGCAGACGGCGATGGCTACCCCGCGTACGCGGCGGCAGCGACAGACACGGTGTACGTGGACGTGGGCGCGGACTTAGACGTCAGCGTGAACGTGGACGTGAGCATGAACATGGAGGCGGGAGGGGGGTTCTGCGGGGGGAGGGGCAGGGGTATGAGTACATGGCCATGGAGGAGAGCGTCTCGGTGGAGGCTGACTACTGTGCCGATTACTCCGGGGGAGGGTGGGGGGACGACGGGGGGTGGTGAGGAGGAGGAAAAGAAGAGTCCTTTTTTTTCTTCTTTTCTTTGTTTGTTTCGGTTTTCTTGGGTTCGCGGTGGGGGACAGATAGATTCTATGGTTTTGTTGTGTTTTACGTACGTATACGTTGTGGAGTAGTAGAAGGTAGGTATGTAACCTAGTAGGTAAGGAGAACAGGCACTCGGTTCTTGGTTAGTCTTGAGAGATGGACAGCCCGTCGAAGCTGGGTTCATAATATGGCAGAGGGGGGGAAGGGGGGATAAATAGATAGATATTTGGGAAAATAACATGGGAGGTCATTTACACTCAAGCACGGAAAATAAAAAGAGAACTAGTCACTTATCTCCTTAATTACCTATATATGTAGGTACCTACCTAACTAAGGTAAATAAGTTATTACCTAGGTAGGTAAACTGCTTTAAATTTTTTTCTTTCTGATTTATACTTACGGGTTTATACCTAGTGGCTCTGTTCGTATGTGCGAGCAGGTGAGTGACTTTATAATGGACTACTGGGGACTTTCTCCTTGAAATCTCCGTCCATTAATTCTCTGCTTATACCACAAGTCTAACCTACGCCTCCTTTTTGTAGCGTCACGAGTTATGACATCAGCGGAACTATCTCGGTTCATGTAAGTACGCAGACGGGTAAGTGTGCGCTCTTCGTCTACACGACCAGACAGCTGACCGGCGTCAGCCCTATTACGTTACTGCAGGCTTCGCGTGCTAGCTCTATGCAGTTTGGTATCTACACTAGGGAAAGGCTTAACTTTAGCATAGTAGTGAAAGTCGATGTTAGTCCGACTTGTGGGTTGCTGTGCCGCTACTACACTACTACTGGATGGGTTCGGCAGCTTGCCCAATGTAACGTTAGTTCATCGCACCGAGCGGTCGCTATGGTATGTAGCCGAGCGGCGACAAAGGTGAATATTGACGTGAGTTGATGGACCGATAAAACTCTTGCGTAAGTCAATACTTACCTACCTACCTAGGTTCACGAGAATTGTCGGGTAACCATGGTATCCCGAGTTGATACAGCCAGACCCGGATATGTCTTCGTTTTTTTCCTTTCAGCCTCTTTCCGTCGAAACTGGAATTTGAAACGTGGATAAGCACAATTGTCGTGGGGAAGTTACCGTATGCACGTATGGATGACCTATAATAGCTACCTAAATGTCTATTGATATGTATGGATATTCGTATGTGTTGATATATGTGCGCTTGGGTGTAAATCAACCCCTATTACTCGTCGCAACGTTTGTATATTAGGTATGTTGTTTTCTTCCCCGTTAAAGCTTCGATTCTCTTTGTTTTCGGGAATCGACCATCGATCCGTGGGTGGATAAAGGGAACTTGAGAGGGGAGCTGAATGTCAATGCGTGTAAGGCGAAAAGAAAAGTTCAGCTACTTGGTTTCCAATATGTACTACCAGATATAGTACAATTAACTATGTCGTAACATAAGCGAGTGTGACGTAGAGGCTGAAAAAGGGGGGGGGGGGGGGGGGGGGGAGGACAAAGGGGTTAACAGGAAGAGTCCCCAGTCCCCACACCGCTTTAGCCGGCATCCTCGGCGCCCGTGGGGTGTGGTATGGTATTGGTGGCTAAAAACAGAAACAATACTAGTAAGTAGTTGTAGCGTGGAGAGAGAAAGAGAGAGAAGTTCCCGGCGCCATGTATATTGTTTTAGTTTCCTTTATTTTCATTGGTATGTCCGTCAACATCTCACTACCTAGTTTATGTACGTAGAAAACTGGGTTGATATGTAACCAGATCTTAGCGTAACATTTGCGGATTCTTTTACCCAGTTTAATTCGACGTCTGTTATGCTCTCTCTCTCTTTCTCTCTCTCTTTTTCATGGTCCTATGCTACGTATGTTACCCCTTAAATTGTGTGTTATTTTCTGTTACTGCCGGGTGCTACGTTCCTCAGATCTGGGGTTAGCCTGCTAAGCTAAGCTTCTTACACACATCTTCCAAGAAAACAGACAAAAGTAGGGTCTTCACGATGGCACTTTTCAGCCCGAGCAAGTGTTAAGTAGTTAGTTAGGTATGTACTGGGTCAGCATAGCATAGGCACCTGATTCCTTCCGTCAACTAGTCTCCAGTTCGGTCCAACGGGCTCTTCTCGTGATCGGAGCGGGAGAGCGAGAATATACGGGTTCTACGGTTGGATGTTACGATACGTACGTGGCTGGCGTAGAGAATAACTCAAATCTCTTGTGCCATCTCGCTGATCGATGGGACAATCACCCAAATCTTAGGGTAGTTTATTAATATCACACGAGCTGACGGGGCGAATAGGTGCTATTGTTGGTGCTCAGGTGCAAACCCAAGGCGTGGCAACACGGGCGTGGCTCAGCTCTCCTGATTGATGGATGGAGTGATCGGGACCCTTGGAAGAGCTTCTCCGTGTCAGATCAATCGAGTTGGGATGTGAATAATGTGATTGGCCCGTGAGCGCAAACCATGCAGTAGGCCGGAGATCGTGGCGTCGATCACTTCGTATTCTTGCCATTTTCGGTAAGAAAACTTACATAGACTAGCAAACTGGCAGCAAAGAAGGGCGAGAGAAAATAGAAAGAGAAAGAGAGAGAACATTGATGTACCTAAGCATAGGTTGGATCAGCAACATGTCAATGGACTCCAGCATCGGCATCAACCACGTTGCACGCCTGCGCCCCCTTTACCACTTACAGTCTCTATTTGATATTCTCTGACCTCTGGCCTCTGACGACACGAGACTTCCATAATCCCAACGCAACATTTACCTAATATAAATACCACCGACGCCTTCCGGGTTCATTCTGACGGAATCGAGATTTCCTCTTACCATCCAGTACCTACTTGCCTACCATAAAGCTTTTAGATACCAAACCAACTTTCCTCTTTCCCCCTTTTTTTTTAATTTAATTCTAATAAACAACCACCACCACCACTACCACTAAACCCCACACATACACACACATATCAAGAATGGTTTCCCCCAAGACGCTCCTCGCCACCGCCCTCGTCGCGGCCCCGGGGCTGGCCTCGGCGTACATCCAGCAGATGACGGCGCCGGCGACGGCGGCGGCGGGCTCGACGGTGACGGTGACGCTGGGGACGGCGATCTACATACAGAACTGGGACGACCTGTCGATCGCGTGGGGGCTGGCGGACCCGGCGTGGGGCGGCGAGAGCGCCGACGGCAACATCTACATCGGCACGCAGGTCGGCTACACGGCCCTGTACCCGGACCGCGTGCCCGACGACGGCGCGGGGAGCCAGAACAGCTTCGCCGTCGACGTGGACATCCCCGCCGGCCAGGCCCCCGGGGACTACCTGCTCGTCGCCGCCGTGCCTTATATCGTCGGCGTAAGTAGATTTTTCTTTTATATATATATCTTGGTCCGACTGACAAAAACAAAATCTAGGCTTCCGGCTCGATTGCTGTCCGCGCTTTCAACGCCACCATCAGCGTCACCGCCTAGACGGGCCCTTTCTCCGTCATGGGGCGGGTTTTCAAGTGACGGGTTAGAGATGAGGTGCTATTATTTTTCTAGTGCTATCATTCACGAGAGAGACAAAAAAAATATTTCGATTAGAAGAAGGGAAGGGCAAGAGAAGGATAAGATGGAAGGAAGAGAAGAGGAGAGGGGAGACCGTAATTCCGAATGCATGCATGGCATACATGAGATCAAGTTCAATTTTCCCCCTCCCCCCCAAACTTCTCACGGAAATCTATTTGACACCAGACCTTTAGGGTCGGAGAGGAGGAAAAGTTTGTCTTTTATCTTTTTTTTTCTTCCCCCTTTTTTGGCATGAACATTAGCATTGGGGCCGGCGTTTCATACAGGGGCGACAAGTTCACACGCACGACAAATTTATATATATCGAGTTCATCTGTGGATACTTCAATTTAATAACAGACTATGACAACCTGTGACTCAACTTCCAGTCTTTGGCGCTTTGCCAGGGGAAATTGTTGATTTACCCTACTGCTTGTTTGAAACATAGCGTACTTTATGGAAAAGGGAAAATAAAACTTGTGATTTCTGCGTAATAAATAAATAAATAAAAACTCCACGCTATGCTATGATGAAAATATGACATATCGGAAGCTCACCACCAACGATTTATCTTCCTCTCATCTAACCGTTCCATTCCCCTCCTTCGTGGGAATTATAAAGCATCTATGAAGGCAAAAAAGGAAACCCCGTCCATGAATCTCGTCTGAAATGATGCACCTGTATGTCCCGTAACTAACCTACCTGCCTTTCCTTGCCCTTCCGCCGTTCGTGTGGCCGGTGTTGGATCGTAATGCCCAACACCCAAATCCCTCCGGATCTTGGAGACCGATTAGTTGGCCTAGATAATAGGGCCAGATCCCCGGGCATGAGCAAGTAGACAGCGGAAAGTAGGCAGGCTAGGTAAAACAGAGACTGATGCTGTAACCGGGATCTAAGTAGATGGATAAATGGGATTCCGCTCTCCCTTTGATAGGTCATTACCAACCACAACCTATGTGAGAGAAAGATAGAAAGCCATATGATGACAAGGTCGAGTCGGCCTCCTCCTTACTGTTCCTTTTTTTCTTCTTCCTCCTCGGTGTTATATCAAAGGCCCAGCATGCGTCGGACGCCGTCGCGCACCTTCTGCTCGTACTCGGGTCGGCGCTCGCGCCACATCTTGGCGGCCTCGACGTTGGCGGGGCTCTCGTCGTTGGGCTCGGCCAGCATGCTCATGACGGAGATGAGGATCTTCTCGACCGACTGGATGGGGCTCCAGCGCTCCGACGCCTCCTCGTAGTGGTTCGGGTCGTCGCCCGGGGGGTGCAGGATCGAGATGCACACGACGCCGTTGGTGTAGACTGTTTGCGATGAACGGGTCGGTCAGCTTGCTTCATCCTTCAGGCTTTCTCTTTCTTCTTTCTTTCTCTCTTCTTCTTCGTCTTCTGTTTCTTTCAAGCTTCGGAGGGGGGGGGGGGGGGGGGGGAGAAAGGGGGTGGTTACCGTTGGGGTGGAAGATCTCCCTAGAAAGGTCATCTTAGGCGGTGCCAGGGGGTAGTCTTTCGGGAACTTGAGCTCGGCGGGGAAGATGCCCCCTTCGAAAGGGGTGCCCTGAGGTCCCTCGATCAGGGCCTCCCAGTGGAACATGTCATCCTCGCTCACGGGGCCGGCAGTGATACCGTCAGGGGGGTCGTTGGTCAGGTTCCGGTACTCCTGGAGGAGGCGGCGCTGGGCTGTGGATAGAGACATTCGGAATGAAGGGTCGGGGTGTTGGTTGTCTTTAGAGAACGTCTAGTATTAGGTAGTTGGTATTCGCAGGTTGTTGCTCTCGTTGTTTCCGTTGTTTTGGTTTTTTTACAGTGTAATATTAGGTACGTTGTCGGGGTGTAAGTGAATGTGCATGTGAATGTGAGCGAGAGCGAGATTGTGAGTGTGAGTGTGGATGTATTGGAACCAGGACGAATGGTGACGGATGTTCGGATTTGATTGATGATTGACGGACATGGCCAGTGTCGGGTGCTGCCACCTGATCGATCAGGGTACATAGTACTTACTACTACCTACCCCGCCACAGACCTACGCTAGAGGGTGTATCCCCCGATCTTTATCCGACCCGACCCTCCATTAGTGTACTTAGGTAGTACTTAGTGGGACAGTCTCCAAAGCTCTATTTTTATTTCAATGGAGCTTCCACTTACAAGCTTCATCTTTTTTTTCTTTCCTTTTTCTTGTTGCGCCCATTAGCCGAACAACCTGGGCCAGAACCTGACTTGGGCATGCCTCCGCGGTTACGGCTGCGGCCCACAGGGCATGAAAGCTCCATATTGAAGAGGAGAGTGCTGGTGGAGAGGCAGTCGATATGTTGTTTCTGTTCGCTCTCCTCCATTACCAAATCCAACAACATCCACGGATCTGCGCGCCGAACCAGGAAAAGAGCGCTGCTCCCCGCCCCTCGTCGTGTAGAATCCACCCTCGCAACCCCGACCAACACGAGCACGAGCACCAGCACGAGCAATGCGCGTTCAGACGACCCCCGAAGAGAGCTCGAGTCCGTGCTCCTCGACTTGCAGAAGCACGCCGCCAACTACGTGAACCTGTCCCGTCTGCAACTCGCTCTCAATGGCCTGCGCCAGAAGCCTGGCACCGAGTCCATTCGAGTCGCCATTCTGGGCCTCACCAACGCGTCTGCCTCTCGCAAGACGGCGAAACAAGTCCTGAAGTTACTGCTGGCGGACCCCTTGAAGGATGCTGAAGAATGGGAGAGGGAAGTCGAGGAACACGATCTCACACAGCCCATGATCATCCGGGTCGGAGCCGAGGTGCCCCCAGAGCACGGCGCAATTTCGCTCACCAGGGGAAACTTGCTGCACGAGGTCAATGTGTCTTCGGCAACGCTCAATGGACACAATCTAGAGCTTCTTCTTATGGAAACAAACCCCTTCGCCCCCGTGCAGGGACGCGGCGTCGTCGAGGGATTTGAGGATTCCGTATTGGTTCCTACCGTCGACATACCAACGTCGAGTGACGGCCGGTACAGTCCAATTACAACCCCCGTGCATAAGGCCTTGGTTGTCGCAGATGGCATTTTAGGTGCTGCAGCAGTAGTGTCCATGCCCACTCTAGAAAGCCGGAATGTGCTCGCAGCCGCCGTGAATATGCCCGAGTATAAGCCAAAGCAGGAGGAGCCCTTGCCGTTTACCCCCATTGACATAGAAACTGCCAATGTGGGATTAAGTCTCGTGCGCAAGAACCTCAGCAACGCCATCGAATTCGAGCACCTCTGGTTCCAAAGCAACCTCCCCAAACTGGTCGAGTGGCTCAAAGCCGATATCCTTACTACGTCCGAAGGCACCACGAAGCCGCCCGTCAGGGAGCTTATCGCATCGTTATTGAGAAATACGTCGATGGCGATACAAGCTGAGGAAAACAAACGTCTCAGTTCATCTACCTCATCTTCCTCGACCCGTTCTGCATCACTAAGAGCTCTCCGAAGTGCCCTAGAAGATTGGGCAGAAAATGCTCACGCCGAATTGCAAGAGCAGCTTGACATCGCCTTTTCCAGCGGACGATGGAGGAAACTTGGTTGGTGGAAGCTATTTTGGCGCGTGGACGATGTCGGCATGCTCACCACCGACATACTCTCGCAGAGGTTCCTACCACATGCCGAGAGAAGCGCCATCTTCCTCGCCGGAAGGATGAAGGAAGCCGGCATTGTCTTAAACCCGACCTCGGAGCCCCTACACCCTGTATCACTTACTCAAGACCTGTCGGAGGAAAACGGCATGGCGGCGCCGCCGCTACCTCCAACGGAACCTGGCTGGCCAGTAAACATTCCCACTACGCGGCGCTACCTACAGACGGAGACGATCCCGGACTTACAGGCACTTGCGCAACGGCTCGTCCTGCAGACGCTCAGCACGTCGGGACTCACAACAGCGCTCGGCGCGCTCGCCTACGTCGGCACCCTAACTACGACGCTGTACGAGGCAGGTGCCGTCGCCGCTCTCGGCATTGTCTGGAGCATGAAGCGCATGCAGTCGTCGTGGGAGTCTGCGCGCAAGATTTGGGAGGACGAGGTCCGCGAGGAGGGTCGCAAGGCGGTGCGTGGCGTGGAGGACGTTATGGACAAGGCGCTGAGAGAGGGCAATGCAGGTACTGGTGCCGGATTGCAGCAAGAAGTACGGGAGGACGAGCTGGGGAGGGTAAAGGGGTTGGTAATGAAAGCGCGGGAGCTGCTGCAGAGGATGAAGTAGCGCGGGTTGCTGAGGAGTGGTAGATAGACGAGGATTGTACATTTATTTGTATGCATGCTGCTGATGATGATGAACGAACGCTGTTGTTATGATACCAACTTGGGGAGATTAGAAGAAATGGAGTGGAAGACGGGGAAAATTACTAAAGGGGAGAGAGAGGGTAAAGAGAACGGATAGAAAAAGCTACCTAGATATAACTCTTTGTGTACGATATCGTGCTTAGAAATGTTGGGATGAGCCACTCGACTAACCTATATGATCCAAAAAAGGGGGGAAGGGATCAAAATACCTCCCTCGTATATATTTCTCCTTCATATGGATGCGACTCGATCTGCGCGACTTGATGTTATGCCTGGAGTGTGCGTGTGCGTAGGCGTGCGTGTGTATGTGTTTGTGTGTAGGTCAGGTCACCCAGTTAGCTGTATGGCACGTTCATCACATCCATCCTACGTGAGATATCAATATTTGGGTAGTAGCAAAGGGCTCTACCACGATGCCCCTTTCCTCGATCAATTGGCCAACCCCACAGCATGCGAGATATGTGTTATTGAGCTGGATAAGGTGTGTCTTGTGTATTTTACCGTGCGTTCATAGGAACCAGGTCAGGAGAAAAATGGTTTATTTTAGAAGAACCAGAGTTTATCTACCTACCTAGTTAGCTAAATAAAAAAGTGTTGAATATGAGCTATTATGGGTATCCAGATCGTAACAGCAGAATTAAAACCTCTCAGCTCTCTCTGTCTCTCTACGTCCGATAGCTTAGCTCGGTACCTACCGGCTTCAAACACCCTCCCCCCAACCCCCCTTTTCACCCCTTAACAGGGATGGTACGCTGACTGCCCCTGTGCCCGGGCAGAGATAGATAGCTACACTGATTGATTTGTTCCCAGTGCCACTGGAAACTCCCTCTCTACCTTGCTGAGGAGCCGGGGTATATCGATGCAGAGCATGGATCCCGCTTAAATACCTATGTAGGCAGGCAAGGAAGGATGTTTTTTCCCGACAAGTGTGTTGCCCCCCATCTGCCAACACGCCCGGTCTTTAAACCATCATACAGCCCAGCCTCGGCTTGCCATGCCACGGGAATAGGGGCTCCTCGGGAGGAAAACACAGAAGGTCCCCCCCTGTAGCCTTCGGTGGGTTGTGGCAAATAGATAGGTACGTGCATGTGAGAAGACCCTTTGCCCGGATACCGGGGAAATAAAAGAAGAGGAGAAATTTTTTTTTCGGAAATCGACGACGTAGGGTTAGGTGAGTGGGAGTTGTTGAGATTGCGAGGTTCGGGCCCGGGTGTTTCGTCTTTGGGGCCTTGAAGCGGATGGATGGATGGAAGGAAAGACGGCGAGGCCTCCAGGCGATGTGGTATAGTGATGGTGGAATAAACGGAAATGGTATTTTGTCGGGGGGCTCGGGTTTGGGTATATGAGGACTGACTACCTAGGTAATCTGGAATTGCAAATCAACGGCTAATCGATTCCTTCACGGTGCCATATTGGACTTGGCAATTCCAGGTAAACAACACTGTACTGTATATACCCCTCTTTTTCCGCTGAAAATATTCTCCAGCGAGGCTATATTAGGTACCTCAATGGAGGCAGCTCCCTGCGAGGAGAGGAGACCTCCCTAGTGAACCCAGATGGGAGCGTAACTAGGTATACGGTGAACCCTCTCCCAAACCGAGGATTCCTGCTATGGCCACGGAGTAAGCCAGAGCCGGATACTCGACGATGCCGATGCCCTCATTTGTTGAACGTATATTTCTTCTTCAAGACCCATTTAGAGTCAATAGTATGACCTGCGGTGGCCTCTCGAGGCTCACGGAAGCGGAATGTGCCTAGGTCGGGTGCTTGGTTGGTGGTAATAGGGGGAGAGGGGGGGACGGACAGCCCTTAAGCTGAGACTATGATTTCGGCTCCTTTTCCGGGCCCTTATAGCTGCTGCTGGGAAGTATATAAAAGTATGCCATGCATCCTCGTAGGAGGGGATGGATGGTATGTTTTGGTGTAGTGTATATAGAAATTTGAAGAGGGTATGCGTAGAATAGATGAAATAGGGGTTGAGGGGTAAGAATGTCATGTATATATATAGTAGCTAGTTCTCTAATTAGGCCCTCAATATGAGCACTCGATGATATTGGAGCTTGCGAGCCTCTCATAGCCCTGCGTTGACCTTTCGGAAATCTTCATCCTTTTCGATGTTCGCGTTCTGGGCTATATATTCACCGTCCTGAAGTTCTTGCCCTACTATGAAGTATATGTGTGCTATGTATGGTAATTGTGGTAACTAGTTAATGACGGCGGTGAAGATGAAATCCGACTAGATGATGAGTCTAGTATTGATTCTATATCTTGGGTGCTTGGCTGTTGTACGACTAGGAAATCGGTAGCATCTGGGGAGTTTCTTAGTTAGTGAAGCGAAATGGGATGTTTTTGAAGGATGGGCTGTGGACTAACTCCACCATGTTTTGAGGTACAGTATTTATAGTCAAACTCTTTTCACCCTATTTCTTTTCTTGTCGCTTGTTCTTGTTCGTAACCCGTATGTGCTCTCCCTGCTGGAGTAAGCCATGATCATTTGTGGGAGTGCTGCGTAAACTCTAGAGAATTATGGATAATAATCGAACGAGGTTTATAAAAAAGACTAGAGCCTGATGAAAAACTCTGTATAACGGTGCGGATGTGTATAATATTGACTATCGTCCTGCTTAATAATGCCAATAACGCCGCTAATGCTTCAATAACAATAACCCCTTATAGAGATACCTTATATCTTCAACATAACAACCCTCTCCCCTTACTTCTACATCAACGACAACTGTTCTTCTCTCCCTCCCCGAGGCTCTATTCCACCACTGGCCCCTTAATCGATAATGCCAAGACGTATGGCAGCGTGCTCACACTTGGCGAGCATCTCCTGCTGCAGTCTATCCACCCAGCCATCCCGACACAGGACGACTCGACTCAGGTCAATTATCTGCCATGTCATCATCATGACGCGGCGGTAGTCGATGTGATTTAAGGACTCGAGGCCCTTGTGCTTGTCCGTTAAGTTGAAGAATGCCCAGTACGCGGTCTCCGAGAAGGGCTCGGGGTCTGAGCCGCCGTATGACCGCATGAGGCGTACGGTTATCTCGACGCTGAAGATGGCGCGCTCTGCCTGGAGCTGGTATATCTGCGCGCCGTCGTGGTCGGGCCCCTCGTCCTGCCAGTGCTTGTAGAACCTCTCCGTCGCATCGTCGCGGTTGAACTCGGCGGCTCGCATGACCCGCTCGCCAGCCCCCTGTTGGCCTAGTGCGCGCCATTTGTCGTTGACTTGTACGAAGATCTCGGAGCAACGGGGGCAGAGACCGGAAGCTACGATAATAGGTTCGTAGTGGGTACGTCGACAGGTCACGCCCCGAGGAAGATAGGCTGCGGCTTCGCACGTTTCTGTTGAGGTCTTGGGATCGGTGCGGTGGCAGCAGAGCTGCCAGGCTCGGTACCGAGTGACGCACATGGTTGGTGGTATGGTTGGCAGTATGGTTAATAGTGTAGCTGATGGTATAGCTAGTGGTATGGTTGTTGGTATGATTGATATTGTTGGGATGATAATGATGAGTAGGATGGAAAGGCAACAGTTTCGTCTAATATCTTGGGTAGAAGCGATGAAAGAGGATGAGATGTTTTGCTGTGGTATGCTGGTGTACTCTAGCAAGACAGAATTTATGGCAATCGTTGGAGGTGAAGAGGAAGGGGAAGAAAAGATGCAACACCCCTAGATATAAATAGTTTTGGAATCCTCTACCCAGGTACTGCTATACGATAGTGAATGACTTCATCATCAGTAGGAAATTAGGGAATGGCTATATTACAGATTATTTCTGTCATTTAATGTTATCAAGACGGGGGAGAATAGATCTTTTTTTTATATCCCGAGTGCTCTGACCATCATTTCTCACTCAATGATTGGTTAGCAATCGCAAAAATAGCAAAGCTTTGGCCGTTTGGCAGTTGGATGTATGTTTGGAGAAGTTTTCACTGGACTAAGTTAGTTTGTAAGCAGCTCGGCGTTGAATAGTTTTCTCCCCAGAGCCGCCATCAGATGTTGTTCCCGTGGTTGTGTTCATCAAGAAGTTGAGGTGTTAGGGGAGGTATCAGACACACATAACTGGACGGGAACTGGGTGTTGATTGATATGTGTGAAGGCTGTTGAATGACCTCTTGCTTATAGCCATTCATACTACCGTCGTCGTGCCTACTTTTCGGTTTCCTCAATACTAGGTCATGCTTGCTCGGCTTATAACCGAAAAGGGGTGGTCTTGTTTCATGAAGACGCATTCAGTACAGAATCTCTCAGACGACACCGTAGAGTTGGTCCGTAAATATGATGCCGAAAAGTCTACTATCCCCATTGCTGACGATTTGCATGATATTGGCTCCCAGTTCCTATCGTCGAGTGATAACGAGAATCAAGACATGAGCCACTTGGCATTAACTAAGCCAGGTGACTCACTTGGATCGAGGTCACAGAAACAATTGAAGCAGACTACCATCTTGAGTCGTGAAGAAGCAATCTATGCCGAAGATTCAAGTCTACTCTAGATCGGATCCTGGGGTATCTCGACGTTTGGTTATCGTGCTTTGTAGTCATGTCGTTGATTATTTGCCTTCAGATTAGTCAAGATACTGGGAAAGAGAACTCGATCTACCTAGAGCACCTAGTGCCAGATCCTTGGAGGAATGTGTAACTCAGTGAAGAGAAATCCACAATCAAGTTTGCGTATCAAAGATATTATATCGCGGGGGTCTAGGAATTCGATGTCTCACACGCGTCAAATCTTCAAGTTTACATCACTCCTCAGTACCGATCAGACAACCTAAAACCTTAACCTAGATGACAAGGTCCGCGATGTGCTTGTATGATGTATAGGTAAGTATCCCCCTATTATATGAAGAGCATATACCCATTCGCGGACCCTTTCACGGATGTCCCCTTATAATTTCTGAAACGTGGGCCATCCCGAGACCAAATGTTTTAAGAAGTCTATGTAAGCCTTGCCCCTGGAGCATACAGTCGGATAAGGTAGAAAAGCTTCATAGATATTCATATCTCCTCGATTTTATTCAAGTGTACCCTAGGTACCTAGGCGAAACACAAATTGATCGTTCATATAGTTCAAGTAATTAGTGACATCACTTGTCGTGTCAAGCGCCCACTTGATTATTCCTACAGCGACTCTAGCTTGAGAACATATATCTCTAAGAGATTCTCTATATTCAGAATTCCACCGATCGTCTATTTCCCTTAGAACGAGGCGAATTCCTCGAAGATGAGCAAACGCGGCAATATTAAGCACGGCATTTCCTTTGGGCAGCGGTCTATCGGGGAGGTCATCTTCAATGAGACGTACTATGGGCATGGAATAGTAGTAAGTGAAGAGAGTCGTGAATCTTCATGTGGGGTTGGCCTCTATTTTTCTAGCCTTGGCGTGTAGTTATACTCAGTCACGTGAATATCCTTTTGAAACCATCGTGAGCTTCGACGTTGGAACTATTGGTGGTGGTGCTACACTCGTTTCAATCTCACAGGAATTTAGTCTTCGTTTATTACACTAAAATTGATACGGACAATATAATAGGCCGCAATCGACGCGGCAACGAGACTTGTGCACGACATTATAATTTCTGTAAAAGGCCATCCCGTTTTTAAAAAGGCATACCTTTACGTAGAGGGTAGTAAGAGGTTTAGCTATAACGAGGTCGGTAAATTAATAATGATTATGATAGGTATATATGAAAATAGACACTTTGGGATTTCCGTTACTGCTACAAATTCGCCATTAATATACTAAAATTCGTGATAGCGACTGTTAATTTGAAAAACTACCTAGTCATGACGAGAGTCATCATTAAGCTATGGTCTTCGAAATAGTAATAGTAAGTATTGTATGCATAAGGCAGAAGTAAATACGACTATAGAAGGCCACGTCGTAAACAGGCATAACAATTGATATTCCAATACCTACCTACCTACTTACCTAACCTAGCATCAAATTCATGTCAGTGTTTCCCTCGAGTGTTCTAATAAGTAGGACATTTCACTTCATTTTTTTAAACATTAGGCTCGCTTTACAGTCAGTTGGCAATCTAGACGCAAAAGCCCACGAATTTGATAAGGATATCACACAAGAATAAGCAGGTTGATGTTGATTGATTAAGTACTATTATGGAAAATTCTTATCAAGCTGATGTTATTAAACATTAGGGGAGTCCGTGTTTTTATGTCCATTGCGCATCATTCGTAATGTTACCGCTCTTGGCGAATATTACCATTGCGGTAATCCTTAGCATAGCTTCCATACGTGCTATGATATGTGTGTTGGTCGCCATGCTTATCGTTCGTTCCTTGCAATATAGAATGCGATCCCGGCGAATATTGCGTATGCTCGCACGGGAAACGTGGATAGCAGTGCGAGATCCATGATATCGCTCTTGTTTGTACTCGTTTGGCTAGACAATATGTGGTACTGTATGGTGATGGTGGTGGTGGTGGTGCTGCTGCTGCTGCTGATGATGATGATGATGAATTTATGGATGGACAATAAAGTTGGTGGTGTCTGTCTAGATGTCCTACAAGCTACAGAGTACACGATGGCGAGGACGTATATATATACAAAATTGCAGACATACTTATTTTAGTATTCTAAGCCTATCTAATGACTCCTTGGCTACGATGTTAATTCCCTCTTCGGTGACATAGAGGGTCTCGTAGTTACTGAGTGAAAAGTACTAAAGGGGGAGAGAGCATTATGGGTAGCAATCTTTGCGTAAGTCGGAATGGACTATGATTTATTCAATGTTAAGGTACACAGCAGCAATACTTAAGTTTTATCTACAGCGTACGGATAAGTAGCATCTTCAGGTTTCTGGGATATGACAATGAGGTATTAGGGAGAATCTGTAACACCACCTATGTAGATAGTTAATACACAATCAGAGACTGTACTCTGATATCATTCACTTTTCCCTTCATCGAACTCAGTTAACTTCTACTGTGAATAGTTCATATCTACCTACATAGGGAGTCATCAATCCATATTAACAATGTCTCCGATCACATGCGATGATATCCGCCATATCCACTATACTATCCACTCCCCCGATGTAGCCAAGATAGCCAAGATAGCAAAATAACAGAAAGATATCATGACATGTGCGTCATTAATCACTCTGACGCAGAACGGGCATTACCTATCGTGCGATCGCGCCCTCCACCCCGTAACTACGGAGTGAGGTAATCGTCCCGGTATCCACCAACGTGGTCAGACGGGTCAGGTGAGCGGCGGAGTTCTCTCATTGCGTCCCCTGACCCCTGACCATCCATGCTCCGACAGGTTCCCCGTCCTCTTCCTGACTCCCCTGTTGCGCAAGCTCGCTAGATCGAGTCAGGTTTAGCTCCAGATCTGAGGAGGACGAGGGAGGAGAGAGGCGGGCATACCAACATACACTACACCATAAGCTAGGCAGCTTATTAGCTAGGTACTTACCTACCAAGGGAGAAAAAAGAGGGACGACAAGAAATATTTCGCATAAGCGCGAAGGAATAACGCCATCGGCCACGAAAATAAAAAGAAACATTAGGCATGAGAGGAATTTCACGGACGAATGAAATCCACGTGATGCTCATGACCGCAAACGCCCACACCACCATCACCATCACCATCACCACCGTTACTACTACCCCATCACGATTCACAAACATATCTACATACATACGCATATACAATACGGAAGAGAAGAAGAAGAAGAAAAAAAGGGGCACCCATGGTTCACATACACACACGCGCGCACCCTTACTTCATATGTAGCAGCGACTCTCCCAAGAGGGAAAGGAAAGGCCGATTATTCCCGCGCGTTCCCCGCCGTCGGGCGGCAACATGGACCGAGGAAGCGCCTTTGGGATTAGAACTTAAGAAAGCAGTTTGTCTTGTTACATAGCTCTATCTACATTATCTCCCTTCTTCGTAGCAACAGTGACGTCAAATTGCTTTTTTCTTTTGGGTTTTTATCTTCTTCTTTTTTTCTTTTTCGCCCAAGCGGCAACAAGATACGGGAAGGAAACGTTGACGGTGACGCCTCCCCTCCCTCCTCCCTCCTCCCTGTCCCCCGTCCCCGGAGATCGGTCGGAGGCCAACATAGGTAGGTACTGTAGGTAACGTGCCTAATAGTACGATGAAATATCCTGTTGTTGTTATTAATGCAGGACTTGGCAGGCGGGCGCTGAGTGCCTAGCTCATGTGCGCATATACGCATGGAGGAAGGCATTCTCACACAGCAAAGCAAAGCAGGGTAGCAGTAAAGGGTCTGGGGGCCTTCTCCGCCTCGCCAGCCTCCCCCTTGCCTACACCCCGCAATACGACGCAACGCTATAGCCCACAACGCCCTCTCCACGATGTGATACGTATGTAGTAGGTAGTGTAAGCACGACATTGCTTTTTTTTTTTTCTTTTTTTTTAACTCCTACTGAGAATCCTCTTCCTTTTTGCTGCAAGCACATATGTAATATAAACTTTGACACCTCCGCCTCCAATATACATACATATTTACCTCTTTAGTAGCAATAGTACAGCACCTACTATGTAGGTTAGTAGTACCGGAAGGGCCCGCCGCCCAAGCCGGATTCAGAAGCATCCGTATTTTCTGATAGAATCCCGGACCTCACCTCAAACCAGAGTGGAGAGGGCGGGGAGGTGGGGGGGGGCCTAGAACATTTCTATATCTATGTGTTAGTTCGCCACGAAAAGCAAAAAAAGAAAAAAAAGAAAAAGAATTTGTATAAAAAATTAATGTATTAAAAAATATCCCCGATCAGAGACAGAAACAGAAACAAGACATGCAAAAGAGGGAATCCGAATATAAGGTTTCTTTAGCGGGGGAAAAAAAAGGGGGGGGGGGGGTGAAGGGTGGGTTGGTAGAATCGTACAAGAAGATTCAAACGAGGTGTTGTGTAATGATAAACTGTTTAAGCCCAAGTCTTAGGTTGGCGGGTAGGTATTTTAGACTTCTCGCATAGTAGTGTAGAGGAAGATATGCGAAACAATTGAAAAAAAAAAAAAGTCCCGTAGGTCGGTCGGTCGGTCACTTTGGTGTAAGACAACAACAAATGACTGTTTACACGACGGTGGTCGCACATCGTGTAAGTCGGTATCAATATGCATAGGTAATACCTACCTGGCTGGCTGGCTGGCTGGCTGACTGCCTACGTACATAACGCGCGTACTCGGGATTGTCCCTGATATCTGCCTCAGGTACATCAATATTCTAGGACTTGAGCAACACCTGCTACGTTATACATAGGTATGTAACAAGAGTTCTGAAGCCAGATATCGATTAGGCAGGTAGGTCTTCTTTTCATTCATTCTCTTGTTTGCTACGGTGGCACCCCTTGGTATGTAGGTATGTGTGTATACATAGAAGACTCACCTACATTAGTAGGTACCTGGTTTAGGCATCATTTACTATTATGATTACGATCATATTCCAAAATACCTAAAAAATGTTAATAAATAAAAATAAGACACCCCCGAAGACGACATAACAGATTAACCTACCTAGTTTCCTGCCAACCAAGTAAGTGTGTGTGTGCTCAAACCGGCCTGTCTAAAAGGACTGGTAGTAGGTACTATAATAACTGTACCCCCACATGCTTATGCCAAATATCGTTAGTTAATCCTAGTACTTCATATCAAGTACATAGCCCGTAGTAATCCAAGTACCCATTTTATCTCAACATAGTCAGTGGAAAAAAAATGTTGCAACTCACTTTAAATCACTTCCAGTATGTAAATTGATTTTTTTTTAATTCAGCAAAAAATGCAATAAAAATCGGAAACCTCTAATCGCGCGCTGTCACCGCCGGAATAACTACTCCAGCTTCCGGCCTAGTTTCTCCGGCATCTGGTGGTATTACTTAGGTAAGTAAGTACTTACTATGTTGACGCGTTTGCAATAACTTTCAACAACTGGAGTACCTTCATTCCTGTAGACTATGTACCTGATGTAAGGTATTAGGGTTGACTAACGATATTTGGCATAAGCATATGGGGGTACAGTTATTATAGTACCTACTACCAGTCCTTTTAGACACGCCGGCTCAAACTATCCAAGTTTCCGCTACTCGGAGCATAGTGTAGAAATGGACAACGAAAGAGACAATTTACAATTACTATGTTGCCTGCAGTATGTAGTACATACCTACGATGTAGGCAATGTTCGTTTAATTGGGTAATAGCGGTGAATATTTTTTTTCTTCCCCCTTCGTTTCGCGCTCACCGAGTTTTCGAGGTCAAGTCGGGGTTACCGTTTTTGGCCTTGCCTTTTGCCTTGCCTTTATACATACATTACCTAAGTAAGTAGGTAGGCATTCGCATACTACGCGAATTGGATCTAGAACGCTGACCTGTGGTCTTTTTTCCTTTTTCTTTTTTCTTCTTCCCCATCACTGGAGTAAGACAAAGAAAAAGAAAAGTATGTATAACCCCAAGTGTATAAAGCAGATAGGTAACTAGGTATGGATTCATGAATGTAGTCTAACATTGTTGTTGGTCTAGACTCGGTCGGCACCTGGCATGTCGGGTTGGTCTAGAATATGTATGTATAAACCTATCGATCGATCAACTTGGACCCTTCATAGGGGATCGGAATGAAAAGAAAAGAGAAAATCGAGACTCCACGTGTTAGATGGATGGTATTTAATTAAATTGATTTCATAAATTGCATTCAAGACTTTCGAGTGTTTTATTTTATGTTTTAAATCTGACCCCCACACTTACATTAATACCAGACATAACCGTTTAAAATTAATGTTGGCTTTGTAAGTCAAGTTCACTAACTACCTGCATAATCAACTATTAAGTCCTTTAAATCCACCTCTCAGTATGAATGAAATACAAGTACTTACATCTAATAAGGCAAATCTGGTTAAAAGAAAGACAAAAGGACCAGACTTTTAAAAAGCAAAAAACGGTCTTCGGAGTTCTCCGGTACTTTTGCACATCAAGGTACATTATTACATGCATACATGCAATACCGAAACGAATTACCTCCTTAGGTAGGTTTAATCGAGGGGTTTGCATAGGCCCTAGGTATTCCATCCCAACCTAGGTATCCCATCTGCTGCTACCCAGGTAGGTGCATAAATGATTGATACTCTGACAGCATTTGAATCAATCTAAATAATTTATTTTCATCTGATACATGCATGTATGGCATGCGGATACGATACAATGCCTAACACATAATGCATATGTGACTTTGACCAAACCTACATCCTATGTAGGTAGCTAACCGATGGGAACTCGAACCTCGAACAAAGTTCGTCCTTTGAACCCGAACTCGGTTTCCGGCTCCCGAATCATCCTTACCCTTACACCACCCCCCCTTTTTATTTTTCTTTTTATTTTTCTTTTCGTTTGCTTGCTTCCTTTTCGCTTACCTTGCTTCGCCTCGCCTCGCCTGTCTGCCTACTACTATCTACTTAACTTATAATCTACATACCTACTAGTTAGGTACTTGCACTACTTACCAAATCAGTGGATCCCGACCCGTAACGACAAACTTCAACTACAACAAAAACAAACCCCTTACTGTTAGATCTTACCTAGGTACTTTCACAATACAGTACCACCACCATCACCACCATCATCACCATCAGGCTATACACCGAGCATCACCCATCCTGTTCGGGGAGCGGAAGCCAAGAAAAGAAAAGAAAAAAAGCAAAGAATGGGGAGGGAAGGGGGGAGGCTACCTAGCCAAGTAAGGCTGAACTTCAGCAAGCCTTTTTCCCTTTCCTTTTTCCTTTTTCTTTTCTTTTTCTTCTATGCACGTGTGCTGGCGATTCCGTACTACCCACCAACTCTACATCAATAATAAGACACGACAAATGGATTACTATGTATGTGCTAGGCTCCCTCTCTCTCTCTCTCCCCGGGGCACTATCTGCATTACCTACTACCTACCTGAATGAATGAATAATGCCATTGTACTGCATACTTACTTACTGTACGCCGCAGTAGTAGTAATAATTCCCAATTTTCCCCCATTCGTGTGTTATCAATGTAGGGTAGGCTACATATGTATGTATGTAGGTATTTGATGCTGATTGATGTATCATGTACCTAAAGTTAAGTTAGGCAGTTGATTAATGGGATTGATGTGAATCTGATCTGATCTGCAAACGTCCCACCCATCCACCCACAAAAGCACACACACACACACACACAACCTGACAAACCTACACTACCTACCTTTTTTACCCTGCCCTGTGTGTATCCCATCCTATTCCCCACCCACCGACCTTCAACCACGGGTGATCTACAAGGCTGCATTTAATTCGCAAGAGAGAACAGACAGCCAGACAGACAGAGAGAGAGAGAGAGAAGGAGAGGGGGGGGTAGGTAGGGGGGGAGGGAAGAAACGTAGCGAAGTAGTAATTGGAAGAGAGGTTAGTAGTTTTCCCTTTCTTTTTTTTCTTTTCTTTTCCCCTCCCCACGGACCCTTAGGTTTCCCCTACTCCCACCCATCCATCCATTAAACTTCCCCGTGATGGTCCGTGAAGGGAGGGGAGGGGGAGGGGGAGGGGAAGGGGGGGAGGGTTACCTAAATGCCAGAGATACAGTTGGAGTGGGTAGTATGGGGAACATAAGCGAGGCGATTTGCATTGATGCGACCTCCAAAGTCGGGTCCCGGGACGTTACGGACGGACGGACGTATGTAGTATCCGATGCGACCCAAGTGGAATAATCCGCGAAGAGCAAGATACTACATTCTTGACGTCGGAGAAATCCATCAAAAGTTGGCACATGCACTTCTCAACAGCATCAGAAAAGAAAAAATAAACATTTCGTCACAAAAGTCCCTTCTCTCTATTCGTCACTAGGCTAGGTAGTGCTAAATCGGCATCTCTAGATCATCTAACAATCCTAGATAGATAGGAACCCAACATTGTCGTTTTTTTTTTTCTTTCTTTGGATAAATGCATAAGATAGATGGGGAGAAAAATACATTCGACCCATATGAGAAGCAGAGAAGAATGCATTCCCCTTTGCGACACCCCTCGCCGTCATGTTAATCTATCATAGAATTCCCTTCGCAAAGCGTGATATATCCATGATTGTAAGACAAGAGTGGGGGGAAACAAGGACAAAAAAAGAAATTGATGAAAAAGTAAATTTGGGGGTATCTAGATCCATGAAGTTTTTAGATCGTCATGAAATTTATCGTCGTTACACCGAAGTGTTAGAGGAATCTTTTTGATCCTCAATGTAGGTATTTGTTGATTTTTTTTTCTTCGGTCGTCTCTAATCCGTGCGGTCGCCCAGCACACCTCCGACGCCCTTCTCAGCGTCGCTGCTAAACCTACCGCTGCTTCCGTTCTCGCGGTGCTCGGCGTGCTGCGGTAGGTGGGCCTTTCGCTCGTCCGTCTCCTCATAGGCGATGAGGAGCTCACCGTTCTTGCCGTATCGTCGGGGCTCCTCTTCGGCAATGCGGACAACATCGAAGTATCCTCGGGCACCCTTGCACTTGTGGAAGATGGAGTCCATCTCCTCGAGAGATCGGTAGGCGGTCTCGGGGTAGAAGAAGTAGACGGAGGGCACCATGAAGGCGTTAATGACAGCGAAGATGATGTAGGTCTGGTACCCGATGTTGTTGAACGCAACCGGCGTGATCACTGTAACGGAGTTGGTTAGCTACCTTTTCCTTGCTTCCTTTTATGATCCTATCTCATGACAGCATCCCCCTTATCACAAGGGAGAACGTGAATGGGACTGTGCACTAGACTAGTTTTCAAAAAAAGCAGGTAATACTTACTAACGACGAGGAAGTTGAAAATCCAGTTAGCCGAGGTGGAGAGCGCGTTGGCAGGAGCGCGAATTCTCAGAGGCACGATTTCAGCAGGGTATAGCCACGTCATACCGAGCCAACCGATGGCAAAGAAAGTGTTGAACACAAAAAGGAACACAATAGCCGCAACTTGAGAGCCTGCGGAGGCGCCAGGGCTAGTGGTACCGGCGAGGATGGCCATGGTGGCAGCCTGACCGAAAGCACCGAAAAGCATGAGCTTGCGGCGACCCACGCGCTCGACAAGGAACACGGCGGGCCAAGAAGCGATGAAGTATTCTGTACCATTGAGAGCAGCAAGGAGTCGGGCCATGAAGGAGTTCATTCCGAGACTACCGTAGATGACAGGAGCGTAGTAAGTAATCAGGTTAATACCAGAGATCTGCTGGAACATCTGGTTGACGTAGGCAAGCATGCTGCGGTGGAATTCACTGTAAGAAAGGTTAGCTTCCATTTGAATTCTTCCCATATACCCTCGTATTTCAACGTACCGATCCTTGGTCATCTTGAAGAGGTCACCAAAGGTACCCTTAGACATCTCAATGACAGTGTCCTTGATAGCCAGATACTCGTTGTGGACTTCCTTGTGGTCCAATGGCAGATCTGACAAGGCAGCAAGGACTTCGCGGGCTTCTTCATCGCGGTTCTTCAGGATCAACCAACGAGGAGATTCAGGCAAGCCCCAGATGAAGCACAGGATAAACAGACAGAAGACGATCTGGAAGGCGAGCGGGAACCGCCATGAGACGCTGCTTTCGATAAAACTAAAGCCGAGATCGATCCAGTAAGAAAGCATGATACCGCAGGTAATCAGAGCACCTTCAATCATAACCAATTTTCCACGCTTGTGAGCACGGGAAGTCTCGGATTGCCACTAATTTCTTAGTCAGTGATGATTGTCACATTTCGAGTTTCGATAACGAGGTAGTGCCGGTTTACGGGCTGAAGCTTCTCCAAATTTTGGAGGCAAGGGGGGGGGGGAGGGGGGGTGTAAGAGAAGAAGGTGCTTAGGGGGGGGACTCGGAGGTAGGTTGCTTACGGTGGGGACTGTCGAGGTGTTACCACCATTACCGATACCGGTTACGACTCGACCGATAATGAGATGAGGGATGGTGGTGGCACTGGCTTGTAGTGCGGCGCCGACAACCATAATGGCAGTTCCGAGAATAATCATACGCTTACGGCCCAGAGGGTTGGAGATGAAGATACTGATAACAGCTCCGACGAAGCAGCCCAGGTTGTATGCAGCAACTGCAATACCCTGCTCGGTAGACCGCTGGGATCTCACTTCCGGGGTAACAGTCATATCCTCTGCGTTGATCGAGGGGAAAGCATCGAGGAATTGGTGCATGGTCAAGATACCACCCATGACACCCTGATCTGTACAGTAGAAGGCTTAGCTTTTTTGGAAAACAAACCACTTATGCTATTATCTTACCATAACCAAAGAGCAGGAAATCACATCCCGCAATGATACCGACGGCCCAGTTGAGCCAATGGCCCCTGAGGCCAAAATACTTCTTCCCCATGATGGCTTGGGTTGTTGTCGATGCTGTCTGTTATATTCTCCCAAGGTGTTCTTGATGGTAAGGCAAAGAGAGAACTTGAAAGTAAGGCTGAGACAGCGATGATCAGTTGAAAGCCCGTGTATTAGACTTGTCTGTCTTGGGGAGAGAGAGGAGTAGAAGAGAGAAAGGTAGAAGGGATCGAGAGAGGAAGATCGACGGGGAAATAGCAAGTTATGTATACTGGGGAACTTGGGCGGGTCAAGGCTTTTCTTATGTACTTCCTTCCCCCAGAGTTCGGGATGTAAGTGTTAGTCTGTAAAGCAGAGCCAGTACCAGAGCTACACTAGTAACTAGTACATAGAACAAGCATTGAATTATGGGGAATAAGGTTGGCTGGGGTAAAAGAGGTCTGTGGTTTTGCTTGCTGGGATTCAATGGCCTGACTGGATGATGTACGGCGTAGGAGAGGGATGTACATAGGTACTTACAGGTCTGTATTACCGCGTACCTAACGTGGGGAAGGAGAAGAAGTGGGTAAAAAAGGTAGGTGAGTGGGTCCTTATACCACGCGGATTTCGAGGTTGCTTTGTGTGCTTTGCCAGTCAGGCTCGGCCAGGCTGGGGGGACAAGGAGGGAAAACAGCCTCTCTCGTCCAGTCCTTTAAGTGGGGTCGGTCCGTCAATGAGGCAATCCGAGTGCTGAGCCGTAATAAAATACCTAACGTCCTAGTAGTTACCTTATGTAGTGTAGGTACACCAAGTTGAGGTCAGGCTAGTCGGCACGGGCAAGGTTTGTCTTGTCTTTGTGTCCCAGAGGTTCCACAAGGCGAATCCTTGAGATGTTCGGTAGCAAGCCTGGTTGGTTGGTTGGTTGCTTCAAAGGATTGATTTATAAAATACCCTGAACAATCGTCCTAGCCACTGGGACATGTTGCATACGCATTACATAGGGGACGTCAGGAAACAAAAACCCGCCTGGGCCGCGCTAGGCTAGTCTCGGGGGAGGGTGGCATCGGTTGCGGTCTTGCATCTGGGACTTTGCTTCTGTAAGCTGAAGCCGCATCACGGACATGATGACCACGGGGCGAACCTCTGGCTGGGAATGCGGAATGCGGAATGTTGCAAGCCCAGGCCCGCCAGCCTGCCAGCCTGCCAGCCTGCCAGCCTGCCAGCCTGCAAGCCTGCAAGCCCTCTTGTCCGCGTACGGCGAACTGCGGAACGAGAACCAGAGACAAGTGAAAGAGGCGGATTACAGAACGGTAACATGTCCGACGCAGCCTGTTGGTTCCCCGTCGCATATGCAGTGTCAAATGCCAAGCGTGCCGTGCATGAAAGCCCCCCTCCCCAAAACGGTCACAGTAAGCCCACCCCAGTAGGGGAAGCTGTACCTAGGTAGGTAGTCTATGTATGTAGGGCCTATCCAATCTGTTCTAGTCACCTGGTGATCCCCCATGCAAGTCATACATAATTGTCGAGGTAGAGAGATAGGGATAGAGATTATGCAGAAGCATTCATCGTCGTTCTAGACGAGTGCCAGTTTCAATGGACAGCTAACCCCAGATCAACTTCCTATACCGCCCCTTTTTTTTCCCCTTCTTTCCCCCGCAATGGGGTTAAGGTGGTGCTGGGACCGTGTGTGCATGATGCCATCCGGAGGGAAAGAATTGGGACCTGGAGTCGTAGGATTTCTGGAGAAACAACACCCCCGGGACTTTGGAGATGAGCCTTTGCGAATGCGGGATCCAATCCGACAAGCTTTGGAGATGTGTGGGATCGGATTTCCGAATCCGGTAAACCGCCACGAAAAGCCGTCTGGAGCGTAGATCCCTTGCCGGATCTGTGGGGTTAGGTGGGTCCTAGTTTGGCCTGTGACGTCATCAGAAATTAACCTATACAGGGGTCTTTTGGGGGAACTTTTATTCTAGTGCTTCCCCGTTTCTGGGAAGGGAATGAGGCAGCAAGGAATTTCCCAGATACGCATTTAGCATTTCACATAGGCATGTATTCAAAATATGTAACCTAGGCAAAATCGTTGTTTTCGATATTAGTCATTGCTATTCATACTAGAATATGCCATGGCGTTTGAATTTCCCCATGACATGGAAAATAAAAAATAAAAATAAAAAAGAATCAGAAAAAAAAGTTAAAAATTTATGCCCCCCTATCCTATGTCATACCGCCTTTTACATGGCCGAGGACTCGAACGAATTGTTCTTTTTCTTTATTCACCTCCCCCCCCGTTCCCTTCTCTTCCTTTCACCTTCCCACCATCCTGTCTCCCTTCCCTCCCTCTTCTAATCTGGTTTGGTCATCGTCAACCTGGCGACGCATGGGTCGCAAGCGCCGTTTGTTGGCAAACAACTTGAAAAGAGCAACGAAAAAGCCGCTTTCTTGGCCCCGTAAGAGAATGACGTCTTTTTTGCGGGGAATCGTCTCGTTCGTTCGGCCCCCGGACTTACATCGGTGGCTCCACCGCTCAGCTGCCTCCAATACGCGCGCCCAAACACCCAAACACAATCCTGGATGCTACCTATGTAGGTATTCACCACTAATACTGTTACCTACACTGCTTGGCTACTACATTACTACCATGGCGCTTCCATGCCTCCTGGTTACATACCTTACATACAACGTCCCGGAGCCTCATCTACATACGCTAGTTTATCTTGTGCGTTTCGCGCCCAACATGAAGAATAGCGTTGTCTCGGTTATCAAGTCGTCCGTCGGTGCTGCCCGAAACCTCACGTTGACGATGATGATGATGTAGTTAGAAAAGGAAAAAAAAAAGTTGGGTCTGATAACAAACTCAGCCTATAGCACGAATACCTAACCAAGTAAGTACGTCGTATATTGAAGTGGGCAATACGCCTCCAAGAACTCCCCCCCTGGTCTTCTTAACCCTTGGAAGTTGCAATTGTCTCTGAGGATACAGGTGGCGATCATGGAACCAGATCACGAGGTTCACGAATAAGCCTCGTTTCAGCTGATGAGATTTCAAAATCAATCAGCCGCTCTGCCGCTGTGGAAATTGGTGGCGATGAGGCCTCAGGTCCGTGACATCCCCTGTGTTAAAAGTTTTCCCAACTTTTAGTCCAGGATGTTATTCCATTTACGTAGTGCTCAAGTTTTCGTCACATCGAATTCGTCAGATTGCATGACTACAATGTTACCTCCACTACGTAATATCATATGAGTATCGCTCGATGCACCCAAAAGTATCTACATTCATTCATCCGTCTATCCGTTTGGTCCTCTCTAATCCTCGGTTTCCTTGACCCCTTCATAGACCGTTCTCCGCCTTGAACTTGTCCCAACTCTCATTGAGAGTTGCGAATACCGTGGCGGCGATGAGTCGGACCTCCGTGTTTGCATCTTGGGGGAGCTAGTTTCATTAGTCTTCGTCAGCCTAGACTGATTGAGCAGGTTTTATGCAAGGTCACTCACCTTGTCAGGATGACATTTGGCAATAGCTTTCATGTAGTGTATCTTGACCTTGTTGGCTATCACCAGTTCATGCAAACCCACCTTTTTCCATCCGCTGCCCTCCCATAGTACCTGATCCAAACTTCCGATTAGTGCTCGTAGGTTATCTCTCTTTCCATCGCGCCAGGCCGCGATGCGCGCATCGACTTTTTCGCTGAGGGCAAATTTCTCATCGTCTGCCGCCTCGGCCGCCTTGTTAGCCTCCCTGAGACGTTGCACCGCTTCCGAGCTTTTCTGTGGAGCAAAGTCCGACATTGCCGAAGCTTTCGGTCGGGCCGGTTGGGCCGGCCTCGGCACCGGCTTCGGTTTAGGAGCAAGTGCTTTCTGGCATCTTTGCCGGCCCGTGATTGCATTAGCGCCACCAACACCGGCTTCTACACACAGCTGCCAAACCGTCCCGGCCTCTGCCCATTTCTCCATTTGCTCGAGCGCCTCGGCCTTCCGGCTCAGAGCCTTACCATAAAGATCTTTCATGTCGCGCGATTCGCCATCTGGTAGTGAAACCTTTTCGCCTTCGCCACGAGAGGGACCAATAATACCAATCGCTGCATCTGCATCGCTAACTGCTTGCTTAGGACTGCCCGTCTTCAGTGCGGTCAGGGCACGGTTCGTAAGAAGCACTATGCATAAAGGATGGCTTTGTGGTATTCCAGATAAAGAGTTTGTGTAAGCCGTGTGCGCGGCATCGTAGTCTCCCCGCTTGAAATGTGCTGTTCCATCGAGACGATTCCGCGTAGAAGCCTGCAGTATTGATGAAGAGACCTGGGGTATCTGTCGAGTAGGTGGTGGTGGCCGAGGGGAAATGGGGCGCGAGGAGCTCTGGGAGGAAGATGGTTTCGCTGTCGACGGTGAAGGCTGAGCAGAACGCTGGGGCTTTGGTTGAGGCGGCCGTGGGGCTGATGAATTAAACAGAAGATCCGGTTCAGGTTCAGCTTGCGGTGTGGGCTGAGGTGTTGCTTTCTTCCTCCTCGCAGGACTCACATAGGCATGTGCACTTTGCTCTTCTATAGCATGCTTGCTCAGCCGCGCTCGTGGGTCAAGTGAGTCGTGGTGTGTTGCTTGCTGCCACTTCGGGGTCCCTGATGACTGTTGAGTAGATGGGCGCATAGGCAAGCCGGGACTTTGATCACGAGATGGGCCACGTTGTGATTGGCTAGGCCGGGACGACTTTTCAGGCCGCATACCTGATTCTAGCATCATAGCTTCATCAGTGACATCTCGAGTCTGCGATGTTGGCCTTCCAGATTGCATCCGGTCTTGCTGTGCGGAGCGCATCCATTTCGGCTGACTGGGATCGCCGCCTTCCAGTTGGAAATCAGCGACCGCCTTCTGAACCTGCTTTTGTCCGCTCTTCCATAATGAATTCGCCGTTTTGAAGAAACTGTTGCCCATGGCCGCGGCCTTCTTCGAGAGTTCGTCCATAGAAGCCGGAGATTGAGTGTCTCCTCGAGAGGGTATGCTACTCCGGTCCTCCCTCATCCACGCAGGGCCCCCGTTGTTGTTTCTAGACCGGCTATCTTCCCTTCTTTCACGGTCCGGTGACTGGTCGCGTGGCGTTTGTTTACTTCGAGCTTGTCTGTGAGCATCGTCTAAGAGCCAGCTTACGGCTGCTTGGACGTTGAGACCGGCACCACTTTCTGTTAAGCCCCGGCGCGCATTCTCAGCGGTGAAGCCCATATCAACCAAATCTGCTACCGCCTTATCGAAAGGGTCAGAACTGCCACCCCTAGAAGGTCTCTCCGGCTCAGGCTCAGAATCAGAGTCGGACTCATCGATGGGCTTCCCAGGTTCAGGTTGCGGTTGAGCAGCCTGGACCTTACGTCGGACCTCTTCGACTGGCTTGGCCAGGTCTCCGAGGAGGTCATCATCTTCCGCGGTAGGTGCTGTTTCCCTTGGTGGCTGAGGCTTAGGCTTTATCTTGTTTAGACCAAACGGGTCGTCGTCGTCATCGTCGTCGCCTCCAGCAGCAGCAGCGCCACCACCAATGCCAAACCCGCTCCCGCCTGATGTCGCAGGTTGGCCCCACGCGCTTGCACTGGTAAGGTCGAGCTGCTTGGCGGTTGGCGGGTTACCGTTCCCAGAGAGGGGCCGAGTTGGTGGGGGGTAGTGACTGGCATTGTCGACCTTCGTGTCTCTGTTGAATGCGGCAAAGAGGTCGTCGTCGCCATCATCCTGCTTGGGCTTGGCTTGACCACCACCAGCACCACCTAGGCTACTGCCAAACGACGGGGTGGCAGGCGAGACAGTGCGCGATGCGCCGGCTGAGCGTTGGCCCAGGGTATCCCAGAACTGGCCCCCTCCATACTGTGACTGTAGCTTCTTCCTCTGCTCCTCCTCCTTCTGGCGCTTCTCGGCTGCGAGCTGTTCCTGTCGTTCCTTGAGACTCAAGTTGGCATTGCTCTTGGCGCTGCCGAAGCTCACGAGGTTGCTGAAGCTGTCGGTGGCAGGCTTGGAGGCGCCGGGTCTCGAGGCGGTGGCCCCGGAGGCCTGGGTAGATAGCGGTGTCGATCGACCGGAAGGCTGAGGAGACGGGCTCGGGCGCAGGGTGGGATAGAAAGAGGGGGCATTCGTGTTCGTCGGGTTCGTAGGCTGAGGTTTGGTATTGGTACTCTTAGTCGAGGACCAGTCGAGACCGGAAAGATCATCCATAGCGTAAAAGGTGAAAGGCGTCCGTCATGTCAAGGATAATGCATTAAAAGGGGGTTGTGTTTGTCTGTACACGTACACGAGACGATGTGTATGTTCCTATAAAGAATTCCTTGCTTCAAGGATGTTCGATTGGATAAGTAGACGGGATTGGGATTGGTTGGTCCAGGTCCCTGCCCATCACCTAAGTGGTGGTGTAGCTACCTAATGTAGTACCTCTAACGCTAACTAAGCTAGGTTAAGCTAGCTCAGTTCTCCTGTGTGTACTTCGTACCTGCCTGCATTATGTACGTATCTCCCACTCGCCTCCCGCTCCTGTCTGGGCAAGAGAGAGACTCAGGGCATGGAAAGAAATGGTGGGGCTAATGTGGCTTGACTCTACCTATCTAATCTACCCGCCCGTTAATGCAGTGAAGGTGGCTCGAACACCTGACCTCCAGATTAGAGAACTGCAGTTGGACTTGCAAGAAAGCTCGAAAAGTTCTGAACTAACCTAACCTAAGTAACATATTTTGATACATCAATATGTATCATCGGAAAGATAGTTAGCAAGGACGGCGATAAAAATTCGGTAGAAAGATTACAATTGTGTGTTGCAAAAAAAAAAAAAAAAAAAAGAAAGAAAGAGGATTTTGCTGAGGAAATGCCTTCAGCAATGCTACATAGAACAAATGATAAAATGACAAAAGCATAAGTCAGAAGGTAATGTGCAAACATTCAAAAGTTCCTACAACTTTGAAGTTCCTCAAGACCTCGTAGTGCTCCGCGCCTTTGGAGCTCTTTGCGGCATTTGATTATCCTAGGACCTTGAAGTCGAGGACTGGAAGTGCAATGTCAATGAGTCGCCTTGCTTGTTAAAGTAAAATCAACGAATAGAGTACCCGTAGTGGCTACTCAAGGTCAGAGCGATGAGATTCGATTAGTTATGAAGAAAAGAATTGAAAAAAAGTACGCTGTCGCATCCATATATGGCTCTATCATCAATGAGAACGTGTCAAGGCCAAAAGCGAACGCTAATTGCCTTTAGGGCAATTAGCTCATATATAGCATCCCGCAACAGAACGCTCCCGAAATGCATTCAGCCGTTGAAATTGATATCGCTAAGATAGGTCTTATTTAAGCGATGGAAGCATGAAGTGGAGACAATGATGATGCTTTAACCACATCAGTTGCAGACTGTAGAAAACCCTAGCCGTGACGTATTTGGTGGAAAGAGTATTTGATAGTCGTTTTGGCATTTTAAAAGGTTAGGCATGTTTTCCTGCTGGGAATAAAGTTTCGAGAGGGCTTCAATGTTATGGGTAGGTCTGGTATTAGTCGTGCCCCAAACTAAACTTCCAACCTCGAAATAACGCTATGACTCTGTTCTTAGACGAGAATGGCAGTCTTTAGATCGGAGACAAAAACATCAATATATGAGAAACTGATCGAATAGCTGTCCGCGTCCTCCAGTGACATGCCATGGATTATCGATGTTGTCTGGGCTAGAAACTCTGCCACGAGGCACCTAGCAAGAGCTTAAGTAATCACGATGTTGTTGTGTGGGGGATCATAACTACGACTACCTGCAATACCAGACCGCTAGGTACTTATATCAGATACCAGATCAAACAGCGCCCCAAATACACAGGTATTGGAAATATGACAAGCTTTACAGAAATATTAATCTACGCAACTACTTCTATTGTACTAAAATGATGAAATGATGAAATGAAGAATGGCCCAAAATGGAAAGGGCCTGTGTTCCGAGTTCACATCTCCTGGCTCTAGAGGAAGCCGATATCGAAACTGGCTAGATTCGCCCTGCAAACCAAATCCCCATGATGTGCAGTATAACAACTGTGGCACTGGCCTTTAGGAGCAAGATTCTACTAGTTGTCTTGGTATTAGTAGGAGATTCATCCCCAAGGCGAATAATAAGGCAAGAAAGACCTATGTAGATAGAGTTTGGAAGATGTTGTAACGCAAAAAGCTGGTTTGGTTCGGGGAGCCTTATTGCACCCCTCCTCGAGAAAAAGAACTACCACATACCAGACACCGATATAAGACTACTAGGTTATTTTCGGACTGGAGGTGTGGGAAGTTTAGCTTCATCGTTGGACAGAATCACGTTTATTAATGTGGCGGTGTTGGAAAAAGGTAACCGTTCAAGTCGAAAATACGATGTGAACTACGTACATAACAAATATAGCGGCACGTGGGACGTTTCGTCCGAATCACTAAAGATTTAAATCATGTTCAGACGAAGAAGAACTATAGAATGGGTATAGTATATTACAGGTCGATAATAATATCGAACTATAGGATGTATGGTTTCATTGATGGGACGCTTCAAATGCTGATAGCAGCCACATATTCAAGTCAGAAAATCCACAGTCATCCAGCGTTGGAATGGACTGGAGTTGGTCTTGGCCTCCAATTCCATGCTTCTTACAGAGTTGCATTGATTTGCAAGCCTCTGTCTTAACTGAAACCTCGTTTCACATGTCCGCGTTGAAAGGGAGGCGGAGAGAAAAGAAATACGAACAATTGAAAAAGAACACTATAATAATAGGCGAATGGCTGCTGCAATACCCTTAGTAGGTAGGTAACAAGATAATTATTATCATCCAAGATCTTGTCACATGAAAGAAGAGAGAAAGGCGGCGGCAGATGCTCTAAGCATGATCGCCTGCCTCCCAAACGCGCCTACCTAGATCAACAACAAGTGATCACCCCTTTCGCTTCCAAAACAAGGGAGACATGATGATCATACAGGCACGGTCTGAGAATGACAAGACCGTTTTTCAGGAACGAGAATCTCCGAAGACAAGCTTAAATTTTGAGCTTGATTCAAGGTTTCAAAAAACCCAACTCAAGACTGACACGACGCAGAAGAGGTGGTATCAACAATACAGGTTTCAATGACATACTTGAGCATCCGTATAGAATTGCATCTACTTAAGACTTGGAGATTAATAACTTACATAACCTGCCGCATCCTCCCTGGAGCATCTGCATAAGGTGCTTATCTTGGCAACTTCAAAGTTGGGTAATAAGATTCAACTAGCGTTGCATTGACCAACCCGACTTGCGAAAATCGGAACTCGACAGAACACATCAACCAATGTACCGATACATCAACCATGTACCAAGTCTTCCCCCCCACGTGGTACATTACATACTAGTGTAGTAGGTCAAGTACAGATCTCGAAAGCGTTAGTAGCCAAGCCTCTGGTTGTTCGAGAAAAAGCTAGGTAGAGGGATACGTAGGTAATTGGATACTAAGGTATTAGCACCCGTTCAGGGAACTACCAGAAAACGGGGACGGTAACGCCTATCCCATTTTCCTTTGCGTCGATCATTTCGTCATCGTGTTCTTTGAGCTAATTAGGTAGGTAGTGCATGGGGATTTACATCTTGTACACGTACGTACGTGTACGGCTCCATCAGTATACTATCGGAATAATCGACAAGAGCACTGTAAGCCAACGCGGATTAGCAGAGGAGAAATACATTGGAACATACTACTACTCCTACTAATATGTAATAAGAACCTCTCGTTAGGCGAGAAGCACTTAGGTAGAGGTAGCAATGCTACCTAGGTTAGTAGGTACCTAAGGTAGTTACTATACCTATGAGGTGGTGTCGGGTTCTGGCCTCCCCAGTGTAAGATTGCAACGCAGCACATACGGTGGTTACAATTGACCGAGACGAGAGAGAGCGAGCCCGTGGTGGAATGGATTAAACAAATACTATCGTTGTGGACTTGTGATTGCTCTACGTTGCTGTTTCTTTGCCGTCATTTGACGCTACCTATGATGTACATACTACGAGGCTGGCATGCATTCGACTGGTTTGCCAATGATACAGGTCAATTGGTGTTTGTAAATACTCGCTCGTGTTTGTGTATAGGAAATTCTTGGTGGTTCAGATAAGGGATTGTGGTGTTATTGACGTGGTGTCAATTGTATGTAGGTAAGTCAAAGTAGGTACCTAGCACCGGAACGGTCTCCATTATTAGCCAGGTCTTACTGGTCGACACGTCTGATGTTGTCTTCCCGCTTGAGAGGTCTGAATTTTATTGACTACATACCTAAAGGATCGGGGATGCGGGGTTCATAAATGCTGCCAGCAGTACCTTCTACCTAGCGTACCTGCGTACGTGTGCTGTACTATTTACACCACACTACCACGGGTCCCTGCATCTAGGTTAGGTACGTACCGAGGTGCCTGGGTGCCTGAACAAAGTTGACTTGCATACATTCGACAACCTAGAATCTGTGTTTCCTATCAGAGCAATCGCTAGCTGTAATTGCTGCATCTGATTGGCCAGATGGCTTGCAACTTACCCCCCGGCCACGCCCTGAAACACTGTTCCCTGTCTTCCCTTTTCTTTTTGTTTTCTTTTCTTCTCGTTATCTCCTCGACTTCCGGCGGCTGCGCCGGCCGCGATGATGGTTTCTACCTAAGTACTACTACCCCGCTTGCGTTCTCTATCTCCCCCTTTTCTTATCTGTGATGCATCCCCCCTTTGCGGACATCCGTTTGCAATGGTATACGTGCTGGCAACACGCTCGGAATCTAGAGGCAAAAGGTGTTTGACCTACATACCTAGGTGTCTAGACAGCTGCAGTGCAACATCGCCCGAATACGGTCTTTAGCTGTAAAAGACTCGTTGATCACCGGCCACACTATCCCGTAGATCAGGCTAACTAGGTAGGTAGGCAATGCGCAATATGACATTCGTAACTCGCTACTGTATGTACGAAAGTTTATGCTTTTGAACAGACACTACTAGGTACTAGGTAACCTACATTGCTCCGGGAGAAGCGAGGAGTAGCACCTGTACAAAATTTATGCGTATAACATTGAGTGATTCATTGCTCGTATACGTACTTCTCATGTGGCTATCCGGCTGTGTCTTACGCCGTGATGGATGGATTGGGCGGATTAATTACCAACGCCATCCTCACAAAAAAATCAGGATCCGTCTCACACGACCGAGGAACTGAGATTCGTGGAATACCATGGGAGTCTAGTGTAGATAATGTCGACGAACGTAAGCGCCGGCCGGCTTCTCGGTGTTCCAACTGATCACAGATCACGATGGTCTAGCCATGTAGCTCAAGGCAACTTGCCGGAAAGAGTTTATCTTTGACTGCGATATTCACTGACGGCGCGATCGTATGTTCCGATCATGCTCGAGTGGGGATTGCCAACTCGCTGGGCCTGATTGCATAGCACATGCAATATAACATCTCAAGGTAAACAGGAATAAGACTCTGCCTTCCGACAATCCCAATTACAAATTTCCACCTGGTAGTTGCCATGGCTATACATACCTATCTGCACTACCTACCTAGCCTTTCTTCGCAAGCTATGACCTAGTTCAGCTGGACTGTGGTAGAACGCCCTGCTTAGCCCTGATCCCGGGTAGCAATAGAGAACTTGGGGGCTGAGTAGTCAGCTATGTCGATAGTAAGGCTTTTCGGTGACCGGTATTCGAATCAGGGGGGACAACCTCAACGAATCAGACTAACAAGAAAGACGGGTAGAAAAAAAAAGGAGAGGATTCAAGGAACATCAAAGAAAATTTGAAAAAAAAAAAAAAAAAAAAAAAATCCTATTCACACTGTTTAATAGTACGTGGCAAAACGTAGGTAATTACTTGGGTGGTCTGGTCGAGATGCATTGAATTTAGTGTAAGAAAATTCATTGTCCTGTCATGACTCGTTTATACGGAATATTCTGAAGCTATATATATGCCGTGTAAGGAAAGAGGTAAAGGATAAAAGGTGTGCAGGGCATTTGTGCACTAGTGCCGACTGACAGCTAGGTAGGGATAAGGAGGGGGGGAAGGGCTGTGTCGTCAGTGGCTGGTCGGGTTCCTGACTAGTACTATGTATGTACCTAGGTACCTACACTAGGCACTGGTGTGCCGGGTATCTGGTACCCGCATACAAGAAGAATACTACTAAGTACGGGCAACCAGCTGAAAGGCGCTGAAGAACCCGTCGGGATGGCAGGTACCAGGCACACGACGCCATCCCTGGATTTTGAAACGGGTCGGGCCAATCAGAGAGCTGAACCCCTGAACCAGGAGTCGCGCGTCGCAGGCCCTTAATTTATTATAGTCCTCAGGTGCTAGTGTAGGGTAAGTAGATGAGGATCTTCTGAGGATCCTGCCAGCGCGATGGAAGAAGAAAAAGATGGGCAAGAGGACGATTATGAAATCCACTTCAACTGCCGCACTTCTATGCAGACTTGCGTTTACATTATAGAAAAGTCTTTTTTTAAATTAATTTGGCAATTAATCTTAGTCTTTATCTCTTTTCTTTTTGCTCCCTGCTCCTGTTCTTTTTTTCCCTTTTACATTGCAACTTGGTGTCACTACAACTTGTATGTCATGAGGCACCTAAAGGGTTTCATATTAAAGTATTAAATCTAGTGTATGTAGATGGCCCCCTGGGTTATATCAAGGCCACATAAGCATGGGCGGCAAAAAAAAGAAAAAAAAGAAAAAAGAAGATGTAGTGTAGGTACATAGTGTACCTAGTATAGTGTAGTAGGTCAAAAATGTGATGGTGAAGGGTTGACCTTTAACCTGACTCCTTTAGTGCGGTTTATGATGGGGGTTTAGGATTTGTATTACAGTACACTAAAGCACTGTAGTGGCCCGCCCTTTGTCCAATGATGTATGCCCCTGCGACTTGTACCGTGTACATCACCCCACCCGCGCCTACCTGTCCCCTTTCCTGATCAAGTCAGCCAAGCCGGGCGCCCTTGTTTTTACTGTACAGTACATGTGCTTTACCAATACCCACCATCTTTCCCTTCATACAGCTTTATGACCTCCCCTCCCTCTCTTTTTCTATCCACGGTCTTTACCTCAACCATCCATTCCTCTCAACACATCCCACCCAGTCACTCACTTGCACGCCCGACGACTTGGTCGTCACCACGCTCCTAACTAGTCACTCGTGAATACCGATATAGGCCCTGCTGTCTGTATCGTTCACTACGTTCCTTACTTGTCTTGCGACTGCACTCGTTCTTCTGATCCGGCAACACCCTAAGACTTGCCCTGGGAAAGTCAATGTGCCAGATACGAACATAGGTATATCTGGAGGAGGAATAAATACGCCATAGTAAAAGCAACGATTGGAAGAAGGAACGACATACCCCTGAAGGGAATTGCGACTGAAGATAAACCCATAGACGAGGTCGTTGCTGGGGAGGAAGGGTTTCTACAGACAAACCCTAGGACCTACTCGACTTGTCCTTCCCCCCCCTCTAACTACCGATCGTTCCAACGCCAAATTACATTACTGCGAGAACTAATCAGGCCTGGGTAACTAAAAACTACCTTACTACCTTACAAACGCCATCTTATCGACAGGTCGACCCCTACGCATATACAACACCCGACTGTCAGGCAAGATGATGTCCTCTAAGCTCTACACCACCCTCACCCTGTTGGGTGCCTCTTCTCTCGCCAATGCCTTCTGGCGCATGGAGTGCCGTGGTGTAACTGGTTATGCCCGTATCGACCCTCTTGTGAACCCCGATGAGATTGCAGCTCACGCGCACACTGTCCATGGCTCTTCTGGTAAGCAAGTTCTATTTTTTTTAATCCTTCCAACGGGCAATTGCCTTGGTTGGTAAGGGATGGCCATGTGGCTGGGTATTAACTCGTACCTTGTAGGATTCGGGATGGATGCCAACTATGATGCACTCTTTGGAGGCAACTGCAGCTCTTGTATTGTGAAGCAGGACAAGTCTGCCTACTGGACCCCTATCCTGTACTTCAAGGACAGCACCACGGGTGAATTCGAGATGGTCCCACAGGTCGGTGGAATGCTTGCGTAAGTTTTTCTATCCATATTTCTTCAAGGCGATTATGGATACCAGGATTGACATTGGACTAGATACTACTTCCTCCGTGGTGACAACATCGAGGCATTCAAGCCAGGCTTCCAGATGCTTGCTGGTGACACTAACCGCCGCAACTATACTCTTGGTGATCCTCATACCCCTGACCCCCCTTCAGGCAGCTGGGAAAGCCTTGGACAGACCACTCAGGATGCCCTGGCACAACGGGCTATCGGATTCAACTGCTTGAACTATCTTGCACCTGCCGAGGGTTCATTGTACCGCCACTATATGCCTGCTAAATCTGAGCTAGACGCTAAGTGTATTAACGGTACACGTATTGAGCTGGCTTTTCCCTCTTGCTGGAATGGTGAGCTGGACAGTGACGATCATAAGAGCCATGTTGCCTACCCCGACATGGTTACAGAAGGCGACTGCCCTGATAGCCACCCCCGTCGTCTGCCAAGTCTCTTCTACGAGACTATCTGGGCCACTAATGACGAGAGCTTCGTTGGCCGCGCCGGAGAGTATTTCATATCCAATGGTGACCCTACTGGTAAGCTACATATCATATCATTGGTTATTCGCAATGCTAATGAGGTATCCTAGGTTTCGGATACCACGGTGATTTCATGAATGGCTGGGACGAGGATTTCCTTCAAAGTGCCATTGATCAGTGTACCAACCTTTCCGGCCGAGTTGAAGACTGCTCTGTATTCACCAACAACGGACCACTGCAGACCTTGGATGAGATGACGTCGTGTAAATTCGATATGCCCTCGGCCCTTGCGAACGAGGACTGCGCCGCGGTCAATCTGACGTCGCTTCCCGGCAATGTCCAGATTCAGTATGGACCTCAACCCGCTACCGCAGGTAGTAGCTCCAGTGGCTCCAACCCCTTTGACCAGTTCACAAGCTTCGTTGGCAGTGTGTTCAATGGTGGCGGCGCTACCTCCGCTACCTCCGCTGCCTCCTCTTCCTACTCGGTGCCTACTCTTCCCCCGCCCTCTGGAACCCCGTCGATCTTGCCGACTGGTGCTGCGTTCATCGAGACTTCATCTAGCGCGGCCGCGTCAGAGCCACAAGTCGGTATAATGGCCACTAGCGCCCTATCTTCCTCGACTGCTGCGCCGCCAGCGCCCACCTCGGCTCCCGCGCCTACATCTGAGCCGGGTGTATCGTACGAAGTCGCCAGCACCCAGACCATTACCACTGGTGAATTGGTGGAGGAGATTGTATGGATGGAGCCGGTTGTGTACGTCACCGAGGACACAATTGTCACTACCACCGTTAGTGGTCCTGCCAAGAGGAGCAAGCTTCGTCGGGATCACGCCCTACGTCATCGTCACCACGGCCACCACTAGGTCCATACTCTTTACTTCTTGAACCCTTTTTTTCGGTGGAAATATTTTTCGCAAAAAGGATGGTGAATTTTGCATCAAATGTCTTCCTGTGGCTGACTCGATTTCACCCGAGTCCTTTTCCGTACATGTCAATTTATTCTCGAGTCCTTGGGGAAAATAAATGCAAATATGACGTCTCAGCAATGAAACAGGTTTGATGCCAAAGGAAATCGAAAAGAAAAAAAATTTACAATGGGCGATTCTATTGTGCATACAAAAGGCGTTGTTGCGTAGTGATATTGCATATGGGGTCGACCAAGGCGTTATGAGTACGTGGAGGGTTTGACGTTTCCTTTTTTCTTTTTTCTAAGCTTCCGCATGGGTAGATTTTCTCTTCTGGCAAGAGATCTCCTGACATCTTTGCGGCTTACAGTTACACGTTAGAGGAAATCTGAAGAAAATGAAACTGAGTTGAATGATCCCGTGGCCTGCACCAGTCTTCCTGTTGCGTGAAACATAATCTAAAGATCATTCCCGTCTATGTCATTCATGGTTATCGAGACAGCTTCTGTGAAAGCCCCCGCTTTCTATCCCTAAATTTAATACCATGCTTATACACACTGAATGATCACATCCAAATGGAGAGGCTACCATATCGTTATTGTCGCTTATCGGGAATTACACCAAATTGCTACTCGTCTTTTTCTGTTTCGGAAGCCTGGTGTGGATATTCGCGGGCGATGAATAATATGTGTGCTTGGAATGCGCAATGAGTCCCCCACCAAAACAACATTCCAGCTATATCAGTGTAATCACGCAGCACCCCTCTTAGTTCTCCATTGCTGAATTTAATTTGTTTACCTTCTGATTTGGATCATGACATTGTGTAATGCTCTTCGGGTTCCCCCTCCCCCATCGAAGGATCTGTTTCGATTCCCTCCTCTATCTTCTGTCTTCTCTCAGTCTTTCCACGCTGAAGATAGTGTCGGTTGTGATAGTTGTTGGTTCTGTTGAAGAGATTGAAGATTTGCAGGTTGACGCTTTAATACTAATTCTAAACGAACGAACAAGGTTCTGGCGATTTCACATCTAGACATTGCACAGCAAAACGGAATTGCCGTCGTACTCCGAGAACTTGTTCACTGGATTCACGTTGGCCGGCATAGCGGAACACGAAATCCAACTGAACTTCTTACGGACAGCTTCTACCTATATCGACCCTTGGAACACCAATATCACCTACAACACCATAGGCGGGATCGATAGCTAAGGGCAAGGCTATATCCTCAGCAAACGACGCAGGTTGGTAGCCAGTGAGGACAGCAAGGTCTCCTTGGACCAAACTGGGTGCTACTCGGTCGATCACGAGAACAAGATCTATTCCAGTAATCATAATAATGCCTAATCTTTCATATCTCCAAGCCCGCATCGACGCGGCGGGCTCAATCTCTCCTCCACCTGCGGGTAGTGTCACCCCCGCCGCTGCACCCTCGCTCTCCCTCGGCGCCATCATAGGCATCGCGGTAGGCGGATCTGTCATCCTCTTCGCGGCGCTGACACCGGTGCTCATACTCCTCGCCAAATGGCAGGACCGCCGGCGCGCCGACGCCTCTGCCATAGTTGCTGCTTGTTGCCCCATCAGCAGCTCTACGTTCGCCGCCATCGCTACCAGGAACGGGCATCATCTTGAGGATGACAGGGCTGCGGAGAAGAATGGCATGCCACGGAGACTACGCAAGAAGAGTGTCGCTAGCGAGCAGATATTATTCGATGCCGCAATGGGGACAGCATGGGGTGAAGGAGGTGGTATAAGACGCGGCAGCGTGCCGGTGCTGCCTCCCGTAGTATCGAGACCGGGGAGCTTCAATTTCGCTGATCCTTTCGCTGTAGCGAGGCCTCAGGATGAAAGTGACGATGGAACCGGAATCATGGTTAAGAAGCAGCGGTCGCCTGATAAGCAGCGCGGGTATATGATCTACCAGAATAGACGAAAGACTTCCTGGATCGATGAGGACGCGCTACATGGGCCACGCATCTCGTCACCCAAAAAGGGTGGCGTCGCCAAGAGGAACCCCAGCTGGGTGGCTAACTTCGGCCGGGGTCTGGGACGTTCACTCAGTCGGCGCTTCTCCGTGCGCAGGGGTGCTGCGGGAGCGTCCCAACTGGTCGGGAGGAGTCCCACGCTCCCTTACACGGAGTCAGCTCGGGGTTCGGGATCCATTTCGCCCACAAAGACCACCCACACGGACGAAAAGATTGCCGTTAGAGAAGACACGGGGAGCACCCGCGATATTGAAGCAGGTATCGCGGCCGTACCAGTGCCGCGACAGGAGAATCACCACTACCAGCCCCATGTCGAGAACCGCGGCGCTCCGCCTCAGGCATATGCTGCTCGGAGGGAGGCCCCCCCGCGCCCGGCCTCGAACACGCCTATAATTAATAATAATAATCAAAATGATAATAATAATGTCGGCGACCATCGACACACGGTCGCTTTCAACGCGGCGGAGCAGCTAGCCGGAGGTGCGCGTCTGCCCGTACCCATGTCCATGTCCATGCCGGCAACGCCCGCCGTCGGCCGCCGGCCCGGGCATCGCCGCATGACGCAAAGCAACACGGACGCGGAGCTGCAGGCGATCCTGCGAAGGACCGCCGAGAGGCTGCAGGACGGCAGGCAGAGCGCGAGGCGGCAGACCATGTTGTCTCCCGGATCTGCCCCGTCCGCCTCATCATCTACCCTCAGGAAAATCCCAGATGACCGGACTAGCGCGCCAAACACTCCTACTAGAGGCGCAGGCGGAAGATATGAGCCGACAACGTCTCGTGGCGGAAACATAAGTCCGACGAAAAGCCAGAAGAGTGCGCCCGCAGTGCTGGCTGCGTGCAACGAGGTGCGCGCCGAGCTCGACGGGAGCAGCAGCCTGCAGGTACCAGCGCCGGCGCACGGGCTACAACCTCAGGGGCAGACCCAGAGCCAGACGCCACGACGCCATACCCGGCAGCCGTCGCAGATCTCACAGGCCTCGGTGGTGTCAGAGGCCGACAGTCTAGTCGTGTCGCGGCGGGGCTCGCAGCAAGACATGGTCCAGACGCCTCTGTCGAGCCCGAGCCGCGCCGCAGGAGCCGCCGCGAGGACGTCCCCGGCGAACAACAACCCGCAGATGCAAGCCCAGATACGGCAACTGCCGGCGGTTCCCGCATTCCCGCGGCCCTTCTCCATGGCTAGCACCGAGTCCTCGGCGCTGTCGACCGTGTACAGCGAGGAGGAGACGTCTACCGTCTACAGGAGCCCCCCGGCCGATGGTAACGGGAGAGCTAGCAACCGAAGCTCGGCTGCGAATCCGGCGACGCACATGGAGAGACAGGCCATGCAGCAGGCCCTCGCGGCGTGCGACGCGTTTGTGAAGCGCAGCTCGCAGATGAGCCTGGACGGCGTGGGAGGCCTGAAATCTCCGCCTGACCACGGAGCGAGCCCCGAGCCGCTGCGCGTGAGGAAGGAAACAACGGGACAGACAGCCGGTTCGAAACCAGCATTGCGAAGTAGCCAAGGCACTGGGTCTAACACCGCCGCAGCGACAAGCCAGGCCCAGCATAGCCCGAACCGGGGCTTGAAAATCGCAACGCCCAAGGAAGGCCCCCCGTCCTTCACAATCCACGCCCTCGACGACGTGGACAACGATCCCTTTACCGCGACTACCCCGTCGCCCACGACCCGCCTATCTAAGCTCTTCTCTCCCTTACCTGCCAAACGATCCAGCGTCCCGAGCTCTCCTACCTCTCCCAAGTCCGCGTCGTCTAGCCGGACAGCAAGGCAGGCGGCGAGGCAAGACCGGACGCCCACGCGAACGCCCTCGTCGTCGCGCAAGCGTGTGGTGCCCCCTCCGCATGTTCTGCGCGGGGGGGCGGCCGGCGACGGCCCCCCTATCGGAGTAGCCACTAGCGTCTACAGCGGCGTGGAGGAGAACAGCAGCCCCGCGCGCGAGCCGTCCAGCCCGGCGCCTTCCGAGGGCGGGCTCTCGTCGGTATACGAGAGCTACGCGTACCGGGACAGCTCGTACAGCTCGTACGGGGGCAACAACGGCGGCGCAGGGGCTAGCGAGGAGATGGAGACGGCGACGGTGACCACGGCGCGCAACAGCGTCGTGACGCTGGTCACGGCCCCGACGACGGCGGCGACCTCGCCCACGAGGGGGAACAGCAGCAGCAGCTCCGAGAGCCCCTCGGGCCGGGCGTCGCGCGCGGCGTTCCGGGCCAGCGACATCGTAGCTCCGGCGCAGCCACCGAGCGGCAGCACGACGTCCATGCCGGCCACGGCAGAGGAGGAGCAGCCCAAGAGCCAGCAGATAAGCATAACCGTCAAGTCGCCCACGCCCTCCCCCGCGCAACCGCAACCACACAGCCATCACCACCACCACCACCACCACCACCGGGGCCATCACCACTACCGGCGCCGCACCACCACCCACGCCCGCACCTCCTCCTCCTCCACGCACCACAGCACCGGCTCCACGGAATCATCCCGCTACTCCCAAGACGATGACGACGACCATCACAACGGCAACACCAACAGCGGCGAAGCCGCCAATTCCGTGCCCCCCTGCACCTCCCCCTACGGGACACTAAACCACCATTCCACCCCTTCCTCTTCTTCTTCTTCCTCCCGGCGCCCCTCGCACCACCACCGCGCGGGGGCCCAGCACAGCGTCAACATCGTCAACTACCACCCGAGCAGCAGCAACAACAAGCACCCGACGCGGGTAGCGAGCGCGGTGGCCGAGCTGCGGCGCATGAACAGCACGGTCAGCTGCGCCAGCAGCAGCACCATCACTACCACTACCACTACCGCTACCACCGCGACGGCGACGGCGACAGCGGACCTGGCCGCCTTCAAGCGCGCGCACGACAACAGAAACAACAACAACAACAAGAGCGAGAAGAAGAAGAACAACAGCCCGACGCTGCCGGACCTGCGGGGCGGCGGGTTCGGCCCGAGCCGCAGCGGCGACAGCAACACGCGGGCGGGGCGGCGGAACTACCTCGCGCTCGGGTCGCTGGCGCTGGCGCCGCCGAGTCCCGCGCCCGCCGTCGCCGCGCCCGCCATCCCAGCCCGGGGGGTGAGGAACAGCATCACCGGCAGCGGCGGCGGCAGCGGCGGGGGGAGCAGTAGTAGTAGTAGCCTGCGCACGCACGCGAACAAGCTGCTGGCGCAGCGGCGGTCGGAGCCGCCGCCGTCGCCGGTGGGAGGGGCCAGGGGCAAGGGCACGAAGCGGGCGAGCATCGAGAGCCTCGGGCTGTACGACGAGGACGGGTTCCTTAAGAACTCGCCCGAGCGATCGGGGGGTTCTTGTCGGTGGCGGCGAGGCAAGTATAAGAGAGAGGAAGAAAAAAAAGGGGGGGAAAGGGGGAAAAAGAAGAACGTAATACTACCTACTTTACATTGTCTTAAAAACGACTTTTTGTTGAAATTTATCTCCTTTTCTTTTTTGTTTTAACTTCTTCTCGTCGTCTCCTATTCTCCTATTACTCTCTCTATCTCTGTATCTTTCGTTTCTTTTATTTTGCTTCCCTATTTAATTTTCAGTTTCTGATATTCTGCTTTCTGTATGTATATGTAGCTACCTCTACCTAGGTAGCTTTAAAAAAATACCCGTTTTACCCCCTTCTTTTACCTGTCTTCCTCTTTTCCCTTTTCTTCTCTTTTGTTCCGGGGTTTTAGGAGTACGCACATGTTATATACTACAGATGGGATTTTTAATAGGGACCTGGATAACTTTTGTTCTTTGAATCTCGAAAAACTATTTCTCTCTTCGAATCTGTTTTCGACCGCTGCGATCACCGTTATCGTATATCGTGACTAACCTAGGTACCTGGCCAAGGTTAGGAGTAGACAGATATCATGAGGTAGGATATGCTGGCTCACCTGTTCTCAGACGTAGGTAATACTAATATTCCAAACACCTGCGGTTTTTCTCCCCTGTGCCCGCCTCCCGTAGTTGAACCTCCGCCGCACTTATTTGATCGTCCAGAGACATTGGACACCGCATAGAACCTTTAAGCTTAGGCTAGGTGTCCTTAGTGTAGCATGAACATTGATCCTGCTCCCTGCAGGATTTTCCTTCTTCTAGCCGGTAATGCAGTTTCATTCTGTCCTTGGCCGCTTCGATTCCGCATCGTCGACACTTCTATCTCTATTCGTGCTATCATGTTCTACCTCGTCCCGTCCACGGACCCGGCCGGCGCCTTCGCCTAACTCACCGCTCACACCCCCTTCCCCTATCCAGTTTCCTTCCTCGTCGAAGTATTCGTGCACGTTGTCGGCAGTAATCCAACCGGAGCTCCCCGGGAACGGGGGAGGGAGGCCACCAGTACTATTACCTTGCAGGACACCAGGCAAGCCATCGATGGCTGCGCCGTCCTCGGCGCTTCCCTCGAATATTATCCGGTCTGCATCGTAGTCCTCGTCCTCGTCGTCTTCCTCGTCGCGAGGATCGGGATTCAGGTTCGAGCAAGCCGAGATCTGGTTAAAAAGTGCGTTTGTCCGCTCGGCATTGAGAGGGTCTACGGTCAGGCCCTCCGAGGGGGCGTCGTCCTTCGGGGCGCCCTTGTAAGGGACGAGGGTGAGCTCGATCGGGTCGAGCCCTTCGTCATCGTCCTCCGCGCCCGACTCGGAGAACTCAAGCTGCATGTACACGCCGAGGAACTTGGACGAGGCGTCGTCGGGCCTCTCTAGGTGGTGGAAGTTCTTGATGGCATGCAGAGTAATGGCTGGGTACGGGATTTCGATGCCGGTGCCGCTGTTGTGAGAGAAGAGCGTCAACTTGCTACAAGCGGGATCAGTATGCTATTTCGATGGAACTTGGATCATTTTCATGGTTGATGGAACGAACTTGGACGCGACAAAGACCTCGACCTTGTTCTCCTCGCGCAGGTGCTTGCCCTGGTTGTTCTCAAGCGCGTAGGACTCGGGCGGACTGGGATGACCAAGCGCATTGTTGTCGCCAGGCACTTTGGACAAGAAGAACAGACGTTCAGCTTGTTCGTTGGATACCCAGGCCTTGATGTGCTCGTCGTGGAAGTACAGTACGGGCTTGCCGTCGAAGAAGGTCTCGGGTGTCTGTTCTTGGTACTCGCTTAAAGGCTGGAAGTCGTTGTCCGTGGAGGGACAGGTTTTGATTACTGAAGGGAACATTGCTCGAGGTTGAGAGGTTGCTCGGGATTACTGTACTAGAGTTGTGTATATTTTGATATCGACAGGCCGGACAGTGAAAAGGGAGAAGAGAGAAGAGAGAAGGGATAAGGGAAGAGGAAAAAGGAAGAAGCTAAGGTTAAGAGACTCAACTCAATTGCTGCAAAAGCTGTAGTGGGGCTTATCAATTATATTAAGGTTAGGTTAGGTGGGTACTCCACAAATGTACCCGAAATGTACCTAGCTAAGTTAATCGATTAGTTAGGTGGAGCTTCTTATCTTATCACCTTACCAGCTGGCAAAGCTCCCATGCCACCCGACCAATGACCTCACCCCTCCCATCTACACTAGGTACATTGTCCCGACTTGAAGAGGCGAAGCTTGCTAACTTACTTACCTACCTACCTACTCACTCATCCACTCCTTTACTCACTCACTCACTCACCCACTCATCAACACGACTATCATTAAGACAAATAAGGCAAATCTCACTTTTAAAAATCCCGTGCTATCCTCTATATCATCATTCGACACAACAACTCATAAGAAAATGGTCACAATGCGTGACGATCGTAAGTCAACTTACCCCCTCCCCTTCAAACTCACCTCCCTCCCCTCCGTTACTTACCATCTTGCCCATCCCCCTTCAGGCACGCACCCGCTCCTCGCGCAGGTGCCCCTCACGGTATCCCCCTTCGTGAAGCTCCCCACGGCCGCCACGCTGCCGTACACGTACAAGAGCATGCCGTCGACGCTGCCGGCGCCGGCGACGGGCGTGACGGGCGCGACGGACGAGCGCCCGCGGTACGTGGTGTCGCCGTCGGGCGGCCACGCCGCGCACCCGGACGACATCGTCGCCTCGTGCCGCGCCCTGCAGGCCCACGTCGCCCGCCTGCGCGCCGACGCCGACCGCGCCCTGCGCGACCTCGAGACCGCGTCCGCGCCCGCGAGCTCGCCGAGAAGCGCCGCGTCGCCCCCGGCTGGCTCGACAGCGACGCCCGCCTGCTCGAGCCCGAGAGGAAGGCCGCCTCCTCCTCCTCCTCCTCACCCCCCGCCGTCGCTGCCCAGTTCGCCGAGATGGGCATCGCGGAGCCGGAGGCCGGGGCTAGGGAGATGGCTGTTGATCAGGGCGCGGAGCTGGATCGTGCGTTTAGGGGAAGGTAGAAAGGATGGGGATGAGGTTAGGTTGGGTTGGGGGAGTTTTTTTTTTCTCTCTCTCTCCCTGTATTTTGTTTAGTGTAATGCATGGCGTTGCGGTATTAAAGAGCGCAAGGACTAGGTAGGTGTTTTGGGTAGACTACGGAGTTGGGACGGCGTCTGGACTGCCCGCATAACTTACAATCAATACTGTTAAGAGCCTACAGATCTACTGTTTGTATGTTGGCCGCATTCTTGACATCATTTGACCAGGTCTTTACTAGGTGGGAGCTATCACCATGTTCTCAAGTTTATCTATCAGGAATTACTACGAAGCTGTCACTTTGTTGGTAAGGTGTCAGGATATTCTGATCTCTTCCGATACAAAAGGGCGGGCTCTTCACAAGATGAGAATCACAGCAAGGGACACAAAAATTGAAATGATATGTCTATAATTCTAATATGGTCTTATAATCCTAAGATAAAAGGTAAGAAAGTAGATTGCTCCCCCCGACTTGACAAACATCTATGCTCATTTTCATTACCAGTCCTCCTCATCCCCAAGACTCCAACGAAGCATCTCCTGCGAAGAGGCGCTTAAGAAGTGAGGGTGATAACGTTCGAGGGAGCAGTAGCCTCGCAGACGTTGGTGTTGCCACCGCCGGAGCGGCAGTTGGTGGTGATGGCAGCGACGCCGGAGGAACCAGCACTAGCAGGATGTTAGTATTTGTAATCCCGGCGGCAATGCCAAAAAAAGATGGCGTTCTCGGAGAAGGGAGGGTACTTACGCAGTGCTGAGCTCATGGAAGATCTTGAGGTTGAAGGTGCTGTCGTCGACACCGGCGCTCACTTGGAAGCGGTACTTGGTCTCGCCGCAGGTGATGGTGTCGGAGGGAATGGCGCCCGAGGCGGAGCACACGGCGTCGGTGGCCTCATCACCGCTCAGGTGGAAGGAGTAGGAGTCAACGGCGCCGTTGTCCTTGTGGACGCTGAATTGGGTGACGTTGACGGTCTCGGCGAGGGCGGTAGCGCCAAAGATGAGAGCGGCAGCAGCAGTGAAACGCATTTTGATGGTTGTTGGTTGGTTGATTACCGAAAGGTAGAATAGAGTAGTTGGAAGGTTGGTGTTTGGTTTGAGGACTGAGTGAATGAGTAAAGATGTTGTTGATGATGAGAGAAGAAAAAACACTTCAACTCGGCGTCTCGTCGTTGCTTTATATGTTTCTATCCCCTCAGTCTACTTGATCTACTCTGTCTACAAGTCGCTGTCCCGCCTCCGTATGTGAAGAAAAGGCGGAGTAGCTATGGACGTCATGTACAACTTCTACTATGAAGCTATTGGTAGATACCTGCAACGCTGGAGTCCGTAACAAAGATTGCTCTCCGAACGATGACGATCATGTCCCCATGCAAACCATGTCTTAGGTAATGAGAAGCTTTGTCATATATTTCCCGATACGAGTTTCTTTCTCTATCTGGTTGCATTATTCGAATCTTCTGGAGTAGTTCTATGCTGCTTCCCTTACCGCCTGCTAGTCGTCCCAATAAAGGGGGTTTACCCTCATCCACGTCGATGGGCGAGAAGTGAGTTTTGCATAAGTCACTGCGCCTCCCCCTGGATTGGGTACTCCGCTCTTGGCATTACTAAGGATGAGGATGAGGCTCGACCCGCTGTCAGTGTAGGTAGGTAGTCCCACTTGTTGAGATGGATACACCGCCACGCGGCTTCGGTATATCCCTGTAGGCTTCATATTACACGTGTAGATATTGCGTGAAAGTCCCAAGTGGGCAGAGACCGGATGTTTTGCCGGTCAATCTCTTAGACGTTCTCCATGGTCTCTAAGAACCCTGTAGTGGCATCTGAATCCTTTTGGTTTGGTTTGCAGCCCAACCGCTTAAGCTACTAGTCATTTCAAGGGGATCGCAAGCCGGCAGTCAGTCCCCTGCAAGGTTGATACATCCTTGGCACGGCAGTGCTGTTTTGATAGCTTCGAGCCTTGCGGAGTACATTACCGACGTAGGTAGCATTGGGGAGACCTAAAACACGACCTCTACTTTCATTGGATGCCCCGTTTACTCATTGCTGATCCTTATACATGCGCTGCTAGGTGTGTAGTTAGTTGTTTGTTCATGATGCAGGAGATTTGCGAGCTTAAGAAAATCGACATTATGTACATTAGTGTAAGGAAACATCCATTAAAAATATCATGAACCATGATGTGCAAAAAAAGATCTTGATATGTACTACTTTTTTACATGTAATAAATGATCGATATTCTCTAGAAGGCACGGTCAGCCTTGCGGCTAAGGAGAGGTTCTGCTAGTTGCGTCTTAGGTTGATCATTGACATAGGTAGTGTACGACTATAGTTGTTCTCAAAACTCCGATAGGCGGAGTTACCGATACATAAAAAAAGAAAGAATAAAAAAAGAGTTATCCTAGACCCTGTATATTCCATCATACTACCAACACTATATAGTTATGCTCCACGGCCTTTCACAAGCTACACTAATAACCAAATTCCATGCGCCTGGTCTTCATTATCGTCTTGAACAGTTACAGTTATCAGAGAAATCGGTCCACTAAATTCGATACCTACCTACTGCGGAGTTAAGAATACGATCCCATTCTCACAAGGATGAAGAGGGGCCATGGCGTGGGTACATGGTACGTATCATATGTGCTTCCTACACTTGGAGAAAAAGGGGGCTGTCATTAAGTGTAGGGCAAGGTATCTTGCACTCCCTAGATAGCTGTATTAACCCTAGTATCCTGCAAAAACAACGTTGCTACTCAAGCCAATAGGTACTACTAGGTAACTTGTGACAAACCCCATATAGATAGATGTCTCTCTTACTCTTCACAGTCTCTCTACGCACAATTGATCGATTCTCAAGAAGTGTTTGGGCCGACCTGCTACGGGCAGCATTCATTCAACACACTGCCCCCTTGCTTGCCGTCGACGTTGCCGCTGTTGCCGCTATTAACAAACACTTCGATGAAGCGGTGGCACTTGTCGAGGTTTCAGGGTCCCCTTCGTATACCTACCTACTGCATGAAGGGTCCATCCATCTACTGCCGTGGCTGAGGACCCGTCCTGCAAGACATTGCTGGCGGTGTCCGTGCCGGCAGGAGTAACTCCTGACGGGGCAAGATGCTGTACAGTGACTACGCCAGCACTACCTGATGCAGTTACATGTGATGGTGGGGACATGACGACAAACGTGTCGACGTTCGTGTAGGACGATGAGTCCATCAGGGGGACTGGGTCGATATCCCTTGAGTCCTCGTGAACGAGCTTGCCTCGAATGTTGGTCATATTGATAGTGTGGACTTCTAGCCACGCAATGGTTCAATGTCGGATGTTACGTTGTGAATTATTCACTTGATTGACCCTGTATTAAACTACTGTCCATTCCGCTTATACAGTCCTACCAGTTGAGGCTTGAGCCGGTCATAGTGTACTTATGCCACACTGGAGATGACTAACTAATTAATTCTTAATGTGAACTCAGAACTGGGTACGGTGTCAACTTAGGTAATCTCTGCTATTTTAATATATACTATTATTGTTTAACCTTCATGATTACTATCTATCTCTGTCACGGAGAACTTTGCAGGGAGTTAAGTAATCATGATGTTGTTGTACAAGAGACTAGAACTATCACCGCCTGCGATACCGTTGCTTATGCCGAAATACAGTCTCTTTACTATTACCTACCGTGTACCCCATGATCCAGCAAGCGCCAAGCTCGAATAAATTCTGCCTTTAGTACTTGAAAAGTTCAGGATGCAGAAGTATGATGAGGTGGTTATATGTTACGAGCGGTGTACTGGATCATGTGGTGCGTGGCAGTACGTATGTACCTCTTAAGGAAACAAAAAAAGCGTTGTAAGCATAAGTAATGGTATTATAGGTAGGTAGATACCTGTCGTATTTTAGCCTATCATACAGCAAGATTGTGATTATCTAAGTTCTTCCTAGGCTCCTCGTAGTATTATATGTGAAGCAGCGTTGCGTCGCCACTTCGTTACTGTTTTGGAAAAGGGGCAAGCATATTCGTTACTGGGTGCCAGCAGCCAATGCAATAAGTCACCAACATGCATCACCAAAGCTAACACTACATCAGACCTGGTAAAAGATTCTAGCCCCCGCCCGCAATGGTCGTGTAGTAAGTTTCGGAAAAGGAATCCTAGGTAGACTGGATTTTAGAGATGGTATTATCAGTTGAGATTCAAGCGTGGGTATGTATAAATTTGGAATCCAGAAGATAATATATAATTTAATGAGACACGTATATCTGAAGTGAAGACGTCTAACAAGGTACAATGAACAGACGGGGGGTATATCTATGTACCAATAAGCACCCACCCCTCAGTTTAATATATTTTTGTGTGTTGGTAAGGAAATCGAAATAGGTGGACTAATGTTACGACGAGGTAGGTCGCAAGTTTGTGTAATAAGAAGTAGACCAGTTGGCTCTGGTGGTGGTAAGAAAATAATCTCCCATACGCTTAGGTTAAACCACTAGCTAGGTATGTATTTATGAATATTTAGGTACCCAAGTATAAAAGAAAATAATAAGTGTGTGTATATAGATAAACGGTAGATGCAGTAGACGGTTCAATCACATCGACTGTGGTAGTCACGTGATGACTAAGACATCGAAGATACCATCACGGATCGGAGCAGAGTATACAGCTCTCGCCCCAAGCAATAGGAAAAAATCAAGTAAAGTACACTAATAATTCCTCGAAGCCCGGCGGTGGTAATGAATAGCACAAACGGTCGTCTAGGGGACAAAAACATTCAGGAGTAAAGGGAAGTCTCCTATTAATATGTTTTTGGTCTAGGCCGTCCTTGTAAGGACAATATTATTTAGCTAAGTGGAAGAAATGAGGCCTGGTTCATGTCAATATTTGTAGAACCTGCTAGGTGATCCAGGTGGTTGGTTTAATAGAGCTATAATTCCACACGAGGCCATGATCAAGAGAAAGGGGGTTCAAGGGGGGGCGTGTTGTAGGCTGAGAGGCGACGATGTAAATGGTCGTGAAACATACCTACCAGTTCGGGTTTGGAATCAGTTGGTAGATGAATGAGTGGTTGGAGATGATTCAATAATGTTCTCGTGTTATGATACAAACATTTGCCTCGAATTTCTATTACCAGTGCTACTAAGGGAGGAAGGAGGGAGAGGGGAGAGGATGGAGGAAGGGGGAGGGGGGGGGGGGTTGAGAGGGATTGGAAATTGGGATGCTAAAAGGTTTATATACCCTAATATTAGTCTGGTATCTTAACCTGTCGCCTGTCTGCAACGTGAGGGTGGAATCGGGGGCTAACGCTTGGGCCGGCGCCGCTGGCCCAAGTGCCCCGAACGCACCCTCGTTGCCGTAAGGCGAACCTTAGGCCAGAGAAAACCTGTTCGATCCGTCGAGCGGGTTTTTCGTAGGAGACGTCCGAGCTTTTTTGCCATTTTATTTCACCATCATACTACATGTATTCTTTTTGATGGTAGATTGTTTACTTTATTTTTGCGCCTTTTTTTGAACCGTGTATGATTTTTGTTTTCGTGATATTACTTGGATTCCGTTGCTGCCACTTTGCTACCATCGTGACCATTTTTTTCTACGTGAACACGATATCTAGGCTTCGAGCCCCACCTACCATACATAATAGACCTAACAAATAACTCAAGGCATGAGAGAACTGCAGAGCTGTGCTCGACTAGGATTTCAGAGATGATAAATCTAAAGGTACATGACAGTACGTATCTCTTAGGGGACGAAGAGGGCGTTCTTATGTATATGTAACGGTATCGCAAGTAGTTCTAGTTCTAGTTCCTCGCACAACAAAATGATTACCTAAGTTCAAGGAAGGTCCCTCATGACACAGAGTTCAAGTATGCCGGCGTTGTAGTCGTCAAGGTTCTCGAGAAGGCTTACTTACATCTCATCAACGCGATCTGCGTCCCCTGAAAGAGGCGTGAAAGAGGATAATAGGCAGACGATATCTTTCAAGCATGTCACGAGAAGGAAAAACGAGATAGTCACGAAACCCCCCATTGGGGTATTATTTCCCCCCAAACCGTCTATGTCTATGACCGTCCTTCCCATCCAAACCACCCCTCTATTCTATTCCCAGGTTTTTTTCCCCCCAAACCGCCCAACCGATGTCCAATGACAACGGCGACTAGCGCCGTGTCGAGTCTATTATTCTTCCCCCACCCAGGGGGGCAAGAGAAGAGAAGAAGGTAGGGAGAGAGAGAGAGAGAGGAAGGAGTGTGTGCTTGTCGACAATCAACGCCGACGAAGCGAGGTGTAGAGAGAGAGGGAGAGATAGAAGAAGAAGAGGAGGAGGAGGAGGAGGGAAGAGAGGTGTGGTCGGTCTAGTAGCGAGGAGGAGGAGGAGGAGGGAAGAGAGGTGTGGTCGGTCTAGTAGCGAGGAGGAGGTGGCTCTCGCATGGTGCCGCCAGAGTGGTCGACAAACCATTGGAGGACTGCACATAATTCGAATTAGAAGTTTCTCATATTTTCTTTTAGAGGAAGTTTTTGGGTACACGAAATTGAAATTCCGAGTTCACAGAACAAATCGATGAGGCTTGTCTTTAAAAAAAATTAAAAAAGCAAAAGAAGTAGAAGATGAGGTTGGATCGAATAACAACTCGAGGGGGTCTTTTTTTACTTACGCGGGTCCTTCTGCTTCGGCTTCTTCGGCTCGGGCTCCTCCTTGCCCTTGCCCTTCCACTTTCCCCAGAGCTTGGCGGCGGCGGAGGAGGCAGAGCCGGTCTTCTTGCCGTCCTCGTCCTCGCTGTCGGCGGTGGCGGCGGTGGGGGTCTTCGGACCACCGGCGGTGCTGGTGGAGCCTTCGGCATCCGAGCCAGCGGCCGGGGCCTTGCCCTTGCCTTTGCCCTTGTCCTTGCTTGGCGCGGCGGAGATAGGGGTCGCGGGAGGCGAGGCGATGGGAGTTGCTCCGGTGGAGCGCTGGCGCGACAACAACAAAACAATCAGTATTTTTGGATGGAAAGGGGGGGGGGGGGGGGGGGGTAGCAATATCAAGATGAGTAGAGCGTTGTGGAAATGTGAAAGGTCCAGTCCTGGATTTTTTTTTTTCGCGGTCGAAAAAAATAGTAGGCGGATAATAATATCAGGAGGGCGAGAGGGACGACACTGCGAGTCAGAAATACAGGGAGAAGATGGGAAAATACTTACTAGCATGCCGTCGCGGACGAGGTTCATGACCTTCTCCTTAGCGATGGCCCAGAGGTCGCGCTTCTTGGGCTGCTGCTCGGCAGCGGCCTCGAGGGCGTTCTCGACCTGGGGAGTATCTTGAAGGAGGGGATCTCCCATGATGCTCGAGTCGCAGCTGCGACGGTTGGACGCCATCATGCCTAAGGTGGAAAAAGGAGAGTTGAATGAGTAAATACTCGACTAGCGAGACAAAGAGAAAAGAAGAAGAAGAAGAATGGAATTGTAATTATTCCCTTGCCAGAAAGGGGGTAGGGCAACAACAAGCAATGAATGTGTTGTGATGATGCGTGAAGAGTGGTGAAAGAGCGTGGGTGGTGGTGGTGGCGGCGAGGGGAGAAGACAAGAGGCGTGCAGGCAAGAAGGTGGGAGGAAAAAAGTGCAGAGGAGGGGCAGATGTTGTCAACAACTTACAGTCACAGAGACCTGAAGACCAGAATTGAGGCATGGTGAGTCTGCAATGAATTCCTGATAGGGTGAAGACAAAAGGAGTTGTAGTCCGTGCGGCCCGCACTGTATAGTGAATCAAGAGTGGTTGTAGGTGAGTGGTGAATGGTGGTGGTGGTGGTTGAAGAAGAGACGGAAAAAAAGAGGTGGGATGAGAGATAGAGAGAGAAAGAGGACAGAAAAGAACAGAAAAAGAATTTAAGGACTGGAATTAACCAGTTCTCTATCGAGAATTCACGTTGACCATGAATTGGTAAACATTTGGGTAGTAATCACACAGTCAAAGCAGGGGAGGGTATTCGGGGGACCCGCTATAGCTTGTATTGACCAGACGATATAGGGGAGGCAGTTGTTAATGAAGGCCCTTGTAACTGTAGGTACTGCTGAAGTACTACTGTGGAAGCTTCTATTGATAAATATGTACTGTTCATAGCATCCTGGTGACAGGAAGAAGGGGGTTTGGTGTCGTGATGCTGACCTTATTAAGGGACTGTGAAATCTGTATGCAAGAAGCAACTATGTATGCCTCTGATGTAACTATATTATATATATCTCCTTGCTCCTAGTTAGCCTAGTACATGGAGATCTTCCTACTACTCCTGTCTGGCCTGAGCAATAACTATCTACAAAGTGAGTTGCTGATATTTGAACCCACATAGCAGCTCTGTGACCACAATCCTGTAAGTATTATATGTGCTTAGGACTTCATAAGGACTTTCCATAGGACATATCTCAATTGACAGAATAAGGGACCCCTATGTCTTCAGTCCATGGCATAGCAATGGTCATCACTTGGATGTGTTAACTGCAGGCAATCACCCAGATTTTTACATAGAAAAATAGAAGGCCATTGTATATATCACATCAAGGAGTACATGTGCAGTCATTCCAACTTACTCCTATAAGTACCTAATATCTGATCTCCACAGTGTGAATGAATAATTTGAGTACTTAGGTACCTACATCTTAAGATATCACTGGTGGCCCTAAGGAATCAATTTTTGCACTGTGCTACTATAGCATCACGTGACCACCGCCACGGCAACCACAAGGACTATGAAAACCCTGCAGGTGTGACCTCGGTTTCTGTAGTTTCCTGGAGAGTAAAAAATAAAAGAAAGAAAATTAGAGAAATGGATAAAAATACAGGGTAAACTCGTGAAGTCGAGGTATCAGAAAATAAGCAAATGCACATAGATTCTCGCCGAGTTGTCGCCATATCTATTCGGCGAGGGCACCGTCACGGTGCACCTACCTAGGTAGGTATGTAAGATTATATAATCAAGTGCGAGTTACATGGCGGGTTAGAATAGGTAAGCATCAGGGATCCAAGGCCCGTACATCTATTTGAATTACTGCACCTCGTACCTGCCAACTCACATACATATAAGCACCTTTACCTCTTTGTTGTTTAAAGAAGTGCATGGCACTTTGTACCTATTTACCCTAAGGTACACCCCACCTCCCAGGAATGGGCAGTGCCTGACATCGACTTGAGGGATCGTAGCAGCCAATGTACTAAGTAGTTAGGATATTAGCTCAAGTCATATGCTTTATGTTTTCCCCCGATAGTTGATGCGCCATGGCGGTCAGGAGTGAATATTAGTATTATTATTTTGCTTGATGTAATATATGGCAAACGGCCATCAAGCTTATTTGCTATCCTCGTCTGAGTTATCATCATCATCAGTGTGGTATTCGAAACTTCCGGGGATAGGTACTTGGACGCCCTGCTCCGAATCTGGATCTATCTCGACTGGAGGCGATGGCTTAGCCTGCGGCTCAGCAGCGACAGCGGCGTGCCCAGGTCCCGAAGTCCCCAGCAGTCTCGTCATGGCCTGCGCCCACTCCCAGGGCCGGCCCTTGCCGCCGGGACGCCCGTTGAAGTACTCCCAGCCCATGACGCCTCCGAACCGCGGGAACCGCAGCGCGAGCATCCGCAGCGTCACGCCCAGCACTTCAAAGGGCACCCAACCGGCGCCGTTATCGGGCGTCGTCACGAGGCCCATGACGAGCTTCGCGGGGTCCCAGCCGCGCGCGACGCACATCTCGTACAGCAGGGGGGTGTGGGCGTCGCCCCAGCCGCAGTAGAACTGGGCGTTGTACCAGGCGATCTGGGGCCCGCGCACGGCCTCGAGGGCGGCGTAGTCGAAGCCGCTGAGGTTGCGGCGCGGGTCCAGCAGCGCGGTGGCCACGGGCGCCAGCGTGATGACGAACCCGGGGCCGAAGTCCCCGCGCAGCCGGTCCACCAGCCGCACCACGCCGCCCAGCGACACGGGCTCCTCGACGTCGAGGTCGAGGCCCTGGAGCCCCCGCGCGCGGATCAGCGCCGCCAGCGGCGCGTAGTACCGCTCGAAGGACGCGGCGTCCGCGTCTAGGCGCGTGTACGACCCCTTCGCGGCGCCGCCGAGCATGCCCAGCACGGTGATCCCGCTGGCTTGGGCGATGCGGAGCTCGGCCCACAGGGTGGTGAAGCGCGGGTCCGAGGGCGGGTGGTCGTTGAGAGTGAGGCCGTCGGGGTCCTCGTTGATGTGGATGGCGGCCACAATGATGTGGGTGAGTCTGATTTCCGGTTGGGTGATTAAGGGCAGTATGGAGATTAGGTTGCCATCGGGATCGTGGGTTGTTTGATGGTAGAGAATGAGGCGAGGGAGTGGATTGGCTGATACTGAAGCCATGGTGGTGGTGGTGGTGGTGGTGGGTGCTCTTATTGGAGCAGATAAAGATGAGCAAAGCGACAGGAGGGGGATGGATACCTGGCCTGTTGGTTCGAGGCGGCTAAAACTAGTCTCGAGAGACGGAGGTGATAGCTTAGTCACCTCATGTACCCTCTCAACTCCCCAATCACACTATCCCCAGTTTTCACGACAGCGTTGATGACGACAATAATACGGCGGAGGTAAATGTTGTAGGTAGGGACGCTGTACCGAGTGCCTGGTCAGTGGGTGGGTGATTGATTACCTAACCTTAGATGGGGTCAGGGTCGGGGGTTGATGGTTAAATTAAGCTTATCGATCTCCTTACAGGGTCCAGATCAGCTAAATCCATTAACTTTAGTAATTGTTCTTCTTACGTACTAGTATTACTGTAGCTACCCGCTAACCAGCAGTCCGTCGAATCCTACGTAGTAGTACCTAACCTACATCAATACATACAATTGTCTGCTGCACCTTCTAGAACCCTAACCCTGTGGCGTTAAGAGCGTCTCATTCTTCGACAGGGGTTTCAAAAGAGGGACGGGATCAATACCTCTTACCGGCAGATACGTCGTGTCGACTCAGGACAAGGCGTGGCACGGCACAGTAAAAAACCACACAACGCAATATTTGCGCATCGTCATAACCCATTTACCTTTCTTGTCTGGTATACAGTAGGACTAAGCCCTAGTACACAGAATGCAAGAGATAGCCTATGCACAGCAACGATTGTGTGCCGAGGAAGGATTTTTTATAAGTATAGTATCTAGGTAGGTATATATTCAATGTATGTATGTAAGATTCTGTTGCTTACCTACTATGTGCATATTGATGTACCTACTTACTCCGCACACATAGTGGTGCTTAGGCAGACTGAAAGCGGGTATAGGGCACCCCATCACCTAAGTTAGTTGTAGTGGAGTTGTGGAGTTGAAAGCGCTTTATATTCACATCGAAGGAATACAGGTAATAGCCAAACAGATACTATACTGTACTGATTTATTATATTCGACGACCGTATACTGACTAAAAGAATCACATACCTATATGTATGCACATTTTATGGATACCTACTATACGTACGTACGTACGTACCTAATATTAAATTACCGAAGCATCCACTTATATAAGCGGTTTTGCAAGAACAGTATTTAAAACAACGATGTCGAGAGTACGCGGGCACCGCTCTTGAGAACATGGAAGAAAAAAAAACATATTCATCCATACTACTGGGAGAAAAGTCGAACGGAGGAGGGCCTTGTAAATAAGCAACCAGACGAACAGGTAGATTTTATGTCATCACGGATCATGTACCTAGGTATAGATAGGAGATCTACACTGCTAGGGGTGAAAAGAAGAAAAATGCCTAGGTAGAGCCAGAAACAAGGAAGCATGAAGTTTGGGTGGGTAGGTATCTATATTAGAATAATCTTATCGGATCGTCGTGGATCGTCCGCTATCCTGCAGCGATCTGTACAAATTAGGAACCTACCCGATAGGGAGTTCAGACCCTTGGCCAACCGGTAATCCGAATGGTACCAGAACAGGACGGCGAAGAGAGCAGCAGTTGAAGATCATGATGCCTATCTTAATAGCCACTGAATACGTTACACGGAGGATGGCTTCATTGTTGTGGGCAGAGTCCGAAAAACCACCACCGGAACAACAACGCGTACTAATACGCCAAGCTATACTGCCACGTCGAGCTCATTGGGAGGTGGTATATTTAGGAGCTTGGTAGTCAGCATTAAAGACAAGCTGGGCTGGGCCTAACAAGCACATTGGCTAAAACCTATACATGCCAAACTCCTACGGACCCAAGGTAACCCCAGATGTGGTATAAGGTCGCGTGCATAGACTTTGGTAAGTTAGGTGGTGTATATCACGTTGCAGGGCTGTAGGATTTTTGACCTACATGCCCAGTCTCTCGTGGTCAGCACTAGAGAGAGTATGTCTTATAGGTTTCCTATACGAAGTATGAAAGGCAAACGGGGGTTGGCATGATGCCTTATGAGGAAGTTTTCTTTTCAAAAGGGAGACATGCTAACCTTTAGGTATTTTTATCATGTCAAGATAATACCACTATCTGTTGGCTGCTGGTAGTTGCGGCCACATATAGGTTATTGTTGCTATAAAAGCAATATAAGGCGACCTACTTGTTAAAAGCACATAATGCACACTTATTTAAGCAAGCTTTAATGTTTATAATTTAAATTTTTTTTTTTAAATTATTATATTATTTAATATATATAATAATCTTTTTATACTTTGTAAATTTAATTAAATAAAGCAATTAAAAGCTTTTATAATAATATTTTTTTATAATAAACATTAAAAATTTGTATTTTATAACTAATTTTTAACATTTTAAAATGTTATTATATTATTAAAAAGTTTTTAAAGTTTTGCAGCTTATTAAAAAAAACTATTTTTATAATAAAAAATATTAAAAATATAATATTAATTAAAGTATTATTTAACTATTTATTAATAAAAAATTAACAGTTAAAAAAGTTAAATTAATACTTTTATAATACCGTTTAAAATCTATAATATTAAATAAAAATATTAACTATTTATTTTATTATTAAAATAATTAATTAAATATATAAAAGTGTTTATAAAAATATAAACGTTAAATAATAGTTTAAAGTTAATATAATAAAAATAAAAAATAAAAAACTTTAATAAAAAATAATAACGATAAAAAAAAATTATTATAAAGCTATTAATTATTATAAAATTAAAATTTATTATATAAAAAAATAATAAAACTAAGTTTAATAGTTTAATAACGCTTAAATTTAAAAATTTTTTTAAGCTTTTTTTAAGTTAATTTTTTAATTAAAAAAGTATATAGTTTTAAAAAAGTGTAAAAAAGCTTTAATAATAAATTTAACATTAAAATATATAATAATAAACTTTTTTTATTAAAAATAGTTTTTAATAATAATAAAATTTAATAAAAGGTATAAAAATACCTTTATTTTTATAAGTATAAAATGCTTTTTTTAATATATATATTTTAATAAAAAACTTTTTTTTTTTATTAAAGCATTAACGGTTATATTAGTAAAAACATATGTATAATAAAAATATGTTATAATATTATTAACGCTTTTATAATATTTAATTATATATAAAATACTTTTTTTATAACTTTAATAACTGTAAACTATTAATTTAAAAAGCTAAAAAAAAAACTGCATTATATACTTATAATATTTTACTTTATAGTATTTTTATAACTTTTACTGTATTTATTTAGTAAAATTAACAAATTAAAAACTAAAAAATAATTAAAATTTTTATTTTATTTTTATAAATAATAAAACTTTTACTAGCTAGTATTACTGCTTTATATACTATACGTTTAAATAAATATACTTTTTTTAATGTTATATATAACGCTATATATATAGCTAGCGCTTTTAAAAATATTAATGCAATTTAAATAATACTTAATTAAAGCGCTAGTAATAACGAGATTAATTATACTGTTTAATGCTGCTTTTAATTATTATAACGTGTTTAACGCAGTGCTTATTCTGGCATTAAGTTATATATTATAAAATATATAAAAAATTAAACGTTTTAAACGTTAAAAAAAATAATAATAAATTACTTTAAATTTATTAGATTTAAATAATAAAAAAAACTTTTTTAACTTTTATAATTTTTTTAATTATAATAATAAAAAGTTATATTTATTAAAAAATAAAACTTTTTTTTTAATACTGTTAAAAAAAATAAAAAAAAAAATAAAAGTTCGTTAAAAAAAAAAAATAAAAAGCTAAAGTTATTAACGGTTTTAAAATAAAAAAAATTCGATTTTTTTTTAAATAAAAAAAATTATTTAAAAAGCATTTTTAATTAAAAAATATATTATAAAACTTTTTTTTTTTTATTAAAAGCAATTAAATTTAAAAATAATATAAAATTAAATATTAAAAATAAGTTAAAACTAGTTAAAATTATTACTTATATTTATAAACGTAATTTATTAAATATAATCTTTAGTATAAATTATAAAATTAAAATAATTAAAACTTTTAAAAAAACTTATATTAATATAAAAAAAATTTATTTTTATATTTTATAAAAAAACTTAAATAACTTTAAATATAATAAAAATAATTTTATTAAATACACTATAAAGTTTTATTATTTGTTTTAATAGTATAAAAATATAAATATGTTTTTAAATTATAAATAGCTTATTATAATGTTTTTTTAAAATATTAAAAAAAAAGTTATTAATTAATATAAAGCTGTTATTAAATTGTTAAAATTTAATAAAAAAATTAACTTTTAAACTTTTATTAAAAACTTTAATATTAAATATTATAAATAAATTAAAAAAAAAGCTAAAAATAAATTTAAATTTTTTAAAAACAATGCTTATGTTATTATTTATAGCGATAAAAATAAAAGTAATAATAACTATAATATAAAAAAAGGTAAGCTAACTTAAAATAAAAAAAAAGGTTTTTTTTATTTTAACTGCTAAAAGTATAATTATACGTAAAAAAACTGCTTTAAACTTAATAATTAAAAAAATTAAAAAAGTTAAAAAAGTTAAAAAGGTTAAAAAAGCTAAAAAAGCTAAAATACTTAAAATAACCAGAATTTAGCTTAAATTATTATAAAAAGTAATAACTAGCTAAATAGTAAATTAAAAAACGTGTTATATATTGTTAAAATAAATAAAATAAATAATAAAACGTTTACTTTATATAATATTAATATAATGTTTAAAAAAAGTTATTGTAAAAATAACGGCTTTATTATTAAATTAATAAAATAAGCTTTTTTAATTATTTAAAACGTAAAAAATAAATTATTTTTTAATATAAATATTAATATATAAATTATTAATAATTTAAACGACTTTATTTTACATATAATAAATAATATTAAAATCAGCATAAACATTAAAATAAACTTAATTAAAGTTAATAAATTAAGTAAAACTATATTTTACATTAAAGGCTTTAATAAAAGTTATAATACGGTTTAAATTAAAAATATGCTATATATACCTTTTTTTTTGCTAAAAATCTTTTTAAAAAAACTATATTACTTTAATAAAAACTATTTATAAAAAAACTTTTTTATAAACTTAAATAAAAGTATATTAAGTATAATAAACTTTTTTAAATAAAAATTTTTATTATAGTTATATAATAAACTAAAGCTAGATATTTAATAATATATTAAAACTTAATAAAAATTTGCGCTGAAAATAAGCAGTAGTAATATTAATAAAATGCGTATTTATTTTAAAAAAGCTATTATTAATAACGTTATATATATAAATAATTACGTAATAAAAAAGCTTATTTTATAATATCGACGCTTTTATTACTTTAATATAAAGAAATTATTATAAATAATATAATAAACTATAAATATAGACTTTAAAAAAAAAGTATTAAAATTTTACTGTATAAAGCATATAACTGCGTTAAATTAATTAAAATACTTTTAATAAATTTTTAAAACTGTATTAAATACTTTAATAAATTAATATAATATAATTTAAAAAAAATTAACTTAACGTTAATTAAAAAAAACCGTTATTTTATTTTTATTATTAATAATTATAATAAAAATAAAAAATTTACGCTTTATAAAAATAAAAATAAAGCATAAAAAACTGTAAAAAAATACTTTATAATAATAAAAACACGCTTAATAACTTTATTATTAAATAAAAAAAGCGTTATATTTTAATTAAAAACTTTATAGCTTAATAGCAGTAAAAAATTTAAAATAAACTTTATAAAAGCGTATTATGTTAAAGTAGGCATATAATTAGTTATTTTAACATTAAAAAATTAATATTAAAATAGCGTGCTTAAAAAAAATATACGCATTATTTAAGATTTAATAAAAGCTATAATAATTTAAATAAAAATCCCGTTTTACTTTTAAAATTACGTTATAAAAATTATTATTTATATTATAAATTATATAAATTAATTTATAATAAAAAACATAACTTTATATAAAAAATTTTAAAGTTTTTTTAAATTAAATTAATTTTATAAACTTAATTTATTTAATATTTAAATTATAAGCTTATAATATATTATATACGTTAATAAAAAGTTTAAAGTGTAGTTAAAAAAAATAAAAATTAAAAGGACTTTTAAGCTTTTTTTAAGTTATAAAAGGGATTATAATTACGTTATATAGCTTTTTAAAAAAAATTAATTTTTATAAACTTTTTATATAATTTTTTATAAAAATACTGTTTTTATTAACGTTAAACTTAATTTATAAAACATTGTAAAATTTTTTTTATAATACGTTTAAAAACAGCTATATTATTAAATTATTTTTAAAAATTAAGTATAATTAAAAAATAATAATATTGTAAACAATAATATTATAAATAATAATATTAATAAAGTTAAACTTTATTATAAAAAGCTTAAAAAAATTAACTTAAAATTATATTTTATTAAAATTTTAATTAATAATAATTTTTTTAAAAATATTTTTATTTAAAAAGGCGTTAATAATAATAAATTTTATAATATTTTTAACGAGATTTTTTGTTAAAAAGCGTATAAATGCTTTAATATATAAAAACTGCTAAAATAGCTTTTTTAAGTTATAATTACAGTTATTAACTTTTTAAATAAATTAACGTTAAAAAAAGCATTTATTAAATTAAAAAAAAAAAAGTAAATTAAGGCTATTTTAAAAAAAATATAAAAAAACTTAAAAAAAGGTATATTTTAATTTTATAAACTTAAAAAGACTACTTTAAGTTATATTATTAATTTTAAATAGGTTTTAAAAAAAATATACTTTAATAAAAGCTTTAAAAAAATTTAAAAATAAAATTATTATTAAAGGCTTTTTTTAATAAAAAAGCATTAATTATAATAAAATAACTATTATAACTATAAAAGCTGTTTTTTAAAGAACTTTTATAACTTTTAACGTTATAAAAAAGTGGTATTATATTTAAGTTAACTTTATTACGGTTTATTTTAATAAAAAACTTAAAAAGCATATTTTTATATAGTTGTTTTTACTGTTAAAAAAATATTTTAATAAATATTTTTTTAAAAAAAAAACGTATAGTTTTAATAAAAAAAAGATTATTAAGTTTATAAACTTTTTATACGGTTTTAAATAAATAAATAACGCATAATAATAAGTTATATAAATAAAAATAAAAAAATATAGTTATTTTACTTTAAACTTAAATAATATTATTTATTAAAATATAAAAATAAAAAGTATTATTATAAGTTACGTTAATAATTTTATTTTTATAAGTTTTAACTTTTAATATTTAAAAAATTTAATAAAAGTTATATAAAAAAGTTTTATGCTTAATAATTTAAGTAATATTAATTAATATTTTAGTATAAAGATTTTTAAAAACTTATTAAACGGCAGCGTTAAGTTAAATTAATAATAATATATTAAAAAAATTTTTAAAGCTATTAAAATAAATAAATTTAAGCTTATAACTACTTTTATAAAACTAAGTATATTAAAATATATAAAAGCTTATAATTAAAAAATTATGTTATAAAAAACTTTAAAATATGTTTTAGCTTTTAAAAAGCTAAATTTTATAATTATAATAATAAAATTTAATTTTAATTACGTTATATTAATATAAGTTAAATTTATGCAGAATTTATTTTTAAATTAAAGTTTTAAAATAAAAAAAATATATTGTTATTTTAAAAATATAATTATTAAATATATTTAATATAAAAAATTAAGTAATAATTATTTTTATTAAAAATATAATAAATTAAAATTATATAAAGCTATAAATATTACTTTTGTTTATAATTAAAAAAGCGTTAAATTAATAACTAATTACGTGTTTTTTTTTATAAAAGCTTTTATATTATAATATTTTAAATTATAGTTTATAATAATAAAATATTTAATAAAATTTAAATATATTATATTAAATAAAGCTGTTAATAATGCTATATAATTAAAAAGCTTTTTTATAAAGTTAAATAAAATGCTTTTTAACTTTATTACTTTTTTAAAAAATAACATAAAAGTAATTTTATAGTTAGCTTTATTTATAATAAATAAAAAAAAAGCATATAAAAATAATTTATTATTATATAAAATAAAAGGTAAAAATTAAGCATATTACAGTAAAATACGTAAAAAGCGAAAAAAACTTAGTTAATAGGTTAATTAAGCTATTAAATCGTATAAAATATTAAAAATTTTACTAGTTATTAAAATTAAAAAGATTATAACGGTTTTAATTATAGTTAAAAAAGCGTGTTAGCTGCTAGTAATTGCGGTTATATATAGGTTATTATTGTTGTAAAAGTAATATAAAGCAACCTACTTATTAAAGGCACACAATGCATACTTATTTAAGCAAGCCTTAATGTTTATAATTTAATTTTTTTTTCTTAAATTATTACATCACTTAATACACACGATAATCCCTCTGCATCTTGCAAATCCAGTTAGGTAAGGCGACTGAAAGCCTTCACTATCCACTATTTTCTTTTATAGTTATCAATACTAGGTATTACCTAGATAGTTGTGCATGGGTTCGGATAGAAGATCTCTTGGTTAAAAAGCTTGACTACCTAGGTATGGACTATATATATGTCAAATTGTTTCCCGGCAGGAACTCCTAATCCACAGGATATCAAAATGAGAAGAAATATAAGCGTAATAATGTGAGACAGACATATAAAGGGAGGACTACAACGATTGGCCAGTCATTTTTTTAGCTCCTGGGCATGTAGGGGCTTCCCGGGTTGGAAGGCAAACAGACGCATTCCGTACATGGGGGACTCGACAAGCGAAGTGACCAGTGCGGAAGTGCCGCGACAGCACCTGGCACGGAGCAGAAGGGGCAGGGCGGGCAGGCTCAGCAATGTACCTAAGGTGCTGTAAGGAGGTGCCCGGTCGAGCTAGGCAGGGAATAAATTTAGTAGCGTACCCCGCTACAGTACCGCAACCTTGTTTAGGTACCTATTACCCAATCATGTTATTACCCAATCATGTTATCATCTGAGCCTCCGTGAGCGGGTGGTCGTGTACGCCAACCGACGCCAATAGCGACCGACTATTGTCTTTTTTTCTTTTATTTTTATTTTTTCCCCCCGTTTCCTTTCATCCACCCCATATGCAAAATGTTGCCTCTTCGTGTCGAGCGACTATCGCCTTATAATTAAAATCGCAGAAGCCTCCCTTTCCACCTCCGACTGACTAACCAACCTAACGATCCCCTTATATTTAGGCCATGAGAGTCCCCTTCGTCCAACTCCCCCCAAATGCTTCCACGCCCCTAAATAAATTGAGCCTTCCTCCCCCCCTCCGAACGACGCCGTTGTTCCTTGACGTCATGAAGTTCGCCAAGGAGCTTGAGCATAATCACGTCCCAGGTGAGTTCGCCGATCTTATGCGGGACATGGACCAAGCCAGACTGACATTGGTGGGCGGCGAAAAGAATGGAGGATCAAGTATCTCAATTATAAGTCGGGAAAGTCGTATATTAAAGCGGTATCAAGGGCGATCAATAGGGCCAATGCCACTCCACACAGCATTAGTCGGAGACCTGATCTGCCTCCGCTTGAGACATCCACCACTCACGGCCCTGGCTCTCTCTCCAATCAGCATCATGCCACCGACCACGAGACCTACGGCCCGCTCCGGCTTCCACCGAAGACGTCCTCGGCACCCTTGCAGTCGGAGCAAGAGTCCTTGACTCGGTCGCCTGGCGACGGCGGCGGCGGCTACGGCAGCATCGTGCCCACCCCATCCACCGAGTCCCCCTTAGACAGCCAGCACCAATTTGAGCTACCTGCTCCTGCTATCCATGTGCCCTCAACCATTGACGAAGACGAATCCCCCAGGACGTCGGAGAGCTTGCGTAAGTCGTGTACTCGCTTAGACAAACCCCGTACGAATTCTATGGACCCTGCTCTTGAGAACACTCCGAAAAGCCCCCCCCAACATCGTCCTGGCTCTTCCACACAACATGCTGCGTCACCTGGAAGGCTTCGTCGCATGCTCACGTCGAACCACTATCTAACCAGGACCGACACGGTCAAGATTGGACAATCGTTACAGCCACTGGATGTGGTACGGATGAGAGAGAAGGAATTCTTCGACTTCCTGGATAGTGAGCTGGACAAAGTCGAGTCCTTCTACCGACAGAAGGAAGAGCAGGCCGGGACACGACTAGCAGCCCTACGAGAGCAGCTTCATGAGATGCGAAACCGCAGGTCCCAGGAGCTAGCCGAGGCGAAACAGAACAAGGAGTACGAGCGCAAACGCGCACAAGATGACAAGGCGTGGGCATCAGCCCATGACAGTCACCAGAGCTGGATAGACCCCATCAAGTCTAAGATTTTTAAGCCAGGTGCAAATTCGGAGGCTTTGTTTCAAATGGCCTCAACTCCGGTTGTACGAGGCCGGGATGCCAGGCGGGACTATGTCAGACGACCTACTGGAGAGGTACCATACAGAACTGCCAAGCGCAAGTTGAAGTTGGCCCTGCAGGAATTCTACCGCGGCCTTGAACTTCTCAAGTCCTATACCATCCTGAACCGTACCGCATTTCGGAAGCTCAACAAAAAGTACGACAAAGTGACCAACGCTCGCCCGGCGTACCGATACATGAACGAAAAGGTCAATAAATCCTGGTTCGTCAACAGTGATGTTATCGACAATCAAATCCGAACAGTAGAAGATTTATACGCGAGGTACTTCGAAAGGGGGAACCACAAGATTGCTGTGGGTAAACTTCGCCAGCTGAATCGACGGCCCAGAGACGAGTCTAGCAACGCATTTCTTAATGGCTTGTGCATCGGCACTGGTGCAGTGTTTACACTTCAGGGGCTCGTGTACGGATCCAAGCTTCTTTTTCAACCCGACCTCCAGCTCGCGGAACAGACAAGCTATCTCTTGCAGATATACGCTGGGTATTTCCTTATGCTGTTACTATTCTTTCTGTTCTGCGTCAATTGTCGATTGTGGACCGCGAACAAGATCAACTACCCGTTCATATTCGAATTCGACACCCGACACGACTTGGATTGGAGGCAGCTGGTTAGCTTCCCAAGCTTCTTTTTCCTACTTTTCGGCCTTATTTTCTGGTTCAATTTTACCAGACTTGGGTCAGATCGTCTGTTCCTGTATTATCCAATCATATTGGTTGGAATTACCTTATTGATAATATTCCTCCCTGCTCCCATCCTGTGGCATCGAAGTCGTAGATGGTTTGCATATTCACATGTGAGTATCTTTAAAAAGTCTACCACAAAAACCTAGATTCTAATATGGGAAACAGTGGCGATTGTTTTTCGCAGGGTTCTACCCCGTAGAGTTCCGAGATCTCTTCTTCGGCGATATGTATTGCTCCTTGGCATACGCCACCGCTGTAAGTAGTAGCAACAACTCCTTCAAGTTTCCCCGGCGCTGAAGAACTAACAAGGAAGTAGAACGTTGAACTCTTTTTCTGCATATATGCACACGATTGGAACAACCCTACGCAGTGCAACTCATCACGATCGCGCTTGATGGGCTTCTTTTCTGCGCTGCCCCCAATATGGCGAGCTCTGCAGTGCCTGCGGCGTTACCATGACACAAGGGACATATTTCCTCATCTTGTCAACTTTGGAAAATATCTCATGACGATTGTAACAGCTATCATGCTGTCCGTTTATCGTATTAATGGTACTGATGCGAACCTGGCACTTTACATCACTGTCGCCACCATTAATGCCATTTATTCTTGTAAGTGCTCCCTAATCATGACATCCAAGATGTGTCTGACATTGGATTTAGCCATTTGGGATTTGTTTATGGATTTTTCCTTTCTTCAACCCGATGCACGGTATCGGTATTTAAGAAACATGCTGGGGTTCAAGCAGCGCTGGATCTATTACTGCATAATGGTTATTGACCCCATCCTCCGATTCGGGTGGATATTCTACGCAATCTTTACCTACAGCAAGCAACACAACACCCTCGTCTCGTTCCTGGTAGCCCTGTCCGAAATTATCCGGCGTGCCATGTGGGCCTTGATCCGTATCGAGAACGAACACTGCGGAAACGTAGCCCAATACAAAGCCAGTCGCGATGTTCCACTGCCATACCAAATACAACACGAGCCCCTCATCGAGCGGGCAAGTGGTGAAGACCTGGCAATGGCAGAACGCGCCGAAGACACTGCAGCGGCCGTCGACATAGCTGCAGCTGGAGCATCTGCACGCATCAGAGAAGAGACGGCGACCGGAGAGGGGGTATCGCAGCCTCAGCCTCAGACCCCCTCGCCGCACATGATAGAAGGTCTGCTGCGTAGAAAGAACAAGGGCGACTTGTCGAGGGCGAGATCCATCAGAGGCATCATGGCGGAGGCCCACAGGCGCGACTTCGAGAAGAAGAGGCCCCCGCCCGAACCGGTCGTCGAGCATCCCGGCGGCGACTCGGGGGACGATAATGACGAGGAAGAGGACGAGAACACGAACCCCACGACACCAATAGATGAGCATGCTGGGGGACCAGCGGATAGAAGGTTTAGTTGATAGATTTGGGACCGGAGAGGTGGGGAGGGGAAACGGAAAAGACTAAGCGAGTCAGTGGTGCTAATGGGATTGGGATTGGGATTTGAAAAGAAAAGGAGTTTATTCACTAGAACACACCAGCACAGCACGGGACGTTTCTTTTTATTTATTATTTTCTTGGTTACCTTTTTGGATGCGTTACTAGCTTTTTATACCCCTCTGTCTTCGGTGTTTTCATTATGATGAAGGCAGCTTTAACTTAGCATACATATGACATGACATTGGGAGGATACACAGGTATAGAGGTTTTTATAAGTATTGTTAATATTAGTTTTTTATGATCCGATTTTTCTTGGCTATGATGTTGGCGGGTACACGCTTTGTGTTATGGTTGGGTACGTGTATGGGATTAATGTTGAGGTGTTTCTTATTAACCTTGGAGAGAGAAACGACGACTGGGCGTTCTGAAGATGTGCGTATTATTCGGTATGCTTCATTAAACTTGTGGGGTATGAGATCTCTTAAATAGCAGGGCCTAACCAACCTACCAACCTATTTACCTATCTCAACTACATTCAATTACTTACCGCACAATCACTCCTCCCCCCTCCCCCCCTTCTCTCTAAACTCCCTACATAGTTAGACCCTCTCGAACCTAACCCTCAACCCCCCCGCGGGCCTAAACGTCACACTCGGATGCGCGGGTTTAACTCCCCTACCCAGCTGCTCCTCCCCGTCCTTCAACAGCTCTCCCCCCTCCTCCTCCTCCTCCCCCTCTCCACCCTCTAGCTTCTTCTCCTTCATCTTCTCGACCCCTACGAACCGCCACCGCCGCACCAGCGCCACGAGCACGGTCTTGATGCCCACGAGCGCGAAGTGCCGCCCGGGACACATGCGCGGCCCCTGCAGGAAGGCCTCGAGCGCGTACGGGCTCGCCGGCCGCCGCCCGGACTCGGCCTCCCACCGCGACGGGTCGAAGACCCCCGCGTCGCCGCCCCACACCCCCGGGTGCTGGTGGATCGTCGGCCCGCGCAGCTCCACCCGCGTGCCGCGCGGGATGGAGACGCCCGCGATGAGGAGGGGGCGCGTGGTTTGCCGGGATACGAGGATGCCTGTTTTTTTTGGGGGGGAAGGGGGGGATGTGGTTAGTTGGGTGGGATGGAGGGGAAGGGGGAAGAGGGGGGGGGGGAGACGTACCAGGGGAGTAAAGCCGGAGGATTTCGTGCAGGAAGTTGTTCAGGTACGGGAGGCCGGCTATCTCGTCGTGCGTGGGGTGAGGGCTCTTGTCGAGGAGCTGCTGGATCTCGGCCCGGAGGGCGTCTTGGATGGAGTGCTTCGTGGCCATGACGTAGACGGACCAGACGAGCGTGGTGGACGTGGTTTCGTGGCCTGCTGGGCGTTTAGTATGGAGCCTGTCTCCCCTCTCCCCTCTCCCCCCCCCTGTGCGCATAGAAACAACATACCTGCAGATGTGAAGTTGAGAAGCTAGAAGGAGTGGAACGTGTTAGTACTAACTAGGAGTTTCTGGGCAGGATGTTCTCTCACATGGCCCACGATATCCTCCACGGTCCACACCTCCTCCCCGGTCTCCTTGCACTGCACCTCGGCCTCCTCGAGCATGTACGTCAGGATGTCGCGCGACTCGCCCGTCTCCTGCCGGAAGGTGCCGTCGGCCAGGGCGGCGGCGCGCTTCTCGATGATGTCGCTCAGCATGGTGCGGAGGTCGCGCTTCGCGCGGAGGAACCGGCGGTTGGCCTCGAGCGGCAGGAAGCGCCGCACCGGCACGAACGCGTTGACCACCCCGACTAGGCTCCCCACCGGCCCCTGGTGCAGCATCCGGCTGTAGAGCTCCCGGAACCCGACCGGGTACGCCGACGACAGCGTCTCGAGCCGGACGCCGAGGACCGTGAGGCCGATCGTGTCCATGATGGCCTCGGAGAAGGCGTGCACGGCTAGATAACGACGATGATTGTTAGCCCCCTTTCCCCTTTATCTCATCCCATGTTAAGAAAATTCGTAAGTTAAAAAGGAGAGAAAAGAAAAGAAAGAAAAACTAGGCCCTGTTATTAGCGTACCCTCGATAGAGCCGTACGGCTTGTCCCCGATGGTCCGTCCGAACGCGTCGGAGAGCCTGCGGGCCTCGTCCTGGAACACGGGCGTGAGCTTGCGCACGCTGGGGGCGGAGAAGGGGCCGAGGAGGAGCCTGCGCTGGCGGCGGTGCTCGTCGCCCTCGGAGAACAGGAGGCCGCTGCCGGCGATGTCGCCGACGACGCGGGCGAAGAAGGGCGGCTTGACGAAGTCGTAGGCGTGCGTCTGCACGAAGGCGCGGTGCGCGTCGAGGCTGTTGACCAGCAGCGTCTCCTGCCCCGCGACGCTCAGCACCCGGACGAACGGCGCCGACGGCCACCGCCGCATCCACGACAGCTCGAGGTCCGTGGGCCCCGCGGCGCGGTACCGGTTTAGCTCTTGCCCGAGGAAGGGGTGGTTGTCCTGTCGGGTTGGGTTGTTGTTGTGTCAGTTATAATATACCAGTAGGAGAGAGAGAGAGAGAGAGAGAGAGAGAGAGCACGGGAGATTTTGCGCAGATTCGTCACAGGTTGATCTGATATCGTGTGTGTAAGTGCGGGAATAGGAAGGGGGGAGGGAAAAAGGGAAAAGGGGAAAGGGAAAACCCCCCCTTACCTGAGGTCCGGGGAGGTGTCTGAGCGGCGAGAAGAAGGCGGGGTAGAGGACGATTCGGTACAGCTTCACGGCTGCATACTGCAGCAGGAAGGCGGCGGCGAGCTTGCTGAAGGTCGAGAGCTGGTCGGCTTCCCGGACCGGACGGAGGGTGGCGAGCTCCAGAACGGCGAGCGCACCGCAGATGGCGAGGTCCATGTTTTTCTTGGGTGGACAGGCTACGGTTGAGAAGAAGGGAACGAGGGCATGGATAACATCCGGAAACTCGGGGCACTCGCCTTCTTTTCAGGTTTTGAAACAACCGGCATTACCTCATCGGGGACGGTTATGTATATAGGTATTACCTAGTGACTAAAGTAATCTACATACTCCGTTGAGCGGATGGCGTCAGCCACGAGTGTATGACATTATACTAGATAGGCATTTTTCACGCTTTCTTTTCCCTCGCTGCTAGCATCTTGGTGTGGTGTGGCATGGCTACAGTAAGGAAGAGGCAGAAATGGTCATAGGTTATCAGTTCATAGCCAATCTCTTGGGTAGTATTGTACAGTCTGATGTACATACCAGACATGCTCGAGGTAGGTCAGATTCTAATATATGGTCTAACCTAGAGTGTTAGTGCTGGCTGACTAAGAAATAAGAGTATCTATAAGTGGTCCGTAGGTAGCACGTCACCCAGGGTGTTTGTATTTGACATTGGAGTATACTACCGTATAAGCCAAATCTAACATACGTACCTATCTGGTGGAAATATACACAGCTTGAAGATATCCCACAAACTTTGTGGCATTGCTCATAACGTACCTATGTAGTATCAATGAGCCTAGGTTAATGCTTTGAGAGATTTTAGGAGTCGGGGATACTATTGATGCTACTGGTAGATATGTTAGGTAGGTAACTACAGGTAGAACTTATCGTTGTAAGTAAGATTACTAATTACATATTTCAACATTGATACATTCAAGATATTCCCGTCGTATTCACGCGTATTCCGAAACTTAGAAGGACAATGCGAGTTTGGTATGTCAACTAGTAGGTATGTAGTTGAGGTACTTAGGGGGTTATGTAGCCAATGTCGATGTGATGCATAGCTTAGTCAGAGACTGCCCACTCATCTATACTCGTAATTTTACCCGCCTATCGGGTCGCATTGGGTTTCCTAGCGCATAAAATCTGTACATAAGGCGCATATAAGTGCCTACATTCTGCTGCTGCCAACTCTAACATCACCCTGTAGGAATGCCTCCCAACTAAGGTTAACCTAATCGTTTTTTTTAGGTGAACTTAATCCAGATTGACATTCTTTAACATTGTAATACTATTCAATGTTATTCCTTAGGAACGGGGTTTTTTCCCCTTACATTAGTAAGTGTATGGCAAAGGTGAAGGTCGATACTGAAGGTGAACATGAAGAAATTAAGTACTAAGTACTACCCCTTAGTTAAAACGGTTACGTACCTACATTGTAGTACCTGCCTGGCTGGCCTGGGGCAGGTGGGTCAAGTGACGAGGTCACGCATTGTCCAAAGCGGCAGCTGATAAGAGGTCTTATCGCGCGGCTGTCACCGGGTCTTGTCTAAAGATAGGGAGCTTATTGTTGTGCTTTTGTTGACATTCCAACTCCCTAATCACTCTTCTCCAGCTATCTGACATCTTGCTTGTCCGACTTCTTCATCTCATTCCATCGAACCAGTTTTCTTCGCGACTCAATTGCAACGTTTACCGCCTGTAATCATGGTCCGACACACCCCCGACTTCCTGCGCCAGCGCACTTCCAATCTGTCCCTCCGAATGGCGGCCGCCGAGCACGCCATGAACAGCTCCCGGTTGTCGAGCTTCGCCAACCCTTCCGATTTCGAGAAGAAGACATCCATGTCCGATGCGGAAAAGGCCTTTATAATCGCTGATTTGGATCGCCGTGGGCCATTGACTCTCTGCGACTCCTGTTATCGAGATATACCAGACCGGCGCACCGATTCGATAGCTCTTCAACTCACCGACCAACCCAGCTCGTGCTCTGTCTGCATGGTTAGGTCAATGAAGCCCGAGGCCTTCACCGAGACTTTCTGTGCTTTTCTCCAAGAGAACCCGACAGTATTCCATTCTGTCGGCTACTTTACTTCCAAATTGGCATCGCTTGGGTACACCGAGGTCAGTGTTGTTGTTGGAGGCGGCTCATCGCTCGTTCCGATGGTGCAATGCAAAAATGCATGTACTAATCCTCAATTCACAGGTCCCTGCTCGCGAAGACTGGACTGGAAAACTCGAGCCCGGCGGCAAGTACTTCGTTACTCGGAACGGCACCTCTATCATTGCCTTCACCGTTGGAAAGGCATACAAGCCCGGAAATGGCGTTGCTATGATCGCCGGGCACATCGATGCCCTGACGGCGAGGTTGAAGGCGGTAAGCAACAAGCCTACTAGCTCTGGCTACGTGCAGCTGGGTGTTGCCCCGTACGCGGGTGCTCTTAACGAGACGTGGTGGGACCGAGACCTCAGCATTGGAGGCAGAGTTATCGTGCGCGACGAGTCGGGCAAGACGTCAACCAAGCTTGTCAAGCTCGATTGGCCTAGTAAGTAAACCTCAAGTTATCAACTGTCTCCTGCTTACAAGATTTAGTCGCTCGCATTCCGACACTCGCACCCCATTTCGGCGTCGGCATGATGGGACAGAACAATAAGGAGACCCAGGCCGTTCCGATCATCGGACTTGACAATTCGGACCTCAACTCGGCGAATTCCAAGCCCGCCGAACCCCTGGGCCCAGTTGGCTCCTTCGTTAACACGCAGCCGCCGAGACTAGTGCAACTGATTTCCAAGCAGCTTGGAATCAAGGACTACTCCCAGATTGTCAATTGGGAGCTCGAGTTGTTCGATTTACAGCCGGCAACGGTTGGCGGCATGGATAAGGAGTTCATCTTTGCTGGTCGGATCGACGACAAGCTCTGCAGTTGGGCTGCATTCCAAGGCCTCTTAGCCTCGGAGCAGAACGAAGATGATGGCACCATTAAGTTGGTTGCGCTCTTTGACGACGAAGAAATAGGCTCTTTGCTACGTCAAGGTGCCAGGGGCAACTTCTTGCCCTCGATCATCGAGAGAACGGTTGAGTCGCTGAGTGCCAGGGACAACAAGGTGTTTGGACCGGGCGTTCTGGGCCAAACCTACGCCAATTCTTTCCTCGTGTCGGCCGATGTTACGCACGCCGTGAACCCGAATTTCGTCTCACGCTACCTAGAAAACCATGCTCCTCGTCTTAATGTCGGTATCTGTCTTTGTGCCGACAGCAATGGCCACATGACGACCGACTCGGTGTCTACGGCTATCCTTACCAGAGTTTGCGAACTGAGCGACTGCACGCCGCAGGTCTTCCAGATCCGGAACGATTCGCGAAGCGGTGGTACCGTTGGTCCGATGCTGAGTAGTGCGATGGGTGTCAAGGCAGCAGATGCGGGCATGCCCCAGTTGAGCATGCATTCCATCCGAGCCACTTGCGGTTCTCTGGATCCAGGTCTAGGCGCCAAGTTCTTCAAGGGGTTCCTAGACAAGTGGGAGAAGGTTGATGCCGAGTGGCCGTAAATAAATTAAACAACAGTTGACATGTCCGGGAAGAATTGGCCTTGGCTAAGATATATAAGTTAACTTATTTAGGGGTGGGTAGTAATGTTGCACCTGGCATCGAGAGCAATATACATAGGAATATATTATAGACTTCGGCATTATGTATACGATGCTATACTAAGCAACTGCCTGCGAAAGTGGATTGATTAATGTTGCTTGATTTATTTACGATATTGATCTCGTTAGGAGAGGAGAAGCTATTTAAATGATGCCAGTACATACGTAGACAGGATTATCACATGTTACGTATTACATAAGGCGGCAATCCCAAATGTTCCATATGTAGAGTTTAGCGCAAGGTGTTAAACTATGTAGGCCTAGGTTAGCAGGTTCCTGACGCTAGGGATTACCACTACCATGTTGTCGGAAAGAAGTAGGCTAGGTACATGGATGCGCTGGCGTGCACCTTAACTTTATGTCGGTACGTATATGTATGTACCACGTGCAATTGATATTTATTACGTACATAACATTGGATTACAGCAATGACCATCAATTAAACTTAACCTACGCCATATTTAGGGCACCTAGTAGGCAGTTATTAGTTGAGACCCCAGCGTCCTTGTGCTTTTTCTCTCTCTCAACATGTAACCTCCCATCCCTTTTATTCGTCACGATCATGGATGTGCTACCGATGACGCACTCGTCCTTAATCGTACATGCCGAGGCTACCGGGCTCACCGCGGAACGAAAGCTGGGCAACCACGAGATGCGATTGGTACTAGTTCCTTTTTTATTCGACATTGATTCTTTGGGAAATCTCTTTTGCCATTTCTAGTGATTTTTAGAGCTATACCTAAGTTTAATTTATAATAAATATTTTTAAAGAAACCAGATAATATCTTCTTTTTTTTCTCTAGGCCAACCTGCGACACAAATCAACTCTCCTCCTGCATCGTCTTACGTGTACCAAGGAACTCAAGGGTATGATGGTTGGCTGACGTTCTGACAACGTTTACATTCGCTCAGCCCCTAAATTCTGGAGGAAAATAAAAGAAACAGAAACGCTTCTGCGGAGTCTGTGGTCGCCTATCGTGAAACAAGATACAACCTTTATTAGACGGAGACCTGGCCGCTGATGGCCGATTGACTTTCCTTCTTCACGATTTTTGCCGTTAGGTTAGGTTTCGTCGAACGGAGCACCTCTCGGGTTGCGATTCGGTCTATCACTCGCTGCTAACAACATCACACGACCAACGACAGAACTACAAGCTATCTAGGTTAGAGGAGTCAGCATCGATGGCACAACCAGCATCGACAGCAGACGGGTGGAGCTCCCTGCTCTCGCGACTGAATCCCGTCCCCGGGTTCGCCGAGTTTACAGGACCGTACAAAGTCGGGACCGTCGATGTCGAGATTCCCGTGTCCGAGCTCGACTCCCCAGCGCCCCCTCCCGAGGCTGCCGACGGCATCGACACGGTCCAATTCCGCATATTCTACCCCTGCGAACCCGACGCCAAGGGGAAGCGGATAACCTGGCTCCCGGCACCGCAGCGTGATCACCTCTCGGCGTACATCCAATTCTTGGGCGTCAGGGCCCTCTTTGCGCAGGCCGCTTCGTATGTCCGAGAGCCCACTATACATACCTATTACTGCTAATATGCTTACTTACGTCTTGACAGATTCCTACCTAGACATCTACACTATACCTCCATACCCGCCATCAAGAACGCACCGATCTTGGAGCCACCCGCATCCGATGATGAACAGGGCACAGGAGACAGCAACAGGAGGTGGCCAACGGCCATCTTCTCGCACGGCCTCGGCGGCAGTCGCAACGCCTACTCCCAAATTGCCGGCTCCCTCGCCTCCCACGGCATCGTAGTCGTGTGCCCTGAGCACCGCGATGGCTCAGCTGTCTTGTCGTACGTGCGGGCTTCCTCTTCTTCCTCTACACAGCAACAACAGCAACAAGGAGGCCGATACTTCTTCTCCGGAAGCAGCGCCCATCGCCACCGGCGCGTCATCCCGTACCGCCCGATCCCGCACAAACCGAGTCCCGAGGTGCACAAGCAGCGCGACGACCAGCTGCGTGTGCGGCTCTGGGAGCTGGGCCTCGTACACGACGCCGTGCTGCGGATCGACAGCGACGGCGGGTCGGAGTTCGCGAACCTCAACACGAGCACCCCCGCCGCGGCCCTAGCCCAGCTCGCGGGACGCATGCGCGTGCACGAGCCCGGCAGCATCGTGTTCGCGGGGCACAGCTTCGGCGCGTCATGCATCGTGCAGTTCCTCAAGTCGGCCTTCTACGCCGGTCGGGGAGGCGACAACTCGTCTGGGGGCGTGGGGGTCCTCTACGCGCCGCGCCCGGACTCGCTGCTCTGCAGGCAGGTGACCCCGCGCAACGTCACGATCCTGCTCGACATGTGGTGCTTCCCGCTGCTGTCGCCGGCGACGAAGACGCTGTTCGATTTGCCCCTGCCGGTGTACCACGTGGACGAGAAGCCGGGCAGCCCCCACCCCCGGCGGCGCCGCCCTGCTGGCCGTCGAGTCGGCAGCGTTTTACAAGTGGACGGAGCACCTGCACGTCACGGCGCGGGTCCTCTCGCCGGACCCGTCGGCCGCGAGGGTGAGCTCGGATTTGTTCGTCTTGCCCTCTTCCTCCGGCTCCTCCTCTTCGGATGGCAATAATAACGATGGTGGCGATAATGAACACCATACGACGACGACGACAACAACAACAACGGTCCTCCCGCGGCCGCACTTCTTCTACGTCGAGCGCGCGGCGCACCTGAACCAGTCCGACTTCGGCGTCCTGTTCCCCTGGCTCACGGGCAAGGTGTTCGGCTCGGAGCAGCCCGAGCGCGTGCTCAGGCTCAACCGCCGCGCCGCGCTGCAGGTGCTCCGGCGCAACGAGATACGCGTCGGGCGCACGGCGGTGGCGGACCTGGTGGAGGGATGGGGCAAGGAGGGAGAGGAGGAGTGGAAAGAGGAGACGGAGGATGATAGGGCGATCTTGGAACCCTGGGGGGATGAGGAAGGGGATGCGCGGATCGAGGCGTGGCGCTGGATCGATGTCGTGGGGCTCGGCGAGCATACGCCGACTGCGGTCGGGGAGGCGGAGGCGGAGGCGGAGGCGGAGGCGACGATGGAGACGGATGATGAGATATTGGCGGAGAAGGAGAGGGCTATGGCGGGGGTTATCGATCCCGTTGCTGCTGACGGGGAGGGGGGCGGGAAGGGGGGCGGGAAGGGGGTCGTAGTTGCTGTGTAGGGAGAGATGGCTGCGCATATATTTGCCTTGCTCGGATGTACGGCGAGCACTTGATGTCGGATGTCCCTTGGCTTTATGTGTATAGCGTATGAAAACTTGATTTTTGGGACTAGCCGGGGAGCATATAAAATAGGGGAGTTTTGCTGTGTCATTCATTGAGGTCTGACCTAAGGTTAAGGGGTTTTAACGGGTTTAGGGGGGCACGATGTTCTTACACTAGAATAGGAGATTTATGCCTTGACGATAGATTTTGGACTGTAGGTATAAACTAGATAGGTACTTGGGAGTTTAAAAGAGAATAGGAACTTATAATAGGTATTGATACCTACTTAGGTATGCTTTATTTATTACATGTATGCTAAAGCCTGCGTCAACTGGTAGTTCTTGTATATCTAAGTATATACATATTAAAAAACAATTTGATGCTTCCTGCCAGTGACCGATAATATAGGTATGCAATTATGTGTAGTAGGAATGCATCTAAGTGAAATAATAAAATAAATACAATCCAACCTTGGCAGGAGTGTTTTAAAACATAGTATGCGATTGGTCACATTGAGGAGTGGCAGGAGATTTGTCAGCCTGTCCGCCACCTGGCGTCTTACGGAGGTCGAAACCCCAACCTCAGCTCAGCCCCGGCAATTTACATCGCAACTCACAACTCTATACATCTACCGACTACATACCTACAGACCATACCTGTGCCGCATCCTGCATCCTACAGCCTAGATGAGAAGAATATGATTCGTGGATTGGGTGCTCGACGCTATTCACACAGTTTCAATGTAACCTCAACACGTCACTACCTTGGTCTGACTTACTCAAAGCGTCATCCTCGTTTCATTTCGTTGGCGGGCGCGTCATTAAAAAGCGCCGAACCCATGAGTTCACAGCGAACTGTCCGGGGCAAAACGAGGAGCATCAGTATGGAAACAGACTGTGTGCCGAAGCTAGCTGGAGGAATGTATATGCAAGTTGAACATCGTGACCAATCCTAACTCACCCGCACCGGTCCGCACCGTCTCCATATGAGCCCTGCCTGTCAGGCGAGGGCGAGGTCGTGCAGCTTTCGTACGATACTCAGGGTCACATGAGGGAACTGGGTGAAAGACGAAAATTTTTTATTTATACCGAACCGATCGCATGCTTGGATATCCCCGAGTCCTATTAACCACAAACCCCAGCACCCAACGACAAAAAACACCAACGACAAGAACGCCAGAAACATGAGTACCAAGCACAAGAGCGCCGACAACCAGCCCAGGTAACTAACACATAGCCTACAGCTTCTCCAACTTACAGTGTCAAATTATGAATCAAAAATAGCCCCAAACGCTGGAATACCCCGAGCCTCCATCCGGTAGACCACCTGTTGAGTGACCTTCTTATTGGAAATGATGCAAACTGCCTCGGCGTCGCTCTCCTTCAACATCTGGTATGCCATGGCAGCGAGGTCGGGCTTCCCCTGCGTCCTCGTGTTCCAGATGATAGCCTTTGGATCCGCACGCATCACATCGTCTATGATTTCTTGCCCGAATGTATCCTTCGGGTGAGGGGTTGACCACAGCACGCGGGCGGGGACACGACCCTCCAGGATCACAGGTAAGCATGGCCCGATACCCGAACCCGTGGCCACAAGCACGACTTTCTTGAAAAGTGGCGCGATGGTCAGAACACCCGAGGCGAGAGCGCCGCGAGTCCAAAGCGTCGTGGGCTCGCCATTGATGGTCTTCTTCGTCCAATCTCCCGCGTTGGAAACGATGATCGAGAAGCCCTTTACGCCAGGCTTGTCGATGGTCGCGAAGGCGTGCCATTCCCGCATGGGCTTATCGGAGATGCGGATAGCCTTGCCTGCGATAGGGGTCTCAAAATCAAAGTGAAGCCTGATGGCGTGCTTTGAAAGTGGTTCAGGCCTGACAGTGACCTTGCGGAGACGCATCCACGGGAGCGCGATACTGAGCGTAATCAGACTCAAGAGGTAGATGGCCGGAGTTTGAGCTAGGGCGGTGGAAAGCGGAACATCTCGTGCTCTGAGAGAATCTGTAGCGACAATAACGTGTGCCCACACGAGTGCGGTCGCAGTCCAGCCAGCAAATCGATGAGTCCATTCGAACTGGTCATGCATCTTGGCACGGACATCTGGGTGTGCCATGCCAACAATGGCAGCCAAGAGCACGAGGACGAGGTAACTGAGAACCACGGTTCCGACATTGATTGGATATTCCTTGTTGCCATTTGCGAAGTTGACTGTAGCAGCAATCGTGAAAACCAACCACCACATGGATGCCGAGATGGCAGCACCGGAATGGATGCCACCGATGTGGTACACACGGGCACAATGGCGTCTGATGCCGATCGGTACCCAAGTCGGCACCCGGGTTGCGAGCCAGAAGAGGAAGTTGATGACATGGTCTTGTCGCATGGCCACAGAGACGAGAAGGTTGCTTGCAATTGCAGTAGCAAGACTGTTCATTGGCAGGCTACCCTTGTGCCAAGACTGCCACCAGACAATGGCAAATGCGATGAGGTTTCCCAGGAAAATGACGGAGAAGAATCTTCGGTACAGGGAGAAGAAACGATGCCGGAGCCATCTCTCGCCATGGAACCCGTTCTTCTCGGGCAGCTCGTACTTGATGTCCTCCTCTTCCGAGCCAGAATCTGAGTGGAACTCGCTCTCGGTCAACTTGGAAATACCCTTCTCCGGATCCCCATCTGCTGACAGGGCAAGGGTAGATGAAGCGCCGCTGGACAGAGACTCGGAGCTAGGAGATTCAATC